>JABTXL010000001.1:22493846-22507806 GCA_025134845.1 Neodon shergylaensis | reverse complement strand
ATCTATCTATCTATCTATCTATCTATCTATCTATCTATCTATCTATCTATCTATCTATCTTTTTATCTAGCTGTTTTCTCTGCCTCAAACTCCTCTTTCCCATGTCTTGCTTCTCTCTCTATTCCTTCTCTTTTGCTTACTTGGATATTTCTTATTTTTTATTTTCGAGACAGGGTTTCTCAGTAGCCTTGAAGGCTGTCCTGGAGCTAGCTCTTGTAGACCAGGCTGGCCTCAAACTAAAACCATGTCTGTGTCCTAGAGCCGAGCAGAATGTATACTCTATCAAATTTGTCCTTTTTGACGGGCTACTTATAATTGTGAAGTATTTTACAGACAAAATCTCATTCCCCCAAACATATATGTTGCTTTATATTTCAGTACCTTAGCAGTTGACTGTATTTAGAGATAGGCTCTTTCAAGGGGCAATTAAGTTAAAATAGTAGAATTGACTTTAGTCTAATATAGTATATAAGAAACTGCCAATATAGGCATAAATGTCTTTGAAATTTCCTGCTTCATAGAAAGGTCTACTGGATACTATGGGCCTGTGGGATGAAGATTGGATGCCCAAAGCCACAGAAGAACTTTTACTGTCCAGGCAGTGAAATATCTCTGTGAATTCTAGAGTTTTTGAAGTGGCTTACAATGCACTTCCTGTTTACTTAGGTAATAGTATATCCTTCTGGAGTCTTTAATGGAGTTGAAGAATATGTACTTATAGTTTTCCTCAGTTATGATAAAAGATAAAGTAGATATAAATATTGTAACTGTAATTCTTACTTGATACCTATTTTGTTATATGTAATGTTTCTGTGTTAAAATTAAAACCTTTCTTTTTATTTAAACAGAAAAGGAGAGGTGATGTGTCATTTCCCTCTTTTTGCTGTGAATACCATTGGTTATAAGAAGCTGTTTTGGGTCTGTGAAAGGGTAGAGCAGAATTAGATGGGGAAAACCAAACTGAATGCTGGGAGAAAGGAGGTGAGTCAAAGAGAAGCAATGGAGCCACTGTCAGAGACAGACATGCTGGAACCTTGCTGTTAGTCCATGAGCCTTGTGGTAAAATATAAAATAATGGAAATGGATTAAATTAAGATGTAAAAGGTGGCCAATAAGAAGTTAGAGCTAATAGGCCAACCAGTGATTTAATTAATACAGTTTCTGTGTGGTTATTTCAGGAGTCTGGGCAGCTGGGAAATGGCCTCCTACTATAAGTTATTAGCATAAATTTATGTTTTTCTTCTTAAATTTCTTAAATTTATGTGTATATTTTATAAATTTGTATGTAAATATCTTCATCAAAGGACATTCTTAACACACTATAGCTAACTGAGAAAAAAAATCAAAGCATTGACATTAATTTTAATGGAGATATTTGGAAATTTCTATGTGGAAGAACAATTCTTTTTACATTTAATTTTTATTTAAAAATTTTCCAATTTTTGACTTTTTATTGTGGGAAAACACTTGATATATATATATATATATATATATATATATATATATATATATATATATATATAATCTTAGCACTTGATATAAAGATGTTTCCATTAATTCAATATTCCTTATTTTAATGAATTTCTTTCAGTATTTCAGTGTTTTGTTCACCCGTGGTTATGCTTCCAGTTCTCCATTATATTAGAAAGCTCATTCTTTGTCAGTTAAGAGTATTTTTTTTATCATGAAGCAGAGATTCTTAAAAGTAATCTTCTGCTTCTAGGAATATAATTGTGTTCAATTATTATCCTTAAAAATGAACATAATCTACTATGTTAATTTATTATTATTTTATAATTTTAGAACTTAGAGCCAATATAAAATTTTATTGTCCTTAATTTATGGTTGTCTGCTTAACTGCTGATTCTGTGACTACATACATACTTTTAAAGTGCATTTTCTTTTACTACATATGTTAAAATTTATAAATATTGCATAGCTCTCTTAAAGTTATTTTGGGAATAGTGGCTGTATTATATCTCTGGGAATATTAGTATGAAATTATGCTTAATATGGGTGAAAATTCCTTCTTATATTGAAGTAATAAACAGTATCATGAATTCTAGATGAAGACTAAATTCAAGACCTTGCATCTCCAATTGCCATTTGTGTAAATTGAAGAATATTTTTAGGCTTACTTTTACATATATGTATATATACTTGCCTTTACACATATCCATATATGTATGTAAAATGTAATCGGTATGTATATATGTGATATGCATATCCATTACACAGACACACAGACATACACATATATCATATATATATATATGAATGTAAAGATAAACTACTCAATAGTAGTTTTAAATGGAAATAAGTATAGATAATCTATAATAAATTAATATCAGATTTTATAATTTATACAAAGATACTTAGGAATAACTATTATCTATAGCTAATGCTTTTTGTAAGTAGCTATAATACTTCAGCAAATGTTCTAAAATATTTTATTGGCATCAAATATTTTTCCACTGCTATCATTTATCATATTTTTTCAAAGACTCATGTTAGAAATATTGATTTCAAGGAAGCCATACAGACTAGGTAATATAATATTTACACTATATTGAACATTTATATTCTTCTAGACTATATTACAGCTTTCTTGATTATATGAGTTCAAATTTGATTGCAAGACATTGTTCACTATCATCAAAATCACAATTTAAGATAATGGAAAAAAGTTTTATTTCATTTTATATTAAAAGTGATGTTCTGAATATGTATAAAATACAGAAGGAAGTATGAATCAATATAAATTGCAGTTGTTGAAAAAAGATTAATAAAATGTAACCAAAAGTTTTAAATTGCATTTAACACAAAATATTTCCAGTATAGATCTGATTTTAGTAATTAATTTACCAACAATATTCATGGAGATGTATTAATTTTTACACATACATGATAATTACCCAAGCATACATGTACTGAATTATATCCCTGTTCACCATAGTTATTACATAAATGTTATCATTACCTAATACACACACACACACACACACACCACACATAATGACTTATCTCCTTGTTTACCATCAACCTGTCTAATCACAGTTATAGCTGAAATGACAGGTTCCTAGTGTTACAAGCCAAATTTAATGCTGAAAATGTAAACATTAAAGGCAACATAAGAAGAATTACTTTTGACACACATGAAGTGACTTTTTAAAAAGTTGTTTTGTCCCTAACTCAGTTCTGTATTCTATATAGATATGTAAAACTCCATTTTCCTTTTCATCAGGGTTTTTCAATTCAATTGTTTTCTAAACATTAGCTACAGAAATTGTATTAATTGTTTTGCCTGATAATTTACTTTCATCTTCAATATTATCTTGTGCATCATTTTATCTTTGAAAAATGTCTTTACCTCAGGTGTTCAATTTCTGATAATTTCAGAATCAATTTAACTACATGGAGAATATCCTCAACTTCAATCTTTTATAGAAGTACATAAATATTTGGGCTTAAATATTTAGGCAGGTACTGGTTTTTCCCTGTACATGGATCACTTTTCTTGATGAAGCATATTTGTGAGTCAAAGCTCATCATGTGAACTGTCTCTATGATTATTTTGAATGTTTTCTAAAATTAACTACTACAAAATTATGGATCCTCTTACTTTAATTCCACCACACTGAGAATGTAACTCTTCAATTTAAAGATGAAACATTATTAAAAATTCTTCCCAAGTTCTAGTAGAACTGTTTAAATTCAGTATTTTATTTCTCGTGAATCTTCTGCTTTGTTGGAAGTTCCTAGTTTTGTTACAAGACAGGTACATTTTGAGCAATTCCTGTTTGAAAGCTTTACACTCATAACAGACATTCATCAAAAGCTTTCATGTATAAAGTCAATGTGAGACTCTTCTAACATTTTAATACAAGTTTTGCAAGTTTCATTTATTTAAGTTGCTAGACTATAGAATGAGTGATGGGATGTCATTTATATTTAAATTTTATAAAATATTGACATTTTGTCATGACAAGTATGACATGTGGCACATGTAGACTATATATATATATATATATATATATATATATATATATATATATATATGTCAGTACTTCATATTTGCTATCTGTAACCCTAATTGCAGGACCCACTTGTTAGTTTATGTAGTTATATTTTAAATAATTAGACATATTTCTTAATAATTTGAAATTTTTAATTAAAACACAATCATATCATTTTCTCCCTTTCTAGTCTCCCTCAAACTCATCTCATGACCTTTCCCTTTAATTGGCACCCTGTCAAATTCATGACCTCTTTTTCTTTGGTTATTATTGCTACACACACATTTATAGCTATACAAATATAACATACATAATTTGATTAGTGTTGATTGTATGTATATGATTTCAGGTTGACCACTGGCCATCGTATAACCAATTATGAGGTACTTCCCTGGGCAAGAATAATTTCATATCTCTTTGCAGTCATTAGTTGCCTGTAGTTATTTTTCTAGGGATGGGGTCCATTCAAAGTTTTTCACATTAGCATAACTATTGATACTATCTTTGTTCGCAACACGTTTAGACCATCCTGTGATTGTGAGATCGTGGATGTACTACCCTGTCATTTTTAGGAACACAATGTCACAGCAGATTTCCTGGCCTTCGTTTTCTTACAATTTTTATCTCCTTCTTCTGTAGTTTTTCCAGAGTCTTAGCAGAGGAGTTGTGTTTTAACTGTATCATTTGAATTAGGGCACTCCATGATCACATGCGGTTTTCTATAATGGTTTCTATCTTCTGTGACAAAAAGCTACTTTGAAAAGTATTGAGAGCTAAAGTTATCTAAAGCCTTAACTAATATTTATCAATAAAAATTCAGGAGTCAGAAATCAGTGTACGAACCTGAAAGATCAGAGAAGCAGGAGAGCAGCCACAGTGACTTTCTACCTCTTCCATCCCTTCCTCAAAAAGGGTTGAGATCCCCTCTCAACTCTACCTTACTACTTCCTGTCTCCTATCTGTCCGTAGTCATCCAATCTTCTATGATTTATTTTGGTCAGCTAGGGCCTACCTCCACCCTCTGACTCCAAGCAAGCTTTATTTTTCAGAACACAATCAAAATATCTCACAACACTTAATTCTGGTTATAAGGAGTATGATTCATAATGCGGTCAGGAATTACAATATACTAGCAAATATATGCTACTAAGTTTCCTATAAAAATCTATGACTTTAACAGCCTGTGGTGATTGTCTAGGTTTGCAGTACCTGCCATTATTTCACTCCTTTTTAACAGATTTGAAGTCCAATTATCTACCATTATTTCCATTCAGATATGAGTGTCATTATAGCACTTGTAGGGGTATCTTTACATATTAGTCATTTTGTAATTCATATATGTGGCAGCTGCATAAAACTACTGATTGGTATACCTTCTGGTACTACGAAAGCTAGAACTCAGGCAGAAGGATTCAGGTCAGATCTGGCTCAAATCCTCTGAGTTGTGTATCTAAAATATATGATTTCTTCATCAAAAGGAGTTACCTTCAATATCTGGTGTCAAGCACAGGTTACAGTAATAACAAAGACTTTTGAGAAAGCCGTTTGGGTTTTGTTGAGTATCAACTTTAAAGGATGTTTTCAGACATTTGAAAAAATTTTGTAGACATGCGTACAACTGAGAGCTAGTTCAGCAGCCATATTTAATAATTTCTTCAATTCTAATACTGTCTTCAGATCACCAGGTTTATACTCTTATTTCTACAAAAAAATCAAGAAATTAGTTCTAAAAAACCACACATGACTCAAATAAGATTTAATGTTGCCTTTTGGTTGAGTAGTTTATAAAATTAAATATGGTTCAGAAAAAAATTAACTAGTACTGTGCAGTAATAAACTTGCAATTATATAAAGTTCTTCTTCTTACTTATATCAAGATTTACTTCTGTACACACAGCCTATGTCTGTTTTGCATCTTTGACAGTGGAATTGTATAACTGCCCAAATACTGATTGGTCTACAGAACTCTCAAATGATAGAGATGAAGATAACTTTGCTTCACATTGTATGGGGTTGGGATGGAGAATGCATATCCATAAGTAGATTTTGAAAAGCTACAGTTCCTGTTTCATGCAGTAAACACTTGCATCTTAACTTTGATCTGTCTTGTTTCTTTGAGTATATTCCTTATTTCCCACAGGCCACATTTTTCTGCTAAACATTGATGTACACATTACCTCTGAAGAAAGAATGACTTTTATTATCATTGAAAACCTTATCTGAATTTGAAATAGCCATAATTCATTTGTGTGTGTGTTTCCAAAATACTCTAGCATTCTACTTAATTTATGATTGAAACAGTAACGTATTTTGCAATATTCTCTGTAAGTAACCTGTGGTGATACAGAAATAGAGATATTAAATTCTTTATGAACCACTGCTAATAAAATAGCGTAATCTGGGGAGAAGAATATACTTCTTATGTGCAACAAATCACATGAAATAAATAAAATGATATAATATGTTTAAAAACTATTTTTCTCACAAGTTTATATGACCAGTTTTATTATCATACCTTTGGCTTCATATGCCTGTCATATTTATAGTTACCTTATCATATGAAATCTAATGTTGCCTTAGATACAGTAAGATAGTGTATATACAAATGTGTAGCAGTAAGAATGCTCCCAATTAGTAACTCTAAAACCTCCATGTCAATCAGCTGCATTTCTCTAAGAAGGAAACAAGTTGAAAGTTGGATAAATATCTGTTTGTAATCTATATATGAAAATGATTAACAACATCAACTACATATGTTTAATTCTTTTCAGTTGTTTCTAGTAATGAACTTAGTCCAAAATTTGAACATTGGGTACTATGGATAAGTGAGAAATTTGTTAAATATTTATTAAAGGTAGAATAAATAATTCAAGGTGATCATTGTTCTGTTGCAAGGAATGAGCTGTTTGTTTGTCCCGGCCGCCCAGAAATGAAATAATCACACAGGAACTGCTTGGACAATTAGCTCTAACTTTTTATTGACTATCTCTTACATCTTAGTTTAACCCATTTCTATTAAAAAATTAAATAATAACTGAGCAGGATCTATAAAAAGGTGGTATGGCATTGGCAGATGAAAAGAAAACATGAATAGATAGTAAAGAGTTCAATGATAGTATACTCATATAGCTATTCAGTTTGATAAAAGTAGAATTGGTTCTATTCTGAAATAATTTTTTGTACCTCTTGTTGAAACACTCAGATTTTTTGTAGACTCCTCAGCATCTGTTTGACAGCTTATGGTTTTGCTGTAAGGATGCATTAGTTTGCCTGGGTGGTCATAACAAAATACCATATGATGAGTGAGATAGCAAACAATAACCAATTTCTGACCATCTGGACACTGGACATTTAATATTAATATGATATCTGATATTGTTCTCCAAGGAATCTCTCTTTTCTTCGTGAATCACACACCAGCTGCTTCTTAACTCTGAACAGATTTGGTGTATTTTTCAAGTGTCCAGAATTCCTCTTCTGCATCCTCATCTCTCTGGACCCAAATCTTTAGCCATTTTACATTCAAATGAATAGACAAAATGATTATCAGCATCTCTAATTAAATGAAGGTACATATTTAATTTCCCATTATTACAGTGCTGTTATCCACCCTAATTTTGTAGTTAAATTTAGAAGCTCGAGAGTAATCTTCTCAAAGCTCTAGAGAAGATCTTGTAATTCATTAGTCCTAGTTTATGAAGATTTTGAATTTAAATCTGGTACGTCTTCCCCTTTCTACCTGTTGGCCAGCAGGTTGAGAGGGAAGAGAAAGAAGAAGGGGCAACAGAAAGCTGTGTACGTGGCCCAAGAGCACAGACAGAGGAAGGTCTCTGGGAGACAGACTTCAGTGAATCAGCCAATTTTATTCCAGAGTACAAGTCTTAGCAGAGATCTTTGCAAGGGGTCAAGCTAAAGATGAATCTGAAATCTGGTTTAGAGACAGTTTTAGATAAGGTCCATGCTCCAGGCCCCGACATCTTACAGATAAGAGCAGGAAGCTTTGCTGTAGGGAGAGAGCTCCATTTTGCAGTTTTGAGATAAGCTGCCAGAGTACAGGATGAGTGTAACCTCTAACCACCCAGCAATGTTTTCCAAAAGGGAGTAAATGTGAAATAGAATCATGAGATAATTTGTAAATTCATCTTAGCCATGATCCTGAACTCATTTTATCCTCAACTTCCAGTGATAATCTGAGAGAAATCTTCTATATGTGCTTTATCTCTTGTAAGTGTAACCCAGAGATTAATTCCTTTAAATTTCCTTAGCAGGAAAGACAGCAGCATTGGTGCTTTCAGCCCTTATGCCTATTCTTTGATGGGTGAAATCAACATTTAGGGAAACTTCTTTATCTTTTGTTGCTTTGTGGTAATGCAATGAGCTAATTAAAATTGCCTGGAAGTAGGGCAGTAGTTAGAAAATTGGATTTTTAAAAAACTGCTTCAAAACTACTTTATGTGGTATTTAGAGCGTCCAGCCTCGTTTTAGAACTGAAAACAAAAGAACATAGTAGCACTGCCTAACATTCAGGCTAATGATTTTATTAGAATTTATTCTCTTAGGAGAGTAATGAGTGCTTCCGGCAAAAAGAAGATACCCAATTTCCCATGAAGCGATACTAAACATGGACTTTTGGAAGTGATTGGCACACATTTGACTATAATTTTCCATAAAATGTAGGTATCTTACAATGAACTATCAACAAATTCTGCTTGTGATAAGAGTACTCCCAAAAGGTGTTAAAAATAGCCTTGGCTAACAGGTCTATTTAGATTGTTCACCTGGTCCTGGTTTAACTTTGGTATATGGTATTTATCTAAAAAAGTTCTTTTACATTTTCCAGTTTTGTGGCATACAGGCTTTTGTAGTAAGATCTAATGATTCTCTGAATTTCCTCTGTGTCTGTGGTTATGTCCCCCTTTTCATTTTTGATCTTATTAATTTGCAAATTCTCTCTCTGCCATTTGATTAGTTTGGATAGGGCTTTATCAATCTTGTTGATTTTCTCCAGGAACCAACTTTTTGTTTCATTGATTCTTTGGATTGTTTTCTGTGTTTCTATTTTGTTAATTTCAGCCCTCAGTTTGATTATTTCCAGTCTTCTACTCCTCCAAGGTGAGTCTGCTTCTTTTTTTTCTAGAGCTTTCAGGTGGGCTGTTAAGTCTCCAACGTGTGCTTTCTCCATTTGTTTTCTTTTTTCTTTTCCTTTTTCTTTCTTTTTTTTTTTTGGTTTTTAAGTGGGCACTTAGTGCTATGAACTTTCCTCTTAGGACTGCTTTCATAGTGTCCCATAGGTTTGAGTGTGTTGCATATCACCATAGAACCTTCATCTGGCAATGGATGGAGATAGAGACAGAGACCCACATTAGAGCACCGTAATGAGCTCCCAAGGTCCCAATGGGGAGCAGAAGGAGGGAGAACATGAGCAAGGAAGTCAGGACCACGAGGGGTACTCCCACCCACTGAGACGGTGGGGCTGATCTATTGGGAGCTCACCACGACCAGCTAAACTGGGACTGAAAAAGCATGTGATAAAATCAGACTCTCTGAACATGGCAGACAATGAGGGCTGATGAGAAGCCAAGGACAATGGCACTGTGTTTTGATCCTACTTCATGTTCTGGCTTTGTGGAAGCCTAGCCAGTTTGGATGCTCACCTTCCTAGACCTGGATGGAGGGGGGAGGACCTTGGACTTTCCACAGGGCAGGGAACCCTGACTGCTCTTTGGACTGGAGGGGGAGGGGGAGAGGACTGTGGGGAGGGGGAGAGGAGTGGGGGGAGAAGGAGAGGAGTGGGAGGGAAATGGGAGGCTGGGGGGAGGTGGAAATTTTTTTTCAATAAAAAAATAAAAATAAGCCGGGCGGTGGTGGCGCATGCCTTTAATCCCAGCACTCGGGAGGCAGAGGCAGGCGGATCTCTGTGAGTTCGAGACCAGCCTGGTCCACAAGAGCTAGTTCCAGGACAGGCTCCAAAACCACAGAGAAACCCTGTCTCGAAAAACCAATAAATAAATAAATAAATAAATAAATAAATAAATAAATAAATAAATAAAAAAGTAGCCTTGGGAGATGGTTCATTGGTTAAGAGCATTTGTTGATCTCACAAAGGACCTGGAGTTCAGTTCCCAGTAACCACAGGCCGATTTGCAACTGCTTGTAACTTCACATCCAGAGAGTCAGATGTTTTCTTCTGCCCACTGTAGGTATGAGGCACACACACATGGTGCACATTCATACAGCACAGGTACTCACATATACTAATAAATAAATCTTTAAAAAATCATTAAATGGAAAACAAAGATGGATGATGGGCCAATAATTTAAAAGGAAGTCAAAAGTAGTGTCAGAGTTGTGATGATTCTGCACAGGAGAGGACCTTGGTGGCGGGTGGGTCCAAATTATGGAGGTGAGAGCCTTGGCAGGTGAGTGCTAGAGCCCTTGAAGCAGGTGAGAGACAAACACACTATCCAGGCAATGGAGCGTATTGAAAGAAGGATACAAGGAGAGGGAAGAGAGAAATAGAGAGACAGAGGAAGAGAAAGAGAGAGAAATAGAAACAGATGCAGGGGTTTGAAGAAGGAGAAAGAGAAGTAGGCAGAATTTCACATTTTAAAGAGACAGGATACTATCTGATCCACATGCAGGTGTGACTCGGGGCATCTATCAGGTTCTCAAGGGGCAGAGCCAGATTCATCTAGATGTTAAGAAGAGGAAAAACAATTTTAGAATAAGTAAAAAAAATGCATTTTAAAAATATTTACTATATTCTGAGAAAGGGTGGGAGAAACAGAAAATAACTGGGTTCTGAAGTACTACTAGACTTACTGTCTCTGCCTGAAAAAGTTCTAACAAAGTAAATTAAAGTATTCATTCATCTTTACCTACTGTAGTCATAAAGAAGATTGGATTGCAGTATTAGAATGGCATGGATGAACATGTGAGCCATAACAAGGTTATAATACATAGTGAGACTTTCTTCAATCTCAACACAGAGTAATTCCAGAGGAAATAAAATGAAATCACCAAAGACAATGTTAAAACATGCATAGTTCTGACCTCTAAGTAGGTAAAGTAAAAAGTCTGTCATAACGATACAATATTTATGTTGTTTTTCCTTTAAATAAACAATAAGCTGTGTTGAACATATGTATTAATGAAGTGACATAAAATAGAGTGTAATTTGTATCTATTTTTAATGATATAATCTATTATATTATATATATATATATTCCATTTAAGTACTACAATCTACTTTCTTTTTTTAATTTTTATTTTTTTCAATTCAAAAATTTACACTTCCTTCCCTCCTCCCATTCCCCTCCTGCTCCCCCACTCACCCTCCTCCCTCCCTCTCTTTCCTTAAGAGAGGGCAGGGACTCCTGCCCTGTGGGAAGTACAAGGCCCTCCCCCCTATATCCTAAGGCCTAGGAAGCTTTGCATCCAAATAGACTAGGGTCCCAAAAAGCCAGTATATGCAGTAAAAACAAGTCCAGTGCATTTATCAATGGCTTCTCAGTCAAACCCCATTATCAGCCACATTCAGAAAGTCCAGTTTGATCATATGCTCATTCAGTCCCGGTCCAGCTGGATTTGATGAGCTCCCATTGGAACAGGCACACTGTCTCAGTGGATGGACCAACCCCTAGCAGTCCAGACTTCCTTGCTCATCTTCTCCCTCTTTCTGCTCTTCAACTGGACCTTGGGAGCTCAGTCCGTTGCTCTGATGAGGGTCTCTGTCTCTATCTCCATCCATCGCCAGACGAAGATTCTATGGTGATACTCGAGATAATCATCCTTGCAGCAATCATAGGTAACTGCATGGTAGTTCAAGGTGCTAAAATTAAATGACTGTTCATCCATCATACAGCGAATTTATTATCACCAGAAAGAATCATGGATTACTTGGGAAGATGAGATAGAAAGATGTAAGAGCCAAATAATGAGGATATGTGCTGAAAAATTCAGACCTTGGGGCATAATATATCCACTGCAGTCTTAATAAAACCTCCACTTAGTGAAGGTTTGAAGCAGGCCTACACAAGACTGGTCACATCAGCAGTCAATCAGAGATCTGGGAAAGAACCACGATGCTCTACCTATTCTACAAAAGCATTAGCTACAAGTGGAAGAAGCCACCGTCTTAAATTGTGTACTCAAGTAGGTTCCCACCAGAATTCAATGGTAGTTGCAAACCAATAGTCACAAAGAAGTTAGTTAAATTAAGTAACTCTCAAAATGAAAACAAAATTATGAGGAATGAATGGTTAAAAGTGAGGAGCAGATAAGAGTAGTGGGAGGGGGAGCAAATATGGTGGGGTGTTACAATAATTTCAGTGCACTTAATTTTTAAACAATTTTTTATTTATCTTTAAAATTTTCATTCATATAGCTTGATCATTCCTACCCCCAGTTTCTGTCCAAATCTCCTAAGGATCACACATCATATCCTCATATCTTCCCCTCCACCCCCATGTAGTTGCTGCTAATTGAACTTAGGAATTCTGGAAGAGCAGGCAGTGGACTTAACTCCTGAGTCATTCCCTCTAACACTTCTCACCCTTTACACCTCTCAGCTCCCTGCCTTCTTTTTTCCCTTTGTTATTAATTATGCCCCTAGATTTAATAAATGCTGCCCATAGACACATAAGTGTGTGGCCATCCACTGGCATATGAGTAACCTTCCAAAAGACTTATCCCCAAAGGGAAGTGACGATCTCTCCCTCAATACTTATAAGAATATGTCTTTTAAATGTAGGGAGCATATCCTTAGTCATATGTTTGGTAGGCTCATGTGTATTCAGTTATTATAGCTTATATAAAGTAAAATGTACATTTCTTTTCAATAATTCTCAACAATTTTAGTTTTGGGTGAGAAAATTCATAAACCCTGAAATTTCTCTCATTAACAATGCATGAATTGTATAACCCCCTGCAGCCTGTGCTGATAAATTCTCCTCAAAATCTGAATGTTTAGAGTATGAGGCTTGGTAACATTAGACATCACAATGATGATTTAAGGCAGACCTTGAATTTCTCTTATCTTGGGAACAATTCTTCTCTGTTTAACACAGAGAGCAAAAATCCACTTTTCCTTAGTGGTTTTAATTGATTTCTGCCATATTATAATAAAATATTTTTAAGGGTATATAAACTTTAACCATAAATCTATTGGTTTCTTGTAGAGAAAAAGAAATTCTCCCTAGACAGCAATATACATTAAGTCCTACGAATCCTGTCAAAACCTGTGTAATTAATGTTCCAAGGAAAGAAGCAAATTAAAACCAAAGTCATAGACATCAACTTTCAATGTCAGGAATTTTGGAGGTAAATTTGTTGTTGTTGTTGTTGTATGGGGACAAACTAAATCATTTTGAGAAAACTTGTTAAAGAAACAAAACACATTGTTGCTCAAATTCCTAAAAAACATTTCCCTCAAGATAACATAAAAAATGAAGTCTATTTTAAAGGCACAAAGACTTACGGTAATGTTAAGGGATTCTGAATGTCTAACACTTTCCTAAGAGAGATCAAGTGATAAGAACAATAGGATTTGTTCAATCTCTCTTCAATTCAATTTGCTTACATTAATATAATTGAAAGAAGACTTGGTGGTGTTAAGTGACATTTCAAGTGCTATTCCAGGTTAAAAATTAGTTACAATTTATTTGCAGTAAAATTGGATGAAATTGTTTAATAATGTGACTAATTATAACACATATTTAATGTGGCAAGGAGAAGAAAAGATTTTTTGAGCATTAAAATTAGTATTTTTACCTGAATGTTTTCCAAAAACACAGCGATGGGTTATCTAAATTTTCTTTTTTTTAAAATTTTATTTATTTATTTTTTTCTGCCTCCTCCCCATTTCCCATTTCCCTCCCCCTCTTCGCACACATCGCTCCCCCCCCCCCCCCCCCCCCCCCCCCACTCCATTCCCCCTCCCTCTC
>JABTXL010000001.1:22482056-22493746 GCA_025134845.1 Neodon shergylaensis | reverse complement strand
GGAAGTCCAAGGTCCTCCCACTTCTATCCAGGACCAGGAAGGTGAGCATCCAAACAGGCTAGGCTCCCACAAAGCCAGTTCATGTATTAGGGCATTCATTTTCATCATATTATGCTCAATTATTTGAACTCAAAACCTTATCAATTCCACAATTAAACTATGGTATGAAGCCTATATATCTCCCTTCAAAGAATTGTTACAATTGAGTTTCTGCTCACAAATCATAACTCATATACCGAATCAGATTATCTATTGAATTTTAAAAAGTAGTAATTCTTCCTTTGATATGAATGATAAACTTGACAACTACAAAGTCACATTTTATGTAGCAGATGCAGATTTATATTAATATATCATGAAATAAGATTTCTCCTTTCAAAAAGAGAGGAAGTTTGTGAAATTATCTGAATACAAAGGAGGTCATCTGGAAAGCTGTCAAGAAGAAGAAAAAGCATAGAACCTTGCAAACGAATACATCTGTCTGATGTATTAAACATCATGTGTCTACTGAGCACATGATTATTCTGGACTCTCAATTGTGTGGTTCCAACTGGAGACTCAGTGCCCTCAAGATTACTGTGATTATTTGATTATCTGTCTCTGAGGCTCATTTTGCAGCTTCAAAATGGAAGGATACAAAGTGTTCTAGAAACATATTTTGCTCCCTGTGTGCAAATATATTCAGTTATCCATTACTCAGAAATATGTTTCACTACAGCTTTAGTCTGTAAGTGCTCCTTACATACATAATCTAATTATACTTCATGGAAATAATTATGTATTACAAGCATTTCTTCTCCTTAGAGAAAAGAACCTCAAGTCTTGTTGATTACCACTGTACATCCTATCTTTGTATATCTTTACATTCTGATAATTGCATGATATTTTCAGATTATATTGTACATTAAAATAACCCCATAAGAGAACTATACATGTAAGTATAGCTGCTTTGTGATAATAAATAGAATGGTAAGGTTTTATGCTATTTCTGTTAACATTTTAAGGAATCAGTAATTTCCAGGTATTCAGTCATTGTCACTCCCGATGGTCACCATTACTCTAGGTGATCAGTTTCACCCACCTCATAGAGGACATTGACAAATCTTACCCAAGGGATATTTTCCTCTCCCCATTCTGCTGCATGAAAATCTTCATTCTTCATTTGGTTTTGCCAGGAGACTTGTGATTATAAATAAACCCAGGAAACATCCTAGTTTTGAGATTACTTTCCCTCAGCTCTCTGTGTACAAATACTGTTTACACATGAATGTCCGGAGAACTTCACAACCACCACTGTAATCTTTTTAGTTGGTTTTGATCACACAGCTGTGTCTGAAACAGTGCAGAATGTATGAGCGTTTGTTTTAAATCCCTAAGAAATGAGATGACTGTCATTTTTGATGTTTCTATTATTGTTCCTTGTGGATTCGCTTTTGAAATTTTTAGTTTTTATACTTAAGTTCTTGATACTTTGATAAAGTTCATAAAGATCCACCCTTATTATTTTGAATGTAGTAATTGGGTCTTTGCTCATTTAATTGTACATTGTGCCATTAAGTTGTATGTTTCTAAAATTTTGTTTTCATAACCCTATAAGAATATAATTTTAAAGTGTAAGGCTTAATTCTTTCCATTATAAGAAGGAAACAATTGAAGGCAATTAAAATCAATAATAAGTGAAGCATTAAAGAATGAAACCATAATAAGAAAAATTGACTCCAATGCTTAAAATTAAAAAAAATAGAATTATTGAATAGTGAATTCTAAAATGATAAGAAAATGAAGAAAAAACCACAATACTATTAATAATAATTTTTAAACATACTCTAGTGAAATATCAAGGAATCTAAGAAGAGTTTTGAGTATATTACATAAAATGTCACACCTTATAATACATAGCTAATAAAAAGATAACTGATCAACCTCTTCTAACCTATTTCATCTTGAAGTCCTTCCAAAGTTTTCTAATTTCCAAAATAACACCGAATGCTTCTGGACTAGAGATGCAAACTCTCGTAGGTAAAATCAGAGGTGAATGATATACACAGAGAGCCATTGTGCCTAATGTTAGTGACAAAGTTATGAATGTTATTGCTGGGTCAGGTAGCTTAGCAGCTTCATCTGGAGTCATAAGACGTTCAGCCGTCTAGACATCTGCAGAAATTGTTCAGCATCTACCAGTATTGTTGACTTGTCCTGAGTCACAGGCCAGCATACTAGTGAAAGTCTGTCATAACCAAAGAACTGTAAAAATAGCAAAATGCAGCTCTTTTCACAAATCTATAATAATAAAGTTAGGAACAAATTCCGGAAATCATGTTCCTTTCTGGAGAAACTAAAATTCCAACAGAATTCCTAAAAAATGAGTTATGAAAGGATAGAAAAAGAAGCCATAATCATCATTTTCAAAAGTTCTGTGAAGTTATAAAATGCATGAATGAAGTTTTTTATTTTAGAAAATGATACATGAATCCTATGTATATGGTATTGAAAGAAATATAAAAATTAGAATCGGTAGAGGTAAAAATTCATGACTTAAAGAATCAATAGATGGCCAGGAGCAGTTGGCCAATACAAAAAGAATTCTGTTTTTTTGGTGTCATTATCTGTCTTGTATTGTTATTTTCTGTCTTAATGGCCTTTTAGCCTTTCGTTGTTTCTTGTTTAGATATTTTGTTTTCCTGTTTTTATGGGTTAATTTTAAGAGAATGAGAAAGAGCATGAAGTTATGGCGGGAGAACTGAATGTCATCAAAATATATTGTATGAAAAATTTAATACAATTTAAAAAATGATGACAAAATGCAGATATGCAAGAGAAGTTTCACCAGCTTATTGATTACAGTGAAGAAAATAATGGGTAGCTCTGAGACAGGCCTTTATACTTTTCCCAATCAAAAAAGAGAAAGTGCATAGATAAATAATAAATGATAAATTCTTTGGGTATTATGAAAGAAAACAAATAGGCTTCAAAACTCTGTAGCCTCATTGTAGGAAGAAAATGATCAGAATTTTTCTAGTTTTAATTTTAAAATTTTGGACAAACTTTCTCCTTATTAGTGGAAAGAAGATAAAATCTAAGTACAAAAAGCACAAAAGCTGCCAATTATATTCAAATACAAAATGTAGTTCATAAAAGATATGATACCGGCCGGGCGGTGGTGGCACACGCCTTTAATCCCAGCACTCGGGAGGCAGAGGCAGGCAGATCTCTGTGAGTTCGAGACCAGCCTGGTCTACAAGAGCTAGTTCCAGGACAAGAACCAAAAAGCTACAGAGAAACCCTGTCACGAAAAATCAAAAAAAAAAAAAATTCGAGAAGTCATTGTTTTTTACCGCTGAGTAGTACTCTAATGTGTATATATTCCACACTTTCTTCATTCATTCTTCCATTGAAGGACATCTAGGTTGTTTCCAGGTTCTGGCTATTACAAATAATGCTGCTATGAACATAGTTGAACAAATGCCCTTGTCATATGATCGGGCTTCTCTTGGGTATATTCCCAAGAGTGGTATTGCTGGGTCCAGGGGTAGGTTGATCCCGAATTTCCTGAGAAACCGAAACACTGATTTCCAAAGTGGTTGTACAAGTTTGCATTCCCACCAGCAATGGATGAGGGTACCCCTTCCTCCACAACTTCTCCAGCAAAGGCTATCATTGGTGTTTTTGATTTTAGCCATTCTGACAGGTGTAAGATGGTATCTCAAAGTTGTTTTGATTTGCATTTCCCTGATTGCTAAGGAGGTTGAGCATGACCTTAAGTGTCTTTTGGCCATTTGAACTTCTTCTGTTGAGAATTCTCTGTTCAGATAAGTGCCCCATTTTTTAATTGGGTTAATTAGCATTTTAAAGTCATGCAAATGGATGGAAATAGAAAACACTATCCTGAGTGAGGTAACCCAGACCCAGAAAGATGAGCATGGGATGTACTCACTCATAATTGGTTTCTAGCCATAAATAAAGGTCATTGAGTCTACAATTTGATATCCTAAAGAAGCTAAATAAGAAGGTGAACCCAAAGAAAAACATATAGCTATCCTCCTGGTTATGGGAAGTAGACAAGAATGCCAGGCAAAAAATTGGGATCTTGGGGGTGGGGTGGGAGGGGGGTAAGGGGAGATGGGGAGAGAAAAGGGAGAAGGGGAGGATGGGGGGAACTTGGGGAAACGGGATGATTGGGAGAAAGGAAGGCTGGATAGGGGAGCAAGGAAGCACATTTCTTAATTAAGGGAGCCATGTAGGGTTGGCAAGAGACTTGGACCTAGAGGGGCTCCCGGGTGCCCAGGGCGATGTCCCCAGTTAGTTCCGGGGGCAGCTGAGGATAGGGAACCTGAAATGACCCTATCCTATAGCCATACTGATGAATATCTTGCATATCACCATAGAACCTTCATCTGGCGATGGATGGAGATAGAGACAGAGACCCACACTGGAGCACCGGACTGAGCTCCCAATGTCCCAATGAGGAGCAGAAGGAGGGAGAACATGAGCATGGAAGTCAGGACCACGAGAGGTGCACCCACCCACGGAGACAGTGGGGCTGATCTATTGGGAGCTCACCAAGGCCAGCTGGACTGTGACTGAAAAAGCATGGGACAAATCCGGACTCTCTGAACATGGCGGACAATGAGGGCTGATGAGAAGTCAAGGACAATGGCATGGGGTTTTGTTCCTACTTCATGTTCTGGCTTTGTGGGAGCCTAGCCAGTTGGGATGTTCACCTTCCTAGACCAGGATGGAGGGGGGAGGATTTTGGACTTTCCACAGGGCAGGGAACCCTGACTGCTCTTCAGGCTGGAGAGGGAGGGGGAGAGGAGTGGGGGGAGGGGGGAGGAGTGAGGGGAGGAGGAGAGGAGTGGGAGGAAGGGGAGGGAAATGGGAGGCTGGGAGGAGGCGAAAAAAATTTTTTTTCAATAAAATAAAATAAAAAAAAATTTTGGAGGGAGATATATTTAGGAGCAGCCTGGGGGAAGTTTCAGGGAGGAGTTGGGGATGGATATGATCAAGATACATTTTACACATGTATGAAATTCTAGATAATAATAAAACTATTTTGTAAAAATTAAAAGATATGATACTAGTCTATAAAATAACAGAAAAAGGTCATAACAAAAGCAGATACACATACATTGGTGTTCTGATGAGAATGAGCATTTTAGCATGTACTCAGTCTCCAAAGGCAGAAGAAGAAGATATATTTAATGCACTAAAGGAAATATAATAACCTGTTAAGAAAAATGGCCTAGTAATTCTTTTATAAATGACAGGTAATCAAAAATTCCAAGGCCAATAAGACCTAACACCACAACTTCTCCTTTGCAGAAACTGATCAAAGTAATTAAGAAACAAAACAATGTTAAGAACATAGGAATTTTTATTCATGAAAGCTCAATGAAAGTGCACACTCTGGCATATATTATGCAAAATTATGTTCCTAACACTTGTGCCAGATTTTCCAACTTAACACAAACCTAGACATATCTGGGAAGAGAGACTCTCAAATGAGAAAATGCCTCCAAAAGAGTGACATGTTTGCAAACCTATGAGACTAACTTGATTGATAGTTGATAGAGAAGAGTTTATCCCACTATGGGCAGTAGCTACCATTTCTAGGCATGTGATCATTTGATGTAGAAAGAAACAGGTTGAGCAGTCCATGGGCAGCAATTCATAATAAGTCTCTTCCCATTGCTTCCACTTCAGTTCCTACCTTGATTTCCTACTCTGACTACCTTTGATGATGAGCTGGATGTGCTAGTATAAGTAAAATGAACCTGATGCTTGCTATTTTTTTTCTGTCATGGTGTTTTATCACAGCAATAGAAACCCCAACTAAGATACTTCCATAAAATTATAATTGTGATTTGAAAATAATTTTAACCAATGTAGAACAGTTATTGATTAAAGACAAAGTACTAAATTAGTATTAAGAACCATAGCTAAAGTATATTGTTAAGGGATGCATAAATAAAATTATGCAAGCAAACACATAAAAACTTAGGTATTTCAAGTTGAGTTAAAGTGTACATATGTATAGAAACAAAGTTAAGTTTTTGTCAGACTGAATTAGACAATTAAAAACATAAGATGTTCTGGGTAAATTTAAAACTATGAAAAATAAATAAATTTAAACATACATTGTACCAATAACATTAAAGAAGAAT
The DNA here is from genome assembly GCA_025134845.1 of Neodon shergylaensis. Classification (NCBI taxonomy): domain Eukaryota; kingdom Metazoa; phylum Chordata; class Mammalia; order Rodentia; family Cricetidae; genus Neodon; species Neodon shergylaensis. Next base: position 22,487,582 of record JABTXL010000001.1, on the reverse strand, counting down.
TTTAGGAAGGATTAATAAAATGCAGCAGCTACAAAATACTCAGAAAACAAGAAAATTAGTTAATTATTTATAAATAACTACTTTGAATATCAAGTTATTAAATTCCGTAACTCAAATACATAAGTGTATTAGACCAGGCAAAATAGTAGTAAAGTAAAAAAAAAAAAACTCAAAAAATCTATATAATAAAAAATGAGTTAATCCCAGAACAGAACATGATAATTATGAATGCATACATGATCAACATTAAGTTAATTTAGTCTATGAGCCCTACAGATATACCAAGCTTATGATATAATGGTTGTAGGGAATTTCAATACACCACCTTCTATAAAGATTATCCAAGAAGAAAATTAATAAGTTAGCAGTGCAACTGGATGATATCGAAAACCTGCAAGCATCACTGTACAAACTAACACAGCCAACGAATTAGTTTAAAAAAAAGCAGTCTTAACCATGATCCATTATGGTTGAGTACAGATATCTTAACTGGTAGTTAAATAACAGTTTGATACTGGAAGTTCTGCCAGCTCTTTCCTTGAAAGAACAATTCCTCTCCCTGTGATGTTTGCTATTATACTATTCCAGCCACCTGTACAAAGAGTTTAATAGTACGGTGTAGCTCTCACGGGAAGACATAACTATTTTTAACAGAGAATTTCATGAAGAATTGCCAGCTGACAGAAGGAAAGGTAAGACTTCGATACAATGGCAAAACATTGATGAGACTTTCAAGTTAGCTATCTTTTTTATTAAACTTCTTAGTGCTGGGTTTCCTTTCTTTCTTAAGCCTCTAGTGATATTTTCCCGGGCTGTTTAATAAAAGTTTATGTCTCATATGTACTCAATGACAACAGAGTAAATGCATGTAAGAATACTACATACCAACCTAATATCATAAGAATTTAAGATGCATGTTGTTTTTCTTAGGATAAATACCAGAATTATTATTGTCTAAAGAGTAAAGTCCTTTTATCTGAGATTCATATTCATTTCAAAAGGTACTGACCAAGATCCAGAAAAATTACAAAGTTTGAGGTGTATTCATTCATGTTTACATTTGTTTCATTTACTTGCTGACTTCAACAATGATACACCTAAAATTATCAGAAAAAAGTGTTCACCAAGAAATTCAGTTTTTGTTCCAGTGTAACACAGATTTAATATTATTAGAAATCAAATACCCATTTTTCTAATCCCCCACAAATACCTACTGCAGATGGACCATGCAGATGAGAAACCAAAGGGGAAGAGAAAACTGCAGGCATTTATAATGCCCTGCCCTGAAGATGATATCTACCATTTACCTCATTATCCTTGAAATATAAATCATAACAGTTCAGCTTAATGGAAAACAAATCAAGGAACATAGAAGAATGAATGGGTATCTCTGTGATCTGTCACTGTGGATGCATAAAAAGCAAACATAATTTTTAAAACTATAAACGAATTCATTTTTATAGTTTAGGGCTCAAATTATATTCTAGGAAGTAAGGAAATGTAAATGCCATAAAAACCTTGTTTTTAAATAATTCAAAGGTTTTGTACAATTACATAATTAGCATAATAAATTTAATTATACTATTAGCACAATATTTAATTACATAATTAGCATAATATAATAATTATATAATTAGCTTAATTAATCAGGAGCAGTTACTGTCCACATAAAAATGTCTTTTTCATATTTACTTTCCCCTAGAGTATAAGATTCTTCCATTAATTTTCACAGGCACATTGATATCACTCCCTCATTGTTGCCATGAATGCTAAATAAGAAGCTTTTCCTTCTTTTCAAAATTAAAGGAGAGGTTAGAGAAATTTATCATGATAGGAGCATATGTATTAAAGGTACTAATATAATTTGCAATAGATTTGGATTAGGTGACATGTTAGATAGTATAATAAGTAAATAACACATTCTGTATGATAGATATAAAACTATGTTACTTAAAAATTACATATCTCTAGTATTAATTTTCATTGGTGTAAACGTCATACAGATCACTGATTACAAAGCTTCAAATCCTAGAAAGTCTTACACAAAAATTCATTCAAATTATGTCATAGTTGGAAAATATATTACAAGTAATTTCTTCACTATGTGCATATATTGTGCATATATGTATATTGCAGTCTGTCATTATGAAAGAATATTGGAAATTAGAAATATTATTTGTTTTTAGTTGTCACAATTATATCATTTAACCTTAAATGACTATGAAAGTGACTCAGTGCATGAAATACTTGCTGTGCAAGCCTGAGGGCATGAGATTAAATCTAGAGAACGAAGGTAGAATCTGAATGAAGTAGCCTACATCGACAGTCCTAGTATTCTTAAAGCAAGAGCAGACAGGATAGGAGGATATCTGTAAACTCAAAGCCAGCTAGGCTAAATATGCAGCAGGGAACAACTGAAGAACAGCCTATGCCTCAAGCAAGGTGGAGGGCAAAAATTAACCTTTAGTATATACTCTGAAAACCTCACCCATTTTTTTGAGTAACTCAAAATGGACCCTTTTTAAAATTCCTTTATGCAACACCAACAGAATTTGGTGTCCTTTTGGCGTTTCCTTAATACATAATGAATGCAAATGAGACTCTGTTCCAAATTATTTTATTTTATTTTTTATTTTATTTTTTTTTTTGGTGGTGGTGGTGATGGTAAAGTAGAGTAATGGTCAAGCAAGAAGACATCTTTACGGCCTTAGTTTCAACCCTTCCTAACTTATACAGGAGAAAAGGAGAGACAGAGGAAGAGAGAGAAAATAAGGATCTAAATTATTGTTAAATTTGTGAATCACTTTGCAGAGAACAAATGCCTGAAGCCATGTTCATTCAACATTTTATACCCTGTGGTTCAAATAGTCCTACAAGAGGCTACACCATTCAAAGTCCTATCAGCAGTGTAAGGAATTTGTTAGTTCTCCACCAACGTCTAAACAATGATGTGCTTGCAGTTCCAAAACACTAACACTTTATATAGAATGGAAGATGATATAAAGGGTTAATTACACCGGACTGAGCTCCCAAGGTCCAAATGAGGAGCAGAAGGAGGGAGAACATGAGCAAGGAAGTCAGGACCACGAGGGGTACACCCACCCACTGAGACAGTGTGGCTGATCTAATGGGAGCTCACCAAGGCCAGCTGGACTGGGACTGAAAAAGCAAGGGATAAAACCGGACTCTCTGAACATGGCAGACAATGAGGGCTGATGAGAAGCCAAGGACAATGGCACTGGCTTTTGATCCTAAGGCATAGACTGGCTTTGTGGGAGCCTAGCCTGTTTGGATGTTCACCTTCATAGACCTGGATGGAGGAGGGAGGACCTTGGACTTCCCACAGGGCAGAGAACCCTGACTGCTCTTTGGACTGGAGAGGGAGGGGGAAAGGAGTGGGGGGAGGGGGAGGGAAATGGGAGGCGGGGAGGAGGCAGAAATTTTTTCAATAAAATTAATAAAATATATCAAAATAAAAAAAAACAAGACACAGTTTCACAGTTTTCTAATTAGTATCAACAACTAATAAAATCTTTAGAAGCATTTGTATGATTTTGTCTTCGCAAAATTTGACTTTTTTCATTTTCTGCTCTTTTATTGTTTGGTATTTTTTTCTGACTCAAATAGATATCCTCACTTTAGATCACAATCATATCTTGTGACCTTTAAGGTCTTCTGTTTAATGCTTTAGGATGCCTTCTTACATGAAAGCATGCATATGTATACACATGTGTGTTAGTCTCTATTTATATGCATATATGTTACAAGGGTATATAGACTTAGTGACTGTTTTATTCTCTACTATTTGCTTCTTAAATTCTTTGAGTAATCATTTTAAACTGGCCTCAAACTGAAATATTATGTTTTATATTTCAGAGTCAGAGAGATGACAGATTAAGTAGTTATTTTTTAACATTTCCAAAGACCAATATTAGTATTATACCTTTACTGAGATGCACATTTTATTAAAAATTTATCTTCGTAGAAATAGAAAAAATAGAATTGCTGCATAACACATTCCAAGATCAAGTGAGTGTTGTTATCAGCCTTGAAAACATTATTTAGAAATACGATTTTTCGCAATACCTGCCATAATCTTTCAAAAAAGAATAGGTAGGTATTGATTCTGATGTATTGAAAGGAAGATCCCTGCAGTTTGTCCACATTATCTTGACATTTTGCTACATTTTAGACTTCTTTATCATAGTACCTAGAAACTTGCAACCATTTAGGATTAAATATAGATTTGTTAATCATAAATGCAATAAACATTTTAAATGTGAGTTTAATTGTATTTCAAGAGTTTCATAGCTATATATGGACAGTTTATCTTTTTGTACATTGGTTATAGATTATTTCATCATTGTACTATGTTTTGCCACATGGTGATGCTTTAGAAAATTAACTTATAATTCCATTTGAATTAGTCATTCAGAGAATGGCTGTAACGCAACAGTTTCAGTTTTATTAAGCTTTATTAGATTTGTTAATTGCATAATGATTTTATTTTCTTCTCTATGAAAGGATTAATAATTTGACCTTTTCAACAAAGTAAATATGTGAAAATCATTAGATATTTCTGAAATAAAACTATTTGTAATATTTTAAAATGATAATAAAGTATTTACCAGCACACTGACAAATGTACCCTGTTTCATCAGTGAGATAGAAACTGTCTTTGTGCATGTGTTTGAGCTCCTCAAGTAGTGTGATTGGAAGTCATCCCATTACATCTGAATTCCAACCTAGACAAAATGAACTTCATTTATAACTTCATGGTATGGAAAGGATTTAATCTTTCAACCAAATCTTTAAAAGTTCTTTATGAATTGATAATACTATCCACAAAGCAATATCCTAGATCACTGAAATGTAAGAAGTAAATTAAAATTACCTGAATAATTTATATGGAAAATAACATTAAATATTTAAAACTTAATATATGCTCATTTGATCTGATATGTATTTCTAACCTATTACTTTTTTCAACTTTTGGAAAATAATTTGTGATGGGCTTGAAAATAGCTTTGCATTGAAGTTCCAATATTTTTCTCTCTAGGTTGCTTCTTCCTGATATTATGTGAAAAATCCATTTTCAACTCACCAGGATCCAATTTAAATAAATTATCTTGAGATATTTGCAGCATTACCTTTTCATATTTGATAGAAAATGAAATGGAGAAAGAGAACAATCCCATGCTAGTTAACACTTGATTTTCTAGTTAAGGACAGACTTACATTCAGCTGTCTCCATTGGAGTAATGACCTTAAGATTATAGCTGTATCAATTACTGAAAATGTGGTACTTACATACTGGAATTTTATTCTATTGGAAAGGGAAATAAATTTATAACATTGTCAGAAACAGAGCTAATTATGTTAAGTGAAATAAACCTGTTTCAGCTATATTGAACATTTTCTCTAAAGACCCTAGATTTATATGGGTAAATAATAGATAATATATAGATGATATAGATAGATAGATAGATAGATAGATAGATAGATAGATAGATAGATAGATAGATA
>JABTXL010000001.1:22353783-22481853 GCA_025134845.1 Neodon shergylaensis | reverse complement strand
TAGATAGATAGATAGATAGATAGATAGATAGATAGATAGATAGATAGGCATTCAGACTGACAGACAGATAGTCAGGCAGAAAGACAGAGAGTCAAAAAGATAGATAGGAAATGACAGTAAAAAAAAAAGTGTAGCCAAAATTTTTTCCTCGGGTGGGCTCTGTTTGCTAGCAACAAGCAGAGGCACAATTCTTTTAAGAGAAGGCTTCCTGACTCAGCAGTAGCAGCAAAAACTGCATAGCTTTTTAAAGAAAGCATCTTGGTTAGCCAACAAAATTGGTCTTCACTCTTTCAGGAAGTCCAGTTATGAAGCATTTAATTCAGCTTGTGAGCAGAGTGCTATAACTTGCTTAATGGCAAAAATAGACCAACTGTGTGCCTGAAAATGGGGCTATGAGTATGGGTTGCCCTAAACAGACTTCTGCCTTGCCATGTTGGGCTGAGCAGAGCCAAAAGACAAAGAAGCCTTAGTACTAGCCAAGCCATTTAACATTTTAAGAAGTGGTCCTGGTCAAAACAGCATTTCAGACACACAATAGGAAATATTCAGACATAAAAGAACTTTTAAAGAGACACAGTATGTTTTAAAAATGTACATAGGTTTAGGAGAGAGAAGAACAAGAGGAAAGGGATAGTAAATATAATATAAAAGAGGACAACTTCCTTGGCGATCAGGGAAATGCAAATCAAGACAACTTTAAGATATCATCTTACACCTGTCAGAATGGCTAAAATCAAAAACACCAATGATAGCCTTTGCTGGAGAGGTTGTGGAGAAAGGGGTACACTCATCCATTGCTGGTGGGAATGTAAACTTGTGCAACCACTTTGGAAAGCAGTGTGGAGGTTTCTCAGGAAATTCGGGATCAACCTTCCCCTGGAACCAGCAATACCACTCTTGGGAATATACCCAAGAGAGGCCCTATCATACAACAAAAGTATATGCTCTACTATGTTCATAGCAGCATTGTTTGTAATAGCCAGAACCTGGAAACAACCTAGATGCCCTTCAATTGAAGAATGGATGAAGAAAGTATGGAATATATACATATTAGAGTACTACTTAGCAGAAAAAACAAGGACTTCTTGAAGTTTGCAGGCAAATGGATGGAAATAGAAAACACTATCCTGAGTGAGGTAAGCCAGACCCAAAAAGAGGAACATGGGATGTACTCACTCATATTTGGTTTCTAGCCATAAATAAAGGACATAGAGCCTATAACTCAGGTTCTAAGAGAAGCTAAATAAGAAGGAGAACCCAAAGAAAAACATATAGGCATCCTCCTGAATATTAACCTTCATCAGGCGATGAAAGGAGACAGAGACAGAGACAGAGACAGAGACAGAGACCAACATTGGAGCACCGGACTGAAATCTCAAGGTCCAAATCAGGAGCAGAAGGAGAGAGAGCACGAGCAAGGAACTCAGGACCGCGAGGGGTGCACCCACACACTGAGACAATGGGGATGTTATATCGGGAACTCACCAAGGCCAGCTGGCCTGGGTCTGAAAAAGCCTGGGATAAAACCGGTCTCGCTGAACATAGCGGACAATGAGGACTACTGAGACCTCAAGAACAATGGCAATGGGTTTTTGATCCTACTGCACCTATTGGCTTTGTGGGAACCTAGGCAGTTTGGATGCTCACCTTACTAGACCTGGATGGAGGTGGGTGGTCCTTGGACTTCCCACAGGGCAGGGAACCCTGACTGCTCTTTGGGCTTATGAGGGAGGGGGACTTGATTGGGGGAGGGCGAGGGAAAGGGGAGAAGGAGGTGGGGGAAGAGACAGAAATCTTTAATAAAAAAAATAAAATAATAAAATAAAAAAAATAAAAAAAAAATAAAAGAGGACAGACACTTATAGATTAGAGGACTAAATAAAATAACTACTAAACCAGTAGAAAAAAGTAATAGAGTAAGAAAAATAAGCCATATAAAGATGGAAAATTCACCGAGAGTCTGGATTGTGTATATTATTGTGTTTTCTTTGAATTTTTTGACTCTGAAGGAGCTAAGTACAGAGAGACAATTTATTGTATGGGCTGCTAAGATAAACCAACATAAAGGTATCTTCACTTCATAATTTGGGTCTCAGGTAAAAAAGGGTCTTTTGGAAAAAAAGGTTCTTCTTTTGTTTCTACAGAGGATGAGAACCCATGGAATCCTTCCAGACTAAGGTGGTTTGATGGACCAAGACCCACTGAAAGGTTGCTATGTACACCCCAAAAATACTTCACCCAACAAAAAGCCGTTTCCTTGTTTGACCAATGAAAGTAACACATAGACAGAAGACCCTCCTACATCAAAGCAGAAAACTGCAAAGATTGTTCCACCTAATGGCAGTTTGTCAGTCACTTTCTCCCGCATCCCGCAGATTGTCTGACAGACTATTTCATGGGGCAGGAACTCCAAAGGACCATCTCTCACCTTTAGGCAAGTTCAGAAGTTATTTCTCTGTGGGTCCTGCATGTCCAGTTCATACAGCATAATATCAAACATTCCAGGCAAGAGCAGTTCCTTGCCCAAATGGCTAGCAAACTCCAGAAGGAGCTTCTTTGGTGCCCATCATCCTCTTGAAGTAGATTAGCACTGCCAGGAGCAGATGTGTTTATTGTCATGAAAAGTCCTAAGTTATTAAAACATTTTAAATGTCATAATTCAAAGGTCTCTGAAAAAGTTGAAGATTATTTATCTGATTGAAATATATCTCTATATATCTAGAAAGCCTAACATGACTACAAACTTGATTATTATTGGTGATTTTCTATTAACCTATATTTTCTAATTATTCATTACATTTTAAAATGAGCTGCACAAATACAATACCTTAATCAAGAGCAGAAATAGACATATAATAAAATTGACCTTAAATTCGTATCAATAAACCAAGATCCATACCAATGCAAAGCATCCATCTATATAGCATATTCCTCTCTAAATGTAAACAAATATTTATAAAAAATAATTGGGAATATGGGCATAGCTCTCTCCAAACTACATTCTGCTTTTTGTTGGGTGAAGTATTTTTGGGGTGTACATAGCAACCTTTCAGTGGGTCTTGGTCCATCAAACCACCTTAGTCTGGAAGGATTCCATGGGTTCTCATCCTCTGTAGAAACAAAAGAAGAACCTTTTTTTCCAAAAGACCCTTTTTTACCCTTAGGTGGGTGGAGCTGACAGAACAGAACGCTGAGAGAAAGAAAGCAGAGTCAGCCAGATGCCATGATTCTCCTGCTCAAGACGGACGCTGGTGAGACCCATGCTGGTAAGCCACAGTCAAGTGGCGATACACATTAATAAAGAGATGTGAGAGGTAGCCAGTAAGAAGCTAGAGCTAATGGGCCAGGCAGTAATCTAATTAATACAGTTTCCATGTTGTTATTTCGGGGGTTAAGCTAGCCAGGTGGGATGGAACAAGGGGGCCCCCGCATTCCAACTACTACACTGCTTCATGGAAAAGTCTGCTGGATATTATGGGCCTGTAGGCTGAAGGTGGATGCTGCATAATACAGAAGAACTTTGGGTGACTGTCCAGGCAGCAAGATATCTCTGACAATATTTGAATCTTGGAAGTTGTTTACAATGCAATTTCCTGTTTACTTAGGTAATATATACTTCTAAAGTCTTTGACGGAGTTGAAGAATAGTTATAGTTTTCCTTAGTTATGATAAAAAATAAATTATATCTAAATATTATAACTATAATTTTGCTTGATACCTGTTTTGCATGAGTAATTTTACAATGTTAAAATTGAATCCTTCCTTTATATTTAAACAGAAAAGGAGAGGTGATTTGGAATTCTCCTCTCTATGCTGTGTTTACCATTGATTAATAAAAAAAATTGCTTTGTTTTGGAAATATAGCAGAGCTATAGGGGAACAGAGCTAGGCAGGGAAAACTAAACTGAATGCTTAGAGAAAGAAGGCAAAATCAAGGAGAGACATCATGGAGCCACCAGAGGGGAAAGATGTGACCTGCCGGCTGGAACCGTGACTGTAGACTACAAACCTCATGGCAAATATATAAAATAATGGAAATGGGTTAAATTAAAATGTAAGAGTCAGCCAGTAAGAAGCTAGAGCTCATAGGCTAAGCAGTGATTTAAATAATATAGTTTCTGTGTGATTATTTCAGGTCTAAGAGGCTAGGAACAAATAATCAAACTTCCTACTACATGTTTCCTCCACTCAAGCCCTCATGTACTATCCTGTTTGCTCTTTTTCAATTTCATGTCATCTTTACTTTTCTTATACACACACATGTATGAACACATGCATATATGTAAACACAAATGCATACATCTTGACTATTATTCTCCTCCTGATTCTCCCCTTCGGAGCTGTCAAATATTAAAAGCACCTCAGCTTGTGATAACAACTTATCTATCTTCCCCTCTACACCTCCTATTTGGATTTTCATAGGATATGTTCATAGGTCCTGTGCATGCTGTCATAATCACTGTATGTTAATATAGACTATTGAGTTCTGAAACACTCTTAACTTAAAGTTGCCTACTACCTCTGGTTTTAATAATATAATATTTTGAAAGTATCCAGAGTTAAATTTTAATAAGAACAATATAACATTTTAATATAATTGAAAACAACATAAATAACTGTCACAAATTATTCCAAATACATAAAAAAGCCATCACAAATGCTAGAAGAAATCTCAGCACTGTCTTATTATTTCTTATGTAAAATACTTCCTATTATTCCAGTTTTTGGTTCTGAATAGTAGATAGTAGTTTTAAAATTAACTTTTCAAATGGGACCAATCTACAGAATAGAATTTATTCCACACTGGTTTAAAGAAACAATATGAAAGGTGTTGTTATCTTTGGAAAGTTTCTACTTTACCTCCTGTGTAATTGTTTTGCATGTGAGTGATTTCATACTATAAAATCTAGAATGAGATGTCTGCTCAGTGCAATATCAAGGTTAATTGTACCTATTTGCTGATGCAGAATCATTTCACATAATTACCCTCAGAGCAATATTATTATTTTAACCTGAAAATGACTATAAATCTGATAAGCATTTTTGACATACCAATTTACTGCTACCTCATTGCCAATAATTGCCAAAACCTGGAAGAAAAAAGCGTATTAGATAAACATGAATATGTAGTCATAGAATGTTAGATATAGAAAATATGGATGAAAAGTGTAAATGAAAGTGTTTTGTGAAGATTTACCTGGAAAAAGTAGAGAAACTCATATGATAGTACCCCAGAGCCTTGCTATCCATTCCTATCACTTCCTGCAATCATTCTGAGACATGGTAGATCTTTTTGTAACATGTGCTCCACTCAAAGTAATGATGCTCTTCCCTCAACCTCCTGAGTGCAGGTCTTTTTAGAACATTCATTGACATTTAATGAGATGAATAAGCACTAATAAAACAAAACTGATACATTTTAACATTTCTTATTTTTAGAGACCTATTAACACACTAAAATAAATGTATCCTGTCTTTCCCCCCACCCAATTTCCTTAGGTCCCCGTCTATGCCATACCTCATGCTTATCTCTTGTTCTGTCATCCACTGTGCCATCTCCTGTTACCTCCAATTTACATGTTAAGACAAATGAAAATATTCAGGATGCATTAATTTTTATTTTTGTCACTCATGGTAATCGCTTTGATATTCACCCATGTTGTAATGTGTATCAGTAGTTACATTCTTATTGCAGAGAACAAATATACATATGTGTAAATTTATTAGCTCTTCAAAAATGTCATATGAACCTGCACAGGACAATGCATAAATGAAAATTTATTTTGGCTTATTTCTCCAGAGTTGAGGTCAACTGGCTCTACTTATCTGGGACTAGCATGAGGTGGAGCGACATGGTGGTGTTCACTCTGTTCACAGAGCAGCCTGTTCTATGCATGATTCTGAGTAGGGATGAGTAAAGAAACAGACAAGAATGTAAAGAAGCAGCCGTAACTCCTTTCTAAACCATAGCTCTATTGATCTTTTTAAAATAAGGACCATGTCCTAATAGGTCACTGAACTATGATCTGATCAATGGACTGCCATATTGATGATAGTAGTGTCCCTGTTATCCAGTAAATAGAAAGAGATTAAGCTTTCAACAACCAAATCTTTGGGAAAATTGTAATATTCAAACATAATATACTATATATATATTGCATGGATATTCAGGTATGACTATTTAACATAATGTTTTGATCAAATAACAAAATAAAATAAAACAGTAGTCTATATTAAAATCCAGCTGTATCAAAGAATTTTCCACATGGGAATTACAAAACTGTATTACAATTTCTTTTCCACCATCCTATGTACTGTTGTTATGAGCTTCAAGTCCATATGCTTTGTTATTACATATCATGATTAAAACTGTTTTGTTTAAGCAAATATATATTCGAAATACTTTTAAAAAAAGAAATGATGCATACTTCTTTGGTTCATTATCTCTATATTAGTGATAAAATTCCCAACTGCCACCAGTCCCTGAGTATCAATTCTTTGAGTATTTCTTATAATTTTGTAACTTTTGCAAAGATTGTTTGCTTCAGGGCTAGAGAGGTGGCTCGGTCATTAGAGTGCCCACTGTGCTTGCAGACGACCCAGGTTCAGTTCCCAGCCATCATCATGAGTGGTTCACAACAATCCTGCTTTAGCAGGATCCCATGCCCCATTCTGTCCTTCACAAACACGTGCAAACAAATGATGCACACACACTTATGCAGCAGCTAACATGTACAATAAACATAAGTAAATATATATTAAGATTTATTTGCCTAAATTACGTGAAAATATTTTTTGCTTTCAACTTTTTTACAGGAGACTAATCATATTTTTTTTCCATTTGATGTGGTTAAGATGTTGCTTCATTATCTTTTTGTTTTGTTTTCAGCACTGCATTTATTCTCATTATCTGTGCTCTCCTGTACATAGTGTGCTATGCTTTGGTTACAATAATGATTTTTCTCTTCATTACTGGTTTCTAGCAATTGGATTTGAATAGCAAAGACTCATTCCTGCCTTTAAGACAGGATTCTTTTTACTTGTAGACTTGTGATCCTTAATTCTCATCATATCTGTAGAAATATAATCTACCTCATTGTTGAAATAGCCGTGTATATTTTGCCTCCTCTCCACCCTCTGTAAACTTCCATAACATGCAGATTTTGCTGATACAAGCAAATTGTCTTTTTTTGTTCCTGAGGTTTTTCCTCAGAGTGGTAGATACATATTTATTTCATTTTGATTAAGATTTCTGTAATCTATTAAATTACGAACATTCTATTTGGCAATATCTACTGTTTGTTCACTGTTACTTCATTTCACATCCCAGGTGTGCATTTTTAAGTCCATCAAATTGTACTTCATTTATTAACACTTAATTTCACATTACAACTTAATTTTAGCTGAGGAAATATTGTATATATGTATGTGAGTGTGTGTTTCTGTTCATGAGTGGAGGGTGCATGATAGACTTTACATCTTAAATAATTCTCTTTGTTTTTAGATAACTAAATTAAAATCAGAGCATCTATGATAGTAGCAGAAAGTCTAGTTTGTTACTTCTGAGTTGTTTTTGTTTGTTTGGATTTTTTTCTCCTTAAAAAGAGTATACACAATTTATTTAGTATGGTTTGCCCAGATATAAGTTGCTGATACTTTTATCTCACTGATTATTAGGTATTTTGATTATTAGGTAATTTTATAAAATAGTCTTGAAATATATTCTTTGAAGTAGTTACTTATAAAATTATTCTACATTTTGGGTTTATTTTTAAATTTATTAAGTATGGAATGAAGTGATTTTTCTTCATATTTTTTCTTTTTAATTAAGTTTTTTTTATTTTACATACCAACCACAATTTTCCTTCTCTTGTCTCAATCTGTTTATTACTTCTGCCCACCTCTTTTTCTCACTTCTACCCTCACCCTTATCCAAACAACCTAGATGCCCCTCAACAGAAGGATGAATAAAGAAAATGTGGTACATTTACACAATGGTGTATGACTCAGCAGAAAAAAAAAAGACATCTTGAAATTTGCATGTAAATGGATGGAGCTAGAAAAAACCTTCCTGAGTGAGGAAACCCAGGCCCAGAAAGAAAAACTCAGTATGTACTCACTCTTTAGTGAATATTAGGCATAGCAACGGATAATCAGCCAGCAATTTACAACCTCAGAAAAGTCAGGAAACAAGCAGGAGTTCAGTCATAGAGCAGAAGGAGCAATAATATGAACAAAGGGATCAAGACCATGATGGGGAGACCCAAAGAGACAGTTAACCTAAGCTAGTGTGAACTCACTGACTCTGGACTGAGAGTCGGGGGAACCTATGTGGAACCAAGCTAGGTCCTCTGAATGTGCTTGACAGTTATGTGACTTGAGCAGTTGTGGGACCGCTGGCAGTGGAATCATTATTCATCCCTGGTACATGTACAGGCTTTTTGGAGCCCATTCCCTTTGCAGGGATGCCCTGCTCAGCCTAGATACAGGGAAGAAAGCCTTGGTTTTGCCTCAAGAGATTTTGTTCAAGGACTTTGTTGACTCCCCATAGGTTGCATTACCCTCTTTGAGGAGTAGATGGGGAGTGGGGTGAGGGAAAGGAGAAGAAAATGGGATGATAATGTAAACTGAAAAAAGTTTGTTTTATTTTTTTAAAGAATATAAAAAAAGAAGAGTATATAGCGTATAGTCAGGATTGTCTGTTAGCAATCCTATTTTTGCCCTAATAGTTGTTTTTCTTTGTTGTTTTTCCATATGAAGTTGAATATTATTCTTCTGTAGTTTGTAAGAATTACGTGGCAAGTTCTGGCTATTACAAACAATGCTGCTATGAACATAGTAGAGCATATACTTTTGTTGTATGGTAAGGCCTCTCTTGGGTATATTCCCAAGAGTGGTATTGCTGGGTCCAGGGGTAGGTTGATCCCAAATTTCCTGAGAAACCTCCACACTGCTTTCCAGAGTGGTTGCACAAGTTTGCATTCCCACCAGCAATGGATGAGGGTACCCCTTTCTCCACAACCTCTCCAGCAAAGGCTATCATTGGTGTTTTTGATTTTAGCCATTCTGACAGGTGTAAGATGATATCTTAAAGTTGTCTTGATTTGCATTTCCCTGATCGCTAAGGAAGTTGAGCATGACGTTAGGTGTCTTTTGGCCATTTGAACTTCTTCTGTTGAGAGATCTCTGTTCAGCTCAGTGCCCCATTTTATAATTGGGTTGAAGAATGGATGAAGAAAGTATGGAATATATACATATTAGAGTACTACTCAGCAGTAAAAAACAAGGACTTCTTGAAGTTTGCAGGCAAATGGATGGAAATAGAAAACACTATCCTGAGTGAGGTAAGCCAGACCCAAAAAGAGGAACATGGGATGTACTCACTCATATTTGGTTTCTAGCCATAAATAAAGGACATTGAGCCTATAATTCAGGTTCTTAGAGAAGCTAAATAAGAAGGAGAACCCAAAGAAAAACAAACAGGCATCCTCCTGAATTTTAACCTTCATCAGGCGATGAAAGGAGACAGAGACAGAGACAGAGACAGAGACCAACATTGGAGCACCGGACTGAAATCTCAAGGTCCAAATCAGGAGCAGAAGGAGAGAGAGCACGAGCAAGGAACTCAGGACCGCAAGGGGTGCACCCACACACTGAGACAATGGGGATGTTATATCGGGAACTCACCAAGGCCAGCTGGCCTGGGTCTGAAAAAGCCTGGGATAAAACCCGACTCGCTGAACATGGCGGACAATGAGGACTACTGAGAACTCAAGAACAATGACAATGGGTTTTTGATCCTACTGCACGTATTGGCTTTGTGGGAGCCTAGGCAGTTTGGATGCTCACTTTACTAGACCTGGATAGAGGTGGGTGGTCCTTGGACTTCCCACAGGGCAGGGAACCCTGATTGCTCTCTGGGCTGACGAGGGAGGGGGACTTGATTCGGGGGGTGGGGTGGGAAAGGGGAGGCAGCGGTGGGGAAGAGACAGAAATCTTTAATAAAAATAAATAAATAAATAAATAAATAAATAAATAAATAAATAAATAAATAAATAAAAAAGAATTACGTGGCAATTTTGATAGAGATTGCATTTATTCCACAGATTGCTTTTCATAGCTAGATACTGTTTAATTTTGCTTGATCATAGACTATTTTATTTTCTTTCTTTACGGTGATTGAAAAGTTTTGCTGGGTATAGTAGTTTGGGATGACAGCTTCATTCTCTTAGAGTCTACAGCACATCTGTCCAGTCTCTTCTGGATTTTAGAATCTCCATTTAAAAGTCAGGGGTAATTCTAGTAGCAATGTCTTTATATATGTTACATGTTTTTTTTTCCCATTGCAGTTTTTAATATTATTTCTTTGCTCTTTATGTTTAGTGTTTTAATTATTATGTGACAAAAGATTACCCATTTTAATATTTTTTGTTCTAATGTTTAGTGTTTTAATTATGTGGGAAAGGAACTATTTTTTTCTGGTCCAATCTATTCGATCTTCTCTATGGTTTGTGTATATTTGTAGGCATCTTCTTGTTTAGATTGGCAATTTTCTTCTTTGATTTTGTTCAAAATACTATCTGACCCTTGGATTTGGGATTCTTCTCCTTCTTCTATTCCTAATATTCTTAGGTTTTGTCTTTTCATAGTGTGGTAGATTTCTTGTATGTACTTCAGTGCCTGAGATTCTATCATCCATCTTTTGTATTCTGTTGGTGAAGCTTGCATTTGTAGTCCTTGTTCAAATTTCTAAATATTTTATTTTCAGAATTCCCTCAGATTTTATCATCTTTATTGTTTCTATTTACATTTTCAGGTCTTAGACAGTTTTAGTTGTTTCGTTCAACTGTTTGTTTATTCTTGGCTTATTTTAAGAAATATATTCATTTCCTATAACTGTTTGTGTTTTCTTTTAGGGTTTTATTCATTTCCTGTGATTGTTTGTTTCTAGGTGTTTTTGAAGAGATTTATTCATTTCCTCTTTAAGGATCTTTACAATTTTCATATAATTGGTTTTAATGTCTTTTCATTTTGCTTCAGGTATGCTGGAATATTCAGGGCCTGCGCTAGTAGAATAGCTGGGCAAAAGTGGGGGCATATTGTACTAGTTGTATTGATTAAGTTTATATGCTGGCATCTAGGCATCTGGGTTTGTGGTGACTATAGAGCTAAGTGCTCTTCTGTCAGTTTACCTTTGTTGGGTGGGGTTTTCCCCCTTGTTTCTGTTTCTTTTGGATTTTCAGAGTGTGCTGACTGTGTTGCCCATTTTACTGGTCTTCTTGTCTGTATGTTACAGGGAATCCCTGCTGGTATTGGAGACTGAGATATAGCAGTGAGAGGGGGTAGAGAGAGAGGTCAGGAGGAAATAGTCTGTGGAAACCACAGAAAATATGGACAAGCGAGAAGGGAGGCTAAAGCGTCTGTCCTGTTAAGGTATCGGGGATGAACCTGGGGAATTTGATCCCCTTGTGGGAATAGAGAGCCATACGCCACTTAATTTTTAATATTAATTGGGCTGCCAAAAACTATTTTGGCATTGTAATTAAATCTTAAAGTATTGATATTAAAGAAATAATTATACTATATATTTAAGGACAAAACACTGAAAAGCAAAATCTGAAAATTATAAAAATCATACACATTTTCCATTTGAATTTATACAGTGATTTAATTTGTGCTATTTCCCATATATAGCAAAGAGCTGAAGTCATTCACACTAAACATCATTTACACTATTGTGTTTCTGGTCTAATAGCTCTGGTATCTGTTTTGCTATTTCCCAAGAGATATCCTAATTTAATCGTCTTTACCTTATATTAAATTACTGTCAAATAGGCTTACTTCCTTTAGTTTTCTTTATGATTTTCTCTGAGTTAGCTTCTGGTTTGTGAAGCAGTTCACTGTCAGATTTGTTCTTTATATCCAGCTAAAGTTTATGCTAGTGTTTCTAAATTTAAACTTTGACAAAATCTTTCATTGTTTAAAGTTTTATTCCTCGGTAATATATATATATATATATATATATATACATATTTATATATACTTATATTTCTAGGTGGGCCGTATGCATCGTTTAATTTTATTTTATCTGTTTTGGGGCTGTCTATAGTTGTTATATTTATGCTCTAATGAACCTCAGAACTGTTGAAAATCCTCATTCCTTCACATATATTTTCTTTCCCATGCTGTTTCTTATATCCTTGAAGATTCTAATTAAGTTTATTTTACTTGATCTTCTATCATCACACAATTCATTCACTATGAAGGTTTTGTATGTTTACTTTTTTATTCTATTCATACTTTAGTTTGAAGCTTTATATTGATGTGTTGCAAATTTTATGTTTCTCTGGTTATAAAGAGTCTGTTATTCAGTTTATCAATGCTGTTCACTTTTCTGTTGTCATGTATTCATTTATTTCTTATTTCCCTTTAATGTCTCCTGTTCTCAACTCTTTTAAGATTCTCCATCTATCCAGCATGCCTTAAGTAAAAAACAAAAAATAGAAAACTGGACTTTTGACTCTTCATTTTATCATTATAGGTGTTACATGTGAGTTCTAACATCTAAGTTTTTTCTTAGTCTGATTAAGTTGATATCTTTTCCAAATATTGGCAAATCTCTTTTTCCTTGCTGCAATATAAAATTTGTAGAAACATTGATTTGATAAAAAATTAAGTTATGTACGGAAAGAAATGGCAGAAGACCAGAAGGAGAGGAAGGAAGAAAAAAAACACTGAAGCTGTTTAAAAAAGACAGAGGACAAAAAGAAGCTTTATATACATTTAAGGAATGTATGTATATTTAATATGTATGTGTATATGCTTACAGAACACACACACACACATATATATGATATAAGTACATTTTAAAATGGGGTTACAATATATGCAGTAATAATGCCCTTCAAATGAAAAATCCCCTTGGTGTTGTTGGTTCTGGGAGTTTAACAAACTCCAAATACAGCATGGACATTTGTCATTGCCCTTGGCTGTCTCCACGAAATTGAAAGTAAAAACTTATTGCTGCTGGGTGGTTGTGGTGCGTGCTTTTAATTCCAGCACTCAGGAGATAGGAGTAGGCAAATCTCTGTGAGTTCAAGGTCAGCCTGGTCTATAAAGAGCTAGTTCCAGGACAGGCTCCAGAGCTACAGGGAAACCATGTTTCAAAAAACTAAAAACGAAAAGCAAAACAAAGAAACAAACAAAAATCATGCTTATTGCTGAAGATATCATAGACTTCAACAAAGGACTTGGAACAAGAGAACTTGAATTTATCTGGAAACGTCTTCCCTGATGACTAGTTTTCTCATATCAGAAGGTGCTATGTAATTGTCCATGGGAGAAAAGCAAAAATATAAACCTAAGCAAATGTAAAATGAGAAAAATCAACACTGAAATCCAGAAAGATTTACTTAAAAATGTAATATTACCACTTACATCATGGGGTAACCAACAGCTGTGTACTTAGATTTAAGACCAACCAGCCTAGTAGGAGGAATTTACACCTGGTACTGTATACCAAGTCAACTATCTAAAGCTGTAGGGGACATCAACACTAGAGGAAAACCTATCATTGTTATTTTGTAGACCAATACAGTTTCTAAGTGTGATTTTTCTTTTCTTCTTTTATTGAAATTAATTCTTTTTTCATACATTATAACCTGATTGGTTTGCCCTCCCTCTACACCTCCCAATTTCTACCCATTTCAGTACTTTTCCTTATATCCATAATAAGTGTAGTCTTCACCCTTTATCAGTGAAAATTCTTTTCTTAACAAAGACTGAGCTATTGGAGAGATCCACATTTTGTCAAAGCAAAGAATATGTGTCTTTTGAAGGGATAGGATATATATATCCTATGTATCTACATATGTTGTAGGTATATCTGTACCTACAAATAAGACTAAAGACACATCACAGAGGATTGGGCAGAAAGATTGTTAGAACTGGAACACCAGTATGCTTGCTCAGAGATAACAGTCTAAAAAAAGTAGGAAGTGCTCAGAAGACAAGCATTGTGACCAAAACAGCCAATATGCTTTCACAGATGGAAGAAATAACAAAAGCTTCCATCTGTAGATGAAGAACAACAATCAATCAATGGATACTAAGAGACCCAGGGCTGAATCCATGATTGGATATTTGATTCGATATCAAACTATTAGTCTTGAACTCATGGAAAGATAGGAAATCATGGATTCAGTAGATTATATACATTCATACATATAGGACATTTTCCTTATTTCAGAGAATTTCTCATTACATTACTGTTCTTCTCTAGCTGTAGAAAACTTTTTTGTAGACACAAATAATAGATCTGCATGCATAATATAGTTAGGGATAGGGAAATAATGGCTACTATTTCTCAGAGAGGCTCAATATAAGAATTCAGGATTAGGCCATCTCACTGTTCTCTTAACTTAGGAGAGCTACAATGCCAAATTTTTGCATTGAGCTTGAGGACAATATTACTACCCTGATTCTCCCATACACTAGTGTTGAAAGTTTCTGATTTATATTTTGTTTCCTAACCCAAAAAAGTAGGAAATCACTTCACTTCTTATAGAAGAAAGACACCTCAGTCTCTGATCACTGTCAGGATGATTTTCTTCTCCCCTTGATAGCGCCATATCTCTGCAGTTCCCAGTACAGTTACTGCATGCTCCCTGTCGCTTCTTTATGCAGAATTCCTTGTCTTGGGTGCTGACAGTGGGTGTTTCATAACCACTGATAAAGGGTGATGTAGTTCTGCTCTACTATCCTCCCGAAATACGAGATCTTTGTTAGAATGAAAAAAAGAAATCATTGTTTCCTGTGTGCTTTTGCCTTAATCATTCACAGAGCTTAACTACCAGGACAGAAGCAAATGTTTATGTTAATAATGTTATTTGGCTTTCACTTTTCTTAATTCTATAATGTTGTTTGTAATTTGCTTGTAATTTTCAATTTGTGTTCATCCCAAATACAATATTAAGTTATTTTCTTTAAATTCTGATTTGACTTTTCAGCATTAAATTAAGAACAGACAGCTATCGTTATGTGAATGACATGTTTTACTCAGAAAACAAATATTCAAATAATCATGATTTGGGATGTTAACCTTTTCAACACAATACGATAGTTTTTTTTAATTTATTTATTTAATTTTTTTGAAAAATTACCGCCTCCTCCCCGTTTCCCATTTCCCTCCCCCTCCTCCCACACATCTCCTCTCCCCACTCTCCTACCCCTCTCCCTCTCCCCCTCCCCACCACTCCATTCCGCCTCCCTCTCAAGAATGATGAGCAGCCCAGGTTCCCTGCCCTGCGGGAAGTCCAAGGTCCTCCCACTTCTATCCAGGACCAGGAAGGTGAGCATCCAAACAGGCTAGGCTCCCACACAGCCAGTTCATGTATTAGGATTGAAACCTAGTGCCATTGTCCTTGGCTTCTCATCCGCCTTCATTGTCCCCCACGTTCAGGGAGTCCGGCTTCATCCCAGGCTTATTCAGTCCCAGTCCCGCTAGCCTTGATGAGCTCACAAAAGATCAGTTCCACTGTCACAGCGGGTGGGTGGACCCCTCGTGGTTTTGGCTTCCTTGCTCGTGTTCTCCCTCCTTCTGCTCCTCATTTGGGTCTTAAGAGCTTAGTCCGGTGCTCCAATTTGGGTCTCTGTCTCTATCTCGATCCATCGCCAGATGAAGGTTCTAAGGTGATACGTAAGATATTCATCAGTATGGCTATAGGACAGGGTCATTTCAGATTCCCTCTGCTCAGTTGCTCAAGGTACTAGCTGGGGACATCTCCCTGGACAAGCAATGCTTGTGAGTACTGACTCTTTTAGACAAAATACCATTCTTAATGCTTTTCATATCATGTCTCGATCATTGCAATAGTGCATAACTAATGATCTCAATTTATCCCCTTTGTTCAGGAAATTTCCTAAAAATTACTTTGAAACACTCTACTCACTTGTGTCATCAGGAACAATTCTGCCTTTAAATCCATCATTAGAGCACTCATCTTCATCAAATCCTAATTGAAATGAATAATCTTCAAGAAATCTCTTTTGTACCACGTATCCTAGCTTCAAGCTGCTTGGTTCTGGCTCAAATTCTCTCAAAAAATTTGATATTTAAGCAATCAAGCATCAATTCCTTTTACCCTTATTATATATAATTATAGTCTAGACATAAATTGAAACAATTTCTTCTAGGAAGCATTAGGTATATTGCATACTTTTAGTTTTCCCTCACGTGCTAGGATGAGGAGACACAATAACATGCAATAATCCAGGTTTAATGTACTGAAAAAATTAGCAAACATTTCTTGACAGAGTGCTCTCTATATGAAAATACAAAATATTTGATATGCTGCACAGCCCAAGAACTTAGTAACTAGGAAGTATCACCACTGTTTAATGCAGTGATATTGAGTCTCAGATGTATTAAGTAATATTCCTATATACAGAGGGAAGCTTGGAATTCTGATATAATAATTGACTTAGACACACTCTATTATGACAATTATTGTTTACATAATCTGTGAATCCATCATAAGTTTTAGGAGGCCTCTGAGTTATTAGACTTAATAATTAGGTAGTGCTACTATTTAATTGAATCTACTTTGTTAAAAAATAAGATTTCAGGTATAAAATTCCAAACTCCCAAGTTTGTCTGGGACAAAAATAATTTATTTCACATTTAATAAAATATGTATATTTTGACTAATTAAGGATAAATATTTTGTATCAGTGTAATTTAGGATAGTCAAGATTTTAATTAACTCAAGTATTATCACTAAAGTATTAAAATCTTAGTCATGATTCCAAATTGAGTTTGAAGATGAAATTTAAATTAACAAGTTTATTTAGACTAATTAATATTTTGTTAGATAAATTGACTAGAAAGGCCACATATTTTATTGCCTATTCTGGCATTGCCATTTTCACTGTTTACTCCCTTCTTTCCCCATGATTTACAAATACATATGTACACCATTTCTTTGGAACCTAGCAAATACTTTAATCCTCAAATTCAGCTCATTATCCTTCATACTAGAGAATGAACTACACTCAGTTTCAGTCTGAACAGCCTGTCTGTTCTTGTCTGTAGATCATGTAGTCATATTGGAGTCAGCATACTGCTAGGGGTTTCAGTGAGAACATCCAGGTGCAATCACTCATGTTAGTATGACAGTTCCCTAGAAGCAGAGGAAGTGGTGTCACGCAGTTTCTTCTGCGGAGAACTGATTTGAGCAGGACACATAGGACCCCTCAGAGATTACCCATTAGTTTTGAAGGTCAACCATCAGAAGAATTATTATTATTATTTTTCACTGAAGTGCTACTTTTAATGTGGTGAACAGAAAAAAAAAAGGACATTAACCCCCATTCTATCCTGAAAACAACAGTTTGGAAAGGGTATATACTTTATTTCGCCATTTGTAGTTTTATGGCTTGTGGATATAGATGACGAACAATGAGGGCTGATGAGAGGCCAAGGACAATGGCACTGGGTTTTGATTCTACTTCATGTTCTGGCTTTGTGGGAGCCTAGCCTGTTTGGATGCTCACCTTCCTAGACCTGGATGGAGGGGGGTGGACCTTGGACTTCCCACAGGGCAGGGAACCCTGACTGCTCTTTGGACTGGAGAGGGAGGGGGAGAAGAGTAGGTGGAGGGGGAGGAAAATGGGAGGCGGGGAGTAGGCGGTAATTTTTTCAATAAAAAAAATAAAATAAAAAGACTCCACTAAAAAAAAAGATGATGTCATCAAACAAAGAATTATTACTTGACAGAAAGAGCAAAATCAACCTTGTCTGATTCATCATGTGGTAAAGAACCATATGATTCTTTATAAACAAAACTTTATTTCATATTTAATTTATTTAGCTAATCTGTAGCATAAAATCATATTCCTCCTTTTAGTCTTAAGTAGATAATATGAGGACATGATGTGTTGAGCCCAAGCTGCTTCTCAGCAGGTTTAGAAAATACATGAAAGGAAATGGCCTAGTAGAAACTTCTTAAGTATAATTTCTTATTGTTGAATGGTTTGAAAAAAATCTCTTTGAATATAATTCTAAAGAAAATCAGATGATGGACTTGAACATGGAATTCCTGTTAGAAAGGTACATCCAGATAAAAAATCATGTCAATAGTATTTAAATTTCATCATAACAATTTATTAAATGGGTTTATTTGGACTAAGAAGATAACTCAGGAAGTTGAGACTGTTCTTGCAAGCATGGGTACTTGAATTAGAAACCCCATGACCCAAGAAAAAATCAAACTGTAAAGTACAAGTTTTGTGTCTACTTGTGCCTACACCAGTGCCACTGAAATGATGTGAGAGGGAAAGACAGAAGCTTGTAGGTTACCTAGGTTACTGTACCCATGCACACACAAAAGAAAAATTCTCGACAAAGATGAAGGATTCAGCTTTTTCTTTGACTGCCACATGCATGGCACTCCTTTTATACTCAATCCTTTCCCCCAGGAATACAACACTTTAACTAGTGTGGACTATATACAAGACCTGCTCTTGTCAAATTTATTTTATGGCTAGAAAATGCATAACAACAATATTGTTGATAGATAATTCTAGAGGCAAGTATTCATGTGTATGCACCAGTGTTTGTGAGTATATATATATATATATATATATATATATATATATATATATATAATTTACATACCTTCCCATATGAAACATAATGAAAAGATACTCTCCTCACTCAATTCTCTCCTTTGCACCTCCTTTCTGCTTTCTCAAACACATAGCCTCTTCTTACAATGTTGTCGGTACCCACATTCAGAGGTCCTGCCTCAAAACAATATACTAGACTTTGTTAACTGCCCATGGTAATTCTTACCATATCTGAGGAGTGGATGGGGGTGGAGAGTGGAGGGAGCAAGATGGGAGGGAATAGGAATTGGATTCGGCATGTATAAAGAAAAAAGATTGATTTTTTTGAATAAATAAAAATATTGCTGGTATATACACTCACACTAACACACACACACACACACACCCCAAAAATACCAGGCATATTTAAAATATATAAACAATTTTGATATAGTATGAGCATAGGAAAGAGCTGCCACTGGGAAGTGTATTCAGCACCATACTGGGCCTGCTTTATTGCTAGCAGTCATTTTTATTTTTACAACTAGTTCAAAAGTAGTTTTTGTCTAGTTGATAGGTAAATTATTTTATCCAACATCCTGGACTACTTTACAAAATTATGGTTTCTAAAAGAACTATGTTCACAGTAGTATAATTATTAACACAGTGTTCTTATCTCAATACTGACAATGAAAAACTAGTAGCTTCAGTGTTCCTTAGAATTATATTTATCATTTTTTACTGATACCATGATTTTGGGTGGAATACATCTTTGTGATTTTATTTTATCATTAGAATAGAGTCATAATTTTTCTCTTTAGAAAATCATAATTTGAAAAATAAAATATTTAAGGGATACCTGTGACTTTTTATGATTTTAATGTCTCTCCTATGCTATTAAGGCTATATATATGTATATACATATATATATATATATTTGTTTAAGTAGAGGATGCAAGATGTATTCACTTAATAATACAGAAATAGGTAAAGTTATTAAATACCCAGCCATAGTCAGGCTCACACCCTTTCCTCTTCCCATTTAAACCATACTTCCAGGGACCTTTTACTGGGCATTGTGTAAATCTCTCCTGTATAGAAATAAACATGACACTGTAAATAACACTAAAATAATTTCTACATACAGAGACATATTCTATATCTGAAATTGATGTGTATGAAAAACAATAAAACTTTCATATTGTAATTCACTTCAAAATTTCAGTTACACAACACCCACTTTTAGAAAGATCCAGATGTCCAGCTTCCAGCAGGCATTCTGTCATAACAGGCCTATTGTACCTGGTCAAGATCATTATCTTTTATCATCTGAAGCTATCTGAATATTTTCCCAGTAGGTAGCTTATTTAAAATACAGACTATAATTTTCAGTACTTAACAAAGAATATTTAGGTATCTGTACATTCTACTCAAATGTGCAAGTTAAATTGAGCTTAACACACTTTCAGTTACGTTAACACATGACTTGGGAAGAAAAAAAGCACACACCTACTCCACTATAAATTCTTTGAAATAATACAATCAAGTGGTAAAATATGGGTGGACATATGTTATATATTAATATTTAATGTCAGTCTATAGTAATTGTACTTTTCCATAAATTTTGTAGTTTGCACAGAATCATCTTTTTAGAAATATGAGTAAGCAATTTGAGAATAATAAAAATTGTAGTAAACATTGATTTGATGTCCCTTGATTCATGATAAGCTTATATTCCATCATATATATTTCAAGTTGAAAATGTAGCAATTTGAAGATAGATTTGAATTGATCATTCTCCTGAGAAAACTCTAGTGTAGCCCAACGTACATGTGTTTGCAACACTTTGGTTTTGTCGACAAATTGTTGACATTATTTAAAACAGAGGTCATATTATGAGAAATTTCTGAATGTGTCATGACATTTATTAAGTACAGCATAGAGCATATAAAACCAAATGGTCATGTGGATGTTTCTCATAAAGGCACACAGCTGAAAACTGTCTGGACTTGACAACGCTGAAACCTCCTAATGGAAATTAATTGCTGCAGGTGGGCATGCTATTGCAGTAAAGTGATGATGAGTTTCTCACTTTGGGCTGCTTACCACTGCCTCTTCTCAGCCTCACAAAAAAAATATACCTTAAATTGTTACCCTTGCAAGAGATCATATTTCAAAATATGGGATGCCGCTAATGCTGAATTCATATCACATTAACATCATATGTCAATAGTTCTTCAGTTGAGAGTTTAATAAAATTAATCTAAGACACACACACACTTCTTCATGTACAATATTTTTGTAGCCTTAATTCTCTAAAAGGTGCGTCTTTTGCACAGTCACTAATCTATTCTCATGGATGAGATTACTAACCTTTCAAAGAGATGCAAAGAAGCTTGAATGGCCCCCTTCAGCATGGTAGTGCACAACATAAGCGACTATATATGAGGAAAAGGAGCACACACAGTGCTAAATCTTTCTGTTTCCTGATCTTGGCTACCAATAGCTCCAGAAACGTATAAAAAACATCTAACTCTGTTGTTGAAATCTACTCAGCTTGTGATATTTTCAGTATAGGAGCCTCATCTGACTAAATGAAAAAATGTATATTGTTGAGGAAGGGAACAGGAACACACCTTGAAGTTTCTCTCAAGTTCAAGAATCCATAGAAATCCAATTCCTAAGTCACATGACTCTGCAGAGAGACGATGCTATCTATAAACTTTAATTTTGCAGAGATCTTGATCTGCTTTCCTGGTTGCTTGGTGATCTCAGAACAGAATACTTATAAGTCTTCTCCAAATGAGTTGTTCAGTGCATGCAGATCAGAAGCCTCAAAGGAATGTCTTTTCATAGTCAAGAAATGGGGAATCTATGCAAATCATTTTAAGAGATGTCAAGAAAACACAATTCTACATTAAAATTGAGTTGAAAGAAATTACTTCTGAAATTTCTAAGTACTTGGTACACCACCTGCAAGAGTTTTGATGTGATATTATGTACATTACCATGTTTGAAAGTGCCAAAAATCTCCCAAGATAAAATACTTGCAATTTAATGATTTCAGAAAAGTAATAGACAATCCTAGTCCTTTGTTAAAGGCCTCAACTTCTGTTTACTTCTTTTTTTTAGGTAGCCTGGTATATGTTTTTAAATTTTATTTATTAATTGAAATGCATTTATCCATATAAGAAATGTTTAAGGAACAAATTTAATTAATGGAAATATAAGTCTATTATCATAAGATTAATGTTCTTTGAATTTTGATCTGAATTCTGTAAATCAAAGCTATTTCAAAGTTTTCAGACAATAAATGTTAATGTATTTCACTTTCAAAATTGCTAAAAGCATTATTTTAATCATACAATCATTACAAAATCATAGAGGGGTTATAACAATGTGTTTCCTGTCCCTGAGACAGTCTATGACCAAAAGTAGCTAGCAGAAGAGATAATTTATTTCATCTTATTCTTTGGGGGCAAAATACACCAATGAGAGAAATTATAGAAGGAACTAAAATAAGAAATGGATCATGAGGAAATGATGGCTACTGGGTCACTCACTGGCCTACGCAATTAAGTTTCAATTACAGTCCATGCCCACCTGCCCAGACATGTTGTTTCCCAGAGTGGGCAGGCCATTCTAATATTAATCTTCAAATTAATATTAATGAGACAAGTTGATATTAGACACTCAAAACAGTCTCTCATAAATATGCATATAATTCAGTTCTTCAATTGAAGTCACCACTTCCTATGTAACTCTAGGTTATGCTAAGCTGAAAATAATATCTAAGCAGTAAAAGGATACACATTTTGAAGTGATATTTTAAGGTAACAGATAATGCGTACAGTTCAAGTAAAATGTAATAGTCAATTAAATTCATAAATCCAATCTTTTTGTTGAAATTTGTTTTTTTATATTCTAAAGGATGAAAATAACAAATCTTAATTTAAAGTCCATATTCCTATTTTATTTATTGAGCAATGAGCTATAATGTGTAACTAATTCAGTATGTGGGATAGAAAGAAAATATTTTCCTAATTCTGTGTATACAATGTATAAATACTTAATGGAATACATGTATAAAATTTAATTAAGTGTTTCCAATATTCTTTTTCTTTATGAGATCAGCAATATAATTTGTAGTTCATTGTTGTAATTTCATTTACCAAAGGTTTTGTTAATTGGGCAATAAGAAATCAGATAATTTTCAATTACTGTGTAAAAATACATGAGTCTGGGATTAGTGTTACTGTTCTTCAATTCATTTTTTACTTGAAGCTCTTGAAGTTATTTTACAGGAAACATATGAGCATATGCATTGATTTCATACATTTGAAATGAGAATGAAAGTTCTAATCAAATGATGAACCACTGACTTATCCATTATTACATTATAGGGCATTTCCAATGCTATTTGTTACCATCTAGAATTTGTTGAAGACAACACAAATATAAGTCAGAAAACATGATGAAATCAAGCTGTTGTTGACTGGGAAATTTCATGTATGTTCATAGCAGACAAGACAGATTGGCACTTGATTGATCTCTTCTGCTGAGCCCGCATCAATGAATGTGATGCCCAGCTACCCCAAAACATGAAACCTGCTGGCTACCAGTGCTCCCCCTGTAATGGCCCCATCTTCCCCCAGCCAAGCTAACTACCCCTGTGTTTTCAGCAATAAAAGAAGAAGCTAGCCATGGTTAAATGAGCCTGGGTAGGACTGGGCCTCTCTTTGACTGATGAAGTGAGAATCCCAGAGTCTGAGCCCCACAATTCCCCAGACGTCTCTGACTGGTCCTGTTTTAATGCCAGCAGCAGCAGCCCTGTGCAAGAAGATATAGACAGAACCCATACTGCTCCAGCTTTCTACAACCAGGTTCCCTGCAGACACCTGATCCATAAATCTGTAACTAGTACTGAAGAGAATCACTCCTTGCTGCATTTCTGTTAATCAATTCAATGAACTCCACTTGCACTGTCTCAGGAACATCTTCAGTTTTGACTGTGAATGGGCTTCTGGAAAGTGCAAATGGGGTGTCAGGTAGATTTGGAAAACAAGATGAAATTTTATCTGCAAGAATGTGCAGGTATTCTTTGACAGAAATTATCATCATAATCTCTTTGTCTGGACTAATGTCATGTTCTTCAAAGAAAGCAGGTAGGGAAGGCAATATGTACATTTTACATTTCATCTCTTTTATTTTGACAAAGCTGACATTTTATTTGGAATGATCAGATCTTTGCAGACAAACCGAGGCTTTTTCATTTGTTCCTCGCAGTGATAAAGTTAACTCATTCACGGTGGCAATGTCAACCAACTAAGCTGTTTTCCAAAATTCATTTTCATCCCTGAAAAGTGCTCTGAACTGCGGTCTTGATTTCTGATTAAAAATGTTTTGAGTTAATCAGGAAGCTCAAAAACATGTTTTAAAACTTTTCCTCTCAACAGCCATCTCAATTTAGTGCAGAATAGCAGAGCTTTGATAGTCTACATCATTGCCCAGTTGTGAAAACAGTCGACTGCTTAAGTGCTCACTTTTACAAAATTGACAGTACTAAAGACACCTTTCATTACTTCTTATAACTCTTGTGGCAGCATCGTCATTACTAGTATTTGCTTATGAATCATATAGTGAGTTAGGATGACTTTTGTTGACTAATTCAGTACTAAACATTGGAATCCAGCTCGACAGCCTGGAGAGCTGAAGCATCATTTGTGCAAACACCACAAACCTTTACCCAAAAGATTTTATGCTCTTTCCCAAATAAATCAACTATGTCAGAAACACCAGGAGCAGTGGTTGTTGCTTCAGAGTTTCACAAAAGAAACTCACGTTTTAGTCTCCATCATTAATACACCTCACAAAATCCAGTAATTGTAAATAGTTTGCAACATCCGTAGATTCATCAAACTGGAAAGAAAATATTGAAAGTGCAAAGGATTCTACAGACAGCCTCCCAGAGTTCTTGACAGGAGTAGTCTGTGGGTTAGCAGGGTGTGCCTGCTGGAGTTGGGGGCCGGGAAAGAGCAATGAGCAGGGAGACTGAGGTGAAGCAGAAACGTTTGTGAGATCTACAGGAGATGTGGGTAGAGGAGGAAGGAAGTCTTCAACAGGTGTATTGTTTCAGAGATAGGAATGGATAAGATGGTGACAGGGGAGGGGATGGGACTTGGGGATTGGGTTTGGAGGAGAAGAGGGAGTGGTAAAAGTCTTCAGTCAGTTTACCAGTTTCCCTGGGCAATGCAGCTGGTCTGTTCACATGGTATGCTTGATGGTACTGGAGGCTGGGGTAATGGAATGAGTTGGGGAAGGAAAGTTGGGGAGAAGATCTTCATTGTCTATTGGGGGTGGGGTCAGAGGAAAGAGACAGACCACAACAGGTTTTTTGCTATAAAGCTGGGATGAGACATAAGTAATTGGATCTGGAAGAACATATTTCTAACTGAAGTAATGATTGAGAGTCCTTGTCCCTTTAAAATCATATAATTAACTTGAAATCATATATACTTATGGTGCAAATACATCTACTGTACTATGTTTATAGTTCAGATTTCCCACCCCATGTTTTAGGGCTAGAGATTCAATTCAAGGCTAAATAACCACTCTAACATGGAGCTACATCCCATGCCCCAGTTCTGCTTTATTTTAAATGTATAAGTATTTTCAAGTAGTACAATACAATCCTGTTTTTCCATTTTAAACACACTTTTGTATTAGTTTTTCTTATTTTGACAATGTTAGCAAATGAAAACTGGACTCAACATGTAGCTTAAAATAAAAGGAGAAAGTAAAAAAGATCAAGAATTTGAGTGTGTAGGGAGATGAGAGGGATTTGGGAAAAGTTGAAGATGGAAGGCAAATAGGTTTAAAATATATGGAAAATATGAAAAATTAAAACTTCATTAAATTTATTTTAATATAATTTTCTTTATAGTCTGAAAATTTCATGCATTTTTTTTCCGTTCGAGACAAGGGTTCTCTATAGTTTTGGAACCTGTCTTGGAACTCGCTGTTGTAGACCAGGCTGCTCGTAAACTCAGAAATCTGCCTGCCTCTACCTTTTGAGTGCTAGGATTAAAGGGGTGCACCACCACCAGCCAGCCATACAATGTGCTTTGAACATATTTACTACTTATTCTTCCCCTTAACTTCTTGACATCTATTCCTCCTTCCCAGTCACCTCAACTTTCTCTCTTTTTTTAAAAATTACTAACCAAGAACTATGTGTGTTGCTTAGATGCCAAAGGACATAGCGCCACACAATGAAACTTTTCCTCCTACCACGAACCACGCCTCTAAAGAAAAAGCAATTCCTACCTCAGAAGTCATTGACTCTCCACAGCTTTTCAGAAGTCCTTTCTTCCTCCATGCTAGAATGCTGACTGACTTGATCTTACTTAGGGAGGGTGCAGGAACCACACTGCTGTGAGTTTCTTAGTGATTGAGTCGTGTTTTGTCCAAAGACACTATTTAAATCCTGCCTTCCACAACTTTTGGCTGTTAATGGCTCTCTAGCCTCCTTTCAGGATCTTTCCTGAGCCTTGGGGATATGCAATGGAGGACCTGATAGAAATGCCTGATCGATGGCTGAGAATTCCACTGACATTTATTCTTTGCACTTTGACCAGCTGTGAATACTATATATTCACTGCTAAGGACTGGGAGCTGTACTAGTTTACGGCTAATGAGTTTCAGATCTATAAGACAATTTGATACCATGTCCATTAGATGAATTACAGTAGTAGGTTCACCTTTAGGACCTGTGAATATCCCAAATATGTATTTCTTTCCCAGACTTGGTTTTCCTTCAATGGAATGGCCTTAAAGACAATGCAATCTAACAGTTGCTCAATACCTTAGAATATTTGAAACTAATGACCCTTGACCATAGCTTGCCATGCTATACATTATTTCAGTTCACTGTATTAACAGCTTGTTAAACAACTTGATGACTACGTTTGCTCTAGCAGCCTACATAGAACCTTATGGTACTATGAAAGTTACACAGCAGGAAAAAAGGTTTGATCGAGGAGGGAGGTATAAGTAGGGAGAAGGGTAGGCGAGGCGGGCCGAACAGGACTGGGACCAGGGATAAGTGACACGATGTATTAAAATTTAAACTTTCATATGTTTTGTGTATGTTCATACAGAAGAGTATAAGTATAACCAAATTTCAGCGTAGATAATGCTACTCCTGGAAACCATAGCAGTCAAACAAAAAGGCAAGGCCCACAAGTGGTACACCTTATCGGGAGTGGCTGTTTAGGGAGTCCCAGAAGGCCTGACTCTAAAGAGTACTACATACTGCCATTGCTCTTAGTTGCTCATCAGAAATTAATGGAGAAACAGTATTTCTTAAAGACACTTAAGACTGACTGCACTGTGTGTGTGTGTGTGTGTGTACATGCCACAGTGCCTGTGCAGAGGTCAGTTGAAAATTTGTGCCACTTAGGCATTTTCTTCCTATATTCTAATGTGAACACAGCATAGATCTGATGCAGGTACCCATGCCTTGCAATATTTGTCTATACCTACTCTTTCCCTGGTTGTCAAATCATTTTTTAAGTTAAGCCTTTGTACATAAAGTTATCCAATAATGATTCAGAAGTAAATTAATGCTCTATTGTCTTGGTTGCATTTTATTCAGACTAAGAATGAAAATTACCAAGATAAACTGTTCAACTCATCTTTGTACTATAGATCTGATTGCCTCTGATTGTCAACAATATGTGAAATAAAGTATCCAGAGTAATTCACAGCAACAAAATGATCTTAAGATTCTTTCTTATGAATATAAATGCTACTCTTGTATTTTGGGTATATAAAATGTTAATAGTTACATTTTATAGGAGGGGTTTGCCCAGAAACAATTGCTTGGTGTTTTGCTCTTGTCTCAACCTCTGCCAACTCACCTTTTCTTCTGCAAATACTTATTGACTTGTGTAGTATATTCACATAGAACCTTGTTACGATTTTACACCTCATGTCTTCTTCCCTTGCATCTCCTCATTTGCAGATGCTTTATTTAAGTTTGTGCTTCTCAGGAATAATGACTATGGTGTTATGTTTCTGGTAATTTTTGAACGATCCAAGTGTACCGTATTGAAAATGCATCTTTCCCAATTAAAACTTTCAGCCTTTCAACTTTCTAATGTTTTATTTACAAACACTATTAAGTGATATGTAGGAAATCTTTCTTTCAGGGTTACTTTCTGTAAGCATTATTCCATGTCTGTTCATACAGGTTTATTTTCTTCTTAGAGTAACTTTCTATGTTTGTGGGTCTAGAATTTTAAATTCTTAAAGAAATTATTTGTAGCTCCAGATTTTCTGAGGTTCAGATATTAATTCTGCATTAGATAGTATTATACCTTCAAATAAAAGTACATATTTGTATTTATATAGGGCTGAGATCTAGACTTGATAATTTAACTATTATACATATACTTTACAACTTGTATTAGTGAAGATCATAACATAAGTTATTTAATATTAAAAATAATAAAGTACAAAAAGAATGTAGTAGATTATAAAATTTTAATTACCTACTATTTAATAAATGCTGTGTTATATTTATAAGCATTATTCCTAAAGGTAAATTAAATATTACGTGTAAATTTAATTTTTCTTACATTCTCTTGTTCACTGCCTCCAAACATCTCTGATTACCACTGTCATAGGCCAAATAAAATTATATCCAATATTAATAAAAAGGTTTTCATTTCTCACTAATTTCATTCATTTATTTATTCTCATATTTCTAATGGTCTCTTGCAATCTCTAGGTTCTATGTCCACAGTTCTCTTTATTTAACAATAATTACTGCTGGTTTTGTAAATGCATGTGTGTTTTTGCATGTGTATACCAAAGAATACCTGTTCTGTGATGCAGAAGTGGTGGTCAGAGTAAAACTTTGGTGTAGCTGTTTCTCACCCTTCACATTTATGTGGGTTTTCTGGACTGAACTAAGGTTCTAAGGCTTGTACAACAAGGATCCTTCCCTGGTTACATGCCAGTATCTGCTTCCTTTTTGTTTCTTATGTGAGTCTTGCAAGTCTTTCACTGTATTTTTTCATTAATGTGTTTATGTTTAAATTTTTTGATATTGATACATTGTTGGAAAATTTTCCAGTTTAACAAATTTGATATCAGCTTCCTAAACTTCTTCAAACCCAGTTAGTTTCTTCCTTACTACAGCATGAGCAACCCCTACAGTTCATGTCCAAAGAGTTAGTCATCTGTCTGTAATGTACAGTCTCTTATATTTGCCTAGTTTTATTAGCTTCCCTTCTTTGTCTCAATTAATTTAATTACTGTGAAAAATTTACTTATCAAAATTCCTTGAATATAAAAGTGTTTGTTAATCTGAAAATATTTTCATTACACTTGATCTTAAATTGTATGCTACCTTGGAGTAGAATTATAAATCAATATGTACATTGCTTTGACATTCCTTATACATTTTCTAATTTTTAGGAATTAATATCTAAGACATAGTGTGCTGTCTATACTGTGTTCCTTTTCAGTTCAATTTCCATATGAGATGGAGTTGCACTTTCTTTCTGTATATGTTCAAGGCTACCTTGAAATTTTTTTAAATGAAGTGTTTAATCATTTGAACAGAGTAGATGTATTTGATGAAGCCACATTCCACATGTTAGACATGGAATAGAATATATATATATATACACATATATGTATATATACATATATATATGAAAGTAAATATGATAAAATAGTTAAGTAACATATGAGCAGAATGCCTAAACAGTCATCAAGTAACAATGAACATCTACATGGATGTGAAATAATGACATTTAAAATAATAAATAGAAAATTAAAACTTTATAAAACTTAAGCACTTATATACATATGAAGCATGAAAATGCTGGAATTTAGCATGACAAAAAATACTTTGATATTCCTAGAGAACATGTGTTTCACTCAATTGCAATTCATTGTTGAAAATAAATAATTTTTGAATTTCAATAAACCCTGAATATAAGGAGGTCAGAAGGTTATGTTGAAGATTTAATGACAGGATTGTATGAGCTTAATATATTATGCAAATACTCTACTTAAAAAACTAACCAAACCCTAACAAATAGAAGTCATCTAAACATATTAATTTCAGGAGAATATAACATTAGGAGCATCTTCTGCATCTAGAATAATTGCTCCAGTTTTTACTTCCCATTCTGTGAATTCTAGCATTAAATATTAGCTTCCAGGAAAGCACTATCAGTCTGTATGCCTGAGGTTATAGCTCTGTTCCTGAGGCAAAATGCAGATTCAATCCATGCCTTTGTAAATTAATTGAACAATGACTCCTTATCTTAAATCCCTATAACTTAAGAGGTCTATGACATAGAAGAAAATTCCCAAGAATGCTGAGAACCTGGAGCTATATTGGAAAATCATGCCAATAACACGGAAGAACAAATGGTGCCTATGTATGGAATGTAGTGTACAGTTTTTTATTACATACTCAAAATGAGTATGAATGTATTAAGAACTGTCAGAGGACTGAAGAGGAATTCATCAACTCTTTTCAGTGATAATTTGATTTTCTTATTTTTAACAAAATGGATAATACTACCCTGTGCAAACTCTACCTTACAGACGTTATTATTTTTTAAAGATCCCCATTATAGTTACACAACTTATAGTTTCAATGACAATGTCATTTATTCCAGGACAATTTGAATCCCAAAAGAACTCATCTGTGGCAGGCACTGCATGACACAAAGAAACAAATCACTACTTATTTAGAGGGAGAGAGTATCTTTGTATGTGTTTCCATATGGGGAATACTTCAGGCAAATATAGCATAATTGTTCTTGTCTCACTTCTTCTCACATTCTTCCTTAAAATCATTCTATTTTCATGTAGTTTTTTTAGAACTTCAACAAGCTATAGGGCAGGATTCAGCCACTGGCAGGACATGCTAAATATCCAATTACTGTGATGTGGGATTTCCCTGTGTATGCTGTGATTACCATTAATGAATAAAAAACTTCTTTGAGCCTATAGCAGAGCAGAGCAGGGCAGAACAAATACCTCATCATGAGACCAAATTCCCTGTATTTGATTAAAGAGAAGGTGAAGAATCATCTTGAACTCATTGGAAAAAGAGGAGAAGACTTTCTGAACAGGACACAGATAGCAAAGGTACTAAGAACAACAATTAATAAATGGGACCTCATGAAACCAAAAAGCTTGTATGGCAAGAAACTTTGTTATTTAGACAAAGCAGCAACTTAGAGAATGGGAAAAGAATTTTACTAACTACATATCTAAAAAATGGTTAATATCCTAATGGTATAGAGAGAACTCAAAAACCTAGATATCAAGAGAACAAATAAACACACTTTTAAAAAAATGAAACACAGATTTAAACAGAATTCCCAAAGAGGGAACTCAAATGTCAGAAGAACTTAAAGAAATGTCCAACTCTCATAATTATCAGGAAAATGCAAATCAAATCAAATTTCATTTTTGGCATTTATAATAGTCAAAATTCATAAATAAATGGTATCTCATGCTAGTCAGAATTGGGGGAAAGGGGTTCACTTATTCATTGCCAGTGAGAGGGCAGACATTTTCATCTATTGTGGAAATCCATGAAATGTTCCTTAGGAAGCCGGGAATATGTTTATATCAAGATCCAGCTATAGCACACTTGGATATGCACCCAAAGGATTCTATATCCTATCACAGATGAACTTTCTTATCTATGTTCATTGATGCTCTATTCAGAATATCCAGACATTGGAAACAGCCTAGATATTTATCAACTCCTGAAAGACTAATGAAAATGTGGTACATGTACACAATCAGATATTTTTC
This sequence comes from Neodon shergylaensis, assembly GCA_025134845.1. Classification (NCBI taxonomy): domain Eukaryota; kingdom Metazoa; phylum Chordata; class Mammalia; order Rodentia; family Cricetidae; genus Neodon; species Neodon shergylaensis. The sequence continues at coordinate 22,450,389 of JABTXL010000001.1, read as the reverse complement.
TTCAGAAACAGGGAACGATTTCAAGATTACGCTCCTATATACAGAATTATAGAGAGTTTGTGGCTTCTGGATTAGGGAGAGTTATGTTTCCCTAGGAGTGTGGATATTGGTAGGTTCCCCACGCACATATGAGCAGCACTGATTGATTCAATGAAATATATATGGAGAGATACAGAAACAGAGTCAAAAATAGAGGGATAGACAAATAGGGACAGAAAAAAAAGGAAAGGCCATAGTATTGAGAGATGAAAAAGGACAATTTTGAAGGGTATTAGAAAAGGAAAAGGTAGTAGGTATGAAGAAATTACCTAGTAAAGACATTTGACCTTTCAAATAAATGAAAAACTATTATTTTTTTTAAAAGAGAAAATACTGTTACCAAGAAGATGTGGTTATGAAATTAGAAGAAATGCCAATCTCAGCAGATATGGAAAATCTGTAGAAACAAAAATAAGGAATTTGGAAGGTAAAATAACTCTCCAAAATCTTACAATTCATCAATGACTATATTGATTTATATAAAAATGTTTGAAACATCAGACAAATAATTAAAAGTATAATTTTAAAAGTGGTCACTGCTCTCAATGAGTATTAAAATAAACTGTTGAATTAAGTAATAAATTAAAAAAGTTTGTAGGGCCAATGCCAGTGAGACCAGGATTTATCCCTAGTGTTTTAACTGGTGTCTGGGAACACATTTCCTTTGGAGGGATACCTTGCTCAGCCAAAATATAGGACGGAGGGACTTGGTCTTGCCTTGAAGTAAGTGTCAGACTTTGGTGACTCCCCATGCAAAGCCTTACCCTTTTGAAGAGTAGATGGGGATTAGGGTGGGGGAAGGGTAGGGCATAAGGTGGAGAGGGAGTGGAAACACAGATAGCTATGTAAAATGTAAAAGACTTGTATTAAAAATTCTTAAGTGTAGAAGGGAGTAGTGAGCTGAGTTCCTGCTGCCCAGCTCCTGAACGGATAGCTTATGCCCCGAAATAACAGCACACAAATTGTATTCTTTTGTACACTGCCTGGCCCGTTATATATAGCCTCTTCTTGGCTAACTCTCACATCTTGCTTAACCCATTTCTATTAATGTGTGTAGCACCATGAGGTCGTGGCTTACCGGGAAGGATTCTAGCCTGCTTCCATCTCGGAGAGCAGAGCTATGGCAACTGACCTCACTGCCTTCTTCCCAGCATCCTGTTCTGGTTACCCCGCCTACCTAATTTTCTTTCCTATTAAAGGACCAAGGCAGTTTCTTTATTTAACCAATGAAATCAACACAAAACAGAAGACTCTCCCATATCACTTAAGAAGCTGGGCAGTGGTGGTGCATGCTTTTAATCCCAGCACTCAGGAGACAGAGACATGCAGATCTTTGTTAGCCTGAGGCCAGCCTGGTCTAGAAGAGCTACTTTCAGGTTCCAAAGCTACAGAGAAACCCTGTCTTTGAAAAACAAATCAAACAAACAAAACAAAACAGAAAAACTTAATAAAAAGAGAAAAGATAACTAAGGTACTTCGCTAAAAAAAAAAAATCAAATAGTTCAGTCACCAAATGGGCAAAAGAAATACATGGACACATATGTTAATGGAAGAACCACACATGCCCAATAATAACATGGAAACCATTGTCAACATCCTTATCTATAAAATAAAGCATTTAAGAATTACATTAAGATCCCATCATTTACATTCCAGTTAAAATGACAAAAATGAAAGCTGAGATTTTTGACCCTGAGTCAGAAACCTGTAGACAGGAATAAACAGTGAACATTCATGATTGGGGTATAATTATTGAAATTAAAACCAGTGCAGGTTTTCTCAACAATTAAAAATATTAATACTGTGCCTTTTCTGACTAAATACTTTAGTTGATCAAGCCCACCTTACTTTCAATGTACATTCACTTGCATATGTTTGAAGGCACAATAATGAAGCTATGGAATCATACTACATGTCTGTTAATAGAAGAATTCATGAAGAAAGGGTAGTAATACATACTATGAGTTATTTTTAGCCTCATAAAATTACACCATTTTAAAAATATTGGATGAGAGCAAAGACATGTTTAGCTGATAATATTAATAGTAAATGAAAGAAATATGATAAATGTTTAATTCCTGATACTTTATTCTCATTTCCCTTTATTTCCCCAATGACACCAAAGTACCACAATTAAAATGCATATCTCCTTTCTTGTGTTTTCTGTTATTATGGAGGAACATGTATTTATTCATTTAGATAGTAATCACATACCTCATGCAAGAAAATCTGTTTAATTTGACAGGAATCACCTACCTGATATATTGCATGCAGATATAAAGGTTATATTGAATAATTTTAGGAAAAAGATATGAAATTTCATATGTTATTTCCCGCTTCCTTACAAAATTAGAGATATCGAAACTACTCATTAGATATATATTCTTGAAATTAGATTATATTATTCATTTTCTTGAAATATATTTGGTTTAACATTTTTTTTGGTTTAACATTTCTTTTCCTTTCTTCTCAAAGCTAACTTTTCATTAATCTTGTCAAACTCTTCTAAGTCACACATAGATTATATTTTTCATAAGCTAAAATTTAATCACTTGTTCATTCCTAAATCACATGGGATGGCACATGGACATTTAGTGGAAGAGAGGTTTAACTGAAAATAATCAGGAAGAGGAGAGGTTATTAAGCAAGAGAGGATAAAGCAACTGCTCTGAAGTCATCCTCTTTGCCACTTACTCCTTCAGTCAACAATGCCAGCCTACTCTATGTCTCTGGTTGTTGCATATCTGTGTGCATCTATTTTGTTTTACAATTTATTATTTTGTATTCATAATCATATTGAGTTAAATAGATTAGTGTCTGTATTGCACCTACAATTCTCTTCTGTATCATTCAAGGGCAGATCATATAAATATAAATAAACATAAATGTGTGTGTCCCATAAGACTTATTATGAAAATTTTATATTGCTTATATTGTTGACTATATCTTATTTGAACTTATTCTCACATATATTATTGTGTTACTATGTTTGCATTATTGGGTACAATCCCACATTATTCAGTTTGTATCATAGAATATATGACCTAGGTCAAATAGCCTGAGTATGTATCTATACTGTTTTGGTTTTCTGTAAGTATATCTTTAGAGTATTCTCATGATATCAGCTATGGTAAGAATGTATACCCATCAGTATGTGATATGGAACTTTTTCAGACAGTGCAATGAGAACAATGAATCAATAGATACCAACCTTATTATATCTCTAACTAAGCCTAAAGCGTTTTCCTTAGGCATCCCTCTTAATCACACACCCTCTACATTTCCTCTCATAATCCAAATACCTACCCTCTACCTTTGTCCCTTTGTCCATGTCTAAAGCTTTATCAACCATGATTTGGAATAGGACAGTAATGCATTTATTTTGTTGCCTTTTTTCTTACATACAATATAACTAAATGTATACTAAATCTCATTTACTACAGTTTTATATAGCTCTCTTATGTCCAGTTGATTTTATACTACTCTATGCTGTGGTTATATTTAGGATTCATTGAATGCCAACATATTATTTTAGTATAGTAAGCAATGTTCCCATAGCTTAGCTAGTTTTATAATCACTTTCTCTGCCGAGAAAACTGCTAATTACCCTTCAGCACTCTGCATTAATACCATCTAAATCTTTTATTTTCCTTACAACACTGGAAAGATGACTTTTTCCTCTTTCTGTATAGAGAAAGCCGTACAAATATCTATCATGTATATATTATCTGTAATAGCCAGAACCTGGAAACAACCTAGACACCCTTCAACTGAAGAATGGAGAAAATGTTTTCTTACACAATTTACACATTTACACAATTTAGTACTACTCAACAGTAAAAACCAATGACATCCTGAAATTTGTGAGCAAGTGAATGGAACTAGAAAAAAATCCTGAGTTATATAATCCAAATCCAGAAAGATGATCATGGTATGTACTCACTCATAAGTAAATATTAGCTATAAAACAAAGGATAAGGATCTTATAGTTCACAATCCCAGAGGAATTAAGTAACAAGGAGAATCCCAAGAGAAACATAAATAGATCCTCTGGGGAGGGGAAATAGACAAGATGTCCTGAGAAAATTGGGAGCATGGAGGTGGGGGAGAAGAAGAGAGGATGAATGGGGAGAAAGAGGGGAAAAAAGGAGGGATGAGAAGAACTTGAGGGAACAGGATATTAGAGATTGGGAATAGACAGAGATATAGAGCATGGAAAGAGATCTATTGATTTGAGGGAGCCATTATGAGGCTAGCAAAAAGCATGGCACTAGAGAAATTCCCAGGAGTTCACAAGGAAGACTCCAGCTAAGACCCTAGCAGCAGTGGAGAGGGTGCCTGAACTAACCTTGCCCTGTGAAAATAGAGCCTTCATTCAACAATTGATGGAAGCAGAGGCAAAAAGTCCACAGTGGAGCATTGGGCTTATCTCCCGAAGTCCAATGGAAGAGTGGGAAAAGTGAGAATAAGCGAAGAGGCTTAGAGCATGATGAGGATACCCACTGAAACAGCCCACCTGATCTAATGAGAGCCCACCAACTCTGGCCTGAAAGGGAAGAAACCAGTTTAGAACCTAAGTATGCCACCTGAATGTGGGTGAAGTTGTATTACAGGGCCAGACTGCAGTGTGACCAGGATTTATCCCTACTGCTTGTACTGGACTTTTGGAGCCCCTTCTATTTTGAGGGGTACCTTGCTCAGCCTAGATATAGTGGGGTGGGCCTTGGTCTTGCCTCAAAGTCATATGCTAGACATGTTTGATTCCCCATTGGAAGCCTTACCCTCTCTGAGAAGTAGACGGGGGACATGTTGGGAAAGAGGAGGAAATGGGAGGAGTGCAGGGGTTTGGAAATAGGAATGGCATGTAATGTGAGAATTGATAGTTTTTTTTAAAAAAATAAAAGACTTCTTTCAAAAATAAGTTCTTAATTAACGTTTAAACTGTTTTGTAAGTGTAAGAACATAGACCTGTGGTGTTGCAATGTGGTTCAATGAGGACAGTGTAGACAATCAGAGAAACTCTTGCAAATCTACAGATCTGTTAAAGTAAAATATGTTTTATGTACAAATATTGTTGCCAAATACTCACACTACATTTCTGAAAGATTATGTATGAGTGTGTGCATAATTTTAGGATGCAATTATAGTAATTTATCTTTATCTTCATAGATATTAGGTACTTAGGATTCTCTCTTAAAACATTTTCTATTATATGTTAGAAATATCATGTTCTTTGATTATATACATGTAGGGTTTATTTTTAATACATTAGCAATAATATAATTTCATTAGAGAAAAAAATGATTTCTTAAAATTTAGCATATAAAGTTCTATTTCTATCTGCTAAATTAGCATCTGCTCCAATGATAAACTGTACAAAATAAGATGGAGGTAATTTAAATCCTACCACAATCGACACACTATCTCCTGGACAGTATCCACATTGCTGTTTGGATAGCACCTGCCCCTTCAGCTGCAGAATGCTATTGCCCTTACTGGGTCGTGCTGTTTGATTTTAATACTACCTTCAGTAGTTCATTGACATTGCCCAAGATTGTCTTATATCTGTGAGCAATCACCAACAAGAGTGACCATTTTACTAGTTATAGAAAAAAACTTCCTGTAACTACAGAGATCAGTGGTGTATCTTAGGAAGCAGTGAGTATCCTTTAACACACATCCCTCCCTTTAGGAAATATAAGTGCTGTTAAGGACAACAATCTGCCAGGTATATGTTCCCTGGTAAATATCATAGTATGATAATGTGGTAGTTTGAAACAAAATGGTTCCATGGGCACATAGGAAGGGATACGATTAGGAGGTAGGCCTCACTGATGCAGGTGTGACTTTGTAGGAGGACTTTGAAGTCTCAGAAGCTCAATCCTGGCAAGTGTGTCACTTTCACTTCCTGCTATCTGCTGATTGGATGTAGGAGTCTGGACTCTTTCTCCAGCACCATGTCCTGGTTCCTGCCGTGAGGATAATGAACTATAAATCAACCCCAATTAAACATTTCCCCTTATAAGACTTGCCATAGTCAGGTTGACTGTTCATAGCAAGAAAACTCTAAGAGAGGTAAGTTACCAGTGTTGTGAGTGTGGCTACATTTCTCTGATGTGTTAACATTTGCAAAGAATACAGAGAATAATGTTCTATGGATACTTAACTGTCTGGAAACTGTACTGTAGCTCATAAGGAAGTACTCACTGTCACAAAACAACACCAGGTGTTAACAACATCTTCTATGACACCACCATATAGTCCTGTGAAGTATGCATTGGATGTCTTAAATAAAATTTAAAAAATAATAATAGCAGTAATTATAAATTCTTTGAGACTGTCATACAACACATTTTGGCCTGTTCACCTCTGAACAATTTCTCCCATACTCTCCTCTATACCCTTACTTCCCTACCCACTCCTGTTTATAAGATAGGATATATTTCAAGACTTAGATAAGAGGTATTTATAAGAGCCCAAGATAACACTTCAGACTAAGAAGCATTTGCTAGAATAAACTAACAAAATCAAATTAGCCTTTGCAAAATGTTTTCCTATTACATGTCTTTGAAAGATAAAAAAGAAAGAGTATAGCATATTATAGCTTCATCAAGGACAGTTTTTGTTCATACATATGTATGATAAAAATCTCCATGCAAAAAACAGTCAATTAATAAGAATTTTCCATTGCATACCATATTTAATTTATGCTATTATTATGTGTGTGTGTGTTATTTACTGTTATACTGCCAAATACTGATAATATTTCTTTTGAAGCATAGTGCTTGTGTGTGTGTGTGTGTGTGTGTGTGTGTGTGTGTGTGTGTATTTCATAGCCATGTGGATAGAATTGATATCCTGTACAAACATGGCTATGACTTTCTTAGTAAATATATTTGTTTGGTTATTCATTCTATTAATATTGATCTTTGAAAGCTATATCACTTTATTACTTTCCCTTGGAGAAAGTCTTTTATATTTCCATTCCAACTGTGATTGCCAAGTGTGATGAGAATTTAAGGATTTTAATATAATTTTTTACAATCTTTTAAAATTTTTTCTGCCCTTGTTCATTTTCTCTATGCATGCATATGTATCTTGTGTGCATGTTAATGTGCACACATTAACATACACACACTTGTATATATAAATGTATGTGATATGATTTAGTACAAAATGTTTTTTTCTATAACGGATAATTGCTTTCATAATTTGCATCAAAAATGAGCGAAAACCATTTAAAAAGGAATTTCCTATTAAATGCATGGGGTTGAGAGAGTGCAGTTTTGTAATACACTTAATATGTCAGCGTTTGCTATAGTCTGTCTTTCTCTGCCAAATGGGTATCACATCATTGGTTAGGTTGCGCTTCCCATCATTGAAAAAGCATTGCTTTTTTTTTTTAATTCCATGCTACCCTGAAAGGCCTGGAATGCTGCCTTTCCACAGATGCCCATTTATAAGATGCATCTGTCCAAATATCTCATCTGCCAGCTGGCTTTGAAAAAGCTTGCTGGCATTATGAACAATCTCAGACTGCTTTCCAGTCAACTGCAACCCCGGTGTACTGGCTTAAAATCTTATGGCTCATAGCTCTGAGAGAACCAAAGGAAATAGGGAATACTGTAGAAATATTGGCTCGAGAGAAATACTTCAACAATCTATGAAAATGAATAACTGTAAGGAAGTCAACATGAAAATTAGTACATGAACTGGGGATGATTGCAAAAGTATTAATTCAAACTAATTTGTGTAATAAGTAGCAGCATATGTATAAAACCTTAGCATTAGTCCTTGCCTTGACTTTGAGGAAATTGTCAAATGCCTATGATGAACAAGGAAGTCAGAAATATAATTAGCTTCCAGCACTGATCAGACTTGGACAGGTGGTATGTCTCCAGAGAGATTTCAGGGTAAGCCTCCCAGAATGGTTGGCTAAGTGTTCTCTGCCTCATCTTCTGTTCTGCTGAAAAGCCAGAAATTACTGAACTGTAGTAGAGTCCAAGGTTACCTTGATCATCCAATTGGCAGAGGCATTCTATGCACTATTTTAGTCAGGTTAGTATTTATATTACTCCCAAGATGCTTCGGAAGATAATTCTTTACTCTCTCATTTATTAAAGTTGGCTACAGATACTTTCATGAACCCACACCTGTAGTAAGGGGGTTGTTTATTCATTTTCCGGCTGCCCAGACTCCTGAAATAACCACACAGAAACTATATTAATTAAGTCACTGCTTGGTCAATTACTTAAATGTATTGCTAGCTGGCTCTTACATCTAGAACTAACCCATCTCCATTATTTTATATCTTACCACAAGGCTCATTGTCTTCTGTCAAGTTTTCAGTCTGTCTGTTTCTGGCAGTGGCTCCATGATTTTTCTCTTGACTCCACCTTCTCTCTTTCAGCATTCAGTATAGTTTTCCCCACCTAGCTCTGCTCTACCCTATCAGGTCAAACCAGTTTCCTTTATTAATTAACCAATTGTATTCACAGCATACAGAGGAGAATTCCACATCACCTCCCCTTTTCTGTTGAAATAATAAAGGAAGGTTTTTAGTTTAACATAATAAAATTAAATATAACCAAACAGGTAACAAGCAAGAATTACAGTTACAATATTTATATCTACTTTATCTTTTATTATAACTAAGGAAAACTATAATTATAACTATCAAGTTTTCAACTCCATCAAAGACTGCAGATGGATAAAATATTACCTAAGTAAACAGGAAGTGCATTGTAAGCAACTTCCAAAACTCTAGAATCGACAGAGACATCTTGCTGCCTGGAGAGTCACCCAAATAGTAGTGAGAGGGCATCCATCTTCAGCTTATAGGCCCACAGTATTCGGTAGACTTTATCATGGAGCAGGAAATTGCAAAGACAGTTCTATCTATATTTACAGTTTGTCAGTCACTTTCTTCTGTTTCCTGCAGAATGTCTGGAAGACTCATGAAGCAGGAAACTTGAAGTGTTGTTTCACCTTTAGGGAAGTTTAGCAGTCATTTTTCTGTGGGTTCTGCATGTCCAATTAATACAGCATAACATCAAGCAGTCTAGGCAAGGACAGTTATTTTTTTTCTCAAAGGGCTAGCAAACTCCGTAAGGAGCCTCTTTGATGCCCATTTTCCTCTCGAAATAAATGGTGCTGTCAGAAGCAGATGTGTCTCATTGTCATAATGAGCCTTAAGTTCTTTAAAGATTTTAATGCCATATTCTGAAGGTCTCTGAAAGATTTGAAGAATACCTAACTGAAATATATCACTATATAATTAGAAAACCTAACTTGACCAGAAGCTGGACTATTATAGATGACTCTCTATTTGAATTCTAAATGAGACTGCTGCCTTCCACCTACACTGGGACCATATAATACAGGAGCTAAATAACCTCCTCTCTTAATTTTTTGACTCATTTTCAGACATTAACAAGTTTCATTTATATCGAGGATTTACAATAATGTTTGTCCTTTGACATGATAATAAATTTACTTGCAACAAATAATGCAGCAATATCAAAACAAGACCACAACAACAACTACAAAACAATGGCTCTTTCAAACTTATAGTTCTTAAACACAGAGGCAGACATATTTTCATCCTGTATTCTGTCCTCATTACTGGGACTTCACAAGGTTAATAAGACACTGTTCTTTTTGTTTTCAGTTAAGAAGGATGTGAATTATCAATCAACAATCTTACATTTCTATAATATTCAGCAAAAATTATTTTTCTACTATCACTAATATGAGAGAATACAGATAATTCTCTTTATAATAGTGATTATTATTATTAATATCAGGAAATTCCTGAAGATTTGGTGGAAAATTGAAACTGGCATAATTTTACATTTTAAATTTCTGTTGGAATCAATGTTGTCTGCACTGTTTAGGTAGAGTTGCTTGAACTCAACATTCACTCACTTCTCTTGGATCCCATGAGGAAAACACAGATCTATTTTGTAAATCATTTTGTGATTTGTTTTTATGTAAAAAGAGATATGATCTTTTATTAAGGAGGTAAACGTGAACTATGGTAAAAGTAGAAACTTTCTAAGTTCAAGGTCTGGCTGGGCTCCCTAGGAATCAGGTGTTTCAAGATAATCAAAAGCCATACACACACAGGGAGCGGAGCATAAGCAAAGACAGAGAAAGAGAGAAGAAACAGGACAGAAAGACTGGGGAAATCAGGAAACTATTACCAACGTTTTTCTTTATTTTATATTTTCTGTGAATTTAATATACTTTTTTTGAAAGAAAAATAGAAGTTAGACTCTTTACTCATACAATGTATCCTAGTTATAGTTTGCCCTCCCTTTACTCCTTCCAGATTTTCTCCACCCTTGCCCCTCCAGATCTTTGTTTAGTGTTTACAATATAGAAGAGAATGTCTAGTTCTAGTGAAGAGAACTTTTATTACTTTTTATTCTAAAAATTATTCTGTTACAGGACAGTAAGAAATAGTTCTGCTTTAAAGAGAAGGAGGTGTATTTCCACAGGACTCAAGTTTAAATCACAGCACAGTCATGCGGCAGTTCATAATCACCTATATCTCCAGTACTAGAGGATATGATACCTTTCTTTTCAACTCTGTGATTATCTGAGTTCACATGCATATATCCTTCCACACACTTTATCCATAATCAAACATAATAAGCTTAAATCTTTAAACAATATTTTATTTTTAATTTTCTGAATATATGACTGTATGTGTAGGTATATACATTTGACCATGCTTACAATAGAGGCTAGATGTGCTGGACCCCTTGGAATGAAACTACAGGTGATTGTGAACTGTCTTATTTGTATTTTGGTACCCAAACACTGGTCTTCTGTTAGAGTAGTGAATGCTCTTACATGCCAAGCCACCTCTCCATCTCACCCCCAAAATCTTAAACAATATTATTCTGTGTCATTATAATCAAAGTTTCACTTTTGAACAGAGGTTGAGTATTTGCAATATCTTGATTCCCAGTGTCCCTCCAGAATAACCATAACTTGGAGACTTTGAGGAGCAACAGAAATTTACTCCATATAAAATTTTACTATCTCTCTCTCTCTCTCTCTATGTATATATATAGAGAGAGAAAGTAAAATGTACCTAGATAGTAAAATTTTATATAACCATGAAGAAGGACAAAATTATACTATTTTCAAGAAAATAGGTTAAACTAAAATCATCATTTAAATCCAAATATATAAAAGTTGCTTAAACACTTTGATATTTTTTATTAAATTTTAAAATAAAAGAAACAAGAAGAAAATTATTATTTTTTTAAAGATTTATTTATTATGTATACAACATTCTTCCTCCACATATACCCGCATGCCAGAAGAGGGCGCCAGATCTCATTACAGATGGTTGCGAGCCACCATGTGGTTGCTGGGAATTGAACTCAGGACCTCTGGAAGAGCAGACAGTGCTCTTAACCACTGAGCCATCTCTCCAGCCCAAGAAAATTATTTTATCAGAGAAAGTGTATTGAGAGATAAAGATGAGGTAGAATAAAGTCATATTGTAGTGAATATGATCAAAGTTCACAAGTAAAACAATTTAATGAAAAAAAACAATATGTATGGTCCCTGTCAAAAGACAGGGAAGAGAAAGAAAGAAAGAAAGAAAGAAAGAAAGAAAGAAAGAAAGAAAGAAAGAAAGAGGAAAAAAAGAAGGAAGAAAGAAAGAAACAGGGAAGGAGAAAGGAAGGAAAGAAAGAAAGAAGGAAGGAAGCTGGGGCTATCTCTAAAAGGGGATCATTTTTGAACCTGGATACATTCCTTAAAAGAAGATCACTTAAATATCAAGAACTGTGGTGGAAACTAGGAGTCATCAGAAAGCAAACAGATAAGATTCTGAAAAAAAAAAAGGAGGAGCAGAAAGAAATGTCCGCTAATATGCAAATAAAAGGAACGAAAAATAATTTCAATAATTTATAATTAGGTAAGAAAAAAGAACAGAGTCAAGATGGCTGAGTAAAAAAGATAATAAAAGAGAAAAATTAAAAGAAAAATAAAAAAGACAGTGAAAGTCATATTTAAACACAAATATATAAATAATTGTCATAAAAGTAAATGTACTATAAATTACCAATCAAACAATAAGGAGTTAAAAGTAGAAGAACCTGATGTGGGGTCTAATTTAGTCATGGCATATGTAACAGGCCTGAGAAATCTACCAGTTTAGGAAGATGTATTGCCTCCACCTCCTTTATGCCTTCTGATTCTCATCCTTCAGCTAGAACTCGTAACTGCCCATCCTCAGTCCTTTCTAGGTTATGGCATACTCAATACTCTAAGCAAGAAGGATCATGAAATACTAACACCACAAAATGTGACAAGTGAGGAAGTCCTTGCCTCTGTCAAGGACCCCATTATCTATCAAGACACATGATTAACAGTATCTGTGTGCAAAATTTGGTTTCTATGGCAGGCTTACTTTGACACTAGATAATTCAAAACAATAAGAAGGTTTCCATATCTTTTATTTACAAAAATAACAGGCTCTGTTGAAAAGGAAGAGTCATTGTAATCACCCTTTTTAATATCATTATGCACTCTCTATGAGAAAACGTTACCATATTCTATATTGGTGCCTCCAATTTAATCTTAAGTTCATTACTTTCCATTTCAGGGATTTGATAAAGTTCCCTACTTTAATTCAAATTATCACTTTGAATACTACACAATTGTTTCAATTACAGATCTGAGTAAATAGATTAGTATTGTGTTACTGTATTATTAACACATTTCAATTTAATTGGAAGTTTAAAATGGCATATCTTTATTTTAAGTTAATTTGTTCCTGTTAATCATTATATTACAAGAATATTAGCTACAAATCATGCTGATCTTAAACAGAAAGTATCATGTAACATTGGAGAAGATGTTTGAAGTTTTTCATTAAATTTAAATTGTTTTGGTACCATAAATTCACTTTCATCTCTGAATGGAATGATTTATTAAAAGCTTTTGTTGGAGGAAGGAAGTAGAACTACTCAAATACATTTTCAAATAAAATTACTTCTACTATCTATAGATTTCTGTTGAAAAGTAAATAAAGTTTTTGAATGCCAAATTTGTAAAAATAATTAATTAAAGTAGGAAGTTCCATTCTCTCCCTGCTTCTCTGTTTCTCTCTCTCTCTCTCTCTCTCTCTCTCTCTTTCTCTCTCAGTATGTGTGTTTGGTTTGAGGAAATAAAAATAATAATTTGTAGCCACATGGATCATCAGGCCAGCATTAAGAACTCGCAGTATGTTTCATATTTCTATTATCTCCAAGTGCTGATTGTTCAGGGGAGTACAGCAGTTACTCCATTCTAAACTTTGCTCCAACTTTCTGTCATCTCACCTCCTTGTTCCAAGAGTTGCCAGTTGGCTCCCAACTCTGCTATTGCTTTTGTTTTTAAGCACTGTGATCGAGTATTGTGGCTGAAATATTGAAATATATATGTAATGTAAGGGCTTTTGAACAGCAAGTATTAGTTTACTCAGGTGAAACAGAAATATTTTATATTTGAAAAAAATCAGCAACAATTTCCTTGATAGTATAGAATTTAGCTCCCAGCTCTAGAACTTCAAATTGGGTAAAATAAAAAGGTTGTAAATCGAAGATGGAAATGTTTGACAAAGACGTTTCAGAGGTTTTGACATTTTATTATGTAAGAGTAAGTTGGAGGTATGGGCATATGTGTAATTTCAAGAATTTACAACACTTTTCTTAATATTAGTTTCATATACTGCTTACAAATGGCTTTTAAATCAGAGCAGGATTTATAGTGAAAAGGAAAATGAGTTTGCTACGTGCTTTACAAATTTCAAGTATTCAAAGCAAATGCTTACATTAACATTACTATTGATTCTTGTTCTATACTAGAACTTTGCGTGCTTTTGGCAATTGCAAGTATATATTGATTCAATTTTTAACAGTTCTTTTATTCATTGAAGAAAGTTTAATTTAATTACACTGTGGATGTGTAAACTTTGCTTCCCAAGCAAGTTCATTGCCATTCTCAGTTACACGTCTTCCACAGCTGTCAGAATGACCTTTGTAAAATACAAACTAATCATGTCACACCCCAGTGAAAAATCCACCCAGAGCTCCCCACAGGCTTCCAGATAAAGTTCACGCTCTGTAGCTTTGCCACCAGATAGTTCACAGTCTAGCCCTTGATGTCTGCCCTTTGCTGGCTTCACAACCTGGACAAACTAGAAAACTTGCTGTGTTGTGTTTAGCATTTGCACTAACTATCCTGCAGACTTTCTGTGGCTGCCTCTTGGTACCATCTTTGTTTCAATACTCCTGAACCTTTGTTCTCAGTTTTACTACATTGAGTATTGTGGCAGAATAATTAAAAGCTATATAATTTTAATGAAAATTGATGGTACTAAAGATTGTAATGTTAAATGTATTAACTAAAATTCAAAACATGGCGTGTTTTCTCTCATCTGTGGAATCAGTATTTTAAAAGGATATCTGCACAAAAGCAATGCTTGAAGCAAAAAAGGAAAGGAATAAGAGGAGAAGGCATGTAAAAATAGGATCACAGGGGATGAATATAATCAAGTTCCATGAATATATTCATGGTATACACAAGTGAGAATGTCTTAATGAAGTCTGGCTTGTTTTACAGGGAATATTTACAAATACGAATGTAAAGGAAGATAAAGGAAAAGTAATAAAGTCAGAATTTTATTTTTTCTTTCCTTTTTCTTTATTCTTCTTTTATAATAAATCACAACCACAGCCTTCCCTCCCTCCCCTTCTCCTCACTCATATTCACTCCTCCTGAAAAGAGCTGTCCTCCCAGTGATGAACATGGCATAACAAGTTGCAATAAGACCAAGCTTGAACGTCATAGGCTGTATGAGGCAACCCAGTAGCAGGAAAATGGTCCTAAAGCAGGCAAACGAATCAGACACACCCCACTAACGCTAATCCTGTTAGGAGTCCCACAAAAAAAAATAAGGCTAAACAATCACACAGAATGTATGCAGAGAGCCTATCACGAACTCAGGAAGGCTCCAAGATTGCCGCTTCCGTGTCTGTGCGCCTCCTTAGGCTCTGTTTAGTGCGGCTTCATTGATTTTGTGTCCTCAGCCGTCTGGCTCCTAAAGTCTGTCTTAGTTTGTGGAGTTCCCTGACTCCACCTAATATTTGGTTTTGGGTCCTTGTATCTACTCCAATCAGCTGATGGAGGAAGCTTCTCTGATGACGATTTGGCGAGGCTCCCACTTGCAAGTATAGTAGAAAATTATTACAAATCATTTCACTCACTTTCATTTTGTTTGATTGATCTCTGAGCCATGCAGGTTTCATTTCTGACCATCCAGGCAGTGTCTGGCATGTGCTCTCTTTCATGGCTTGGGTCTCAAATTAAGAGAAGTTATTGATTGGCCAATCCCACAAGTTCTAAGTCTCCATTACCCCAGTGCATCTTGAAGGCAAGACAGGTTGTTAGTGGGTGATTTTGTGGCTGCATTAGTATTGGAGTTCCACCACTGGGCACCTAGCTTGGCTAAGAATATGGCTGGTTCAGACTCCCTATCATCCATTACTAAGAGTCCTTACTAGGTTAATCATCATAGGTCCCAGCAAGTGTCGACAGGACTACCTTTTCTCATTGCTCTCTAAATGACCTACCTATCCCAGTCATTTTTTTGACTAACAACTTAGAAGACCCTCAATTGAAAAATGAATAAAGAAAATGAGACATATTAACTCAATGGAATATTATTAGGCAGTTAGAAGAAAATGATATAATTAAATTTGCAGGTTAGTGGATGAAACACGAATATAATCATTTCAAGGGAGGCAACCCAGACCTGGAAACACAAACATAGCATGTATTCATTCATCAGTGGTTATTAGCTGATAAATAGAGGATAATCACACATCAGCGCAAAGAATTAGAGAGGTTATATAAAGAGGATAAGTCTATGGAGGATGAATGGGTCTCCCTGGAAAGGGAAAACAGAACGGATTTTGGAAGTGAATTGAGGGTGGCTAGGGAAGGGAACAGGAGGGATTAGGTGGAGAAGCAAGGGACAAACAGAGAAATCACTGTGTTTTTATATGTATATTTATTAACACAATGTACTTACTACAAAACTTTTCATGGATATTTACAGAAGTAAATGTATTTAATACCTAATATTTTAGCACCTTTCACTTGGTAGGAAATAGAGGAATTTATAAATACAGAAATTTTAAACCATCTCAGGCATGAAAATTAGTGATAAGTAGCAAGTAAGAAATCTTTATTAATTAATATTTTCTTGAGAGTGGCAAGTACTCACCCCGCACATCCACCGTATTATAGAAACTTCAGGTACTGCATCATTATCTAATTACCCTCCACTTTAATAATAATAGCTTTTTCTGTGGTCATTGACACAAGGGCCATTCTAGGGACAATATCAAAGTATCAAAGGAGAAGGACTAAAGTTTATGAGTACTGTTCACAGCAACATAAGTGTTGTAATAAAATACAAGTATAAAGGTTCAGGCACATAATTAAACAATATTTAATTAAACAGCACAGTTATTAATAGTTGGTCATGGCTCTGCTCAACACAAGCAATTTGAGATATAAACTAAAAAAAAAATAATAATACCATATGACTTGTGCCCAGAGTTGAAACACGTCATTTCTCTTCTCCATATCTCATTAATTAAAGCACTCCATATGGTCAACTTCATTGTCTTTTTAGATGAAAGATGAAGTTATCACCAAAGGGAAGAGCTCAAGAAGTGGAAAAAACAATATGGCCTGCCATGAAGTTATACAACAAAACCTTCATCATACAAATTTAAAAAATAAATTTTTATTTTCACATGTTAAAGTTATTTCTTCATAATCTTTTAGTTATATTTTTTATGAATTTCAAGTAGGTAAGATAAAAACAAACTAAAATAGAAATTTCATCATTCTGTTTGGGAGCAGAGTGCAAAGTCTCCATTTGGTGCTAGGTTTGTGGCTTAATGCTTGTTGCACTGGGAAATAAAATGATTGACATCGGACATGATGTATACACATAACTTAGGAAAATAATTGATTTATTTGTAGAAGTTATAAGACCTATATTCTTTTCTATATTCATTTCTTGTTATTTTCCTCTCAACCAAATAAAAACTAAAAGTCACTATACTTTTGTAAATAGTCTTAGACTTGAGTATGGGATATATAGTAAAATAATTTGAGATTATTTGTTATACATGATAGCTGAATTATTGTTAACATATTTTTCACAGGAAATATTCATAAAAATAAATTAAATCAAGATAAAATTTAAGCATTAATTAAAAACATGTGCATCATATTATATCTAAATTTTCCATGTTAAATGTAAAAATACATATAATTTCAATAGGAATAGTGTTTTCAGAGTTTAAGGAAACCTCTTATAGTTTTTAAAGTATAAACAGTGTTACTGGTATTTTGACACATTGTTCCAATTTCTTCAATAATAATTTTTTTTTATTTTGATTTTCAAGACGGGGTTTCTCCATAGCTTTTGGTTCGTATTCTGGAACTAGCTCTTGTAGACCAGGCTGGCCTCGAACTCACAGAGATCTGCATGCCTCTGCCTTCCGAGTGCTGGGATTAAAGGTGTGCGCCACCACCGCCCGACTTCAATAATAATTTTTACATTACCACTGATATATCCATCTTCTTCAATTCATTTTATCCAATTAATGTTTTGACCAAATATAAAGCAAATATATGAACATAGGCCTTACATGGTTGTTTCAATGCTTGGTTCCCAGTTGATAGAATCCTTTATTTAAAATTATTTTATTGATTTTTATTGAGATCTATATTTTTCTCGGCTCCCCTCCCTTCCTTCAATCCTCCCCCAAGGTCCCTATGCTCCCAATTTACTCAGGAGATCTTGTCTTTTACTACTTCTCATGTAGATTAGATCCATGCATGTCTCTCTTAAGGTCCTCATTGTGTTTAAGTTCTCTGGGATTGTGGTTTGTAGGCTGGTTTTCTTTGCTTTATGTTTAAAAAACACTTGTGAGTGAGTGAGAACATGTGATAATTGTCTTTCTGGGTCTGGGTTATTTCACTCAAAATGATGTTTTCTAATTTCATGTATTTTCCTGAAAAATTCAAGATGTCATTATTTTTTTTCTGCTGTGTAGTACTCCATTGTGTAAATTTACCACATTTTCCTGATCCATTCTTTGGTTGAGGGGCATTTAGGTTGTTTCCAGGTTCTGGCTAGGACAAACAATGCTGCTATGAACATAGTTGAGCACATATCCTTGTGGCACAATTGAGCATCCTTGGGATGTATACCCAAAAGTGGTATTATTGGGTCTTGAGGAAGGTTGTTTCCTAATTTTCTGAGAAACCATCACACTGACATCTAAAGGGGCTGTGCCAGCTTGCATTCCATCCAGCAATGCAGAAGTGTGCCCTTTACCCCACAATCTCTCCAGCATAAACTGTCATCAGCATTTTTGATCTTGGTCGTTCATACAGGTCTAAGATGGAATCTAAGAGTTGTTTTGATTTGCATTTATCTGATGACTAAGGATGTTGAACATTTCCATAAGTGCCTTTCAGCCATTTTTGATTCTTCTATTGAGAGTTCTCTGTTTAGGTCTGTGATCCATTATTTTTACTGGATTATTTGTTCTTTTGATGACGAATTTCTTTTGTTCTTTGTATATTTTGGAGATCAGACCTCTGTCTGATTTAAGTGAAGATCTTTTCCCACTCTGTAGGCTGTGGTTTTGTCTTGTGGACTGTAAAGTGGAAAGATCTCCCATGCTCTTGGATACATAGAATTAAATTAAATTAAAAATGGCAATCTTACGAAAAGCAATCTACAGATTCAACTCAATGCCCTTCAAAATTCCAGCAAAATTCTTCACAGAACTCGAAAGAACGGTATTCAACTTCATATGGAAAAGCAAAACACCCAGGATAGCCAAAACAATCCTGTACAATAAAAGAACTTCTGAAGGCATCACAATCCCTGACTTCAAACCCTAGAGCTACAGTACTGAAAACACCTTGGTATTGGCACAAAAACAGACAGGAGGACCAATGAAAACAAATGGAAGACCTGGATATTAATCCACACAGCTTCGAACACCCAATTTTTGACAAAGAAGCAAAAAATATCAAATGAAAAAAAGAAAGCATATTTTACAAATAGTGCTGGCATAACTGGACATCAACATGCAGAAGAATGAAAATAGACCCATATCCATCACCGTGCACAAAACTCAAGTGCAAATGGATCAAAGACCTCAACATAATGTCAGCCACGCTGAACCTTATAGAAGAGAAAGCAGGAAGTACACTTAGATGCATTGGCACAGGAGATCACGTCCTAAATATAACCCCAGCAGCATAGACACTGAGAGAAACAATTAGTAAATGCGGTCTCTTGAAACTGAAAAGCTTCTGGAAAGCAAAGTTGGTGGAACTCTTTGTGAAAGGATAGTAGCTGTGAAGTTGTAAGAGAGCATATGGTCTTATTGGAGAAAGTATGTTACTAGGGATGGGCTTTGAGGTTTCAAAAGCCCACACCATTCCCAGTTAGCTGCTTCCAGTCCCAGCCTCCCAGTTGTTGTCTGAACATGCAAGCTCTTATGTACTGTTCAGGCAACATGCCTACCTTCTGGATGCTTTGCATCCTGACTTAATGATCAATGACCCCATTACCATCTGCACCTGTAAGATTTACATTAATGTTTTTCAGAAGTTGCCTTGGTCATGCTTTCTTGTCCCAAAACATGGGAAGGGTATAAATTTTGCTTGACTTGGATTTCATATAAGATGTCTTTAATGTTTGAATAATGTTTTAACTTATTATAATTGATTTAGAAACCCATATTGTATCATCTTGCTCCTTCTACCAGGCATTGAATTTAGGGCAGCATGCATGCTAATCAAGTGCTCTTGAGGTATAATCTACATGCACACCCATGTCTATATCTTAACTCTTGTCTTCCTCTAATAAGTTACTAAGAATCCATATGCCTTAAACTTTCTAAATTTTAAAGTAAATGATTTAATTAAACTACGCCTAATACCATATTGTTCTTTTGAGAATTAATTCTGAATCTGGTCTATTAAATTATTTTCTTATGAGAAATACTCAAGTCTGATGAACAGTACACTTTCTTATTTATTTTTTTTATTAAAAATTTACTTTTCATTTTACATAGCAACACCAATTCCCCCTCCCTCTCCTTTTCCCACCCCATTTTCTCCACTTCTCAGAATGAGTTAGGCCGTCCTCAGGGAGTCAACAAGGTTTGGCATACCAAGTTGAGGCAAGACCAAACCCTCCCTCAATATCAAGGCTAAGCAAGGTATCCTACCATAGAGAATGTACTCCAAAAATCCAGTTCATATACCTGTGATAAGTCCTAGTGCCAATTACAGCCCCCCCCCTTCCCAATTATCCAGCCACATAACTGCCATCTGCATTCAGAGTGTCTAGTTTTGTCTGATGCAGGTTCCCCAGCTTACAATCCATAGTCCATGAGCTCCCACTAGCTCAGGTCCGCTGTCTCTGTAGTTTGTCCCACCATGTTCTTACCCACTTTGTTGATTCTCTGCCCCATCTTCAACTGAACTCAAAAAGCTCAGTCAAGTACTTGGTTGTGGTTCATTGCAACTGCTTCTATCAGTTACTGGATATAGGTTCTATGATGACAATTAGGGTAGTTTATGGAGGAAGGTCATTGGTTAATTAAATAAAGAAACTGCTTGCCCTGATAGGTTAGAACATAGGTGGGTGGAGTAAACAGAACAAAATACTGTGAGGAAGAGGAAGTGAGCTCAGAAATTTGGATGGAATTCAAAATGACTAAAAGATTTCTAAAAAATGTAATCAAAACTCTCCTTTATGATTACCGTCTAGGTTGCTCTGAAGCTAAGATATATGTGTTTCTGTGTATGTGTGTAATTTGTGTGTACATATATGAATATGTATATATACACATAAGTTATATTTGGATGGTATTTGCTATTAAGTAGCATTTTATGAAAAGAAAAATGATGTATTTTATATTATGTAAGTTAACATAGCACAGAGATATTTTCTTAAATTTTTTCTTTACTTTGCAAAAAATTTAACATGGGCTTTAAATATCTTCACCACTAGACAAAGAGCTCAGACTCCACTCTTTTCCACTACAGCAGGAAAGGGGATAATTTCCTCCCATTAATTCCGAGGTGGCCTTTTGGCTGGTCTAGGAACCCAATTAAAACAAGAACTGAATATCAAGAGACAATCATGAAAGTTTTATTATTTCTCTAAGGAGGTTGCCCTTCAAGAAAATGAAGTCAGTGGATGCTCACCTTACTAGACCTGGATGGAGATGGGTGGTCCTTGGACTTCCCACAGGTCAGGGAACCCTGATTGCTCTTTGGGCTGACGAGGGAGGGAAACTTGATTGGGGGAGGGGGAGGGAAAGGGGAGGCGGTGGTGGGGAAGAGTCAGAAATCTTTAATAAATAAATAAAAAATAATTAAAAAAAAGAAAGAAAATGAAGTCAGGAAAACAACCAAAGCAAACGTAGTTTACATTTTCACCCCAAAAAAACCAGTAAATATTAAAGGAATGACAGAAAAATGCACACATTTACAAGTAGTAAATTCTAATTCTATTTCAAAGAAAAGTAGGGGTATGGGATTGAGGAAAGATTAGGGTTAATTTGAAGAGGTTACTGATGAAGATCCATAAAACCCAAATAGTAGTGACCTGTGTTAGAAATGGTTCCCATTTTTATTCCCTTTCCAGAAAAACTTTATGGTTTGCTGGACACAGGAAAATACAACACAGATAACCTTTTTTCAAGTTGTAGTCTTTCAAGTAATTTCAGCCTTAAATCATCTTTTAGAAATTATGAAAAACTTAAGATTATACATCTTTATTTTTTAATTATTTTTAAAATTTAAAGTAATCATGCTTCTAAGTCAATCCTTAATTATTCTTCCTCATACCATACATTTTACATCGAAGAAGATATTTTTCCACTGTCCTTTGAAATTAATAAGCAGAAAATAAATAATGTTTTCTTGGCAGGGATATCACATTGTATTTGTTGTCTAGTGGGTTCGGAGTAGTAAGGAAATCTTGGTACATAAACATAACCAAAAGTAAAAAATATATATTTCTGATGGCGAATCTTTGTCAACCAATTATCTTTAAGAGGTGGGACCAAGTGAAAGTGTGGTCTGGGGCCCAGAGAAAAATGGCACGCAGCCCACGTGTGGTCTCTCTCAGTGGTTCCCTCGCAGCACAGCTTAACTTGGATTTCTCGTTCTTGTTTTGTGAGTCTTCCCCTTATAATAAGTTAAAATATAGTTGTTTTATCTTTTAGCTAGATTGATTATTACCCAAACTGAGTTAGTTCAACATATTTCCTTTATTTTTTAAACAAAATTAAAATCTATCATATGCCTTAAAGAATACACTACATAACAATTACAGAGGCAACTTTTCTTATGCCACCTCTAGCATGACAATTAAAAAGATTCCATCTGATTGAGCACATGTTAGAACAAATTTAACAAAATATACCTGTGAATGGTTCAGTGTTTAGATGGGAGATGAACGAGCATGGCAGGTAATGAAGTGAACATCATTCTGGTGGGGATCTCCAGGCAGAGGCAATTACAAGATGTTTTGATTGCCATAGTCAATCTTACAGATAGCAGCAGTTTGAAAATGGAAGACATAATGTTCAAATTCACTGAAAGTGAGCAGTCATAACATGGGAAATTGATAAAGTTCCATTACCTCAAACAAATTTAGTTCATAATTTAGTTCACAAAAGTAGGTACTTTCACCATATTTAAG
This sequence comes from Neodon shergylaensis, assembly GCA_025134845.1. NCBI lineage: Eukaryota > Metazoa > Chordata > Mammalia > Rodentia > Cricetidae > Neodon > Neodon shergylaensis. The sequence continues at coordinate 22,427,513 of JABTXL010000001.1, read as the reverse complement.
AACTGTAGTTATGTTAGGTAGGTTCATTTTTTACTATCTTACATTGTCATCAATTTTTGCAAGTCTACCTGTTTTTCTTAGAACAGAAGAATGCACAATATACACACAATGCAATATAATATAAACCTTCAGTTCTAATAGAAACACAAGAAGTATAAGTTTATATGTGGTAAGTTCCTTCTAATACATATTTTAAATACGGACAAATATAAAATGGAATCTGAGAGTCATTTTGATTTGCATTTTTCTGATGACTAAAGATGTCAAACATTTCTTTAAGTACTTTTTTGCCATTTGGGTTTTCTGTATTGAGAAGTCTTTATTTAGATCTTACCACTTTTTTTTAAAGTGTATTATTTGATTTTCTGAGGTCTGGTCTCCTGAGTTCTTTATATATTTTAGAAATGAGGTCACTATTAGATGTGGGATTGGTGAAGATCTTTTCCCATTCTATAGATTATTTTGTCCTTTGATGTGGCCTTTGCCTTACAGAGGCTTTTCAGTTTCATGAAGTCCCATTTCTTAATTGTTGACCTTAGTGCCTGCTCAATTCATCCTGTTCAGGAAGTTGCCTCCTGTGCCAATGCATCCAAAGCTTATTTATCAAATTCAGCATATAGGTCTTTGAATAATTTGAATTTGTATCTTTTTGAATTGATAGACATGGATCTATTCGCATTTTTCTACATGCTGACGGCTAGTCAAACTAACACCATTTTTTGAATATGCATTCTTTTTTACATTGTATATTCCTGGTTACTTCATGAAGAATGAGATATCCATAGGTATGTGGATTTAGAACTTGGATTTTGATTCAATCCATTGAATTGTTTTTACATCAATATCATGTGGGTTTTATTATATAGCTCTGTAGTAGAGCTTGAAATTAAGGATGGTGATATCTTCAACAATTCTTTTATTTTGCAGAATTATTTTAGCTATTCTCTTTTTTATTCTATATGAAAATGAGTATTATTATTACAACGTCAGTAAAGACTGTTTGAATTTTGATGAAATTGTTCTGAATCACCCCAGAGTCAAGAAATTAATTAATTAATTAATTAATTAATTAATTAAAGACTTCCTAGAATTCAACAAAAATAAAGGCACAATGTACCAAAACCTATGGAACACAATAAAAGAAAGTGCTAAGAGAAAAGTTTATAGCACTAAGTCCATACATAAAGAAAGTAAATAAAGATCACACTAGTGACTTAACAGCACACCTGAAAGCTCTAGAACAATAAAAGGCACAATCACCCAGGAGGAGTAGATGAAAAGAATCATCAAATTGAGGGTTGAAATCAATAAAATAGAAACAAAGAAAACAATACAAAGAATGTAGGAAAATAGAGCTGGTTCTTGGGGGAAAAAAAGTGAGAAGCTTCTTTGAAGCAAAGACAATCAGACAAAAAGGCAGCTTACTGAATGGGAAAAGATTGTGACCAAGTCCACATCAGACAGAGGACTAATCTCTAAAATATATAAGGAACTCAAAAAATTAGACATCAAAAATTCCAAATAACCCAGTTAAAAATGGGGTACATAACTAAACAGAGAATTTGCAACGGAAGAATCTTAAATGGCCAAAAGACACTTAAGGAAATGTTAAACATCGTTAGCCATTAGGGAAATGCAAATCAAAATGATTCTGAGATACCATCTTATACCAGTCAAAATGGCTAAGATCAAATACAGAAATTTCCAGTAATCCACAAGGATGACCCTTGCTAAGACCCTAAGCAATAGAGGATAAGGTGCCTGAACTGGTCTTGTCCTGTCGTCAGACTGATGAATGTCTTAAATATCACCATAGAACCTTTATCCAGCAACTGATAGAAACAGAGTTTCCACCTGTATCAGAGCAGTGGACTGAACTTTCAAATCCAGTTGAAGAGTGGGAGAAATAAGTAAATGAGCAAAGAGGTCAAGACCACTATGGGAACACCCACTTAAACAGTCTACCTAAGCTACTGGGAGCTCACCAAATCCAGCCGGACAGTGAGGGAACAAGCACAAGACCAAACTAGACCCTCTGAATATGGGTGACAGCTGTATGGCTAGGGCAGACTGTGGGGTCACTGGCAGTGGCACCAGGATTTATCCCTACTACTTGTTTGTACTGGCTTTTTGGGAACCCATTCTTTTTGGATGGATACCTTGCTCAGCCTAGATATAATAGGGAGGGCCTTGGACCTTCCAGAAAGCAATGTGCCTTACCCTCTCTGAGGAGTGGATGAGGGGTGGGGTAGTGGGTTAGGTGGAGGGGATGGGAGGAGGGGAGGGAGTGGGAACTGAGATTAGTATGTAAAATGAAAAAAAGATAGTTTGTTTTCTTTTAAAAAATGAGGGGAAAATGTAAATCTGAAATTCACAGTAACAATAGCCAACCACTGAACAGCTAACAGTCATCATCTGTCTGCTGTATTACGTTAAACCTTGAGGAAAGTATCAGCAAATAATTCAGTTGACAAAAATCAATGTTAATGCTTCATTTAAGTTGCAGAAAAGTCATTTACCAAAAAAATCTTTATGTATTATTTGTGGAAAAGATCCAAAAACGCTCAAGATAGAAGTGTACACAGTATTAATTTGTACTCTTCGAAGACTTACTGGATATTTTTATACTTATTTCACAGAAACTAATATGAAAATTACCTCAAAACTATTTAGCTTTAATTAACCACCACTAATTAAAAATATAGCTCAAAATGTGTGAAACTTAATTGACAAATTGAATTATTTCTATCAATTTGTATGTCATTGTTCATTTCTGTTTCTTTTTCTCTCCTAGCCCTCCTTTCTTCCTCCCTCCCTTTTTTTCTTGTTTCTGGTTGGTACTCGAATATGATGGGAATTTAGTGAAAAAATTTGCCTTTTCTGTTTCCTTCAGTTTAGTGTATTTACTTTTGTTTAGAGACACTGTGCATAAAATACGCATTACGTAGAATTGTTGGTTGAATTACTTGAAATATTTCAGTTAGTCTGTCAATTCAAGCCATATTATTAATAAAGTGAGCTGGTACCTAAAACTCACAATAGCAGTATTTGCAACTATACATTTAAACTAGGAAATATCATTTAATGTCAGCCTAATCTTTTCTACTTCTAACTTTATTAATTAAAAAGTTTAAAAACAAAACTGATGTGGTTCAATTTGCCATCTAGAAAAGCACACTGCTTATTCAGCAAATTCAGAAAATTGTTTCTTGTGCATTTGGAGCTAAATATAAGTCTATGGGTTATGATTTCATGAACAGCTATTTGCAAATTACATTTTCATTATTCATTGTGTGTTCTTTATTGTACTATCTGTTAATTCAACATATTTTATCATCCAGCTTACCCTTAAAACTAAAAATTAAGCTGGGCAGTGGCACATGCCTTAATTCCAATACTCAGGAGACAGAGGCAGGCGGATCTCTGTGAGTTCGAGGTCATCCTGGTCTACAAGAGCTACTTCCTGGACAGGTACCAAAGCTACAGAGAAACTCTGTCTTGAAAAACCAAAAAAGAAAAAAAAATACTAACAATTAAGAAAAATACGTCACAAATTTGAAAGTTATCCCTGATATAGGAGCATGGGAAGGTTTGGAGACAAGAAATAGAAGAAAATGATATACTAATTTACAATCTAAAAAATAATTAAAATTTAAAAATGAAATACTGATAAGTGTCATTAAGTCTTTTCAAATATTTCTTTTAATTAAGTTCAAAATATATTCAAAAAGAATTAAGTTTCCTGAGGATAATTGTTTTACTTATTTGTTTCGCAGAGTGAACAAAATGTTTCAAAAAGAAAGAATAGAAACCTTGAAATTTTTTACAACAAAAACCCAGTGAAATGATTCATTAAGAAATTTTTTATAAATTACCATAGGAATTAAAGAAAATAAGCAAATATTTTAGTTGCAGATATGTAACAGGAAATCACTCAATAAATTAATGTATACTCTATTCTTAATTTTAAGATATTTATTTTATTATTTGTAATTATCTGTATGTTTCTGTCTATATGTGGATATGTACACATGAGTGTAGGGGCCTGCAAAAAGTAGAGGCATCCGAACCTCTACAAGTGGAGTTACAGTGAGTTGTGAACAGCCCAACATGGGACTGAAAACTATATAGGTTTTGAAAGAGCATACCTATATGTAACCACTGACCATCTTTGAACCCTTGAAATTTACATTACTTTAAAAAGCAGGAGAAATTACATTAATTCAAGGCTTACTTGAAGTTTCATTTAACAGTCATGCTTAAAAACTAAATGCCAATATGGGTTGGTGCATGTTTATTTTAAAAAAAATGCCTTTAATCCCAGCACTTGGAGTAGAGAAGCAGGCAGATCCCTGTGTGTTTGAAGCCAGCCTGGTTAAAAGAGTGAGGCTAGGACAGGCAGGACTACATAGAGAAATGCTCTCTACCTCTCAAAAAAAATCCTAATTGAGAAAAGAGTGAAAAATATTAGATTTGGGATCTCATCATTGTTGTGGAGCACACAAATGCATTTCTAAATCTGTGGCTCCCTAAGATTCACTCCCATGCCTAACTGAGAGCTAAAACATGAAAGCATTCATTAGAAAAGCAGACTGTCGGGGACAAATAGGTATTGAGATATTCCTCGGATTTAAGAACTTAAAAACCCCTGGCTATTTTTAATCATTTTTACATTTAATACAAAAGCAATGAAAATTTTCAAGAAAAACTTTTCCAAGCTCAACAATTGTAATTGTAGCATCTACTTGGAAGAAAATTTTATTCATGCAAATGTTCAATTATTCCTTAATGTCAATTTTGTCTGATTTTCCAATAAACTGTTCTAAAAGCTGCAGATTTATCTGTCTCTTCATATAATAAAATGAATACACATTTTGTCATTAGGATTATTTGCATGGTAAAAACTCATGGATAACTAGAAAAATGGGATGAGAAGGCACTCAGATACGAATTAAATTTACCTTTTCCCTCAGGAGTATTTTCTGACTGCTAGACTTTAGAAGACTTCCAAAACCGGAGTAGGTTTGCTGTTTTACTTATTCTCATTTGCACTGCTTGCTAAAATGAGATTTTCAGCAGCAATCTGGATTTCTCCTCTTTTCCTTGAGAGCCCAGACAAGAGCGGTCTGCCCAGCATAAATATACAAAGAGATGATGACATTGCCCTCTCATATGTCCTCTACGTAAGTTATTCTCCAGTTTATTTTCATATTGGACTTTTCTAATAGTACTTTTTATCATTGTTTCTCAGATTGTGTTTTGCCTCTGATTTCAGAATCATGGCGCTTAATCATGTTCATAATTTTGTGTCTGCAGACTATTGAGCAAGCATTATGTTTTTTGAGTATAGAGTTAGGTTTTAAGTTTCCAATTCCATTTCAGAAATTTTACAAGATGCTCATTATTTTGCTCTATACATAGTAAGTTCCATATTCTAAAATATAAAGTTTTCTCTTTAGCCAAGAATCTTATTATTTTGTAGCTCTCTCTCTGTTGATTCATTCTGCTTAGATTTACACTCCTTTTTAATTTAGACAGAAAAGGGGAGTTGATATGGCATTCCCCTCTGTAGGCTGTGAATATGTTTTATTACCATTGGTTAATAAAGAAGCTGTTTTGGCCTATAGCAAAGCAGAACAAGCCAGGCTGAAAAAGGTATATAGCGAGAGTAGGCAGAGTCAGGGAAACACCATGTAGCCACCACTCAAGGAGAAAGACACTGGAACTTTACCAGTAAACCATGAGCCTCATAGTAAAGTATAAAATAAAAGAAATAGTTTAATTTAAGAGGTAAAGCCTAGCTAGAAATATGCTTAAGCTATTGTCCAAATAATGCTGCAACTAACACAGTTTCTGTGTGATTATTTTGGGTCTGGGTGGCCCAGAAATGAATGGACAGCTTCCAACTACATCTCTCTAAATATCTTTTAAAATTAATGGAGAATTAACAACATTCAAAATGAGAAGAAACTGAGGTGAGTTACGGTCACCAAGACAGCATTACAGGAGATATGTAAGGAAATGCTATAAACAGTGAGGAAGCAAGTCACCCTTTACTCAGAAAGATCCTGGCATATATTTTCTTAGAGAAACCACTTGAGACTCACCGTATCCAAGAGATCCTTATGTGTTTTTTCTTCTGCAGACATAAAACATGCACATGTGCATTCACCTAAATAGAAACTTATGAGAGATCCAATCAAGAAGTACACAAAGGTCCATCTTGGTGAATCACTAAAGTTATGAGGTGACTTATAAGTCTATGGAAGAAGAGAAAACTATAGGAGCAGGGTCTACTCAAAAGCAGTTAACCTAGAAAAAAGCTGTATGCTATAAAGGCGACAAGCCACCAAATACGCAATCCTGGAATGCTCCATGATGTGAAGACAGCTTGACAAAGTAGGCAGAGATTGTGTTGGGACCAGCAGCTCCAAAGTAAATGCATAGAGACTTAATGTTAATTATAAATGTTTGGTCGGTAGCTCATACTTATTAGTAGATAACTCTTACATTTTAAATTAAACTGTATTTCTCATCTACCCTCTCCCGCATAGCAATGCTTTATTACTGCACGCTCATCTTGTTTCTCCCTCTATCTGCTCACAACTCCTCACACTCTACCCTTCCTCCCAGAATTCTCTGCCTGGTTCTCATGCCTAACCTTAACATGTCCATCTATTGACCAGTCAGTCAGCTTCTTTATTAAACCAATCACAGTGGCATTTACTCACACAGTATAAAAGAATATTCCACATGGCAATTCAGAAAACAACCCAGCTTGTCTGAGACCCGTCCTCCTGCAGTTTTGGAGCATTGATCATCTTGAGGAAGAGGCCTTGAAACTCATTGAGCTTTTTCAGACATGTGAAATTTGTTTACTTAATGACTTCCATGACCCCCCTTCTCATTTCTGGTTATGATGTTTTTTTTCAGGGAGACTTATATAACACAATAAATCACTCAAATGCCTATCTAATAGAAGAAGAAAATAACAAATAACAAACAAACTAATAATTAAAATGTAGACATTAGCAAATGGCTTTGCATAATAAATTTAAATTAATATATTCTTAATTTACCATTGGAAAAAATGCAGACTAAACCAATAAAAAACAATGGGGTGTAATGATCCAATTAACAACATGTGCTAGCAAAGTGAAGAGATCACTACTTATGTCAAATAGTCAATAAATATTTCTTAAAGAAGTTAAACATCTGTAGATATCAGGGGCATTAAAATTAAACCTCTTTGATTGCATCTCTCCCCAGCAAGAATGACTATCACCCAAACAACAACAAAAAACGGAAAGCTTGTGGGGAAAGAGATGCGCTAACACACTGCTCCTGGAAACATAAACTTGAAATCAGTACAGAGGCTCCTGAAAAAAGTAAAACAAAAAGAACACTACCATATGACCACATCGCTCCTGGGTTTATATCAGAGGAGTTGAATACTCATGTTTACTGTTACTCGTTTCTACAATTGGAAGTCATTATGCTAAGAATAGTAAGGCAGACTCAGAAAGACTAATGAAGTTATTTAACTTCATATGTGGAGTTTATACTGAAATTTAAGTGTGAATTTACTGGTGCAGCTATAAAGGATGATGAATAAAGAGTTCTTAAGGAACGGTGAGAAAGAATACTGAAAATGCAATTCTGTGAACAATGCCTTTAAAATCACATTATTAGTGTTATTCAAAAGTCAAATTGTACATGCAGATAATGGAGTAAAAGTACACTGTTTTAAATTTCAAATTAAGTGTATTTCTTTCTTTTCTATGTCTTGAACCTATAGTTGATTCTTATGATTAGCATTCTCTAAGTACTATTTTCCTTGTTTCCTGGCAGTCATGGAACTTATTTTGCCACTCTGCAGATCAGCCTGGGTTTGAACTCAGAGATATCTGTCTGCCTCTGACTTCAGAGTGCTGGAATAAAGGCATGATATATCACTGCCTCGCCAACCAAGCACTTCTATTAAGAGGAAGTGGCATTTACAAATAAGGACTCTAAAGGTGTCCACACAAAACTTGTTTTATTAACTTATATCACTTCAAACAGGTATATTGTTCATATCCAAAATTAATTCTTTCAGTCTCTCTTCTCTCTCCCTCTCTTTTTTGCTTGCTTGCCCTCTGGCCCTATCTCTCATACTCACTCTTGTTCTTTCTTTACTTAGGTAATATTTACCATGACTCAGAAGCTTACATTGGGTAATAACTGTCTCCTCTCTTGACCTTAGAGTTCTGCATACTAGTGAGTGTAACCATCATTTATAGTAACTTACAATATGTTTTCTGACAAAAGGAGAGTTGACTAACTGAATAAATATCAACGCTATTATCGTTTACCTGAATGTTAACCATGAAGAATTTGCTTTTTGTGTGGCACTACTGTTTCAAGTACAGTTTCATTTTTTTAGATTAGGATTTAGGAATTGAAAATTGTCTTAATCTCAGCCTTTAAGACAATTGGACTACCAAAACTAAAGTTATTATAATGCCTTTTTGAATTAACATGGTATTAAGAATATATGCAGATATAAATTATAAGCCTTAAAATACTCTGAAATATAACTCGTGAGATTAATAATGCAATTGAGGATATATGCTAATAATTTTCATTCATCAGAAAAACTCTTCTATTAGTAGGCTTTCCATATGTAGAAGAGAAAGGTCAGAATTAGCCTAGCATAAATGACTAGTGATTACAGAGAAAAAGGAAAAGAGTTCTCGCTAAATTCCAACTATACTCAATGCTACTTTAAATCTATTTGTCTAATTAACTTCATTGAATTTTTCACAGATATCCGTCTTAACTTCAGGTTGTTTAAAGTTTAGAGATATATTAACACTATGTCCTGAGTACCATACGGAAATAGGAAAAATATTACACAATCTTCTAGACAACCTATTTAGCAAAGAATATGTACTCTGCATCACACTGTGGCTCATGGGAGTTTTGTTAAACTTTCCCAAATATCTATTTTTCATAGAGTATTAAATGTTATCTCCTGTTGAGTTTAGGAGTTTTCTTTCAAATCTCTAGTATGTGTCATCTTTAATCTCTGTGAGACAAGTGGACTATTAATATTTGATGATTATGCAGCAATTATTTTTCAACTAAACAAAAATATTCTGAATATTTAAAAATCATATGAATATAGATAAAAAGTGTGATTTAATGAAAATTTTTCTTCATTAAACATTATTTTAAAAATGTATATGTTGTGTTATCATGGGGTACATCCAGTATAACTTATAATCTCCCATTTAACCTTGTCTCATTGTTATTGCTTATGTTCCACCATTATTGAAGCAAAAGTAGGTAAGAGGTTGAACTTAATTTTTTCAGAAGTGATACTAGGAAAAAGGTGTAAGGAATCGAGGCCAAAGGCCTAAAAAAAGTAAAAAACCACTATTCTATACCACTTTACAATTGCACAAAAAAATGAACCCTTTTTTCTTTCAGAATTCGGTGATGGACAATGCTGAATACAGTTGAAAAGAGTCTAAGAGAGCTTTGGCCTTAGCAGACCTGACTGCTTTGTATCTCCAGCTTGCTCTTGTATAACTACCCGGGGAAATGTCCTGTGTATGCAGTCTTAGAATCAGAAAATTCAGCAGAGGCAATGAGGGAAGAATGTCACATTGCATCTGAGGACCGGAGTGATTGATGGATGCAGACTGTGACGTGAGGCAGGTGAAAGGTATACATAAACGAAAAGGTGGATAATGGTGGAAGTTCATTATGACTCTAAACAACAAGCTCCTAAAGGATGTGAAGCTTGAATCAGAGTCCGGTTTGATCGCATGCTCATTCAGACCCGGTCCAACTGGATTTAGTGAGTGCTCATTAGAACAGGCACACTGTCTCAGTGGGTGAACCAACCCCTCGCGGTCCTGACTTCCTTGCTCATCTTCTCCCTCCTTCTGCCCTTCAACTGGACCTTGGGAGCTCAGTCCCTTGCTCTGATGATGGTCTCTGTCTCTATCCCCATCCGTCGCCGAACGAAGATTCTATGGTGATATTCGAGATAATCATCAGTGTGATAGTGGGGCAAGGACAGTTCAGACACCCTCTCCTCTGCTGTCCAAGGACCTAGCTGGAGACATCCCCGTGGACACCTGGAATCCCCTCTAGAGCCAAGTCTCTTGCCAACCCTAAAATGGATCCCTTAATGTAGGTATCTTCTTCCCTGCTCCTATATCCGCCCTTCCTCCATCTCCACCCTCCCACTCCCTCAAGCTTTTGATGTGATCAAACCGGAATCTCTGATTGTGGCTGACAATGGGGGCTGACTCAGAAGCCATTGATAAAGGCTCTGGGACTTGTTTTTATGGCATGTTCTGGCATTTTGGGTTCCTAGTGTATATGGATGCACAGCTCCCTAGTCCTGGATGTGTGTGTGTGTGGGGGGGGGGGGCTTGGACTTCCTACAGGGCAGGGTTCCCTGCTCTCTTAAGCAGGGAGGGAGCGGGAGGAGGGGGTGTGGGGGAGCAGAAGGAGATTGGGAGGAAGGAAGAAAGTGTAAATATTTGAATGGAAAAATGAAAAACAATAAAAAAGGATGCAAAGCTTGTTTAAGCTGCTGATTATCTCGTAACAAATTTAAAATATTTGTAAATTTGTTGATTCCTCAGGATTCTATACTACATTCTTCTTTCAGATCAGTTTCACACAGTGGTTAATTTGCTGGTCACTGGTAGAGAGACATTATGCCCCATTATGTTAAAATAAACTAAAAACTGTATTCAGATCAGTGACTGGATCAGTGAGTAATCGCTCACCATTCAAGCACAGATCCCTAGAACTCACAGAAGAAACTAATAATAATTACCCTGTTTCCACAGATATTTCAAACTTAAATAATGATTTTACAGTTTGTTACTGCTTTTGTCAGGAAAAAGAAATTACTTGCTATGCTTTTACAAAAACAAAACATTAATTTTGTACTAAATGTACAAATGAGGACTTAGAAGTTTTCTAATTCCTCTTATTGAAAACTATACATTATCAATAAGGTTTCTGTGTCCACTTTATAAAGCTATCATTTCAGTATGATGTTCATATGGATCATATATATATATATATATATATATATATTAAACTTAGAAAGAAATAATGAGCTCATAAGCTTTAGTCTGCACCATCATTTAAGAATTAGATTTTTAGGTCCACTGACATACTGTTGCACACACAATTGCATTAACCAAGGAAGGGTCATGTAAAAAGAAACCATCTACAAACCTCAGTTATTTTACTTGACTATTAGATTCCTAGACTATAGAATATCTTAGCTTCTAGATATGTTACTATCTTTATAAGATGCAACTGAGCTGTCAACTTAACAGTTATTATCTTTTGAGAATTAGTTATCACAGTCCACAATGACACTTGCTAAAACATGGTCATTGCTGTTCTATTCACAAGAGCCAGAAATTAGAGAAAACCTAGCTGTCACTCAACAGATGAATGGACACAGAAAATGAGATAAATTTATTCAATAGAGTAAAATTCAACTGTTGAAAAATAAAATAATGACAATTACAGGTAAATGGATGGAACTAGAAAAATATCATCCTGAATGAGTTAACCCATACTCAAAAAAAATTGGGGGGAACTGGAACTGTAGGGTAGATTGGGAAATGGGAAGGAATAGGTGGTGTTGGAGTATGGGGAGAACGAGCTAAAATCAAGGACCATTTGGGTTGTAGTGTAGAAATAGAATATAGTAAAACCTTCCTAAAAATTGATATACATGAAGGTGATCTAAATGAAATTACCAAATAATGAGGAAGACATAGCCAAAACCTACATCAGTTTTCACCAAATGAAGTTTCCATAACTGGGATTAGGTTAAATCCAATTGAGTTGTTTGTCAGAGAGTTTCAAAGGGTAAACACAAACAACTCTGGCTATTGCCAAGACTATACGTTTCTCTCCACAAAATAATGACAGGGCCTCAATGCTGAAAAAAACACCTACATAACTCATAGAATAGGGAGAGGTCAAGCTGGTGCCTACATAGTACTTTCTACCTTATGACCAATGGAGGGCACTTTGCATACTACCAAGGGAAAAAAATAAAGACCAACCAAGCCATAAACTCTTTGATCTACAATGCATCCTCCGTGCAAAATATGCTAGTACAATATTGTCATAAAGCTTTGTAGGAATGACCAAACAATGTATGAATTGATTTAAGATCCACTCTATAGCAACAGAACACATAGCCAAGCCAACACTGCTTGGGTGACCAAGGACCTGACACTAGGTAGCCAGGGACCTAGAATATAAACCAAATACTACTGTTCTAAAAAACAAAACAAGAACTAGCAATAAAAAAGTGATAATCACACTCTACTTTACTAATAGAGAAATGTCTTCCTCAGCAGTTATCAGAGATGCTTCCTCCCTCACCAGATGGGAACAAATATGGAGACCCACAGCCAAATAATATACAGAGAGTGATAGACTTTAGAACACTCAGCTTTGAATGGAATGTCTCCAATAAGTCCCTCCCTTAAAGGCTCAAGGAACCCCACACTAGAATATTGTAAGAATGTAAGAGCTAAGGGGAATGGAGTACACCAAGAAAACAGTACCTCTAAATCAGCAGTATCAACAAACATATGAGCTCACCAAGACTGAGGCACCATGCACAGACCTGCACAGGTCTGCCCTTGATGGGATCATAGAGCTGAAAAGAGAAGTGCCCATATACTCACTCACCATTTGCAAATGAAAATTAAGTATTTTCCAAGAAAGTCTCATTGGGGAAAGATATTACTTTTAAGTGTCACCGGTTTGTTTCCCAGCAGTAGATGATCAACAGAAAATTAACTCAAATGTATCCTTGGAAGTTCCTTGCTCATAATGACTCCTTTTTTTCCCCTTATTTTTATTTTTTATACACTTTTCCCTTTTCCACAGATACTTTTCTTATGTATTATGGCCTCCAGTTTAGTGTTTTTATGGGCTTCCTGAGTGTGTGAATAAATGGATTCCTGTGTTTATATCTGTTTCTTATGCCTTTTCTTGTTTCCATGTTTTGTTCTATTCATATGTCTCAGTTTTTGTTTTATCATGTTTTATTAATTATATTATATCATTGTCACTTAGAAATTTGTGTTTCTAATGAGAAACAGAAAGGAAAGGGGGTACATCCAAAAGGGAGGAGGTGTGGAGAGAAACAGGAAGGAATCCAGACACAGGAACTGTATTCAGGATATTCTATGCCAGAAAAAAATATCTATTTTCAATAAAATAAAAAAGATAAATCTTATTCTTTATTATTTAATATTACTTGTGACAAGAAAAACTGTGTCATAGAATAAAGTCACTATCCCTTAGCTATAATAATGGACTAGTTATTTGGCAATCTATGGGCACTATTGTACAATGTGAGCTGTCGTTAATATTCAAAGGTGATCCAAAGCGTTAGTCTTATTACTCCTGTACTCAGTTGAGATATTATGTGACAAAAATGTATCAGTTACAAACCTAGAATAAATAGGTAACAGTTTTCTGGATGTGTGTACAGATTAAATCATATATCCAATAAAGTCATCTAATTAAGTATCTCTTCTACTTAAAGTGTGATTCATAATACAGAAAATAATTGGAGTAATATAGGTACCATCAATGCAATAAGGACAACTTTTATAAATAGCCAACATAAATGATATTTAGTGAATGATAGGGCATAAGAATGAAAGTTTCATTAATATTGGTTATGACAATAAAATAATTTAATAGGGTGACACAAAATGGTGCTTTTAAAGAAAGATTTAATAAAATACATTGGCTTATTAGAGCTCTTGAGAAAATCTATCTCTTGATCAATGGTGATATAAATCTACAGACCTATAGAAGAAGAGAATGGTGTTTTAACTATTAACAAAAATATGACAGTCTGAGTGTTTCTGAGAAAAAAAGTAAAAATTAGCTATTATGTGCTAATATTATAGTCATTTTAAAATCTTGACATGGAAATCCAGGACATATTATCAAAAGGCATATTAGAAAGGCAAATCTAAATATGAGTTTGGGGAGTTCTATTGAATTCTTTTGTCTTATTTTCAAATCAAAGAGAGAGAATATGTCAATAAGAAGAAAGACTGGAGCAGAACTTTGGATTATGTACTCTTACAGTTAAAATACTAACACTCAATATATTTATCCTGACGTCAGGAACTTACAGTGTTGGAGAATATATTTACTAAAATATTCTTTTCTATCTAAATAGAGAGGATCACAAGGCTTTGGCTTTCTTGCTTGTGTTATCATTTACCCACTATTGGTTTTCTTTTACATTTGGGTTTCTAGGGCCGGGTTATAAGCCCTGATCATGATGGTGGAACATGTAAAGCAGACCTGGATTTTCAAAGAATGAAAACACTAATTATGAAAAAGATAAGAAAAACCAACACATTTCTGTGTTCCTTTCTCTTCCTTATGACAGACTAAAGTATTCAGACACAGACACAAAATATTCTGCTTTTGCTCAAAAAGGGGCCTTATCTTTAGTTTTACGTGAACCTGTATTCACACGAATACTACATGGAACACTATATCTTAAAATTTTATTTTCATTCACAAGAAAATGGCTCTTCTATCCACATTCCATGAATGGAAGCAGAATAAAATGTCTCATTTTTTTAATCATGTAAAGGTACCTGAATTATGTTTTCTTATTTATTCTATTGTGTGTGCATCTGTGAGAGAGAGGCAGTTATCTGTGTTTATGTGCTTGAAAACATCTATATGTGACAATTGTGGACAGATGCCCATGGAGGCTAGGGAAAGACATTAGATCCACGGGCCCAGCAGGAGCAGCTGGTTTGAGCCACCTGATAGAGGTCCTGGGACTCTGTGCTGATCCTCTTCAAGAGCACCCACAGCTTTTAAACACTGAGCTATGTCCACAGCCCCATACTTTACAGCTTTTAAACAGAAAGAAAAATCTTGATTATCATTTTAATAACATTACTTATCAATAGTAATATTTTAGAAAAAAATAATGATGTGAGAAAGCAATAATATTTACCTATCCACTATATAATCACATGAATTATGGTTTTTAAAAGATTGAATTTTATCGTTTAAAGAATGTCTTTGTATGAATGACAGCAGACTAACTGCAGATAATCATGATATTAATGCAACCTGCTTTACTAAAGACTTTTATCATTTTTTTATTGTACCTTTGAGGAACTATGTTCACTTCTGAATACCTCTGCATATATCATCTGGTTTTATATTTTTATCAATCTATCACTGTTATCTCTACATTATTACAGGTAAGATGGCATAATATTAATATCACCAATATTTCAGAATCAAAAAAACACCTATGAGTCAAGCTTCTGGACATGTCTGAGAGAGATTATTTGTACAAGCTAGCTGACAGGGGAATACCCATCTTGACCATGGGCATGACCTTTCCATTGCCTGCCATCAAAGGTTAGTTAGTTGATATGGGAAGACACAGCTTGGTATAGGTGTGTCAACCCCATAGCCTGCCATCATAGACTGAATATACAGGATACACAGAGCTGAGCTTACTTTTTCCTTGTTTCCTGACAGTAGATAAACATAGTCAGGTACCCCAAACTCCTCCTGCCATGATTTTCCCACAATGATAGAATCTTCCCTAGAACAGTCAACCAAAACAAACCCATCATTCCTTAAGTAGCTTTTGTCAAACATTTCATTGCAGCACAAGATAAGTAACCACATAGTAAGAAAATTCACTTCGTAAGAAGGAGGAATGTATTCAGACATTCTTAGGCCTTTCATTTTGCAGCTCAAAAGCATTGAATGTCTCTTAACCCTCATCAGACACAATTTCCCAAATTGTATAAAAACAATTCTAAACCAGCAACCTTAACCTCATGGTCTTATTGTGATGATTAAAAGTAAACACTTTTAATAAACATCTAATTAGTGATTTGGCACAGAGCAATGAATCAGCAGATATTGTTTTATTAATATCAGTACAATTACTACTAGAAAGGGGTTTTTGAAATAGACATTTAAAACGTACTTGAGAAATATTATCAAAACTAATTAGCCCTTTCTTCATAACAGTGATCTCAGTGCTTTCTGCCTTTGACTGTAAGTGGAAAACTGCTCAATGATCTGATTTACTCCAAACCTTTTATCATACTGTCAACAGATCCAAGTTCTGGTTTATTTCAGGAACTGCAAATTTGAATTTATGGGGCCCATTTTGACTGGAACTTTATGCATTAATATACGCAGAAGAGGATGAGATAAATGAATTATAAAGTCTTCGTTTATTTGATTGGCTCTATCTCCCCAATTGTAGCACTTGGTCAGATAGTCTTTTTTTCTGAAGCTATTGTAGTTGCTGCCTTTGAAATCAAGGACTTCTTTTCACTCTTCCTTTCCTTTCATGGTTATTGAAGGGGATAGTTAACAAGATTATGGATTTAAAGAATATTGTGCCAGAATAGAGAGGGAGTGCTACTAGTTTTAAAGGAAAGAAAAATGTTCATTATATTATATTACTTCACTGGGTTGTGATGGCACACGGCATTAATTTCAGTAATTAGAAGGGAAAGGCAAAGGTATCTCTATGAATTTGAGGCCAGCCTGGTCTATAGAGCCAATTCTGGGACAGCTAGGGCTGTTACACAGAGAAACCCTGTCTCAACCACCCCCCACCAAGTGATTATTTCATATATATATATATATATATATATATATATATATATATATATATATATGGTAATTTTAGTGTGTTAATATATTTTATATTGCTGGTATTAACTTGTGTTTTTTTTTTACTTTTTCACCAATTCTAGTGTAATGATTTGGAATATACATAATATAATGTAATTTAAATCCTCTCATTAGTTAGTCTCATCAACCCTCTACTCCAAACAAACACTGTTACTATTCATCTGTTTCCTGTGTTTGATAAAGCAGGCCTAAGTCTTTACCTGTCTTCATTCACTCAATAGAATGTGCTTGAACTTCATGAGAGATGTTGTCTGTGTTAAAATTTCAAATCCTTGGTATTTCCCATAATGCTGGGCTTTGTATACATTTACATACCATGATAGACATTTATTTTAATTTATTTTAGATGGGTATTTAGGGGTATATTTCTGAGTTTGCAATTTGAAGATTATAATTGTAGGAAAATATCAAACTATAATTTAAAGTAATTTCAATGTTTTCATCCCTCTAACAATGTGTGAGAGTTAAACATTCTTTGAATCCACACCAAATTTGACATTCTTCTAGTATTAATTTGTAATTCTTCCAGAATTTGTAACTCTGTTAGTTTGCAAAAGTTAATGAATTCAATTTGGCTAGTGATTAAGATTTAATTTGGATTTCAATGAAAATTTTAAGTGAATGTGGAATTAGTGCATATATTTGTTTTTTTGGGGGGTATAGAGTTTATTTGGTGGGTTATGGAGGGTGAAGGGAAGAAGGGGGAGAAAAGAGAGAGAAAGAGAGAGAGAGGAGAGGCAGTATTTACATCTTCAGAAGAGAGATTGAAAGAAAGAGAGGCTGGATATATTTGTTAATGCATGCCTTAGTCTTTACCCAATGTTATTATGGGACTTGTTTTAGAAGACACTGTAATGGCAAAATACAATGTAAAGAGCAAAGTCCAAATGCAGTGTTCTAAGCATGTTTAAATTTCATTACGCTAGAAATTATAGCTGCAGTAACCAATCACTCTAGCATTCGTGTATCCTGTTAAACATATCTTTTCTATTCATCACAAACAGCCCTCTTCGACATTCAGGCTCCTGCAGTCCTTATTTCTTTTTAGGAACTGGCTTACTTCCCTTAGCATGTTATTTTTTAGACTAATTCATGTACAAAATGGACTTCCTTTTTAGTGATAAGTAGGGTTCTATATTAGGAATATTTCAAAATTTTCTGATTTATTCATTTCTCAGTGTGTATTTGTTTTGTACAAGAACTCAATTGAAAAAGTTCTTATTAATCATCAGGAAATAGAACAAGAGCACAAATAGATATTCCTTTCTACAGTTAGGCTGTTTATCAATTTTTTTTAAAGTTAACAGATTTCAGCTCAATGTGGCAAAATTAGAAGGCATTTCCTGTGTTGAAAATGTAGAACAGTGTAGCTACTAATAGAGTCAGAATGGAATTTCTTCAAAAAGCTAAAAAGAGAATTTCCATGTGATCTAATAACTACTCTTTGGTGTATTTACTGTAAAAAAATGTGAAATTGGAATCTCAGACAACACTTATCTCCAGGTTTAATACACAGTAATCAAGATGTAGGAAAAATCAGCTGAAATTAATGTAGTTTTTGAAGAAGGCTTTAAATTAAAACGCAAGCCACTGAATCAACGAAGCAAGGCTCTTATGGGCTCACAAAACTGAAGCTGTCATCATGGGGCATGTACAAATAAATCTGCATACAGTCCTCTGTGTACATGTTACAGTTGTAAGCTTGGTGTTTGTGCAGAATTATTAACAGCAAGAGAAGCTGTGTCTTTGACTCCTGCCTGCCCTTGGGACTCTTCCTCATATTAGGTTGCCTTATATGGTCTCTACATGAGGGCTTTTGCATTGCCTTCTTTTTTTTTTATTTTTATTTTTATTAAAGATTTCTGTCTCTTCCCCACCTCCGCCTCCCCCCTCCCTACCCCTCCCCCAATCAAGTCCCCCGTCCCTCGTAAGCCCAAAGAGCAGTCAGGGTTGCCTGCCCTGTGGTAAGTCCAAGGTCCACCCACCTCCATCCAGGTCTAGTAAGGTGATCATCCAAACTGCCTAGGCTCCCACAAAGCCAATAGGTGCAGTAGGAACAAAAACCCATTGCCATTGTTCTTGAGGTCTCAGTAGTCCTCCTTGTCCACTATGTTCAGCAAGACCGGTTTTATCCCAGGCTTTATCAGACCCAGGCCAGCTGGCCTTGGTGAGTTCCCAATAGAACATCCCCATTGTCTTATTGTGTGGGTGTACCTCTCGCGGTCCTGAGTTCCTTGCTCGTGCTCTCTCTCCTTCTGCTCCTGATTTGGACCTTGAGATTTCAGTCCGGACTTCTTGAAGTTTGCAGGCAAATGGATGGAAATAGAAAACACTATCCCGAGTGAGGTAAGCCAGACCCAAAAAGAGGAACATGGGATGTACTCACTCATATTTGGTTTCTAGCCATAAATAAAGGACATTGAGCCTATAACTCAGGTTCTAAGAGAAGCTAAATAAGAAGGAGAACCCAAAGAAAAACATATAGGCATCCTCCTGAATATTAACCTTCATCAGGCGATGAAAGGAGACAGAGACCCTCATTGCATTGCCTTCTTGTATTTTGTATTGTCATGGTTGACGGTTGTTTCTTTAAGGCCTGCCTCATTCTGAAGGCAAATAAAAGGCAAGTGACTTCGGAGGATAAGGGAGATGGAGGAGAGCTGGGGGAAGTGGACAGAGGGCAAAATGTGCTAACATATGTATTGTATTAGAGAAGAAAATAGAAGAATCTATTTTCAGTAAAAAAAAAAGATAACTTAGGCAATGAAGCTTTAAAAATTAATCCTTTGTACTTCCAATAAACAGTGTAATCAGTATTAGAAAGCAGATTTTGATTGCGATTCTATGTCTTCTTCAGAACTTATATTGAGACCATATGAAGTTTCATAATGAATGAAATTTATGTGTTATTTATTCAAGACAATGCTTTATAGGTTTTGGTATGCTATCCTTGCTATTATGTCATTAAATTTATCACTGGGCATTTTTCCAGATAAGCCAAGAGATCAAAAACAGCCTGACTAAACCCTGGCTGCACTCACGTGAGATTTCGTGAAGATGAGATAAACTGTAGCAAAACTCTTTATTTGAAAATTGGGAAGCAATAGCGTCATTTTAAACTTGCAATTAACTTATAGTATTATAATTAATTTAATGTTAATGAAATAATCTGTTTAGAGTTAATAATTTAATTTATAATTAAGTGCTTTATACAGTAGTAATTTAAAATTAATAAAGTGAAATTATATTCATAGGTAATTTTATTCTGATTGTTTCCCACTGATACTATTGCTTTTAAATTAGTCTGATAATTTTAATATTGCTTTATTTACTACACAAACATTTTGCTGTTGCTGCTATTATTTTTGTAGTCCATCTCTCCACCACTAAACTACATGCCAATTTTTATTCTTAATTAGAACATTTCATACTTACAATGTTTTTAGATCTCTGATTCAAAAGTTGCCATATTAGCAATTATTTTTATTAGCCTCATTCTAATTTAGTTCCCTTGGACCTTCCTCTCCTATCTTTTACTTAGTACAAAAAAATTGATGATAGCACTTTCTTGAATATTAACTTCTGTGATTTATTTTCGAAATCTCTCTAGGATTGACCACACACAATATTAACTGCCTACAGTCTTTAACAGTTCTCAGAATTTTTCCCGGAAACTTCTGATGCTGTACTCCAATTTGTTGCAGTCTGTATTTTGTGTTACTATGCTATTCCAACCTGGTTTCCCTCTATTGTGTAATGTTTATTAAGTTTTAAATATCAGTTAATCTTCTAAGATTGTTAACCTGAAAACAAGTGAGCAGAGATTTGCTACTCTGCGGTTGACACTTCTGGTTGCTTTACTCCTGACTACACAACTGAGTCTGTCCTTTGCTGCTGTCTTTTGGGAATGGGGCCCTGAATACTATTTGTCATGAGTTTACATAGAAGTCTCTTGGTTTTTAGTTTCCTAAAAATGTCTATATTTTGTTATAATTTCTAAAATATCTGTCTCTGCTGATGCAATTATCTGTTATTATCTTCTTTGTTTTTTTTTTCATGTATTTAACTACAGGACTCCATAGTTACTTGTGAGGCCAGTTTTGTTTGCATTGTTCCTGAGAGGAAAACCTATCTATAAAAATGTGTCATTTGTTTCCATAAATATTTGGATCAAGGTAATGGCCATCTAAAATATTTAAGTACAGAAAAAAGAAATTGGTGGATTAAGAAATTAACATCTTACTAGAAAGCTGTTTCTAATGTAAAAATTTCGTCATGATCATAAAGGTATTCTACATCAAAGAAACTAATAATTCAGAATAAATGGTAAATAACCAGTTCCCACAATCCTAAAAATTTCACTAGATTTTGCACACACACACAAAAAAAGGATTAAGTATGGTGTTGTTACATAGGGATAAGGTTTTCCTTCTGTGGAAATATCTTTGTGTAAAAAGTACACTCAGCATTATGCAGCTGAACTTGACTTTTTAATACCTTCTGGGTTTTCTGACCCTGTGCCCTTAATCAGTATTGACTGTCTTGCCATTGATTGCTGGCAATCCATCAAAGAAGGAAGAGCAGCTCCCTCCTGGATGAAATCCAAATTGGGGCTTTATTGGTTCCCTCTGTTCTAATGAAGTAATATCATTGACAAAGCAAGAAATTAATTGAACAATGGTAAGCATATTGGGCATTGGCTGTGAAAGCAAGGATACATTTAGAAATGCTATATTTTTAAGTTTATTACTGCCTCACAACTCTTAGAAAAATGAGTAAAATCTTATTTTTGATTTTATTTTGACTTTTGTGTTAATAACAGCAAAAATGCCCATGTTGAGGGTTTCAAATGTATTAAGAGTCTTGTTGTCCATGAAATCTTAAATACTGAGTGAGAAACCTCTGTTCATTGTTATTTTTGTTTGTTTCTTTGCTTATTTTGCTTTGTGGGTTTTTTTTTGTTGTTGTTGCATTGTTTGGCTTTTCCTTTGGTTTTGTGTTGGGCGGGGGTCTTTCTCTCTTTTTTCTATTTGTTCTTTTTTATGATTTTTATGGAATCTACAAACACACATCACACATTGGGAACGAATTTCATGGATTAAAGATTTCGGGGGTACTTAGTTACTTAAGCGAAGATAAAATGGGACCTCTTTCATCTTTAAAAAGTCCATTTCCCAAGTATTTTCCATTTAAGTCATTTTAATAGCAACACTATAAGGACATAAGTTACTATTCCCAGATCATGCAAAATGTTGAGTGCACTAGCAGACACCTGAAGTCCCTGGGGTTCCATAAAGGAAGAGATGGAGGCAGAGAGCAGTATGCTCAGAACTCATTAGTTAGGGACAAAAAGCTAGCACAAGCAGTGACAAACAAGACATCTTTCCCCAAAAGATGTGGAAGGTGAAGGCTGACATCCAATTCTGATATCTACTGTCTTCATAAAAGCTGAAGCATGCTCTTGCAAGCTGGGAGAATATGCATGTGTGCCTACATGTTCACATGCTCACACACACACACACAAGATTATAAAAAAATAAGTAATCACTCTTATAATTTGGAGATTCTCAATGTTTTGAGGAGTAGTGAGAGTGTGAGAAAGGGGAAGATGGGGAAGGTCAAAGAAATGGAAGAAGGGAAAGGAGTGGGAACTGGGATTGGTATGTACAATGATACAAAAAAGATAGTTTGTTTTCTTTAAAAAAAATGAAATAAAAGAAGGGAAAGGAAAGAAATGAGAAGATCCGTGAGATCAAATGGGACGGGCTCTGTCACTCGAACTTCAAGAGTTAGTCTTTAGATAAAACATTTCTAGGAAAGAGTATTGCTGTGTGAAATATAGTAGTGTTTCTAGTAGACCATAAGAAGTTCAGCTAGTATTAAGAGCTTCAACAGAGATGGTATGTCTATAAAGCAAAAAGTCAACTCCTCCACAGAGGGAGGTTGTATTATCTGGTTATCAGTATGGTGAGAGATATTGCTGTGCTCACTTTGGATTAGGTAGCTCTAGTGTGTTTAGAGAATGTTATAGAGTACCCATTGAATAACATTATTGTAGTTTTTGGTGAGACAGAGTACAAAATCTCCTGAACAAGAGCCATAGGCATGTTTAGTTTTCTTTTTATCTTAAATACTTGTTTATTCTTAGTTCAAATGTCAGTCATTATTTTTGTAAGATTTCCATGTGTTTTCATTTAAACGTGGGGAATGTAACTGAGATGTTCCTATAGGGTTCTAATGATTTTTCTTATGTTAAACATAATAGTCCTGAATTTGCATTATTGGAGTCTAATGTTATCAGCCTACATTTCCTAACAGCATTTTGCTAAAGCATAGGTTATGGAGATAAGGGAATTTTTGTAATTAAATTTTATTTTCTGTAGCCTCATTATATTCCATGTGCTCCACTCACCAATCTTCTAACTATAACATATATTCTGGGCATCGAGGACCATTCAGAGTTCTTTAGTGTTATGTTTAATTAACCCTTTCAGGTGTTTTGTCAGTGGTGCCTTAATTACTGATTAATTCATTACTTAGTTGTTTGCAATGATGAATATTTAACAAGTTTATTGCATTAGGGAATGCTCTAAAGAGAGAATCTGCAGTTTCTTTCAATATCCTTAGATCTGATAAAGCTCAAGAGCACCCTTGCATTCTTGTCTTAATTTGTGTATCTTTTTTGACTTTGAACTATTTTGTCTTTTAAAAGCATAAGGAAGTATCCTTAGTACTCACAAGAAGTTGACATAATGAACTAGAATTGGATCTGGCTTCCTCTATGAATTGAGTTACTGCAGTGGTTTGGCCTTACAGTTGGAGAAACAGCAAACAAGACATGGTCTGGAGGAGCAGAGGTAAACTGAGGAGAAATGTGGATGTAGCTCAGTTAGTAGCGTGCTTTTCTAGTGTGCTCAAGCCCTGAGTTTGATACCCACTACTACATTGTTGTGTGAGCTGCGGGCCTCTTTCCACAGCCTGGCTTCTGACCTGACCGCCGGCTAGCTTTACCCGAAATAACAACACACAAACTGTATTCATTTAAATACTGCTTGGCCCATTATATCTAGCCTCTCCTCAGCTAACTCTCACACCTGGACTAGCCCATTTCTAATAATGTGTGTAGCACCCCAAGGTGCGCTTACCGGGAAGATTCTAGCCTATGTCCTGGGTTGGAGCTTCATCACGTGTGCTACAGAGAGCAGAGCTGTCGAGTCTGAGCTCACTTCCTCTTCCTCCCAGCATTCTGTTCTGTTTACTCCACCCACCTATGTTCTAACCAATAAAATGGGCCAAGGTAGTTTCTTTATTAGCCAATGACCTTCCTCCATCACTACATAAACTGCATGCATTTTTTTCATGCCTATAGTTCCTGCAGACTGGAAGTGCAGGCACAATGCAGAAGTTTATGGCTATTAACAGCTATCCTGCCAGTTTGAAAATTGTTAAACAAAAATGAGATGAAAATTGAAGAACCAGGCAAATCACGGGGGACTTAAATAGTAATTTTTTATAGGAAATAAAAGGACATTGTGATAAGTGAGACAACTTATTTTGGGTATGTGGAGAAATAGGGAGAGATTAAAAAAGTAGAAGAATTTTGAGATTGGGCAAGATTTGAGTGTAACAGTTGAAGGGCACTTCTGATGTTGAGAAAGTGAAATTCTAAAGTTAAAGAGACCACCAACATCAGGTAACTAGGATATATTGAAACTGCAATCATGTAAATAGTCCTATGCACACTATGGAAACGGCAATGCGTTATTAGAGCTCTCTCACTGTAACATTTTTAATTACATAAGGAGACATGTAGCTCAAGTTCTAAAATGTCTTAATAATAAAAGCTTGGAGTCAGATATTGGGGAAAATGCTCAGACATCAGACAAATTAAGAAGCAAAACCACGGGCTCCTTATCTACTCAACTTCCCAGCTGAAAAGAGTGAGATCCTGTTTCCTTCCCTCTGATCACTTCCTCTCTCTGCCCAACATATAACTTCCTGTCTGTCTGTATAGACCTTCAGACCTCTATGGTTAACCAGTGACTAGTCCTGCCCTCTGATCTTCAGGCTAGCCTTATTGGTATAAACAGGATTTCACCACAGAATCATCATGAATTTACATTATGAGAATGAAAAATGTATATCATATGATATTAAGTCTAAGATTCTGTAATACATAGTTAATTATAAAAAGATAACAGCAGTGAAAATTATATCACAAATGCATTATTTGTGATGAAAGAATATGAACATTGGGAGTTGTTATAGGAAAACAAGCTATTGTAGTTTTTTTTTTTTTTCTCCAGCTGAAATCTATGTAGGCCAACAAAAACAGGAGGCTTACTAGTATGGCCACTATAAATAAAAGGCACTAGTAAACGGTACCAGCTGTGTGGCCTGAGGACGTTTCTCTATCGATCTCTGTTTGCATACAGCCAGGAGCTTGATTTTTGAATTGGAAAAAATCAGCATGCGATAGTAAGAAACAAAGTTTAGGCTTATTAAAAAAAAATCACCTCACATTAAGCTGATCCTTGCTGCAGAAGTCTCTGGATTATTGTTTATATCAGTTGTGGTAAGCCTGCATATGTGAAACTGGTTGAGGGTTATAGTGCTGAACACAGTATCAATCTAGTTAAAGCCGACAGCAACAAGTTAACTAAGAAAATGAGCATATCTTTGTAAACATGATGAAGATGGAGACAGAAATGTACAAGTGGTTGATTGCAACTGTGTAGTGGTTAAGTAATATAGTAAAGCATCTCAGTCCAAGGATATCATCGAAAATATTTCAAGTGCCATAAATGAATAAGTTTTTTGGAACAATCATTTTTAAACAAAATAAAAAATATCATGTAATTTAAAGTGTTGACACAAAGATGTGTGCTTTTATAATATATTGCTAAAAAATGTCTATGAGTTTATGGATTTGGTTAGTTCTCTCTTCAATAGATGCAACCTAGAGACAAATTAACCACTTTAAAAATTGAATAAATACTAAAAATTTAGTAAACTCACATATTTTATTTTTGGCATTTCTTTTGTTTGTATTTTTGTTATCCATTACTTATGTCAGTGTTTCTTTTTATACTTTATTTATTTTTATTTTGTTTACAAGTTTTTTATAATGGTAATACCAATACATCATTTCTCCCTTTTCTTTCCTCTCTTCAAGCTGTCCTTTAGACCTCTCCTTGCTATCTTTCAAACCAATGCACACTTTTTATCATTGATTGTATATATTACTAAGTTCATAAATGCAATGTGTTCAGTCTCTATAATGTTTTTTCTTACCTGTCTCAGTGATGAGTATTTGGTATTCGATAAGCAATTATATAATCTTCCCTGGAAAAGACAATTTCTCCTACTCTCAGTTGTCCTCATTTGCCTATATTTTTTGTGTAGGCTTGAGGATAAATATTTTGACATATATATCTGTGCACCATGTGCATATGTTGTAGATAGTACATTGGAACTCCTGGAACTTGGGGTATGGATAACTGTGAGTTACCCAGACAGTACTGAGAATCAAACCTGGGTTCTTTAGAAATACAATTATTGATCTTAACCAGTGATATATATCTGGAAAGTCCCCCAACACACCTTCTTAAAGAAGATCCTTTTACAAATGAAGTGCCTAGTAGCGTTTAGGAGGTACATTGTAGTTTATGAATGATGAGGGCTTTCCAAGATAAAGTCAAAGGCAAACTTCATACTCTGCATCTCCATGTGTGATGTCAAAACAGTCTTCAGATCTCCAGCTCCTTACAATTATGTTGATTAGAACGCACTGCTTTCTTCACTCACTATTAGCAGCTCTCCTCGTCAGGCATCTTGGGGTCTCCAAGGCAATCCAGGCTTCAACTTCACACAATGGCCTCTTTAGGCATCCCATCAGGGACACTCATGACACATGCCTGGTCTCAGCTTCTTTCCTTTGGAAAGAAGGCAAATTCTTTAACACCCTTCTTCTATCTGTGACTCTAAAACCAAAACAATGTGTCTGAAGCTGACAGATTCTGTGGCATACTGGCTCTAGAATGTGACCCTCTTGTCCATTTACACCTTCATCAGGTTTTTTTCCCCACCCTCTCTGTCTAAGCTTGCCTTTCCTGAAACTTGATCTATAGATGAATAGGCAGATCTCTGGCCATGAAAATTTGCTAAGGAGTTAGCAATCATTATGTAACTTAGGAACTGGATTTGCATGTGAGGGTAGGAACTTTATCCATTATGATATGTATGGATGCTTCTTGTGAACCATAGTTTAAATTCCTCAAAAAAATATAATCATATCATTTCAGCCACTGTCATGTAAAATAATTTTGTTTATAATATAATAAATAATTTCCATATTTTTATTTTTCATTGAAATATAAAATTGTGCAAAACATGCAAAATAATTATATAGAAGTTATTATTCTTTTTATATTATTAATTTTAAAGGCCCACAAAATTTGTTTAAAATTGTGCACATATTAATTACATCAGTTATTACTATAAAGACATTAAACTGTTTTAAAACTCTATGTGTGTGATGGTCTTATTCATATATGAATGTTCCCTAGTGGACATAAACAGTGAAATTGTCTAACCCTATATCAAGTAGATATTTAAATTGAAGTGAGATTTCCTAATTATAAATTTAATTACTTATTTTGATAGTATACAACTGGTCAAAAAATTAAAGTGAAATAAAGCTTTCTATTTTTAAATATACATCTTCATACCTTGCCTTCACAGTCCTGCTTCTAATTGAGTTTCACAGCCTTCGGGGCTGACTGAAAGCTTCTTTAGCTACTGACAGACTTAGGCTTTTAAGCACCGTGGAGCATCAATAAGAAGACTGCTGGGGAATGAGTGAAGGGTGGAATTGGGTAGAATTAGTTGCACATTTTTTTTTTAGTCCTACGTTCCCTGAAAAATGCAGATTAATACTCAGTCATCCTAAAGCAGTGAAAGCATGAACAAAATCAGTTAATTGGGTAATGGGCAAGTTGTTGTTTCCTAAAGGAAAAGCTTATATTGGTAGGCATCTAATTGGATTCTCTTTCTGGTGTCTGAAGTACAGACAGTAATTTGAATCTTACATTTTCTACCTGAGAACTATATTAGACACTGAGTTCTGTTTTTTGGTTCAGTATGATCATGATGAGGGGCAAGTTAATGGCAAGAGGTGGCTTCAGGAGACACAGACTTAATATTCCAATTTGAACCTAAGAAATCCTTTCAAAGCTTACCATCTTTGAGGCTAAATTTTATATAGTTCATATCCTAGCTATGATTTTTCATAGAACATATGACATGAAAATTTTTATAGAAAAGCTATGCAACAAAAGGTATATTATTAATGTAATTGTAAATAATATGCTACCAAATATTGCCATAATTTTGTGGTTTCTCACATAATAGAGCAGGCAGGTTGTGTGAGGATCTGGCATAAGCAGCAAGAAAAATGAGTGCTATTTCAGCCACACCGCAAGTTTCACAGTCTTAAGTGGAGACTGTTACAGTATAAGAGGGAAACAGATACTTTTCTATATAAGAAAAGCCATTTGGAAATGCATGAATTTTCTTCATATTTTCAATAGTTCTATGAACAGAATATGTATTCTAAAATAAGATATTAATTAAAATTTAAACATTATTCTTTAAAAACTTCTGCTCTCTCCAAATATTTTTCTTCATCAATTTGTGAATTCATAATTTTAGAATTTTGAAGATTTTTTCTTCTTTTCAAGGATCATAGACAATAAGATATGAGTTCCAGTATAGTAGCTCCCATGGCAGTACTTACGTGAATTAAGAGATATGGGCATTTCCTAGGAAGTATTATGTAAAATTGTTTTGTTTTGAACAAAATTAGTATTTTTAAAAACTAACATTAGTGCTGGCTCTTGGCTATGTGAACTAAACAAAAATAAGTTAGAATAAGTTAAGCAAAACATCGTATGGAGACATAATAGCTTAGCAACACCAGCAGAGTCCATGAGTGAGCCTCTGTGAAAACTATTAGAGAAAGAAATAACTTTTGGTAAAATCCACACTGCAATATTCTAGCTAACAAGCATAGACAAAGAACCTGTAATGCTATTGGATTCCTCTTACAGGAGCTTGAAGAAAGAAGTCAAGAGTTAAATCAATGCATATGGAATGGTTTAAATTATAACATAATCAAGATGAAATTAAACTTCATGACTTTTACAGACATTGATGAATTAGAAAAATCAGACAAAAGCCAGAAGATTAATTTTCAAGGGACCTAGAATGGTGGTAACATCTATGGAGCAGTTGTGATTTATAAAATATTCAATGGAGCCAAACTGTTTTATTACTAATTTTTTCAATTATGATGCTTTGTTTTAATTTCTTCATTTCTCATATACAGTCTTAACATCTCATTTTCATGATGCATTTGATTATTTTTTTAAAATATTTTATTTTTCATTTTTTTCTTTTATTGAAAATGCGTTCTTTTCTTATATAATATTATCTTATTATAGTTTCTCCTCTATCTCTTCCTCCTAGTTCCTCTCCAATTCCCATCTCCTCTGGATTCACTCCATTTCTGTCTCTCCTTAGAAAAGAACAGGCTTCTAAGAGATACCAACAAAACATGACAAAACAGAATATAATAAGATGAAGCAAAAAACTACCGAATCAAAGTTGGAGAAAATAACCCAATAGAAGGGAAAAAGCCCCAAGAGCAGATTCAAGAATCAGAAGTCCCACTTATTCTCACAGTCAGGAGTCCCACAAAATATGAAACTAATAGCTGATTTTAGCTTGCATGGTCAGGACCTGTATAGGCCCTGTGCTTGCTGCTTTAGCGTCATGAGCTAATACGGGACTTTCTTAGTTGATTCAGAGGACCTTGTAACCTGCTCTCCTCCATTCCCTCTGGGTCTTACAATCTCTCTGCCTTCTCATCAGTGGAATTCCCTGAGCTCTGAGGGGACAGATGTAATAGAGATTTCCCATTTAGAGTCTCTCTTCATGTACTGTCTGGCTGCTGCAGGATGCCTCTCTGATGATTCCTAATTAAGGCACTGGTTTATGAGCAGAGCAGAAAATTGTAAGGAATCATTTTATTGATACTTTTTTTAAGAGCAGTAATATTTGGTTTTTCTCTAGTTCTGTGGACTATCTAATCTGGTTCTTGTTTACCCAAGCAGTCTTTGACATGGATTACCTCTTACGGAAAGGCTTTAGGAGAAATCAAACATTGGTTGAATACTCCCACAAGTTTTTTGACAAAGTCCTAGCATGTTTTTGTTTGTTTTTTTTTTTTTTTTTTTTTTCTAGCAGGACAGATCAAAGGCTTTGTTCATGGTTGGTGTTTATATTTCTCTTTTGGTAGCCTGCAGAGTACCTTCTCAGATCAAGGAGGAGAGAACACAAGTTCCCTGTAGGAACAATGAGCTTGGTTTATCTATGTTCAATGAGTGGTGTGAGTGTTGTTCTCAGCAAAGGAGCCCCACAATCAGTTTGCCAAGAGCAACCCTTTTTCTTAGCAACATTCTCAGTTCTTTGCTAATTCCCATGGCATCCCCTTGGTCATCTACTCAATGGAATGCACCCTATTCCCACCACTGGAAGCTTGCCTGCGATCTTTCCTTCCACCCCAGCCTCCTTGACCTGAAAGCCCCTGTTGTGTCCCCACTTTCCCACATTCCATTTGTAAAATCGTTTCTATTTACCCCTTCCAATGGAGATCCCTCTTCTTTACCTAACCTCTCCGAGTCTGCAGATTGTACCTTGATTATCATTTACTTAATGGTCAACAACCACTTATAAACAAATGCATACCATATTTATCTTCTGGGTCAGGGATAACTAACTAAGGATGATTTTTTTCTAGTCCCATGCATTTGTCTGCAAACCTCATGATGTCAGTTTTTAATAGCTAAGTAATTTTCCATTGTTTAAATGTAACACATTTTCCTTATCCATTCTTCTGTTGAGAAACATCTAGGGTTTTTCTTGTTTCTTTCCATTTTCTGGTGTCTTCTTAAATTTCTTTCTTCAATGATTTAAAGTTTTTGTCATGTAGATTTTCCACTTGTTTGATTAGAGTTACTCCAAGATATTTTATGATATTTGTGGCTATTTTAAAGGGTGATGTTTTTCAGCATACTTATTATTTATATAAATGAGGGCTACTGAATGTTTGAGTTAATCTTGTGTCCTGCTCCATCACTGAAGGTGTTTATGAACTGTAGAAGCTTCTTGGTTGAATTTTGGGGATTGCTTATTTAAACTATCATTATCATCAGCAAATAGTGAGAATTCAACTTCTTTTCTGATTTGTATCCCCTTCATATTCTTTGGTTGTTTTATTGCTCTAGCTAGAACCTCAAGTATATATTCAATAGACATGGAGAGTGGACAACCTTGTGTGTCAGTGATATCGCTTTGAATTACTCTCCGTTTAGTTTGATGTTGGCTGTTTGCTCATTGTGTATTTCCTTTATTATGTTTAGGTATGTTCTTGGTATTCCTGCTTTCTCCAAGACCTTTATCATGAAGGGATGTTACATTTTGTTGAAGAATATTTCAGCATATAATGAAATAATCATGTGGTTTTTATTTCTGTTTGTTTATATGGAAGATTATATTAACTGATTTTTATATGTAGAGCCATCCTTGCATCTCTGGGATGAAGCCTACTTGATCATGGTGGATGCTTTGTCTAATGTGTTCCTGCATTCAGTTTGTCAGTATTTTATTTAGTATTTTTGCATCAATGTTCATGAGTGAGATTGGTCTCTAATTCTTTTTCTTAGTAGTGTTTTTGTGTGTTTTGGGCATTGGGGTAACTGTAGCCTTATAAAAAGAGTTTGGCCATGTTCCTTCTGTCTCAATGGTAATGTGGAATTCCCCTCTGTAAGCTGTGGATGTTTTATTATCATTGGTTAAATAAAGAAGCTGCTTGGCTTTATGACAAGGCAGAATAGAGCAAGGCAGGAATTCCAAGCATTGATATAGGAGGGGGAAAAAGGCAGAGTTAAGAGATGCCATGTTGCTTCTGAAGAAGACAGATGCTGGAAATTTACCCAATAAGACACAGTCTTGTGGGGATATGCAAAATAATAGAATTGGGTTAAATTAAAATGTAAGAATTACTTCATAAACTGGGCAGTGGTGGCACATGCCTTTAATCCCAGCACTCGGGAGGCAGAGGCAGGCAGATCTCTTTGAGTTCAAGGCCAGCCTGGTCTAGAAGAGCTAGTTCCAGGACAGGAACCAAAAACTATGGAGAAACCCTGTCTCGAAAAATAAAAAAAAAAAAAAAGAATTACTTCATAAGAAGCCTGAGCTATTGAACAAGCAGTGTTATAATTAATATAGTTTCTGTGTGATTTTTTGTTGTTGTATGGTACGATAAACCACGTCCTCCTGAAAGATTGCTGTAAACACCCTCAAAAAATTACTTTGCTCAGCTGCTGACTGAGATGAACCTAGCACACAGGTTATACCATGAAAGACCTAATTAACGACGCCCCCATTCAGCAGGAAGCAGTTTAGAGAGAAAAAACTGCGCCCATGTTCCCAAATATTGCTTATAAATGTGCTTTTACATTTAAAGGGGGATATGATATAGATATGAATAATTTGCATTGGTGTGGATTTTAAGGTCAATTTTGTTATATGTATAAGTATTTCTGCTCTTGTATAAGGTATTGTGATTGTGTAGTTCATTTTAAAATGTAATGTATAATTAGGAAATATAGGTTACTAATGGATAATCATCAATAATAGTAAAGCTTGAAGTCATGTTAGTTAGATTTTCTAGATATATAGAGATATATTTCAATAAGATAGGCATTCTTCATATCTCTCAAAGGCTACAGAATATGGCATTTAAAATATTTTAATAACTTAGGACTTTTCATGACAATGAGACATGTCTGCTCCTGGCGGCACCAATCTACTTCGAGAGGAAGATGGGCATCAAAGAGGATCCTTATGGAGTTTGATAGCCATTTGGGCAAGAAACTGTTCTTGCCTGGACTGTTGCATAAACTGGACACAGAAAACCCGCAGAAAGAGGACTGCTGAACTTGCCTAAAGGTAAAATGGTCTTTCGGGGTTTCTGACCCATGAAAGAGTCTGCAAGACATTCTGCAGGACACAGCAGACAATGACTGAACTGCCTTTGAAATTTCCTGCTTTATGGAAATGTCTCTGGATACCGTGGGCCTGTAGGCCGAAGATGGATGCCCCACCGGTACAGAGGAACTTTGGGTGACTGTCCAGGCAGCGAGATGTCTTTGTCATTTCTAGAGTTTTGGACTTCCTGTTTACTTAGGTATTATTATATCCTTCTGGAGTCTTTGATGGAGTTGAAGAATAAATAGTTATAGTTTTCCTTAGTTATGATAAGAGATAAAATAGATATAAATATTGTAACTGTAATTCTTACTTGATAACTGTTTTGTTATATGTAATTTTACTGTTAAAGTTAAAGTCTTTTTTGTTTAAACAGAAAAAGGGGAAATGATGGAGGTGGGTCTTGTATCTTATCTGTTGCTTTCATTGGTTAATTAATAAAGAAACTGCCTAGGCCCATTTCATAGGCCAACCCTTAGGTGGGTGGAGTAAACAGAACAGGATTGAGGGAGAAAGAAGCTGAGTCGAGGAGTCGCCATGATGCTCCCACTCCAGCCAGACGCAGGTTAAGATCCTCCCTGGTAAGCGCACCTCGTGGTGCTACACAGAATATTAGAAATGGGTTAGATCGATATGTAAGAGCTAGCCAATAAGAGGCTACAGATAACGGGCCAGGCAGTGTTTAAAAGAATACAGTTTCCGCGTAATTATTTCGGACAAAGCTAGCCATGTGGGCGGCCAGGTGCCGGGGAAGCAGCCCAGCCGCCCCGTACTACTACAGTGATTATTTTGTGTCTGGGTGTCCAGGAAATAAACGAACAGCCTCTACCTACAAAATGACACCAATGTGTGGTAACTACCCATTTAAAACCTGATAGAGCTTGGAAAGGAATTCTAGAGACAAAAGAACAGAGATTTGCACAGGTTCTTGGTAGCGCATTTTTTCTGATGAGCTCTGTTTGCTGGCTGGAAGCAGGACAACTGTATCTCCTTTAAGAAAAGTTTTCCTGACTCTGCATTGTCAATTAAGGCTTCACACTTTCTTTAGTGGAGTGCTTCCTGGTTCATGCTGTTTGCATGAACAGGTTTGGCTTATTCAGGAGGCTGAGTACTTAAATGGGACCTGTGAGCAATGTGTTACAAATTGCTTAATGGTGATGTAGATCTTCTGTGACCTTGGAGCTGGGGCAGTAAACATGTCTCTGAGAGGCAGTGAACACACTTCCACCATGTTGGACTAGGCAGAGCCAACATGTAAAACAATACAGTTGGTCCTAGAAATGCCCGCTTACCATTTAATGATTGTAGATATGAATGCAATAAAGACAGATTCAGATGAAAAAGATCTCTGAATAGATTCACAATGTTGGATAAATATGCATAGGCTAGGGAGAGAGGAAAAGGGGTATAGACAGTTACAATATAAAAGAGTACATGGCTGGTTTTGGAATATCTATGTATAACAGATGATGCTTGGACGTTAAAGTATCACACCCTTTCTAGTCTCCTCCCCCAAAATGAAAAGCAGTTCTGGAAGCAGTTGATAAATATAAGAATTACCCAGTCTGTGTAAGGTCCATAAAGTAAAATATTATTCTATACTTTTGGCATATCTAAACAATGACTCAAACTTTGTTAAGTTTCTCCTCATTCCTTTTTCTACATCTTCAGACTATTTTCAAAAGTAAACTATATTATACATTCAAATAAATATAAGAAAACAAAGACACTGAACTATGTATGTCATTCACCAGAGGGTGAACACATTTAATTGAAATTTTTTTTTAAAAATGGTTGTCATATTTGATAAACATCTCAAGTTAAGTGATATAAATATGCTTAAAGAAAGAGATAATAAGTCTCCATAAGGACTCAATCTCATTTGCATGCAATCGTTTTTTTCTCTTTCTCAGTATCCACGTTTTTCTGTCCTCACTTTTGGTTGTGTTATTAACTATAAAAGCCAGTGTCTTTGGAATGTCAGGCAGCTACTTACAACATAAATATATCCCTGGTCTGATTTTTGTGTGTGTGTGTGTGTGTGAGGTTTGTGATGGCCTTGTGCCTTATAGTTTCAAGGCAGCTACAATCCTGGCCCTTTGTTTATTTTGAGACACTCTCAATAACTTAACCAAGTTGGTCCTAAACATCCCAAGTTTTAATTTCTTTATAATGTTTTTAGGCTAGTGGGTAGTCAAAAGTTGGAGGTCATTAGATTGATAACATTTTCACCATATCTTTCATGAAGATCAAGGCCATAAATATGGAGGTGTGAGTGAGAAGAGCTGCCTTTTGATACAGAAATAGTTAAGGCAGAGAAGGGTATCATAGGAACAATGGCTGCTGTGCTTGCATTTTCTCCCTGTGAATGGAGGTAGAAGGAGTGGGGACAGGGATAGCTATGTAAATGAGAAAAATTGTATTAAAAAATTCTTAATAAAAAAAATAAAAACAAGATTTTTCTCTTTCCAAGGTATCTCTAGTTTGTGTTAAGTTGAAATAATAATAATAATAATCAGGAACACTCCATTTCCATGAACTGAAGACAATGTTGTGGCCCTGAGTTGGTATTGGTGAAACTGTTTCCTTGAGTGGAAGAGCAAAAGTGAACTTCTTATTCAGTGATTCTAGTCCATGAATCTCCAGATTTCCCTTGTATATTCACTGTTAATATTTTTATATTATGCCCATCCTATTTTTGTCCCATTACCTTTCATTTAGGTATCCTAAAATGTCTCTAACACCTTAGTTCTATCTTCAGTGCAGCATTTTTGTTTCCTTTGGGTTGCCACAGATGGGATTCCCCACTGAACCAGAGACCTTAACTATATTCTTATTTTAAGAAACATCTTAAAAATCTATTTTCCTGCAATAAAAACAGATGTTCTTCACAGTGTAACTTCGTGACTCTTGTCTTCCTCAACTAAGTTACAATAAAGGTCAACAGCATAAGTCAAGTGTGAATATGGTAGTTCTCAAACATAGGAATTAACAATCTAGTCATACTTAGTCCTTAGCTCACAGGATATATAACAGTGCGGGCACATTATGAGGAAATTGAACCATGGGTGTTTCTGTGGCTGGTGATAGAAGAAAGAAAAATGGATACAGGAAATGAGTCACTCTGTGAAGAAGTATGCAGAGCTAGGAGACCTGTCACAGTATTTAGAGCAATGATACTCAACTTATGGGTTGAGACCATTTCAGGATCACATATCAGATATTGTGGAAATCATACATATACATTATAATTAATAACAGTAGCAAAATTTCAGTTATGAAGTATGAATAAAATAATTTTATGGTGGGGTTCACCACAACATGAGGAACTGTGTTAAAGGGTAGCAGCATTAGGAAGGCTGAGACCTGCTGGTATAGAGGGTACTTTAATTATTCAACATAAATGATATTTGTTGGTTAAAAATAGTAGTGCTTTGTCTAATCCGTGATACAGCATTAAATTAAAAGAGGTCATTCATGAACCAGACTCATTTGAACCAAATATTAACAAAATTCTACAACAAAGAGACCATGTGGGTAAACATAGATAAATGATGGCTGTAGCTATCATAGTTGCCAGAATTGGGACTAAATCCAAGAATCATTTTTATGTCAAATAATTAAGGACATTTTTGCAATAACACACAAAAAATGGTACAAATTGTGACTCCAAATTGGGATGTTTCACTTTTATTGACAGATGGATTTGAGAATGTGGAACTAAGATCAAAAAATAAAAATTAAAAACTCACTAAGAAGAACATCAAGAAGTATGAAAGAATTCTCCTACTTCTAGTTCTTGGGCAGATTTTGCTTTATTTTATTGTTTGTGTTTATTGGATGTGTAGGTGATATGGCTTCAACACCTGTCACCCTTCTGATCATTAAAGTTGATTCTGCCTGACCTGACTTGTTAGGTTGTGTTTCCTTTTTCCCTTCTCACTTCGTGAAAGCTCTCTTGAAACTCCACATTGGGTCAAAGAGGATGATCTTCTCAGAATTAAGGAGGACTGGTTTCTAGTCAAGAATATATGAGCAGGTACACTTCTATACTAGAATCTATAAACACGGCACCAACGTTCATTTTTATTTTGAACCATGTTCTCATACTACACTCTAGACTGGCCTGTGGTTCAGTAAGTTTTAATGTAACCTGGAGAGGTATGAACTTTCTGGCCATCTCACAAGGCATTATGTTTCACAATCTTCACAAGATTGTGATTATTACAGTAGATGTGGGAGAAATTGTGAACATGTTTGAGGGTTGAGAAAGACATGTTATGATCAGATATGGAAGATAGACCATGAAAATGTAGAAAGCTGACACATCGATAAAATAGAATGGGATAATGAACACTAATATGTTACCATATCTCTTCCATGGAATAGTTTATTCATGCTTTTATACATGATTTGACTCTTTTCACTTTCCCATGGTATGCTATGGGGGGACAAAGGTCTTTGTGGCTATAGATAACCACCAGAAAACACAGGAATGTTAAACACACAGGGTTGTATATTCAAAGGAACATTTCTTCCATTTTTCATACATAAAGCTTGAAGTTAGATAGCTAAAAGCCTAGTGAACTTTGCACTAGATGTATTACCAATATAGACTACACCACATCATTCTCCAGATTCTAAAAATGTTATGGTATAGTTAATCTAATGAACCCATACTTTTAGAAGATGCCACATATAGTTCTCAAAGAGTTTTTTTTTCAGTTATATTATACAAGTTGCATTGACTTAATGATCAATAGGAAATTTTTCCCAAGTTATTATGTATTTAAATAATTCTAAATAAGTTGCCTAGTGGAAAACCCTTTAAGTTTGAATCAACACTGGGTATTGAATTATGTTGAACTGGACTTCTTTCTTGTCTTGAGTGAATTGACACTCTGCCAGCTGTGGTGTGTGTAGAAACCCCACAATACGCTTTTTTTCAGTTGGTTTAGATTTCATCTAATCTTTTTATGTGTTTTTATTTGTACATGTCTATTTATTTATTAATTTATCTATCTATATAGTCATTAATTAATACATAGCCTCATTCCATAGTGAGATGTTCTTGAAATGATTTGATACTTGTTTGAAAGCATATGAGTTTTGGGTGTTTCTAACCCATTATCATGGATTTCTCAAAGAACTATAATGGTGTTTGGAGAAGTACAATAACTGAAAACACTCTAACAAACATTGTAATATCATGAGGAAGAGAGACATTTACACATAGTGAAAGTGGTTTTCTAAGGAAAATATTAAAGTTGTTTAATGTGTCAAAGAGAATATGCAGAATGGACTGACTGCATGGCAGTAAATGAATAGAACAGTGCATATATTATCAGAAAAGTGATTACATCTGGCAGAGTAACTGGAAATTCTACAATTATAATTTATTTCTATTTTAAACATTATAAACTTTTGGGCTGTGGTTGTCATTCATTACTAGAGTATGAGCCTAACATACACACGGGCTTCATCTTTATCAGAATAAAAGAGAAAAAGATAGAAAGGGAATGAAGGGGGAAAAGGAAGAGACAGAAGAAAGAAGGGGTAAGGGAGATGATATAATAACTCCAAAACCATTCCTTATCCCATCATATCTTCATATTTGTAATTTGTTTTAAGTAAAAATGCCCTTAGCCTACACAGTATGAAACATGAATTAGACACTTGATATAAAATTTTCTCTTTAGTGAATATCATACTCTAACTCCTACCTAAAATTAAAAAGTCATGGATTTAAATCTATTTTAAATAAAACATTTTATTATAGAAGTGAAGATTTTCGTGGTTTCAAGGGACTTTCAGATTGTGTGTGTTTTGCTTAGCATAAGCTAACTTAGTGGAGAGGTTACCTTTGAATGGAAGAGGAAGAAAAGAGGAAAGAAACACACACAATTGTGGCTCTCCAGTATTTGAACAGACAGTTGCAATTTCCTCTCTAATGAGCTTGGACAGAGACAATGTCTGAGAGTTGCAAAATGTGTGTGAATAGGAGATTCTCATTCTTAGCTAAGGTTCATTGCTTCTTTCATCACTACAGAAAGATTTTCTCCTTCCATTTGCATCAAAATGCTTACCGCACTTCTTTGACCTATCTTTATTGATCCCAGATGTAATTTTATGGTTATTTTCCAGGTGCTATTGAGTTGTACAGGCAGTCTTTTAGCATTTGTCTTGTACTATAGTAGTTTAATCTCAAACGTGGATTTAAAACTAGAGAAAAAATATTCTTTCGTCTAATTGTGTTTTTGCACCCTTTTGCCTCATTTTTTGCACATGTAAAAGAAGAGATGTACTCCCTCCTTCCGCTCCTCAATGGGAACTTGGGAGCTCAGTCCGGTGCTCCAGTGTGGGTCTCTGTGACTATCTCCATCCATCCCCAGATGAAGGTTCTATGGTGATATGCAAGATATTCGTCAGCATTGCTATAGGATAGGGTCATTTCAGGTTCCCTATCCTCAGCTGCCCAAGGAACTAACTGGGGACCTCGCCTTGGGCTCCTGGTAGCCACTCTAGGTTCAAGTCTCTTGCCAACCCTAAGGTGGCTCCCTTAACTAAGACTTGTGCTGTCAGGACCACGAGGGGTGGCTGATCTATTGGGAGCTCACCAAGGCCAGATGGAATGAGACGGAAGAAGCATGGGATAAAACCGGACTCTCTGATCATGGCGAACAATGGGGGCTGATGAGAAGCCAAGGACAATGGCCCTGGGTTTTGATCCTACTTCAAGTTCTGGCTTTGTGGGAGCCTAGCCAGTTTGGATGTTCACCTTCCTAGACATGGACGGAGAGGGGAGCACCTTGGACTTTCCACAGGGCAGGGAACCCTGACTGCTCCTTGGACTGGAGAGGGAGGGGGAGAGGAGTGGGGGGAGGGGGAGAAGGGTGGAAGGAGGGGGAGGGAAATGGGAGGCGGGGAGGAGGGGGAAACGTTTTTTTTTTCTCAATAAAAAATTAATAAAAAAAAAAAAGAAGAGATGTAGTGAGCATGTAGTACAGAAATCCAAAATAACAAGATAAACTGGTGTCTATGTTCTCTTATGGGAAGCGCCTACTGAACTGATGCAGCAAGAGGTCATAATTAGATTATAATTTTTAGTGAGTACAGACCTAAGTACATTACACAATCATAAGTTCCTATATTCCAACAGTGTCTGTCATA
The DNA here is from genome assembly GCA_025134845.1 of Neodon shergylaensis. NCBI lineage: Eukaryota > Metazoa > Chordata > Mammalia > Rodentia > Cricetidae > Neodon > Neodon shergylaensis. The sequence goes on along the minus strand of JABTXL010000001.1, from coordinate 22,387,454 downwards.
GGAGAAAGAAAGAAAAAAAGTACCACCAAGTGCGCTGATTTCGTGTTTGGGGAGATGCCTCATCACTTGAGTGCTTACTGATATATCAGAGAACTGATATTTGAATCCCAGCACTCACATCAGGTGGCATAAAACTACTTGTTACTCCAGCTTCGAAGAATTCTCTACCATCTTCTAGTTTCCATGGATAGGAGCAGACACACATGAAAATTAAAATAAAACATTAAAAGTATTTCATGAATCATAGCTTAAATGTTAGGTAACTTGAGATGCAACTCACCACATATGGTTCATATAATAAATTACTTGACCTATGTATTGAAAACACTGAATTTTTAACAAAGACATGCGTCTTTCCAGGCATTGATGACACACACCTTTAATCCCAGCAAAACAGGAGGCAGAGGCAGGCGGATCTCTGTGAGATCGAGGCCAGCTTGGTCTACAAGAGCTAGTTCCAGGACAGGCTTCATAATTTCAGAGAAACCTTGTAAAAAAAAAAAAAAAAACATGACTCTTATGAACTAGATGATCAGCAAGTCAACATAGGTTAACATACAGATAATTTAAACCAGTATAGTTTATAAACATAAAAATACTTTGTAAATATCTGTGTAAATGAACCAAGTAAATGAACTATGGTACATCCTTCTAGCCTATTCTAATGTAGATGATAAATATACTTATGATAGAATTTTTAAATTCTTTAATTACTGTCATTTAAAATTTAAATATTAACATTATTTGATAATATTTAACAGTCTTCAAAATATATTCTATATGATTAAATATATAAATGACTCTTTTACATATATTTTTCACACATTCATGCAATGTAATTTTTTGAAATAAAATGTATGCAATTATTTTATATCTAATGGAACACTATGTTGCAAAAAATATATTTAACTTTAAAAATAATTATATTTTTTATATTGTGATTTTTTAAATGGACAAATAATACTTTGAAACAAAAGACATCAATTGATGAAACCATAAGACAGTTATTTTTACAATAAATATAACATCTCTAGGTTTTAGAATTAGCATTTAATAATTGTTAGCTATTTTCAAATGGATAGATTTATTTTTGTAGTGTATAGTTATGCATCCATTTGTTCAGATAAAACTGTCTCTTATGGAGGGAAGCTCTTTAAAACACAAGACGTTTTAAAGGTAAGTGAACTAACAATGCTCTAAGACAGTTGTTCTCAACCTTCTTAATGCTAAGACACTTTAGTACAGTTCCTCATCTTGTGGTGATCTTTGTCCATAAAACTATTTTGTTGCTACTCTTGTGAATTGTAATGTAAATATCTGATATGCAAGGTATCTGATATAAAACCCCCAAAGAGGACACTGGATATTAAAAAGAGAAAGGAAATATTTCATCCTATAGAGAAGTCCATTAAGCTCAGCAGGTATGCAGGCCAAAAGCTGCAGCAAGTTCCTGACACAGACAGGATACACAGGATCTGCTTTTCCCCAATCATACATAAGCAGAGAGGGCTGCTGTGAGACACTGGCAGATAAGACAATTTACAGAGAAGAGGCTGAGACCAGTTGAGTTGCCTGGAAAAAAAGACAGGGCAAATGTGTTAAAATGTGTGTAATTTTTGCAGTGTCTCCAGGTTTGCAATTTTAATAAGCTGTAACTCATGTCTAGTAAGCACTGGTGATGCAGTTCTTTGAGTCATTTCTGTATTTCTGTTTCTGGAAGTAATCGTCAGCCATATTCTTTTTTTTTTTTTTTTTTTTGGTTTTTTCGAGACAGGATTTCTCTGTGGCTTTGGAGCCTGTCCTGGAACTAGCTCTTGTAGACCAGGCTGGTCTCGAACTCACAGAGATCCGCCTGCCTCTGCCTCCCGAGTGCTGGGATTAAAGGCGTGCGCCACCATCGCCCGGCTTGAAGTGTAATTTTTATACACTCTACTTGCTATGATCGATTATGCACAGATATAGTTTATAAGAGAGAGAGTGGCACAGCATATAAATATGTCATTGAAAACCTGATGAATTGTTTTAAAACCATAAAGAAAACTGTTGGCATGTGAATGTCATTTGGAGTTGTAGGCACAGACAACTTAAAATGATTTGAATCAGCCAAGTTCTTCAGAAGAAACTAAAGTGAAGTACTGATATATTTTCAATCATTCGATAAGTTAAGTCTACATTTGCATGTGCATATGCATGAGTGTGTTCATGTGGTATGTTGGTTTCCCAGGGCATACGTTGGAAATTAAATCCGTGGGAAATCTCTGCTCCCCGAGCACAAGTTATGGTATTTTCCCTAAGAGTCGAGTGGTTGCTCATGCACTTTGGATGAATTGTTGGAAGGCAGTAAACTTGCAAAACGAAATATTTTTAATGTTTTATGGTTTTAGTTTGTGGGGAAAAACACGGAATTATCTTTTAAAAAGGTATGCATGTACAGCAGATTATGTAAGGCAGATTGTACAGTTAAACCCACAGTGGGTGCCCAGTGTTACCACTGGTGCTAAGATCCTTTGCTGACTGTACTTGGCAAATTATTCTAGGAGTGTATTATTGTATGGTGACAAAATGAATATTTTAGAAATCGTTAGTAACACATTTGTCACTGAAATAAAGCAAATATAATACTAGAATTAGAATTTTATATACTTACATCTTTTGATAAAGCAGGGTAAAAAGTGATAATAGGAAATCTCTAAAACAAAAGATAGTAGACATGAAAAAAATTGCTAGGATGTTTCCTACTTTGGGTCTAATTCCCATTACTGAGAAAATATACATGAGAAAATTGCAAAATTATTATAAAACCTTTATGAAAAAAATCCATACATTGTAAGTACTCTCAGCACAGTGGTCCTCTTTACAAAGTGAAAATTTCAATATAATCATCATTCAAAATATTGTCAGCATCCTCTAACAGAGCATAATCAATCTAGCATCTTTGCTATTTCTCCTACCCAGTCTTAACTGACACTTTCATACTTTACATCCTCAGTTCGATGCTCACCTTACTAGACCTGGATGGAGGCAGGGAACCCTGATTGCTCTTTGGGCTGAGGAGGGAGGGGGACTTGATTGGGGGAGGGTAAGGGAAATGGGAGGAGGTGGCGGGGAGGAGGCAGAAATCTTTAATAAATAAATAAATAACAAAAAAAGCAAAATTTAACTTGAAATGAATAATGAATAAAAATATGTTTGGTTGAAGTAAAAAGTATAAAATCAATTTAGCTTTGCTGAAATGTCAAATATGTGACAACATGAAATTATATCTATAACGCCTCTATGTAGATGCCACTTGAAAAAGATAATCTCTTAATTTCCCTATGACAACGCTGGTTCAGTTTAATTCCCTATGACAATTCCAGTTCAATTTAAAATTCATAAAAATGTAACACGAACCCCATCAGCAAAGGACAGAAATTGATTCCCACTCATGCATGCATTCTTTGAGCCATTCATTAATCAAAACTTAGCAAAGACCTATTATATGCACAAACATGTGAGTTATAAAAACATGACTTACATTCATTTTCTGTCCTCCAGAGGCTCAGAATGGAAAGACCCAGCATGACAGGTAAATAATGTTTGTAATTTAAAGAATTGAACATAATAGTCTGGGGATATATAGCAGATGCTTCTGTGAAAGAGAAAGGTTAGCTGCAGAATAAGAGCAAGAAAATTTTAATTATGTTGAGGAAGTAATCACAAGACTAACTTTTATGTGAATCATAGAATTGTCAAAGTAATATGTTTAAAGACATAAGAGTAAAGTTGCTATATATTCATGATTTGTTATAGCAATATATCTAAAAGAGTTATATTCATAATAAACATTGTTCCACATTTTAAAGAACATTTATAAAGCCCTTTATAGTTTTTGGACATAACAAAGTTATTATATCTAAAATTGGAGAAAGTTAAATCATTTGACTGGTGAAATCCTTAGAGAGGAGATTCATAATAAGAAAAGTTTGGTGGTTCCCAGAGGAAAAAATGCATTTATATAAATATTATTAATGTTATTAATAATATATATGTAAAAAATTTTGAGGAGATGATTTTTCTACTTCTCTTGATTATTAATAAAGAATGCCATAAAAGTCACTCTAAAAAAGTTAACATAATCTATTTTTTTGGCTTAATGTTAATATTTCAATTATCAATTATTTACGTGAAAGGTACTATAAAATTGTTTATGTATGCATATATATAAGTATTACACAAAAAATTGTATATAAAACTGCTATATTATAGAGTTATAAATTAAAATTGTGGGTTGTTCTTTACTGTTTTCTCTTTGGATTTGAGGATTGCGCCATTTGAAGAAATTGTCAAATGGTCAAAATCCCATGGCCTTGGAGTAAATAGGTCTACAGATAGACCTTGTTATTCCTGTTTTGCTAAATGATTATGATATATTATATTTTCCTTGTTTTTATTGGAAATCAGCTCTTCTCTAATATATCCTGAGTCCAGTTTCTCCTCCCTCCACTATTTTAAGCTCCACTTCACCTCTAGACCCTCCTAGATCCACTCCCCTGTGTTTTTCCTTCAAAAGGGCAGCTCTGCAAAAGAAAACAACAAACCATGAAAAAACAAAATACAATAAGACAAGGCAAAACTCATATCAAGGCTGGATAAGACAACGCAACAGGAGGAGAAAATTCCAAGAGTCAGCAAAAGAGATATAGATATCCACCCTCACTGTTAGGAGTTCCACACAAACACCAAGCTAACAGTCACAAAATATACACAAAATAGCTAGCATGCAATATTTATAGTCCAGTAGTTTTAGACATATTCTTGGGCTAATCTCAACCTTTGTCAGAGAAATTTCTGATTTTTGGTAGATTTAGGTCAATGCAGAAATGGATAGCTCATCAGTGTCTAAAATAAATGAACATATGGACAGGTCTAAATTGATTTAGTGGGGTGCAAAACAAGCAAAGGAAACAAAATTAGAAAGAGAAGGTGTTGGAAGATATGGATGGTATTGGAGTGTGAAATTGGTGATTTTTATGCTATCATTTCATTGACTAAGTGTCTGAAAAATCTCTAAGCAAAAAAGAAATTGGAAAAAGACACTATTGCAGTCCTATTTCATACATTTTTAAAAATGTATTTACTAGTTATACAGTGTTCTGTCTGCATGCCAGAAGAGGGAACCCGATAGAATTACAGATGGTTGTGATTCACAATATGGTAGCTGGGAATTGAACTCAGGACCTCTGGAAGAGCAGTCAGTGCTCTTAACCTCTGAGCCATCGCTGCAGCCCCGTTCACACATATTTTTAAAAGAAATTTTTTATTTATTTTCATCTATATATATATACATGCTTTTGTAAGTGTATGCCTCACGTTTACAGGTATCTATCTGGGTTTCAGGGTCCAGGAGCTGGAGTTACAGGAAAAGAGTCTTAACCTTGTGGTGCTGGGAAACAAATTTAGCTCCTCTGAAAGATTAGGAAGTGTTCTTGGTTTCTGAATTCTCTCTTCAGCCCCCTCCATTCATACTTCTTTCCTTTAGCACATCAACTACATCTCCAAAGAAATACCAACATGAGTAATCTAAAAGTACACTCATTTAAGTTTAGTTTGTATCTCCTTACAGTTATGCTAAAGCTTGTGGACAACTGGACTAACATTTGGAATCCTCCACAGAAATCTACTAGCTTCAAATCACAACAATCGTGAGTAATTCTTCACCATTTAAGGTATATTACAAAAGAATCAGATCAATGATAGAAATATTAGTAAGTATATTGTTGTAATTCAAAAATATATAAGCAAGTCATATGTAGAAATAACAGCAACAGAAATATTTTAGTATAAGACAGCATTAAATCTAAAATCTGCCCCATATTATGAAATTAACTAGGAAACTTTCTTTTTATATTTGCCGTTATATCTTTGGTTCACTGGGCTCTTCAGTAGAATGTTTGTGAAGTACCTAGAATAATTCTCATCTTTGTATCTTGCAAGTATTAAATTCAGACTTACTTGTTGCCGAATCCGCTTGTTTGTTTTCCAACCGCCCAAACTCCCAAAATAATCACTCAGAAATGATCTTATTTGCAATACTATTTGGCCAATAGCTTAAGCATATTGTTAGCTAGCTCTTACAACTAGAATTAACCCATCTCCATTATTTTATATTTTATCATGAGGCTTGTGGCCTTCTGGCAAGGTTCCAACTGGAAGTTCACATCTGTCTCCAGCAGCAGCTCCATTGCTTCTCCCTGACTCTGTCTCTTTTTTCCCTGCATTCAGTTTAGTTTTCCCTGCCTATCTCTACACTGCCATTATCAACAGGCCAAGGCAGTTTCTTTATTCACCAATAGTATCCCACATCACATACTCCTATCCATTTTCATGTAATTTAAAACCTAAAATAATTATTTGGAATAAAAAATAAAAATAGCTTATATCACATATCTTATTCAACATTCTTACTCACAAAATTTCTACTTTAATGACAATATGGTTGGAACGATGATGTAACTGCTTTCTTGATAACTAAGAGTAATATTAATTTTACTAGTAGCAAATTATTAATGAAATAATAACTGTTTCCATCTTTCCTTTATTTACTGCAGAGCTGATTCTGTGTGTCAAATATCTATTAATTTTCATGGCTTTCCTGGTAAGTCTTCTATACATTGGTTTAATCTAAATTCTATTTCAAGATTGGGCACCTCAGTGAGAGACACTTAAGGAAGTCGTTTATTCTTCATTAAAGATATAGATATTTTTCATCTGTAAGACAAAAAATCTTATTTTAGTAAATATATATAATTTACATATTTAATTTTGATCATATTATTATTTGAGGCTTTTTTCCACTGTCTTCTCCATTAAAATTTTACGATTGCCCCATTTTGACTTGCAAACTTTACTTGAGTAAAGTCAGCAAATAGTGTTGATAAGTAAAGTTAGGAGGGAAAGAGGCAAAGTGAAAGCTGTGTTGAATGGTGTACTAAAGCTGAAAGGAAAGAAGGAAACTGTAGAGAGAAGAAAATACAAGTCTGGCAGGCTGTTAATGTGCCATATTCTGAGGATCTGCCGCTGCTCTGGATGCAAACAGATCGTGAGTCTAAAATACTGCTATGTACTCCTACAAACACTGGCATGTACCAGTCCTTTCACAATGCTTACCCAGTTGCTTTCCATCTGGCACTCTAACTTTAATTAAATACTTACTATGAATTTTACAACATAAAAAGCAAAGGGCAATTTATATATTTATAAATTCATTGAAACTATCAGAAAACAATTTAATGGTTTGTATTTGAATTGTACACATCTATGTTTTCTGAATTTATTTATTATTGATTTTATTGAGCTATACATTTTCTCTGCTCCCCTCCCTTCCTCTTTCTTCCTGTTCAGCCCTCTCCCATCGTACCCATGCTCCAATTTGTTCTGGGTATCTTGTCTTTTTCTACTTCCCATGTAGATTAAATGCATGTATGCCTCTCTTGGGGTTCTTATTGTTGTCTAAGTTCTTTGGGATTGTGATATGTAGGCTTGTTTTCTTTGCTTTATGTTTGAAAACCACTTATGAGTGAGTATTATGATAATTGTCTTTCTAGGTCTGAGTTACCTCACTCAATATGATGTTTTCTAGATCCATCCATTTGCCTGCAAAATTCAAAATGTCATTATTTTTTCTGTTGTGTAGTATTCCATTGTGTAAATTTTCCTTTTTTCATTCTTTGGTTGAGGGGCATTTAGGTTGTTTCCAGGTTCTGGCTATGACATACAATGCTGCTATAAACATAGTTGAGCATACGTCCTTTTGGTACAATTGAATATCCTTTGGATATACCCAAAAGAGGTATTGCTGGGTCTTGAGTAAGGTTGTTTCCTAATTTTCTGAGAAATCGCCATACTGATATCCAAAGAGGCTGTACCAGCTTGTACTCCCACCAGCAATGCAGGAGTGTTCCCTTTACCCTATAACCTCTCCAGCATAAGTTGTCATAGTGTTTTGATCTTGGCCATTCTTACATGTGTAAGATGGAATCTCAGAGTTGTTTTGATTTGCAATCTGATGACTAACGATGTTGAGCATTTTCTTTAAATGTCTTTCAGCCATTTTAGATTCCTCTGTTGAGAGTTCTCTGTTTAGGTCTGTACTCATTTTTTCTTTTTATTGAATCATCTCTTCTTTTTTTTTTTTTTTGGTTTTTCGAGACAGGGTTTCTCTGTGGCTTTGGATCCTGTCCTGGAACTAGCTCTGTAGACCAGGCTGGTCTCGAACTCACAGAGATCCGCCTGCCTCTGCCTCCTGAGTGCTGGGATTAAAGGCGTGCGCCACCATCGCCCGGCTTCATCTCTTCTTTTGATGGCCAGTTTCTTGAGTTATTTGTATATTTTGGAGATCAGACCTCTGTCTGATGTGGGGTTGGTGAAGATCTTTTCCCATTCTGTAGGCTGTAATTTTGTCTTGTTGACCGTGTCCTTTGCTCTACAGAAGCTTTTCAGTTTCAGGAGGTCCCAATTGTTAATTGTTTCTCTCAGTGTCTGCGCTAATGGGGTTATATTTAGGAAGTAGTCTCCTGTGCCATTGAGTTCAAGTGTACTTACCACTTTTTCTTTTATGAAGTTCAGCGTGGCTGGCTTTATGTTTAGGTCTTTGACCCATTTGGACTTGAGTTTTGCATATGGTGATAGATATGGATTTATTTTCATTTTTCTACATGTTCATGTCCAGTTATTCCTGACTTCAAACTCTACTACGGAGCTACAGTACTGAAAATAGCCTGGTATTGGCATAAAATCAGACAGGAGGACCAATGGAACCAAATCAAAGACCCAGATAGTAATCCATACACCTATGGACACATGATTTTTGACAAAGAATCAATATATATATATATATATGAAAAAGAAAGCATATTTAACAAATTATTCTGGTATAACTGGCTATAAACACATATACGTTTAAAAGATGTTAATTCATAATAAATTAGCATCTTAGTGAGCATATTTCTCTTCTTTATGCCTTATAAAAAAATCTAGTTGGAGCCAATGTTTAAGCCTTTTGAGGTACAACAAAGTCATAGCCTGACTTGAGCACCTGGCACATGAGGTTGTTGTAAGTGAGAGGGCTGCTTGTTTGTCCCAGCCACCTGGCTAGCTTACACCTGAAACAACCACACAGAAACTGTATTTATTATAACACTTCTTGGCTCGTTAGCTCTAGTTTCTATTGGCAAATTCTTACATCTTAATTTAATCCATTTCTATTAATCTGTGTATTGCCATGTGACTGTGGCTTACCAGCAAGCTTCTAACCAGCATCCATCTCAGGCAGAAGATCCATGGCATCTCTCTCTCTGCCCTTCTTCCTCCCATCATTTAGTTCTGTCTTCTCTGCCTACCGAAGTTCTGCCCTATCAGGTCCAAAGCTGTTTCTTTATTCGTTAGCCAATGAAAGCAACACATGAACAGTAGAACCTCCTACACAATGAAGTTTCTCCCCGCTTCAGCCTTATGCTTACCATAAACTGCAGTATGCTCCTGACACTGGAAACTCTTAAAATAGCTTCTATTTGCTAAGGAAATTTGCTGTTCGTTAGCCTCCACACACACCACCTGCGTAGGTCTATCTATATGTCATGCTGGCTAGGCAGAGCTTGTTCTCTTGACATGAAGAACATTAATGGAAGGTCCCTACTTCCAGTAACTGTGACATAACTACCGTATACCTTGCAGCAATGAGATGTTGGTGAGCATCTCGTCTACTGCGTCTTTTTCTGTCCTGTTCATAAGACATCTTTCCTTTTTCACACAGGTACACTTGCGGTCAAAAAGGACACTGTTGTAAGATACTCCATTGGAAAGACTTATTACTCTAAGAATATTGGGTAAGAGACATGAAATTAAAGTTTAGGAATTCAAAGGCTTTTGTAATGAAGTCTTTAACTTTAAAGTGACTTGGTTTAAAATCAGAGGCATCACGACCTAGAATTCCCACTGGGAGATCTTGTCTCTTTTTCAGTGTCATGATGACTAAAGTTTTTCACCTACCTCATAAACCCCACCGTTCACAGAAGCATTGAGATGAAAATTTCTGTGACTTTTTCTCTGTTCTGAATTGTGATGGAGTGGATATATTTAGACACCACCTTACAATGGGAGGGAAATAGCAAACTCACATGAACTGAAGAAGACATCTTTTGTTCTTTTAGTAAAACATCCCATGTTAGCTGTCTGTGGCACTAAAAATGGCACCATGTTGAGAAAGATGACTGTCAACTACAGTCACCCAGCAAGTCATAGTCTTTGTTCCCCTACAGATTTCACTGTATTTTTTCCTAGATGAAAAGCAGTAATTTTTATCAAGTTCTACACAATAATGAATTATTTTGTTAGTTATAGTGCTCCTTTTTTTTGTTTGTTTTTTTATTTTTTTTTTCGAGACAGGGTTTCTCTGTGGTTTTGGAGCCTGTCCTGGAACTAGCTCTTGTAGACCAGGCTGGTCTCGAACTCACAGAGATCCGCCTGCCTCTGCCTCCCAAGTGCTGGGATTAAAGGCGTGCGCCACCACCGCCCGGTTTATAGTGCTCCTTTTTAAGATGCCCTGAGGCATGAGCTCTAAGAATCTTTTCTTTTGAGAAGGAGGATGTGTGCACATGGTTTGATTTTCTTTCTCTAGATTTTGTTTCATGTTTTGAAGATTTTTATTAATGACTCTATTGGTTTACTTTGTAAACATATCATAGATTTGCCTTCACTATAGTGCTGGAAATCAGCATTTTTGTAGGGAATATTAAACAGTTTCTACACTGTGCACTTATAAGGCAGGCAAGCACATCAAATGTAATACAAGTGTTAATGTGACATTTTGACTTTGTGATCCAGAAGATCACTTGAGTAATTAGCAATTGTTGAACCCAGAGGACACACTGTGATAGTATGTTTATTCCAGCAATACTCACTGTGAATAACAAGCACAAACTGGAAGAATTAATGAATTATGAAAAGTATTCTTAAATATTTTTGAAATATCTTGATCTTCAAATTTCAATTTATTGAAATATATATTTATGTAACTTAATAAATATGGAAAACCATAAGAATATTGTATGCATCATATTTTAAAACTCTTATTTACTATAGATATTTGGGGTAGAATTGTGTTATTATGCTATTTCAGTCAGCATTTGCCATTGATTTGAACAAATTATACTACGTTGCTCACCTTGCATGTCTTTTTATGAATTAATATGCTTGTTCTATATTTCAAATACTATAGAATACTTGGAGGGCATATGAATAATGAGAAAAGATAATTCATTTTACAAAAAACATGGACATATTTAAATTTAGTTGTTTTTTAAAAAAGTGAATTAACTCCGAGAGATCTAAAATGGAAATAATACATTAATATTCACTAATATTTTTGCAACAATACTTGGTCATGATTTTATATATATGTATATATGCATGTATGTGTATATATATATATATACATATCTATATTGAATATGTTAGTTCTGTAAATTTTTGGTAAGAAATGTCTGTAGAAATTGAATAACATAATAATGGCCTAAGGATAGACTTATATTGCACAAACATAGATTTAGGACTCAGAAATAAGCTCACATATCTATATGTAATTGTTTTAATTACTATTTTATGTGCATAATATTTTTGCATGTGTTCATATGTAAACAGATATTTTACAGCCAAACCAAAAAGATCACCTTGATATACAATAAGAAACATGCTGTTTACAAAAGTAACAGCTTAGGGTACTGTTTAATAGAAAAATACTTATTGAAGAGATTGTATTTTCAAATTAGTACATATAGAACACACTATTTTGTGCTCTGTGTCAATTTCAAGTCTCTATTTGAAATGTTTTATTCAACGATGGCAATATGCATTTTAGGTGATATCAACATGAATTTGTTTCTGTTGACAGTAAATAAATAATCCCTATAGACATGACACTTATAATAGAAAGAACCCCTCCTGTAATTCACTGTCTCAGTGGCAGAGTGGTCATAAATACTTTAATAGTGATATTCACCTTGGATATTCTAGTGATAATTAATTCACTGACTTATAGGCATCTTTTATTTTGGCTACAGTAAAAGGGAGGCATAAAGGAGTCAATTGTGTCTGCAAGTGTAGAAGAGTGTAGAGACGAATGGATTCTAATTTAAGGAAGATATTTTTAGTGACAACTCATATCATCAATCATTCTGTGCGCAGTTCAGAATTGTTAACTTAGAAATGACATGGTCCACAGTGTTTATGAATCCCTTTGCCCTTTTGAGTGGTAAGAGAGTCTTTTAAAAGAAATTCCTTACAAGTAATGCATGCATCTCTGATGACTTAGAGTCATATATGTGAATTTATAAATCTGAAGAGTTTAATTTCTATTAACATTCTTTGTGCCTTAGATTTTTCTACCTTTCAAACTATTGTTCAAGTTCAAAGGTTGTAAAATAATTAATATTGTTAAATGTCAGGCACATTTTGAAAACAGTATTTATTTATCTTAATTAATATATTTACTATAACATTCAGGTAGTTTCATTAAGGATATCTCATAATATTATTTATAAATTTCTGCAAACTTCACTTTAAATACAAATATTATCAATTGAGAAAATTTTCCATGTCAGTTTCTTTAACCAAATAATAAACTATAAGATGCAATTATCTGACACTGAATAATTTCAGTCATGTGCAATCATTGACAGTTTTCTTGAAGTTGGGGAGAAAATTCCTGGGACTTATGTATATTTTCACTAATTGTGTTTTCTTTAGTAATAGGGTCTAATCCTCAGTACGAAGAGTGATCAATGTTCTTGGCAATAGCTTGGGTTGTTTGTGGGTTCCCATTTGGCCCCTTGGACCAAGAATTTACTTAGATGTAACCCTTTCCTGGGGCTGGAGACTCTGTTTGGTGATGGCAAACTACCAGCTGGGGTTCCATGTCTTCCATTTTTTGTCCATTCTACTTATTTCACCATCAAATATATACAGATTTTATGATAATTATATTGTATTTGGTTTCCATACAACCCTTCAAATACTACTGGTCTACTAAAAGAATGTAGCAACAAATTACTCTAAACAAAATTCCATCATACTTATCGATCAGTGTCTTGATCAGCCATCATCAGAAAGGTTTGCTCCTGGGTGGGGACCCACAGATGTGAGCCTGTTCCACTTGAAGGGAAGTCACAGAGTTTGAGTTACTTTTTGCTCTTTCAAATTTGTTGACAGCGAGTGTGGCTACGACTAGAAACCCTGACCGAAATGTAGTTACTTGGTGTTTTGTACATTAAGATGACCCAAATAGATGGATCCACTCCATCCTGACCAAAGGTCAAAGAATTATTGCTGCTTCTTCATTTTAAAATGGGAAATTTGACATAGGGAGTATATGCCTATAGAATATGTGGTATAGGGTATATTCACTACATATCCTGCCCAAAACATCAAATGCTCTAATCAGGAAATAATGGCTTGATTTCTCAAGTACTGAAGCAAGTGTTTGTTCTTGTTGTCCTTAGTGTCATATTAAAACCATCATTTGCCTTCTTACCTCCTCTTTTGTATCTGATATAAAAGTGTATGAAAATTAAACACAGCTGGATTCAGTATTCACTGATTTGCCCTCCCAGTACTATCCTATGTCTCTGTGTTTCATATCTCTGCTCCAGCTACCTAATATTTCTTTTTAATATTTTTTATTTATTATGTATACAATATTCTGTCTGCATGTGTGCCTAATATTTCTAATCCACATGTTCCTACCCTGGAATGTACAAACCCATCATGGCTGGACCACAACAGAAGTCACCCCCATGTGTAGCTTATGACACTCTTGCAGTAGATAAGTAGAGGTACTGGCTGTAGCCATGTTTATAGCCAGAACCCTATGGAGTTTTAAGGTCCCTATCACCACCAAAAAGCATGCAGTTGGCTATTCATCAACACCATTTAAGTGTTTTGTGGCAGGGCCTCTTAAAAGCACTGCAAGGTTTTTGCTTCTAAAGCTGAGTCAGGAAGCCTCTTTTAAATGAGATGCACCTGCCTCTAGAAAACAGAGCCCACCTGAAAAAAATACTACCAAAAAACCATGCTTAACTCTGTTCTTTTTTTTTCTTTCTAGAATTACTTCTCAAACTCTCTCAGGTTTCAAAGTGGATTTAGCCCCATGTTGGATGTCATTTGTTGGCAGGGTTTCTGTCCCACCAGGTTCTACAGTCATTTAGTACCAAATAAACACACAGAGGTCTACATTAATTATAAACTGGTTGGCCTATTGGCTCGGGATTCTTATTAACTCTTATAACTTATATTTGCCCATAATTCTTGTCTGTGTTAGCCATGTGACTTGGTACCTTTTTCAGCAACGCATTCTCATATTGCTTCCTCTGTGTCTGGGGGATGACAACAGACTATTTCCTCTTTCCAGAATTCTCCTGTTCTCATTGCCCCACTTCTCCTTCCTTCGTGGTCACCCCACTTCTACTTCCCACTTGGCTACTAGCCAATCAGCATTTTATTAACAATAATACAAATGACAGGATAAAAGATCATTTATCCACAGCATGGATCTATGTATATTTCTCAAGCTATTTCTTTGGCTCTGCTTTTCTGTTGGTTTCTTTATTTGCTTTGTCCCACTGTGGTTTGTTTAATTTTGTCTAATTTAATTTTATTATTTTATTTTCAGATGTCTTGTAGTATCCTAATAAGAAAGAGAAAGGTGTGGATTTGGATAGCTTGGGAAGTAGGCAGGATTGTGGGTGCATTGTAGAAATAGGAATAATCAGAATATATTGTATTAAAAGTTGTTTCCAACAAATAAATTACGTGTGCATGTGTGTGACTGTCTTTGTATTTATATGTAAGTCACTTTGGTCATTGTGCCTTATTACAACATCAGAAAACCTAGCAAATGCCAGACATCTACAAGGTAATAAGCACTCTTACCTGTTCTTCCAATCATTGATATTGGCAACTCCTGATCCAATCTCTAAAGTAATTCGCAGTCTAACTCTTCTTCATTAGTATAACTACATTTCAACTTACTCCTAATAACATTATTCATTTGACCCTAATTAAGCTTCCTCCATCTACTATTACTACAAACAATTGTAATCACATAAATTATCCTGACTCTGAAAACTCATTCATATTATCACTAATAGAACTCTGAGTTTTTGTATGTATACTATATTAAAGTTTATAATGTACATAGACAATAACACTTTATCATTCCATGACCTGAACTAATCTTTAAATTTCTCTCCTGCCTGTGTCATATGCTTTATTCTCAGAAAGTATCTCACTCACAAGTGATGTCTCAGGTACGCTGGATTTGAGTGCTACCACCATTTTCTCAGAAATTATGGGAACGCTGTGTTTACTTCATTGGGTGTGTTTTCTTTGTACTGCTAACATGACAATGTCATAAAAGTCTCAAGTTAAACAACCAGTACTAAGACATTTCTTTTTAGTTTCAAAATGTTGAATATGAAAACTGCCTTTCTAGTTCTTACACTGAGAAAAACCAAAGCACAGAATTAGTTTGGACTACCAGAGGTACAGGATTTGCATCACAATATGTTACCACAAATAACAGGAAGACAGAAGAAACATCCAGAGATATAAAGCTATACTTTTCTGGTAGAAAAACCTGGTTCACCTGGTTAGAAGAAATGAAAATTGATTGAGCGAAGATCCCCCACAGAACATTACCATGCTTCTCTCTGGGTGAGAATCAAGCATCTTACCTCCAGGAAATCCACTTATCATCACTCAGTAATATTTCCAGAAACCCTCTACTTACTATGAAAAATTCCCAAGTCTTTTTCACGTACAATGGCCTAATCCTTTCAGAGAAATTCTAAGAGAACATTCTCCCAGACCAGAGGAGAGAAAACTTGCTAAAAATTACCAGAGAAAACTAGAAGAGCTCCATAAGGGACACTTCAGTTTTTTTTTTTAAAAAATTATTTATTTAACATTTCCACCTCCTCCCATCCTCCCTTTTTCCTCCCCCTCCCCCTACTCCCCCTCTCCCCAATAATACTTCCTCCCCTCCCCCTCCCCCTCGCTCTCTAGTCCTAAGAGAAGTCAGGGTGCCCTGTCTTGTGTGAAGTCCAAGGCTCCCGCCTCCATTCAGGTCTAGGAAGATGTGCATCCAAACAGACTAGGCTCCCAAAAAGCCAGTACATGCAGTAGAATCAAAATCCAGTGCCATTATCATGGGCTTCTCACTCCACCCTCATTGTCAGCCACATTCAGGGAGTCCAGTTTGATCACATGCTCATTCAGACCCAGTCCAGCCGGCCTTGGTGAGCTCCCATTAGATCAGTCCCACCGTCTCCGTGGGTGGACGCACCCCTCGTGGTCCTGACTTCCTTGCTCATGTTGTTCTCCCTCCTTCTGCTCTTCATCTGGGCTTTGGGAGCTCAGTCCAGTGCTCCAATGTGGGTCTTTGTCTCTATCTGCATCCCTTGCCAGATGAAGGATCTATGGTGATATGCAAGATATTTATCAGTGTGTCTATGAGAGAAGGCCAGTTCAGGCACTCTCCCCTCTGCTGCCCACGGACCTAGTTGGGGAAATCCTCTTGGACACCTGGGAACCCCTCTAGAGCCAAGACTCCAGCCAACCCTAAAATGGCTCCCTTGGTTAGGATAACTTCTTCCCTGGTCCCATATTCACTCTTCCTCCATCTCAATTATCCCATTCCCCCAAGCTCTCCCCAATCCTCCCCTTCTACCTAGGGTAAAACTGAGAGCTACATATGGTAACAGAGCTAGTACTCCACATACTCATTTCACAGTCCTAAATACATATGGCCTTAATAATAATAAATGAAATATACTAGTAAGGACATAGATAAATATAAAATCAAAATTGAATACTCAAGCACATCCCATCAGCTCTAAAAGAAAAAAAAACAGCAAAGTTCAATGAAGCTCTTAATAGCAATATCAGTAAGTGTGGTGGAGATGGCATGTTAGAATATTATTATTCTCAACCACAAACATACATTCTTTCAAAGGTTTATTGGAGAAGTTTTCAACCTTCCTAATGCAGCCCCTTTTAATACACTTCCTCGTGTGGTGGTACCCTCCAAACATAAAATTAGTTTTGCTATTTCCTCATCACTGTAATTTTGTTATGGACCATAATATAAATCTCATTGCTTTCTGATGGCCTTAGGTGATGCCAGTGAAAGGGGGCATTTAATGCCCTCACAAAGGGTCAAGACCCACAGGTTAAGAACATCTGGTGGTGGGTGGACCATTCCACTGGAAAGATCTCATTCTAACACGAAAGAGTACCTTAACAAATGTGAAAAAAAGGGGGAATTACACAATATTTGTTGATAGGACAGAGTAAAAGTAATGAGAAATCAACAACTGAAAGGGCTTTTCAAAATTCCAAAGTACTTGGAAATTATGGAAGACACATATGCATGACACACAAGATAAACCTTAAACAAAATGTAAAACTAAATTTGAAGTTTGCAAGAAGCAAAGGAACCTATTCTTTGACAGCTTTAAAAACCAATTACCTTAGTGAATTATCCCATTTTCTCCATGATCTCAGAACTCAGAACAGATTCTGACATATCAGCTTACTTCTGATGTCATCGCTGTGACAAGCAGATATTGATTTAACAGAATTCAGTAGCTCAGCACACACAATATTGACCAGAGGAAAATAGAATTTCTGGGCCAAGAGTTACTGCTTGGCCCTAAGCTTAAACTCAGTATCCACAGTAATTTCTTTTTAGAGTAAATAATTTACTTTTGTTTGACAAATTTTACCATTCATTTTTTGAACTATATGTAAACATAAAAATACATAATTTGGCCACCTTAAATGATATGTTTGTTGGTCTTAATCATTAGTAATCATTCCTGTTTTTATTTTATTTTTTATGCCTTTTTTGGTTGTTGTTTTTGTTTGTTTCAGGAACTTGAATATTATGATTTTTGTTTTTTGCTTCCTGGCTTTAATTTTCACTTAGAATATTTGCTGCTGAAGTGTAGTTAAGAGGCTGTTAGTTTGATCCAACTTCTCAGCCCTGAAATAATTGCACAGAAACTATATTCTTGGCAATACTGATTGGACAATAGCTTAAGTGTATTCCTGGCTGACTCTTATATCCTGAACTAACCCATTTTCATTCATCTGTGTATTGTCACCTGCCTGTTGCTTACCGGCAAGGTTCTGTTCGGTGTCTCTCTCTGGCAGGGCTACATGGCTTCACCTTGACTCTGCCTTATTTCTCCCTGCATTCAGTTTAGTTTTCCCCTGCTTATCTCTGTTCTGCCCTGCAATAGGCTGAAGCCAGTTTTCTTTTTAACCAATCATATTCACAGCATACAAAGGGGCATCCCACATCACTGAAGTACCCAGATATATTAAATTCTACAGGAGACATTAAGTGTAGCAGTGAGTTTAATAAATGTACAGTCTGAAGAACAAGTAAAATCTCCTCCTTAAACACAGCTTAATTTTCACCTGAATAGAATTTATGTGATAAATCTGCCGGTGCAAATAAATATCTACTTAACAAAATACTCACGCACCATCTCTCTCAGTTTAATTTTGGCACCTAAATTTGGTAATTGATGGGATTAATACAGCATAAGATTGTAGGTGACTGTCTTTGGCTAGCCAGACATTAATTATTATGGGTGTAAAGTGATAAAAATGCTATAACCTGTGCCAGTGATATTTTTTATTTTAATTTGTCAAATAAAAAATCTATCTGTTTTAGAAGGCTGTTTCTGTGTGCTAGTCATTGGTGGTTCAAGTGGGGTGTGTGTGTATGTGTGTGTTGAATGTGTATGGATATGCAGATTATTTATCTACTCAAATACATATGGAGGCAACAGAAGGACTCTGGGTGCTTTCTTGTTATCACTCCCTGCAACATAAGACCTGTTTTGCCTTCAGGCATTGTCTCTCAGTGACCCAGAAACTCACAATTTTTGTAGACTTTCTGGTTGGTGAGTACCCTGTATCTGAATATTAGTGACTTAACCTACTGCAGATGTACACAGTACATTACTATGACATGGAATTTGTCAGTTTATTGATATAAAATGCCTATGTTGTGGTTCATAGTTAAAGACATTTTACATACACTTATGTGCTGTAATATTTGTTTAATGATGCAAAAATTGTTGTATTCTTTTAAATTTCATTTGTTTAACTTTGTAAAGTTATGTTACTTTGCCTATATAAAACACCTGATTGGTTTGATAAAGAATTGAATAATCAATAGCTTGGAAGAAGAGTGATTGGTAGGGCTGCCAGTCAAAGAGAATAATAAATAAGAGAAGAGAATATGGAGGGATGAGAAAAGCATAAGGAAAGGAGAATGCCAGAGGTCACCCATCCAGCTACACAACCAACCATGGATTAAGAAGGAAAGAATAAAACCCAGAGGTAAAAGTTAGATGGGATAATTTAAGGTAAGGAAAGCTGGTTTGAAATAAATCAAGGTAAGGCTGTGCTTTCATAAATAAGTATAAATCTCCATGTAATTATTTGAGAGCTGGGTAGTGGGCCCTCAAAGAGACAAACAAACAAACAACAAAAACACCATTTGCCTAACAACTAACATTCTTAAAAGTTGAAGAAACTCATTTGTTAACTAGCACACTTATAGGCGAAAGTGTGGGAGAACAGGATACTGAATCTGTTGATTTACATTGAGAACACCTTTGTAATTATAGCATGAAGATGTGCTAGCAGAAACAAATAGTATTTCTTCCTTATTTAAGTTATTAAATACAAACTATTGTTTTCAGGCTAAAAAGTAAAGTCTTCATTAACCTTTCATACTGTGTACATATTGTTTCACTACTTCTTTTTTATTTTAACACATTTATTATTTTTATCATTTCCACTTAATGTTTAATCAACAACCTTATCAATTTATTTTTTTCCACATTTAGATAAAAATGTAAGAATCCAGTTAGGGAGAGAGTCACAGAGACCCACACAGGAGCACCGGACTGAGCTCCCAAGTTCCCAATGAGGAATGGAAGGAGGGAGAACATGAGCAAGGAAGTCAGGACCACGAGGGGTTCACCCAACCACTGAGACAGTGTGGCTGATCTATTGGGAGCTCACCAAGGCCAGCTGGACTGTGATGGAAGAAGCATGGGATAAAACAGGACTCTCTGAACATGGCGAACAATGGGGGCTGATGAGAAGCCAAGGACAATGGCCCTGGGTTTTGATCCTACTTCAAGTTTGGGCTTTGTGGGAGCCTAGACAGTATGGATGTTCACCTTCCTAGACATGGACGGAGGGGGGAGGACCTTGGACTTTCCACAGGGAAGGGAACCCTGACTACTCTTTGGACTGGAGAGGGAGGGTGAGAGGAGTGGGGGGAGGGGGAGAAGGGTGGGAGGAGGGGGAGGAAAATGGGAGGCTGGGGGGAGGCGGAAACTTTTTTCTTTTTCTCAATAAAAAAAAAAAAAACCAAAACCAAAACAAAAACAAAAACAAAAAAAGAATCCAGTTAGGCCCGCTATTTGCCTTGGGCAATGGATTACTCTAACCCTTCCTGTGCTCTCATATGTTCCTCTATTCCCCCTATTTTTGTATCTTGTGTTTGCTCTATGTGGTTTTTTCCTTCTTGTGCCCTTCCTAGTTAAGGGTGGCTAGAATGATACGGATGAAGCCTTACTTACTGGAGCATGGACAATTTACCAGTGACTATACCATTAATAAAAATTTCTCCCCTTCTGCTATTGATCATTAGTGTCAGTAGCTCTTCCAGAAGGGGCGAAATCTCATGAGCTCCACTCCTGTCCATGACGGGATGCTGACTGGCCCCATATTGTGTAGGTCTTATTGCACTGATACAAGTCTACACCAGGTTAATTAACTACCATGGTGCACAGCTTTACACACTGCCTGAAATGAAAATTACCAATCACAGTCCCTAAACCAGTGTTAACTGCACAGGAAGTGCTGAAGGGAATTTACTGAACTGATTTGAGAAGTAACTCTATTTAATTCCCTCTAGGACCACCACCCCTCCATTTCTGTCCACTAGACTCAGTTCTTCTCATACAAGCATACACCAACAGTCATCAGATACTCAATTCAGAGTCATGTTGCTTTGAAACAATGGATGCCACTGGGCACTGGTGGCACACACCTTTACTCCCAGCACTTGGGAGGCAGAAGCAGGCAGATCTCTGGACTCAAGGCCAGCCTGGTCTAGAGTGAGTTCCAGGACAGTCAAGGCTACATAGAAAAACCCTGTCTCAAAAAATGAAAAAAAGGGGGGAGGGCTGGAGAGATGGCTCAGTGGTTAAGAGCATTGCCTGCTCTTCCAAAGGTCCTGAGTTCAATTCCCAGCAACCACATGGTGGCTCACAACCATCTGTAGTGAGATCTGGTGCCCTCTTCTGGCTAGCTGTATACAAAATAAATAAATAATAAATAAATTTAAAAAAATTTAAAAAAGAAAAAGAAACCTTGGAAATGTGTTGAAGGTACAATACACTTCCAAATACCAGGTATGCTTAAAAATGAACATTTTTTATAAGGATAATAAAAGCTAATGACTAGCCATGATATACGACCTGACAATACATCTGTTCCTTCTCATTTGGAGATGGTAGAATACCCACCCTGTGTGCTGTTGCCACTATCACACTGATGTTTATCTCGAATATCACCATAGAATCTTCGTCCGGCTACGGATGGAGATAGAGACAGAGACCCTCATCAGAGCAACGGACTGAGCTCCCAAGTTCTAGTTGCAGAACAGAAGGAGGGAGAAGATGAGCCAAAAAGTCTGGAGGGCGAGGGGTTGGTCCACCCACTGAGACAGTGTGCCTGTCTGTTCTAATGGGAGCTCATCAAATCCAGCTGGACCAGGACTGAATGAACCTGTGATCAAACCAACATCTCTGAATGTGCCTAACAATGGGGAATGACTGAGAAGCCATTGATAAAGGCACTGGGACTTGTTTCTACTGCATGTACTGGCTTTTTGGGACCCTAATCTATTTGGATACAAAGCTTCCTAGGCCTGGATATGGGGGGGGGCTTGGACTTCCCATAGGGCAGGGTTCCCTGCCCTCTCTTAAGGAGGGAGGGGGAGGAAAGAAGGTGAGTGGGGAAGCGGGAGGGGAATGGGAGGAGGGGAGGAAGTGTAAATTTTTGAAGGGAAAAAATAAAAATAAAAAACAAACAAAAAATAAAATAAAAGGACTTCTACAAAAGCACCCGAAGCTTGTTAGCAGCCATGTACAACAAGCCTGTTGAGAGGCTGTAACTCCATCAGCTGGTAGTTAGACCTGATTAATAGAACTAGGTTTCTTTCGGCCCTTACTACTTCTTTTTTCTTTTTTTCTTTTTTTTTCCTGTTTGTTTTCCAAGACAAGGTTTCTCTGTGTAGCTTTAGTGCCTGCCCTGGAACTAGCTCTTGTAGACAGGGCTGGCCTCGAACTCACAGAGATTCTCCTACCTCTGCCTCCCAAATGCTGAGATTAAAGACGTGCGCCATCACACTATTTCTTTTTTTTCTGTTATAGAGTTAAAATATTTTTATCCTTTTGTCTTTTATTGAGATGTTTAACTAAAAGGGGTGACAGTAAACATTAATCAACAGTTGGGGTTTTATAAATTAGTTTCTAAGATAATTATGACTCTTTTAATGAAATTATGTATTTTTTAAAGATTTTGGTTTTTTAATATATTCTTTTCAGAGTCCTTCATTTCTTTCTAAATCAAATTAAGAAATTAGGTTTGTTTAAAATAATTAACAATCCTCATCGTAATAAGTATTCTTGATAATTATTTTCATAGATTATGGTTTGATTTACTCTGCATGAACTGGATACATACTTCAGTTAACAAATGAGCGTACTGAAACATAGAGGACCCTGAGGATATGTGAAATAAATTATTATATATTATAATAGCACAATAAAACTTTCAAGTATTTGTGCTACATTGAAATTATTAACAATATAAAATGCCAGTTTAAAAAAATAAACAAGAGTAATGAGATTTAAAAAGATCTTAGAACATCTTTCAGTGTTAGGTCAAATGCCTTCAGGATCAGTTGTCCCGCAGAAACTCCAAGTTCATACTTGAAGGGCTACAGTCTCATTCTCTGGTATTTCTCCCTCTAATCCTTTTCAGTGGGAAGGTGGATTTCAATAACAAACATACAATTTTGTCACTTTTATATTTCCTATAACTGACTATGGCTATATCACTTATTATGCCCATTTTAAATAAACATCTTAATTACAGTTGAAAGAAGATATGAAAATTATATAATACATGTCTTAGTTTTCATGATTAGAGAATATGAATAAGTCAGTACGTAGAAAATTAAGGCATGTTAAACATTTCTGTAGTCTTAGCATTATTTTATTTTCCAGTTCAAAACAACTATCATGGGCCTTCAGAGTTTTATAATTGACAATTACAAATAAAGTAAAATAAAAGAGTACAACACTGAAAGTGGGAGGCACAGTGGTGGCCAATTAGCAGCAGGAGTGAATGCAATTAAGAGGGGCACCCCCAAGGTTCATTGCAGAGTGCCCAGGAAGTGGCCAGCCTTGCTTTCTCTATCTAGTATCCCAAGGTGTCTCACAGACATGGAGCACCAAAGGGGCAGGGCTGGAGGCAGTAGTTGAAAGGAATGAAGGCTTGGATTACACATTCAAATGTTCTTCAAACACTCTCCCTTAATAGTCACAGGAGACTCCAGCCTGTCTTCTTTTCTTTATTAGCACTAAAATTCTTAAATTTCAAATTCCAGATACGTGTAGGTTTTATGCCATACAGAATGTCCACACTTTTTTTCTTGTATCACAGAAATCATCAAGTTGTTCATTTTTCCTTGAGATGACCTTTGTTTTTCAAAACTATGTATAACCTAGTTCTGGATAAGGAAGCCATTTCTCTGCTCAGTTTGCTCATTGCTCATATGAGGAGGAGATGAAGTGTCCCTTTGTACTGTTAATTCTGCAGATTCCCAATATTTTTCTGTCAGTGTCTTCCTGTTCAAAATTCATATAATCATGTTGTCCTTTGATTTGTTTCAACTGATGTTATCCTTATATTTTTAGGTTTTCTTACTAGTGCATTTTTAATCTTTGACAATATTAATATGAATTTTCCTGATCGATTATACATACAATGCTCATACTTTTTGAATCTCCTAAGTCAGATGTCTCTCACTTAAATCAATGATCCATTAACAAAGCCCACTCTAAGACTTCATTATATTCATTATTATTTTCTTGACTTCCACTGTGCTTATTAGAAATTACTCAACTGTGAAAAATTCCATATAGAGATTTTTCTAGTCTTTGATTAAAGTAGTTAGTTGGCTAAGGTCTGATGCCTCAACCAATATGTTACAATTTTTATTCAAGACATGTTATAACAGGAGGCTTGACAACAAAAATCTGTTCAGTGTTAATATTAATAGCACTGGGTCAAGTTTCAAATATGCACCCCAATGAAATCCTTAAAATAAAAAATGTACTGCCTATGAAACACTTAACATATATATATGTGTGTGTGTGTGTGTGTTTATAAATACATGGCAATGTCAAATTTAGTTTTGAAATTTTTAAAACATAATTTAGCATGTATTACATCAAATTTATTTGTGTGTATGTGGTACGTATGCATTTTTTCACGTTTGAACACATGTATGTTAAGACTAGACTGATGTCTGATATTTCTTTCAGTCACGCTCCACTATTTATTTGGGTTGGATTTGTCATGTACCCAGAGCATTCTCATTTAAGCACACCAGCTAGCCAGTTTACCACAGCAATCCTCCATCTCTGCCTCTAGAACACGATTTGCAGCGGGGACACCAAACCAACTCTGATTTTATGTGGCTGAGGGCTGAAACTGTAATGCTGGTTCTCACATTGCCATGCTTTATTCATTGATTTGTCTCCCCAGTCTTTAATGACATCATAAAATGCTGTAATATAGCTCAGTTTACCTTCTTCCTAAAGTAAAATAACTGTCACGAGTAAAACCAACCGTATTTATTCTAATGAATCTAAGTTTATATTTTCCTTTCTCTACTTTAGTTTAGTTTCAATCACTCTTGTTCTCAAATCTGTTCGAAGTAGCAAATTTTGTCTTGTGAAAGACTAAAAGGAAAAGTTAGAATCCAAAATTATTGTTTTTGCGACAGGTTTAGCAGAAGTTTCCTATAATTTGGTCAATTTATCATGATAAAATGAGCCTATAGACACCAGAGTAACTTAAATCTAATCTTTTATAATACAAAAATATAAGAAACAAATCTAACATAATCATATTTAGTGACAAATATTTTCCCTGTTTACTTATTGGTGCCCAATTTACAAATCAACTCAATTTTAATGTCAACCCTAAAAATTGACTAAAACGACTAAAAATATCAATCAAGTTAACATATGATTGCTATAAGGATTTTAGTATTATGCAATTGCACCAACAAATAACAAAACAATTTTAGAACATTATTGAACAAATATAAATGTTGTTTTCACAGTTATCATTTTGCTTCAGCTTCTTTTGAATTAATTAATTAATGAACCTTAAATATCACTGAACACTTTTGTATTCATTGTTGCATTTGAAGACAATGCATTTAAAGTTTGCATTCAGTTAAAAGCCCAGCAAGAACATATTACAATAACTAATATTTTATATATGGTTAAGACTAATGGAAAATTCATTAGAGTCTATTAAACTCAATCACTGAAAACTTAAACATTTTTATTTGTTCACAAAATGAGACGTAAGGGTTATACTTAGGTGAAAGGTCTAGAATATTAGTAACAGAATGCAGATTTGTTCTCTGTAAACAGTTTTTGCTTTGGGGTCATGTAAACTACCTTGTGCGGGAGTTCTGTGAACACAGCTGTATCTCCCATAACCATTGCAGGTGCAACTACTTCTAATTTTATCTGATTCTTTTCTATACCGATAAATATGTTTGTCTATAATACCAGATAGAAATAAAAGCTATAACTTTGCTCACTTACTTTGCTGTGGTTTCATTTTATGGATTGTCTAGAAAATCACACCTTAGAAATGAAGTCCTTGCATGCTGAAGGCTACTATAATTCAAATCTGCTAACACAGAAATAATAATGTGACATATGTCTCACAACCTTTGATACATTTTATTTTGTTAAAAACAACTTTGTTGCCCATAGCTATAATTCCTAGATAGTTTATTCTGAACTAACGTTTCAAAACTACCAAATATCTGAAGAGTATAGTGGACCCTTCCATATGTCAATGCTCTCTAGGAAAATGTCAGAAAAAGCAGAGCTTGCCTTGATTTCTTCGACGAATAAGCTTAACAAAACATGAAAGATAAAACCATCTGAGACTACCATGTGAAAAAAAATACAACTTTTCTTCTTCAGTTCATATCTACAAACTCAACTAGATATATTTATGAATAGGTAAAGAAGTTTAGAGTTCAGCTCTTGTTATCACAAGAATTAGGTCTTAGAACAGTATTCCAGTTCCTAGGTCAGCTATCTTACACTGAGACACATTTAGAATAAATTAATGATGCTAGTGGCTATTTCAGAGGAAATACTATAAAGAACCATACTGTAAACTCTGCGATTCACTTTTACATGCAGCATGACATGAATCATACATTGGAAACATGTTATTATTTATGATGTATTCCGCAATATTTTATAGTATCCAGTGATTATGCTATAAACTCAGTTTTAGGTATCACTAGCAGATGCGTTTAATCATGGTCTGTACTATAAATTGAGTATGGCAAATCTTTCAGACAAAACTAATTCCTTGAATTTAAAACACAATGCAATTTTACTATTTCAAATCTCACTGGATAGATTCTAAATATCATACAATTAAAAAAAATAATAAAATATCCTACTAAACTTTTAGGCCCCTTAGTAGTCATGGTTGCCCAAGTTTTAAGTTAAATATGAAGAAAATTGGTAAAAATCTACTGTAAAATATGAAGAAAATTGTTAAAACCTACTGTATAATATTAAAAGTAGCACCAAGTGAATTACTGTTATTTAAAATGATCTGCTGGGCATTTCTCGTATTTATTTTGCTTGTGTTTCCATGTGTATGACTAGGGACATATATAAGCCGCAGAACTCAGGGAGTTGTCAAAACTCAGTCCTTGCCTTCAATTCACGACTTGCCTTTCACTTCTGATTGAAACAGGATCTCTTGTTTTTCACTACTGTGAACAACTAAACTAGCTGGTTAGAAAACTCCTGAGCATTATCCTTCCTAGACCTGAAAAAAGAAACGGGGGAAAAAATAATTTTCCAAACAGGCATAGGAGATAAAATCAGAGACTCATCCAAAACATTATATACAGTTAGTGCCGTACATACATAATTAATTAATTATTGATAATTACTCACTTTCTATTAGTAAATATCTATTGTGCACAGATATATCTTTCTTTACTCTTCTTTTGTGAGGAACATGCCCTATTTGAGTGTGAATCTCTTCTGGATGTCTTTCTTTACTTCACCTCTCCTGGTTACACTTGTATTATAATATCTTTATTGTATGTATAATATCTTTAACACAATCACAAACTTTGACTTATAAGCTGGCTTGTTATGGAATTCTTTGTAAGGTCAAAGGCTGGGACACTGCTTTGGTTGAACTGGGTTCTTTAGGCTGTTGAGGGCGACACTGCAGAATAATGTCCCTATTCCCTTACTGCAGACAACGTAATGGTCCAAAATGCCTCCGGATAATATAGTAGCAATACCTTACCTGTGATCTGTGCCCATTAGGTCCAGACTGACTTCCTAATTTCTTTCATAACTTTGGAGACTGAATAGCAATCTCTTCAGAAGGAATGGTTTCTTTCATCCACCAAATGATTACTTCTTTTAGTGCTTTCAGCAATTTCTACAAACTCTTGTTAACACTCTAATTGAATTGAATTTTGACCTATTTATTCAACATTTGTTCCCATGTAGTTTGGAAATTATCAGAATTTTGAACAAATATTTCTTTTAATATATATGCTGTAAATTTTATGCATTTGTTTGACAGAAAAACAGAATGATGCAAGTTAATCTATAGTGGTCTTTTTACCAAAATGTGTGCTTTTCAAAAGGGAATCCCTTAAGAATGGCAACATTAGGTTCCAATGTTCACAGGACTTATGAAACTATTTTAATTTCCAGTTCAGTCCTTCTATCTGTAGGCTTTGTCCTGCAAAAAGACAATTCCTTCTGTCTTAGAAGCGGTGCTGAAGTTCAGTCTCTGCCATTCAATATCACAACAGGATTATCCCAGACAATCTCTTCTAAAAGTTAATGTACCATCCTTCACAAAATCCTCTCTAGACTAATATTGCCAAAGGTTAAATGACATTAATGCAGAAGTTCATGACTGCATAATGCAGTTTATAATCCTGAGGATACTGTAACAGCAACAACCATTCCTCTTATACCCCCTTGTCTAGCAGACATAAAATTACTCTTGTGGAAAATTATCATTCTCCAGATGTACAGCTCTTGGTGATTGGGCTTCACGAAGCACAGGATATTTCACATCTCCTGTGGAAATCAAAATAGTGGATAAAGAAACCAGCTACAATTTAAGAGCACTTCAATTCTGATGCTTGGTTTTCTAACATTCCGTCTTCCCTAGTACAGCATATGGAACTCAGCATCTTACATTTTTTATACTCTTGGACTGGGACACGCTTCTTCTAGTAAAACACTTTGTCTTTTTCTAGTTTTCCCACTACTGATTGCAGATTTTAATGCCCATACGTGGTCCTAGTTCCTGACTGATTTTGTCTTACTGTGCTTATGTCTATACTAAAGAGGGGTATATGAACAATGTAAGCTTCCTGAAATTTAACTTTCATAACTACGACACTTCCCCAAATTCCTCAATATCCACCTAATTCCATAAATAAAACTTGACATTTTGAAATTTTAAAAAAGATATGTTTCATTGATCTGGACTACATACATACACGCATACATACACAAATATGTACATATGTGTAGGAGCTTTATTTTTGGCTTTCATTTATTTGTTTTTGATTATAATGACATCATCTGCCCCTTTCTTTTCTCCTTCCAAGCACTCACATAAACCCATCCACAGTCTCCTTTGAATTCATTGTCTCTGTTTCCTTAATTATTGTTGCATGTGTGTGTGTATATATATGTATATATATATACGTATGAATGTATATGTGTACATATATACGTACATGAGCACGCACATATATATTCTTAAGTATAGCTACTTCAGTCTGAATATGTTACTTGTATCTACTTTTCAGTGATGACCATTTGGTGCTGGACAACTGATTGGTGTGAACTTGGCTGAGTAGGATAAATTTTCCAGCTCTCAGGTTTCCTCAGTGGCCACTACACAGCTCCTTTAAGTGAACAAAAGAAAAAAAAAAAACACTCCATGAATCCTCAACCCTGCACAAAACTCTAAATATGTTTCTTTTACGTGATAAATTCCTGTGAGTGTACTAAATAAACTAAAAGAGAAAAAATTATTTTATAAATATTCCAATGTAAATTTTGTTAGATTTTAGAACAATTTTGAACTAGCATCACAAGTGCCTGTTTTAAATAACTATCTTAAAATTTAGTTGCCATATTCAATAACCTATTAGCAAATGAAAAAAAGTTATACTTAAGATATCTGTTATCTAATAAAAAACAAAGTTCAGAGATTGGGTGTTATAATGTGTGATAATACCCTAAACAATCTGCAGGTCACTTTTTTGAAATTCTTCCTACTGTTGTTAGCTTAGCACTGTAACTCACATCATCACGTTATCAGAACAAAAAAAATGAGGAAAACAGAAGACATTAGACTTTTTTGCTGTTTATAAAGGCAATGTAAATTTTTATGAGCAATTACCCCTTTTCCATTATTTTATAATACATCATCTCCATTAACTCCTGATCAGACCTATGAAGTTACCAGGACTGGTTTACAGATATTTTCATTGAACTCCTGATTTCTTATTTGTCCATAATTTTAGGTGAGGAATTTGGTTAAAAAAAGGCTCTTAGTTAAGTTAGAATTGTACTTTGAAGCAAGAAATTTGGCAAGAGAAACTGCCTAAATAGGTAGTCAGTACTGTCTCTTGAAAAGTGAAAGTATATTGTGAAACAATGACCAATATACAGTCCCAATATGCTCTTCCTCATATTTCCAGTATGTTAAGTGAGAGCAATACCCATCTGATATGGATTGTCACACAAAACAGTATATTTCAAATATTCCTAAAAGTGAGCTATGTGAATACAATGCTCTGTCATCTGAGTACATGATGATATACAGGTTTATTCATAGAAAGAGTCATCAACACATGAATAAATGAATTTTTATATTTTATTAATGGATACTAGCTTTATTCATTCACACTGGTAAAAAATCATGTCTATTTTAGATAATAAAGAAAACCAAAGTTTATGGTCATTTTATGAATATAATCCTCAATTTTCTTCTCTTCAGTTGCATATTGTTCCCTATGTCTTCAGACACACCTACAATAAAAGTTCATCTCCATGCCAAAAACTATTCAGATCCATTTGTTTCATTGTGAAACAGCTGTGATATGAAAGCACAGGTTGCTGCCATGCCGAAAAAGTTCACGTGGGCATAGTGTAGCCATTGTCTATCAGGAGAGGGGGTTTGAAAGTTGTCTGCACTCCTGTAGCCCCAGGGGACTATATACTGATTGCCCCACCATGCAACAAGGGGGACATGCATGCAAAATTACTGTCAACCTCGGAAAGAGGCTGCTGTTGCTATTAGAAACACAATTATAAATTCTTTCCCTGTGTAATAGGAGGAATGATGTTTAAAATGACTGCATCACAAGGAAAGTCACACACTGTGTATATTTATCTCAAAGAAGAATGGATTGCAGGGGCTTGAAAGTACTAAACCTCAGGGAATTATTGTGGAGGACTGCCAGGGTTACGGGGTGAGAGCCCTTGGAATGCTGTTTCGCAGACATCCGTTTAGCTTTATTCCCAGTTTCCGGAGATGACTTTCAATCTGGTGGCTTCTGTCTCTATTGGATACTTTTACTTACTAGGAATACCTAGATGTTTCATTTACATTAACTTCTTGTAAGGATGCAGCATGATTTATTTGGGGGTATTATGCGTACACAGTGTGTGCCGGCTAACAACCAATGTCACCTTGACTGTATTTAGAATCACCGAGGGAAACACAAGTCTGAGGGTAACTGTCAGGGTTTGTCTACAGAATTTTCCTGAGGAAGACAGATTTGCCCTGAAGGTAGGGCTACCATTCCTTCAGCTGAGACCTAAAAAACAATAAAACTGAAAGAAGAAAGAGGTAAGTTTGGCATCAGCATTTCTTTCTCTCTGTCCCCTGACAGGACTCTGAGACAAGCTGTCTCATGCTTCTGCTGCTGCAGCCACATTCCTACTGCTGTCACCCACAGTCCGTGATGGACAGAGGTACAAAATCACCCTTCTCTTTAACAGGGTTTTATTGTATGTTTTATTATAACAATGGGGAGAAGCAAGTGATGCATCATGCTAGAAACTAAATATAACTTGGCATATCAAATTTAAAAGGTAAATATACAAGTTTCACTATTATTAAATAAAAACGACTCTGTCATAAGCCTTCTTACACCCTGTTCCTTTAAAATTCAAGCATAGGGAATGAGCATAAGCTATGTCTTAAATAATATAGTGCATAATTCATCAATGCTGCTAAAATCTAAATTTTGGACAATAAACAACTTCTTAAAACCATTGCAATTTCAGCATGTTTTAATGATTTTCCTGAGGAACGGTCATAATTCACAGTGAGTTTTCCCACACAGTATTGGAGGAAATATCTGCATTTGAGAAACCTGCAGCATTTTCTTCTAGAGCATGAGACTAAAAATAGACACCACTCAGTTACAGTTTCGGTGAAGGATACAGAAGGTAAAAACCCAAAATCCATTAGCTGAAACCACAGACTCTTTTTGACAATCTCTTCTCAGGTAGAAGGAAAAACTGTGTGAAAAAGTGAGAGATTAATGTGTAGTCACTAAGAAGTTGGGCGTGACTGTGCTGCGGCAGAGGTGACATAATGGCTCACTGTAGATGTGATAGGAGTTTATACAGTCCTTGTTTCTGCTTGGTTGACTTCCAACACAAGGGACAGAGGGAAAAGACTGCTGTTATCAAACTGATTAAAGGAAGTAAGGAAATTGTTGCTGATCACACAATATGTGTTTAAACTTTTTGCTGGGTCAAAATCAGGTGATATGGAAAAGCAGTTTTTCAAGTGAAGAGTAAGTGCACGGTTCCTTTCAGTTGGTAGTTAGGCCGTCTTTCTTACCCCTTCACTTTTATTAAACTTCACACCAGAACCTCACTGAATTCTGAAAGTGACTAACATAATGTATGATTCAGAAAAAAAGCTACTACAGTGTTGCTTACAAGAAATTTTTATTAATATTAATTTTTAGAACACTTTTTGTTGCTTAGGATGACAGCAGCAGTTTTACACTATTTTGACACTGTAAATGATTTTGAGACAATATAGAAAAAATTAAACAAAAGGATAGATAGGTAGGTAGGTAGGTAGATAGATAGATAGATAGATAGATAGATATCTGTAAAAGTTGCTTTTGTGTATAGGTACATAAAATAAGAAGATGCTTTAAACCTATATGAAGACTATTGTTTATGAGACATATGTCTTCAGTAATGATATAATCCTAACTTTTTTTTTTCATTTAGGTATTTCTAAAGCATTAGATTACTTTTACCAAAAACATTTTAGTTTTATTTTGTGTATTTAAATACATTTTTGTGATTATTTCATTACACTTTTGCTCTGCTCATATACAAGGTTTTAAAAATAAATGTATTTATTTATTTATTTTACATCTTGATCACAGTTTCCCATCCCTCTTCTTCTCATATTTCCTCCCCTAATTCGCCCTCTGTTCCCATACTCCCAATTCACTCTTCTTCTATTTTTTTTTTTTTTTTTTTTTTTAGGAAAGAGCAGGTCTCCCACGGGTATCAACAAAACATGGCATACCAAGTTACGGTAAGACTAAGCACCTCCACATGATATACAAGGTTTTTATTTATTTATTTATTTAGTTAGTTATTTGCTTATTTATTTATTTATTTATTTATTGGTTGATTGATTGATTGATTTTTCGAGACATGGTTTTTCTGTAGCCTTAGAGCCTGTCCTGGACCTAGCTCTTGTAGACCAGGCTGACCTGGAACTCATAGAGATCTGCCTGTCTCTGCCTTGCAAGTGCTGGAATTAAAGGCATGTGTCAACACCGCCCGGCAGCAAGGATTTTTTAATACATGGTATTTGATGTATGAATCACAAGCGACTAGCATGTTTGGTCCCAATTTACTCATAAAAAAGTAAGTGTAAATAAATAAAGAATATATATATGTAATACATAAATGAAAAACATATATATTAATTTTATGGACAGTTACAACTTTGTAATTAGCAAGACAAGCCATGCTATAATACACATATGTATACATATATATACACTCAAACACAATCATGCACACACACATAGATAGATAGATAGATAGATAGATAGATAGATAGATAGATAGATA
>JABTXL010000001.1:22312644-22353773 GCA_025134845.1 Neodon shergylaensis | reverse complement strand
ATAGATAGATAGATAGATAGATAGATAGATAGATAGATAGATAGATAGATATAGAGGAGATAGGCAGATAGCATCAAATAAACTAACACAGAATTCCATTGTTAATCATTCTTCAAAGACACTTAAACCAATTTGTTGTCGAACATTGAGTAATTCAACTCATATGTTTATACATAAAACCATTTGGAAGTGTGTTAAATTTACATTATTAGTGTAGAATATTTTACAATTACACATTACATACAATCAATACAAGATGAGTAAATTTATAGTTGAAATTGAATTTGATCAAGTAAAATATATAAATTAAAATTAAACTAAGAATAAAAATATAGGTTTGTATAGTTTTATTAATTTAAACATTGATGATATTCAGTGA
Organism: Neodon shergylaensis; assembly: GCA_025134845.1. Taxonomy (NCBI): domain Eukaryota; kingdom Metazoa; phylum Chordata; class Mammalia; order Rodentia; family Cricetidae; genus Neodon; species Neodon shergylaensis. The sequence goes on along the minus strand of JABTXL010000001.1, from coordinate 22,353,394 downwards.
TAGAAATTCTTACACTGTTGACAAGTGTCAGTTGTCTAAATGGAATATAATTACTTTGCCCCCAGAATTATAAAAGAAAAGAGCATTATTTAGAAAATTTTCTGTTTTTAAAAAATTGTTGGGAATGTTTACCATTGTTTAAGGTTTATTTATTGAGAAAGCAGTAAATCAAACATTTAGGAGAAACAGGCCATTAGGCACACCACAGCCTACATGAACTCTGCTAAAAAACATTGTTCTATTACCATCCTGTGCCCATGATTTGCGTGGTTACTTGACTTTTATCATCAGTCCTGATCCCTTCACTGTCTTTTGCCTTTCTGCATCACTTAGACTTAATTCAAAGCACAACCTAGGTCATAGCCTCTCACACTGCCTCATAAAGCATGCATATTTATTGGGTTCATTCTGGGATTGATGGGTGAAATGACAAAAGATGTTCACTATCTTCTCTCCCTTTGATGAGTTTGACAGTAAAGGGTCAGACAAAGGAAGGGTTAGCAGCCTAATGCTTTTGATCCTATCAAAGAGCTGGCACAGTATGGAAGTTCCAAGTTTACCACTCACAGCCCGTTTGTTATTATTTATTTGCATGAAATAACAGTTCAAAAAGACGAGCAGAAGTGTGAATGACAAGGTCCTAGCCACTAAGGAGAACCACTGGTGGTGGTCTGCTAATATTTTGGCTTCAAAAGACAGATTAGATCATGTTCAATGTAAGTACCATAGTAAATTTTTCCGTTTTCAAGTTGATTTCCTGAAGGTATATGTTCCACTTAGCTGAAAACACACACACACACACGTTTCATATGAAACATATCCACATATATATGAAATATACATATATATCCATATATATGAATCTCCATAGCCTCTACTACCCCAAGACATTGATAGCTTTATTAATATTTTCCTTCCTAATGGAAGACAAAATGATTTATAATTTTCTAGATTTTTATAGACATTGAATATGATTACAGAAAAATATTTAGAAACATATAAACATAGTGTTAAACTAACAAAAGCCAACAAAATAATCAGTCACCACAAACCTATATTTCTGCAACATTACAGCTAAACACTACCAAAGAAAATAAAACTGATGATAAAGATGAAATATGAGTTCTCAGTAGTCCTCATTGTCCGCTATGTTCAGCGAGTCCGGTTTTATCCCAGGCTTTTTCAGACCCAGGCCAGCTGGCCTTGGTGAGTTCTTAATAGAACATCCCCATTGTCTCAGTGTGTGGGTGCACCCCTCGCCGTCCTGAGTTCCTTGCTCGTGCTCTCTCTCCATCTGCTCCTGATTTAGACCTTGAGATTTCTGTCCGGTGCTCCAATGTGGGTCTCTGTCTCCTTTCATCGCCTGACGAAGGTTAATATTCAAGAGGATGCCTATATGTTTTTCTTTGTGTTCTCCTTCTTATTTAGCTTCTCTAGGTTCACGAATTATACTGAGAACTCATGAACAATGGCAATGGGTTTTTGATCTTACTGCACGTACTGGCTTTGTGGGAGCCTAGGCAGTTTGGATGCTTACCTTACTAGACCTGGATGGAGGTGGGTGGTCCTTGGACTTCCCACAGGGCAGGGAACCCTGATTGCTCATTCGGCTGAGGAGGGAGGGGGGCTTGGTTGGGGGAGGGGGAGGGAAATGGGAGGCGGTGGCGGGGAAGAGACAGAAATCTTTTATAAATAAATAAATTTAAAAAAAAGTATCAACACACAGATACACACAAGTAATGTGATGTTTTCTAGAATACTTTGCAATAAACCCTTATATTTCAGGAGTAACTAAAGAGAGGCGCTTCAAGGCACTAAGCCAAAGTACTGATCAGGAGAAGGAAATATTAATTGCCTGTGATTCAATAAATACATTTATATATAAAAAAAGGTGAAATACATGAGATAATGAAACAAATGCACTTGAAAACTACAAAACATAATATGAAAATCGGGGGATGGGGAGAGAAAAGTGAGAAGGGGAGGATGAGGGAAACTTGGGGAAACAGGATGATTGGGATAAAGGAAGGTTGGATAGGGGAGCACGGAAGCACAATTCTTAGTTAAGGGAGCCACCTTAGGGTTGGCAAGAGATTTGAACCTAGAGTGGCTCCCAGGAGCCCAAGGCGAGGTCCCCAGTTAGTTCCTTGGGCAGCTGAGGATAGGGAACCTGAAATGACCCTATCCTATAGCAATGCTGACGAATATCTTGCATATCACCATAGAACCTTCATCTGGTGATGGATGGAGATAGTCACAGAGACCCACACTGGAGCACCGGACTGAGCTCCCAAGTTCCCAATGAGGAGCAGAAGGAGGGAGAACATGAGCAAGGAAGTCAGGACCACGAGGGGTGCACCCAACCACTGAGACAGTGGGGCTGATTTATTGGGAGCTCACCAAGGCCAGCTGGACTGTGACTGAAAAAGCATGGGATAAAACCGGACTCTCTGAACATGGCAGACAATGAGGGCTGATGAGAAGCCATGGACAATGGCTCTGGGTTTTGATCCTACTTCAAGTTCTGGCTTTGTGGGAGCCTAGCCAGTTTGGATGTTCACCTTCCTAGACATGGACGGAGGGGGGAGGACCTTGGACTTTCCACAGGGCAGGGAACCCTGACTGCTCTTCAGACTGGAGAGGGAGGGGGAGAGGAGTGGGGAGAGGGGGAGAAGGGTGGGAGGAGGGGGAGGGAAACGGGAGGCTGGGGGGAGGCGGAAACTTTTTTTTCTTTGTCTCAATAAAAAATTAAAAAAAAAGAAAAGAAATTTTTTTATAAATTACCATAGGAATTAAAGAAAATAAGCAAATATTTTAGTTGCAGATATGTAACAGGAAATCACTCAATAAATTAATGTATACTCTATTCTTAAAAGGGTCCTCTTTGTTGTCTAGGTTCTCTGGATTTATTGATTTGTAGGCTGGTTTTCTGTTTTCTATCTAAAAGCCACTTATGAGTGAGTACGTATGATAATTGTCTCTCTCGATCTGGGTTACCTCACTCAAAATGATGTTTTCTAGATCCATCTATTTGCCTACAAATTTCAAGATGCTATTAGGTTTTTCTGCTGTGTACTATTCCATTGTGTAAATGTTCAAGGGGTATTTAGGTTGTTTCCATGTTCTGGCTATGACAAACAATGCTCTTAACATAATTGAACACATGTCCTTGTGGAACTATTGAGCATCCTTTGGGTATATACCCAAAAGTGGTATTACTAGATCTTGAAGAAGGTTGTTTTCTAATTTTCTGAAAAATCGCCATACTGATGTGTAAAGGGGTTGTACCAATTTACACTCCCATCAGCAAAGTAGGAGTGTTCCCTTACCACACATCCCCTCCAGCCTAATTTCCCATCAGTGTTTTTGAGGAGACCATTTCCTAAATAGAACCCCAGCAGCACAGACACTGAGAGAAACAATTAATAAATGGGACCTCCTGAAACTGAAAAGCTTCTGTAAAGCAAAAGGACATGGTCAACATAACAAAATGGCAGCCTACAGAATGGGAATTTCACCAACCCCACATCAGATAGAGAACTGATCTCCAAAATATACAAAGAATGCAAGAAATTGGTCATCAAAAGAACAAATAATCAATAAAAAATGGAGTACAGACCTAAGGAGAACTTTCAACAGAGGAATTTAAAATGGCTAAAAACACTTAAGGAAATGCTCAACATCCTTAGCCATCAGAGAAATGCAAATCAAGACAACTCTGAGACTCCATCTTCTACCGTAATAATGGTCAAGAGCAGCATTATTTGCAATATCCAGAACCTGGAAACAACCTAGATGCCCCTCAACCAAAGATAAAAAAAATATGGTACATTTACACAGTGGAATACTAAACAATGGTTAAAAAAAAATGACATCTTGAAATTTATAGGTAAATGGATGGATCTAGAAAAAAAATATTGAAAGAGGTAGTCCAGAACCAGAAAGACAAACATAATGTATACTCACTCATAAGTGACTTCTAGACATAAATCAAAGAACAAAAAAAAATTGTTAAAAATAATAAGGCCATATTCTATAGAGATGGATAGATTGTATTGACATAGATTTTGGTCTGTTGATACAAATTTAAGATTGATTTTGTTACACTGTATATGTATTTCTGCCTTTGTTTAAGGTATTGTGTTTGTGTAGTTCATTTAAAAATGTAGTGTATAGTTAAGAAATACAGATTAATAGACTGTCATCAGTAATAATCAAACTTTATGTTTGGTTTTCTGGAAGTACAGAGATATATTTCAGATTGATATGTATTCCTCAAACCTTCAAAGATCTACAGAATATGGTATTTAAAATATTTTAAAAACTTAAATTTTTCTCAACAGTGAGACATGTCTACTTATGGTAGCATCAATTACTTCTGAGAGGTTGATGGGTATTGAAGAAACATTTTATGAAATTTGCTTTCAATGTCATGAGGCAAGCAATTTGGGCAAGAAACTGTTCTTGCCTGGACTACTTGATGGTATGTTGTCTGAACTAAACATTCAAGACTCACAGAAAAGTGGCTAATAAACTTTACAAAAGATGGGATGGACCTTCGGTGTTCCTGCTTCATGAAAGAGTCTTCCACACATTCTGCAGAACACAGAAAAAAAATGACTAACAAACTGACAACATAGACAAGACAGTCTTTCAAATTTCCTGTTTTATCGAAAAATCTGCCAGATACTATGGGTCTATAGGCTGAATATGTATGTCCCAATGTTACAGAAGAACTTTAGGTGACTTTTCAGACAGTGAGATGTCTCTGTCAATTCTAGAATTTTAAAAGTGGCTTACAATGCACTTCTTGTTTACTTAAGTAATATTATATCCTTCTGGGGACTTTGATGGAGTTGAAGACTGAGAGTCATAATCATAGTTTTCCTTAGCTATAAAAAAAGATAAATTATATATAAAACTTTAGACTTATAAAGATAGGATACATGATAAAGTATTCCTAAATTATGAAGAAGAAAATATACGTTCACTGTTTCCTAACTTGTCAAGGATGACATAAGCCATAGTAATAGAGTTACAATTTAAACACTACTCCACTTAATCTAAAATCCATGTTTTATTTTAAACCAATATCTGTCCCAGCCAACATTTTATCTTTCTTCCTTTAACCTCCCCATGTTCTATACTGAATCTAATTATAAGAGAACCTATGTGGGCTGATGGCATACAAGTCTACTGCATACCTTTTTTATGTTTTACTTAATTAACTTTTTAATATATCTCTGATTTAAAAATCTGCCTTACATGAATCAGTTTAGAATCACTACCCAGCCCAGATTCCTATGTCTAACTGTTAATATAACAGAAATAAAGTGTACTTCATACTAATTATTCCATCCTGCCAGAAGCTCTTTCACTGATGCAACTTTACATTGCACTAACGCTGTTGAAAGAAAACAGAACAGATGTGGAGGAGCTGGAGCTCCTCCATAGAATCCTAAATGGCACCCTGGCTCTTTTTGCAACAGCAAATATAAACTTGCGATCATTAAGCGGCCTTGAAAGGAAGACAAAGAACTCAGCAAACATTTAGATTCCCCACAAACCATTTCATCTTTGTCAGAACTTAATTTAAAACATTTTTGACATTCAATTATTCACTGTAGACAGACTCCAAAATCACATCATCTGCTGCCAAAGCTAAATTACCAAATAGAGAGGCATAAACCTGAGTGTTTCCTGCATAAAGATAGCTTGTAATGATAAAAAATTCTTCCTAAAGGCATCGTGTACTGTAGAGAGTCACACCGATTTCAAGAAAGGATAGAAACCTAAATAGTTATGATTACTTGCATTATTCTCAAGCTACTTGTGGAGCACAGAGGTAACTTAAAAAGTAATGTTGAAATTCTTAGTAACGATTTGAATTGGATCTTGGCTTAATTTACTGTATTTTATTGTGTTATTTTATCAGTATCAGCTGTTTATTATCATTCCTTTAAAATGCCTTCTTATCTATTTGTGACTTATCTTGCAGGCATGTTTTAACGAATATTCAAATTTGATGGACCAAAATAGATTAAGCACCAAATATAGTCAAGCCAGTGCATCTTATGATGTGTTAAGAGGGAATCTCTATTAACTGCACATGGCTTTTATTTCTCACAAAAGGATCAAATATCTTATAAGGGGGTCTCTCAACTGTAGATTCATTTCAAAACTCTTTAACCCTTCCTTCCACATTATATTCCTACCTGCCCATAGAATTCATTATAAAGATTTCAGATCGGATTATACTGCCGAATCATTCATCATTCAAAATACCTTTGACACTAGGGTATTATATTATTTATTCTGGAAAGAGTCATCCATCTGCACAGAAAATAAGAATTGGCTTGAACAATATTTATTTCCCTTAGTAGTAAAATCTATGTTTCATCAAGAAGGCCAATATTTCAAACTGGACAATTTCTTTTCTTCTCCATTCTTCGTTAGTTACAAACCATAATATGGTTTTTGACTGCATATATTCACTATACAAATAATAATATTTGAAATTTTAAAGACTTATTTTTATTTCTGTGCATGTATAGCTGTGTGTGTGCATGTTTGTGTATCTCTGTGCCTGTGTGTCTGTATGAGTACATGTATTCGTGTGTGTGGGTGTACTACTCACAGAGGCCGTTAAAAGGTGTTCAATTCCATGGATATGGGATTTCAGTAGGACAGGCTCCAAGTGATCCTGTGAATTGAACTGAAATGTTCTGTATGAGTATTTTGGTGCTTTGAATGAAAATCTCCCTCGTAGGCCCATGCATTTGAATGATTGACATCATTTGCAGAGGTTTAGGAGGTGTGGCTTTTCTAAAGGAATTATGCCACTAACAGTGGGCTTTAAGAAATTAAAGCCTTGCACTATTTTCAGTTGCTGCCTCTACTCTGAGATTGAAGTTCAAACATGAGCTCTCTGGTTGTTACTACAGCACTCATGCCCACCACCATGCCTGCTCTTCCCCAGCCATTTTGGATACTTATCTCTTTGGAATAAGAAGCCCCCCAAAATTGTTCTTCTATAAATTGCCTTGGCCATGTGTTTTGTCAGAGCAACAGAAACGTAACTTAACACTTGCATCCATTGCTTTAAAGTGTGAACCACCATTCCAGGACTGCTTCTGTAACATTTTCACTTATGCACAGAGTACAGTTTGTTGTATTCAGACTACATCATCTCCTCTTATGTCCCCTGTCCCCTAATGTTAGTCCTCTTCATAGTAATTTCTCTTTTACTTTCATGTGCTTTTGTCTTCTTTAACTCTAGATTAGGCTTGGCAGGGAAAATATGAGATATTTGCCTTTTTGACTCTTGACTCCTCTGTTTAACACAGTGATATCCACCCACACAACTTTTAGAGGGAGGGAGCTATCTTTCACATTCCTTACCATTTATTCATGGAAATACAGTACAATTCTCTTTTTAGACAAGATATCTCTGAATTTGGTGCCATATTCAGTATCAATGGAAACAATTGTTATATGACTTGGGTGCCTATCCAAATATTAACTAGCCAGTCTTTAAATTGTATATATTTGAGAAATATTAAATGGTCTCAGGAGGTTATATTTATGTATTTCTCTGTTTATAAGCCATATGCATGTTTTATATTTATATGTGTGTATAACATTATTTAAATTAAAGAAACCCATGAATTTTATGGGAATTGGAGCATGACAGATGTTGAAAGGAGAAAAGGGAAGAGGTGCAATAAGGCAATTTTATTTTAATAAAAAATTTAATTAAACTAAAATGAATAGATGTGGCTTAAATATAAAAGTAACTGAATCTATGAATTCAAAAATCATATAGCCAACTCTCCTGTCTCTGCTCCATATACGTTGTGCCCATTTTGATTCAGTTACCTCCAACTTGATTGCATTAGCTCTCATGGAAGCACCTATCTTAACATTCACTGATGAGATACTCGCAATTCTCCCTTACTGTTTTGTCTTAGATATGTCCCATCTCGTGATATTAAATGTTTAATCTCCAAAACTGACACCAGTGCATATTCCACTAGTGTGAGGAACACAGTGGCTCAAAACAGAGTGCTGTTCCTCTGGTGGTTTGGATATGATTTCAGTGTGTTCCCTAAGCTTCCACATGTTAATTCAATCAAAGGAGTAACGCAGGTGCCAGTGTGGGTCAGTCATTCATTTTCAAAGCCTATTCCCAGAGAAAGTTTCAGTTGTATTTACCAAGTCTCTTCCAGTGCCCTTCTCTTTTATCTATTACTTAGAGTAAGGGCACATTGTTCTTATTTGGATTATGCAAGTGTTTCAGCTGGTGTCTCGTACTTTAGCCTTGCTTTCTTACAATACCTTTACACAGACCTAGAAACCAGTTTCAATGTTTATGTAGTGAGGATTTAACCATCTCACTCCAGTATTTAAAGCATCATACTGAAAATTTTCCCATTGAGTGAACCTGCATCTTTTTTCTATTTCAGTCATTGCCCACTTTCATTTACATACGTTTTGCATCATTATCTTACAATTTAATAAACACATTTTATTAACCTGCGAAATATTTGTTATTCTATTCAGCTAACTCCCAGAAAACTGAGTATTCTTCTGAAATTTTTGCTGGCATAGTTATGCCAGTTCTCTACCTCTGCTCCACTGTGACAAATGCCCATGAACAAACGGCTTAATGCAGTATATTGTCTTTCACTCTGTAGTGGCACTGCTTTTTTTGAAGACAACAGATTACAGCTCCTTCTGGGGACCCAGGATAGAATCTATGGAAAAAGAATACTGCCTCTTGAGGTTGTAGAGAAGAGGAAACATAAAGAACTCTTATCTTCTCATTTTAAGGATTTATGTTCTTACGTACACTTCCAAAGAAGAGGTAGCAAAATTGTTCAATTATCTATTGGTATACAGTGTTTACTGTTAATAGTAATTTGGAATGTGGGTTAGTCCAAGAACATTCTATTATTCATAAGCTACTTCATGAAATTTTTAAAACTTTATTGTAACCATCAAATCCTGCTAACATTGTTCTCATCCCAGTATGGCAGCGACCAAAAGGAAAATAATGGTAGACAGTGTCTCAAAGGAGAATGCTGCTCTGGCAGTGGTCGATTATGAATTCAGTGCATTCCTCAAGCTTCCGCATGTTAAAATGCCATCCCTCTTATCAAACGTTAAGATGGAAATTTTATCTGATAATAGTAGTTAAAGACAGAGACTTTTGGAGATAGAGTTGGAGATAGTTTTGGTTCTGTGAAATCTTTCTGGGAGGGTCCCAGTAATTGCTTCCTAGTATCTTTAAAAAAAATGAGAAGAGGCCAAAAATGATGCATAGTTATATATAATCCCAGCCTCTTGCTATGTAATAGCTTGTGCAGGGATGTCCTCAGTCATCAAGGAGCCATCAATAGATTTTGACCTCAGTCTTGCTCTTACAGAACTGTGAGGCTAATGTGGAGTGTAGAGCTTTGTATCATTGATAAGAGTAATAAGACTAATATCATATATTTTAATCTGTTATAGTTTTCCATATTGCAAAATACTTCAGTGTAAAATGATTTTTGATGGTAAGTGTAACAACAAGAAAAAGTTGAAAGCAAATTAAAATGAAAAAATGATACTTGAGCCTGCTCTAGTAATCTCCACATGAGGTTAAAAAGGGCATAATTATTAGGGTGACAGCTTGAGATGGACGGTGAGTGATGCTTTTGAAATGTCAGGAAGATGCTATTGGCTACTTGTCTATTCTCAAAAATCAATCTCTATGCTCATTCAAGATTTATGAAAGAAATTGTATGGCTTGCATAAAATGTTTCATGGTGCCTAATAAATCATACATTATAGGTATGTAGAATATGATAAATAACATGGGGAAAAGTATATTTTGAATCTTATGACCTAGTAATATGATTAAAATTTTTGCTCAAGCAGAAAAAGTATGTTGAAATATTGCAAAATGACTTTTTAAAGGTTAAAGCTATAAACCAATATGAGAGAAAGCAATTGCACCTGTTTATCCCAAACTGTACAAGTCTGGCCCCACTGAAACCCTTTGATGTTTTGATGCCTTATATTCCATAAATAATTTACAAAGCTTAAAATTTAAATCCTGGTTCATAGTTTATACACAAAGCTTTGAAATTTCATCCACATACATTGGTGAAAGAAAGAGGAATTGGTTTATAAGAGAGAAGGCATATGTGAATATTGGCACCCTCTCAAATCTTCATAAGAATGTTGTATGTTTTGTGTTAAGTGAAAAATCACTTCTGTGCCAGGGAGAAGGTACAGGATACAAACCCTTCTTTTAGGCTGCAAGTCACATTTGAGATATTTATAAATGGAAGATGGGTTTAATAATGTTGAGAGGCCAGTTCCTGCTGGTCAAGAACAGGACAGGTCAGCTTGACAGCTAGACTTTCTTAACAGTGAAAAGAATAAATGGAAATAGAATTCGTGATAATTGAATCTGTGGTGGCAATTGACTGTAACTGAAAGTTCTGGCTATATAAAAAAAAAAAGCCCGTGCAATAGTGTTAAACTTTCAAAATCGATCCAAAATGAGTGCTGTCCTGAGCAATCTACTCAACGGCAGACTTTTTTTTTTAAAATCTTGATTTCCCCGAGCGTTTGCTCTCTCCCCATAAACCTCATAATCCTCTTGTTTTAATTCTCATTTATAAAGAGTACTTTGGACAAATTCAAGGGCTGAACATGCTAATATTTTAAAGCTTTTATGCGGTGAGTGTTGCTTTGTTTTTAATTTATACTTTCATTTTTAAAGTGACTCTGAAAAGGGCTAATTCTTGACACTCTACTTTCATTTGCATTTGTGCCTGAAGGCTAACCTTGATGCAATTTGTAATCTCGATAAATCAGAAGGGATTTAAACAAGCCATACCAGCTTCTGTACATCTCTCTTTCCTCTGTGGGAGATTAAATTTAGCACGAACCCAAATCTCAGCTGTATTATCTCATAACTTGGGGGTGTATAACACACTGAATACTGAAGCCTTTTCCAGAACCTCACTGTCTCTGTGAGAATTTCTTAGGTGCAAACCTCATATTAATGTACAACCTCAATACTAGTGAACCATTTTATATAGAATAATTCAAGTCAGAGATTAATAATTGATCACAAAATATAATTCTATATTGATACATTAAGACATTAATCATTTCTCACTTGGTGGATGGTTCAAGCTCACTTTACATTCCTCAGAGAAGGATTTCATGAATCATGTAGAACAGGGTTATGAAAACTAAGTGCCATTAACATGCAAAGTATAATGTTTAAATTCACTATGACAAATTAATTTACAATATCAAACTGAATTTGCTGCATGGATATTACTCGCCAATATGCTTATTAAAACACTTCTGATATCTCAGGGAAGAGATTTCAAGATGATTTTAAGCCTTTTTCTTAGTATATCCTATTTCTTTCCCTATGGTTATCTGAATTCTACTTATTTGTCAAAGACTGACAGTTAGATCACTTCCCTGTGAATACTTTTTATGAATTCTATAGACTGACCATGTAATAGGAATTACCATGTCCACTAGTGAGGTTTTTTTTTCTATCTGCTTGTTTTAGGGTGGTAAGTACAATATACATCATGGTAGTGACTTCTTAAAAATATTGGACTACAGGACCTACCACATCCCTGATCATAATAGCCATTACAGTGTAAAATAAAACATTCATAATCACTGTGAAAATTGTTTGAAGATAAAATATTTCTGTGGATCAGTAAAACTATAAAAAATATTTAAAAATAAAAAAATTAAAATTTGCTGATCTAAAATAATAACCATTTGCTTATAAATTTCTGCCAGTACATAAAAAGTTTTGAAATATCTCATGTTCTCTCATAAAAACATGAAAGTTCAGAGGTAATAGATAGACACAAAGACACAAGCCCATTATATATATATATATATATATATATATATATATATATATGCAATAATCAAATTCCAATTTTACAAAAGTAAGTCTCCATTTGTAAATTAGACTCATTGTCTCCATTTTTCCTCACATTTTATAATCACTTATGAGGAAAGACCCAGTTTAAAATATTAAGAAATCACAACAATGTCAAATTTTAAAATAATGGAGAAATGGGGTTCAGACTTAGAGGCAAACATATATATGTTTCAACCATATTAGGTTTCTAAACTACCCCCAAAGTTAATTTTAGCTGTCTCTCACCCTATTCCCTCTCACCATGCCTTCCTATTCCTACTTGATCCTCCCATTTCAGACCTCTCAAATACATCAATAATTATCTGTTCTACTTCCATTTCATAATCTTGTGAATTTTGTGTTGTTGAAACATTGGTGGCACCCATGAGCTGGTGAAGGGTGATAATATTGAACCATAAGTATCAAATTCAGTTTTAGTGGATCAAAAATCTGCACACTTGAATGGTTACAGATAACAGTGATTTTCTGTGCATCTGAAAAAAAAATACAGGTGATTTGAATGTTATCATCATAAAATTGTGATGAATGTTTGAGGTGGTATTTTGTTTACTCTAATTTTATTTAATAATTATTAAAATGAACATTTATTAAAATGTCATATTTTACTCAGGTAATTGTACAATTTTGCATTTGAACTACATTTAAATAAACTAAATGCAAATTAAAAGTAAATAAGAACAAGTAACTATAGACTATGAATAAACAAGCTAATTTAACTGTTGTGATGCAGCATATCAATCCTTATTTAATAGTGTATGAAATGTTCCTACATTTGTTTTGAGACTACATAAGTGAAAAATAAATTCTTAACTTTACATTCAGAGACAAAGGATTAACATGTCAAAATGAAAATGTTACGGTACAAAAAAGCTGGAGATATTATTTTGAATTTTCAAGTTAATATTAAATACATACATATATAATGATATATACCCCTTATAAATACATATAAAAGAATATAGGCCTATTTATATATAAATATGCAGGTATAACGATAACATAATTATATATGTACACACATACATATAGATTACTGTATATAATGTGCTTTGTTTTTCAAAACCTAAAAATTAAGCAAAGAAATGTATTATGTATATAAACTGTTTTTTATTTATTTTTCTTGACAATGTCTAAGAATTCATTCATAATCTTTTATATATAGATACAAATTGTGAAATCAACATAATACTTTTTCCAATATAATACTTTGATTCTCCGGTTATGTCCTGTAATAGCCATTTGCAGTATATTTTCAAATTCTTTAAAATTTCTTCTCTAAAGTTGCTCAAATTTAATAAGCTCAAGTAAAATGGGTATTTGAAGCTAAAAATTTCACCACTTTTGTGACAAGAATGTTCATCTATTTATCAATAAAGTTACGGTTAGAATTTCCTGCTGCTTCCATGGTGCACTTTACTTATTAAATTTGATCTATGTCATAACATAACTATTAAAGTGAAGTTCACAGTGTTGGCTGCAGTGATGATTTGAAAGGCCTAGTGTCTTTCCAACTCAGTTTCCACAGAAGTGACAAGACTGCAGAGGTATTTTTAGTACCTTATTTGTTATCTTGATATGGTGTTTCAAAAGTAAGCATTTACAGTCTCAGGTGTTTTTCAGTAGCAATTTTAGGATTTATCCAAGTGTTTTCTCAATTTAAAAAGCCAAACATTTTAGACAATGAGGTACATTAACTTTTTTGCATTTTATATAGTTTGTTACATGAACAAAATATACATAGTTACATAGATACATACACACACATGCAGATGGGCATGCGCACGCATATATGTATCTGTATTTGTGTGGGGGGTGGGTGGGTGGATGGGTGGAGAGAGAGAAAGAATAAAAGTGTGTTGCAATCAGCTCATGTTTATTTGTAGGTTAAAACCAAATACAAATATAAATGCTTAAACATTACTGGCATAAGACTAATGAAGAATCTAAAATCTATGCTTTTTACCTTTATTCAAGTTAAAATATTTTTATTAATCTAGGAGAATTTTATGTACAAATGTTATATTTATTCATGTAAACTTCCTCTCTCCTTTCAACACATTCTATATCCCTTGAGTATTTATCAGATTCATAATTCCTTTAAATATTATTGTACATTTACATATTTATACATATAGAAATACCAAAGAGGGCAGAAGATTAATTGGAATGCAGAAGTTTAAACAATAATATCAACCTACTTTATAACATTTGCTTCCATAAGTCAACTTTTATAAGTAATCCAAAAATACAACCATGAAAATATTCATTCTTTCAGGTATCTAAGGGCTTCTCATTGAATGTATCTTATTTTACATTCCAAAATAAAATTCAATAATTATATGAGGGTTGAAAACATATAAAACATATTTTCTATATTCATTAGAAATTCATCAATTACATGAGGTTAACAGGTAATTCTATATATATGTGAATTATTAGAGATGTAGTTTTTAGCATGTGGGTTAAAGGAGAAATACCAAATTAAATTGTGGTGGCTTTGTTGGAGAATGAAGCACACTAGGCCTTACCTGAATTTATGAAACCTCAAAGCCCCCTAGTAACACACTTCCTCCAACATATATGCACCAATCCAGCAAGGCCACATCTCTCAATAGTGCCAGTCCTCATGAACCTGTAGAGGCCATATTCTTTCAAATTATGATAATTAGTTTCCAGCTACTCACATATGGTGAATTGAATAGATCATTTATTTCAAGGTCACCATGGTCTAAATAGTACAATATTGTCACATAAGAATCTGAAAAATATTTAATCCCACTCAGGAAAGAAGGGCAGAGTCAGAGAGAAGTTTTGGAGCTGCCACTGGATCCAGATCAGATGTGCTGAAACTTTGCTGGTAGGCCACGACCTCATAGGGAGTTGACTTGGGTTATCTATAAGTAATACAGCGATTTTTATTGGCATGCAAATTTAGTAAATACTTTCTACAAGGTGTCTCTGTTTATATTTTCCTTTGAACTAAAAAACGTACTTAAAATAATGAGCACTTTTGTCTACATTTGCTTTGATTTCTGCTTGAAGGTTCTTATCCAGAAAAAGCTCACACATAAATGTCTTCTCAGGCATTGATGCTATATTTTTCTTCTAGTAGTTTCATAGGTTATGTACATTTGGAGATTATTTTCAAAGTGATGAGAAATGGAAATATTGTTTCATTCTGTATGTGGATATATAGTTTTTCATTAGTACTTATGAAAAAGACTGAACTTGCTCCATCATGTAGTGTTAGCACCTCTGCACAAAATAAGTTAGGTGTAGATATTTAAGCATCCTCCTGGGCTATTAATTACATTCTATCTTGTCTTATGTGTCTGTTTTATACTAGAGCTACATTGTTTAGTTGCTATAGTTTTTTAATGTATTCTGGAATCAATAATTCTTATACTTTGATGTTTCCTACTTTATTTTTTCTTGCTCAAGATGGGTTTCATTCAGTAGTGTTTTTGTGAGTGTGTGTTCATGTGTGTGCATGTATGTGTGTGTTTCTATATAAATTTTGGAATTGAATCTTCTAATTCTCCAATGAACGTATTGGTTTTATATATAATAGAATATGCATGTTCTCTTGGTGATGAGAACATTGTCAAAATATGGATTTTTCCAACCAGTGAACATAAGTGCATTTTCATTTGTGTGTGCCTTCTTCAGTTACTTTTGTTAATGTTGGAGAGAGCAGATATGGAAATGTTAGAGAGATGATACAAAGGGAGATAGGATGTAAATGTACAATTAATTTATTTAGCAACACTAAGTCAAGCTCAAAAAGTGGGTGAAAACATGATTCAGCTTCCATGAAGTTCTGGGGAACATGTAGCTACTTTCTGAATGCAAAAGCGAGCATTAGGGTAGACTGGAGTGATTGCATAGAAGTGCACACTACATCAAAAAGTTAAGATTAATGTTTAGTTGCTTAGTAAGTATGCCTGTAAAGAAGAATAGTGCTATGCATGTAAGAGGGGTTAGTTATATATAAATGATACCTCAAATGTGTAAAGATACATAAAATTTAATTTTTAAGTATTTGATACACTAAAATAGATGTCATTAAAGCATTTTTGTTTAGTGTGTATATGTGCAGTTATGTGTAGTGTCTTGTGTGTGCATGTGTTTCTTTAGTGCTGCACTTATTCCTTAGCCAGGGTGTGTGTATGTGTGCATAAGTTTGGCCATGTATATATGTATGTGTGTTGGTATGTAGAGACCAGAGAAAGACACTAAATGGATATTCTTTATTGCTTCACACCTATTAATATAATGTATTCATTCATTTATTAAGATTTAAGGTTTCTCACTGAATTTGTAGTTAACTGATTTGCATAGTCTTACTTATCAAAGGCCTTCATGAATCCTGTCTCTGCCTGCTACTCTAAAATGCTGTGGTTACATGTTATCTTGACTTGATCAGCATTAAACCATTAAATCAGCATTTGTACTTCTGGGCATTCAAAATCAGGTTCTCATGCATATGTGGCAGAGTATTGGACAATGAAGATATTTCTCCAGCTCCAAAGCATGTTTCAAAAAAGAAAATAATCATATGTACCTAACTTTAAATATCTTGAAATATGTTTGTAACTCATAGTTTGTCTGAAATCAGAAAAACACTTCATCATTAAAGTATAATAACTCAGATTGAAGCTGTGTTGGTATAAAAAGCTTTACTTCAAAATAACTTTCTTATAAACAATTATAAAAGTAACATCCAAAGCTCATCTTCCAACATGTTATGTATGTGCTATTCTATATGCCACATAACAGCTTGTCCTTGTTTTGACAATGTTTCAGTATATCATTCTAGCAGATTTGTTCCTGTGTTGGTAGCAATCAGAGCCTGGTTGTCCCTAGGCTGAATAATTATCATTTCTAACTGTTACAATTGTATTTTTCTAAATATTTAAGGAGTACATCTATTTTGTCAATAATAACACCCAGTAGGAAATAGATTTTCAGGTGATTATATCAGACATCTCTGAAATCTTAATGTTTGGTAATTTTACCCCTTCAGTAACAACAATTACCCTTAAATTGCACTGCCTGGGGTGCACCAGGCTTTCAAGAAAAAAAAAAGCACTTCAAGCAAGAATAAGTAAAACAATTTTCAAGTTAGTCAAATAAGAGAACATACTTACCGATATCAAGGTAGGATATTAATAAAGGCAAGGACTACATAATTCTTTTGGATAATTTGATAAAATATTTAGCAGGTGGTTTCACTGCTGTGCAAATCAGAAAAGTGAAAAATGATGAATAAAAAAAACACAAACTGATTTTCTACAAAACTAAACTTTAACTACATTGGGAGATATCCAATTTGTCATTAGTTGAAGAGCTTACAAAAGGCAAAACAGAAAGTATTCAAGTTTCATTCAACACAGCAATTCTTATATAGTACCTAGCATTGAAGGACACTTGGAAAGTCACATTCGACATATAATGGTGTGGCGTGTCTGCTAGTCAGCATTATACTTTTCGATGTATATGTTTGTCTTCAGTAAGAGAACAATTCTTAATATGTTGGTCCAGATTTTTAGGGCATTTTGATTACTAGTCAATATCCAGTTGTCACCATAGAAATATTATTCTTTTTCAGTTCATGAGCAGCCTAGAAACTGATGAACTCACTCCAGTTCTCTCAACACATATTTTATTCCTTTATCTCTTCTACTGCATTGTTAAATGAATTTTCTTCTCAAAATTTTCTGCCAATACCTTACCTTTTACCATACCTCTACCTATTGATTTATATCTTATCATTTATCTATTTATGATTACATATCTACTCGTATTTTTTTCTGCAATGACATAACTTCTTATGCTTCCCACAAACATTTTGTTTGGTTTCATTAGAGAAAATTCTAGGTCTTTTCTATTTGTGAAAACTTGGATTAACTCAAATTTGAATGTTAAAACATTGTAAAATAGAGCTTCCTTTGTATATATAAGCTTATTTGTAATTTTAAAGAACTGTAAAATACCAGAAATTCTCAAATTCTCAGGACAGTACTCAGCAATCTACATTCTACTATTCTCATTTGATATTTCATGTTCTTATACATTAAAATTAATATTTAAATCCAAAGATACCATGTTGAATTTGTGTCTAAAATATGCCAATACAAAGCTTTTGAAAAAGAAGAAAAGCTAAAACTAGATTAACCTTAAGAATACTCTAGAAAAGATATTTATTTAATATAAAATGATTTTTTTTTTTTTTTTGGTTTTTTGAGACAGGGTTTCTCTGTGGTTTTGGAGCCTGTCCTGGAACTAGCTCTTGTAGACCAGGCTGGTCTCGAACTCACAGAGATCCGCCTGCCTCTGCCTCCCGAGTGCTGGGATTAAAGGCGTGTGCCACCACCGCCTGGCTCTATAAAATGATTTATTAAGAAAATGTATTTCAGTTCAGTAACCCTAAACTGGAAAAATGGCTTTCTCAATAGACTGGAAAGATTTCAATCAATCGATAGTAGTAGCTGATAATATAGTAGTCAGTGACTACTATTGGGAGTTGAACTTTCTTGTGTTTCCAGGCAAAGATATATGAGCAGAGGTACATAATGCCAGCAGAACCAGTGACAGCAGATCAAGAAAAAAGGCATTGTGTGAGACTGAAGAGGTACATGGCAGTAACGCAGTTAAACCAAAGGGCCTGTTACTTAAGACTTAGGATTTTTATGTTACTTTGTAGGGGCTATTTTATTTATTTGGAAAAATGGAACTTTTTATGTTAAGTGAAGTTTTTCATATAACTTCATGTGTGGCATATGACATTATGATACTCTCTCTTCACATACTTTGTAAAATTTTTTTTTTAGTATTGCAAAGACCCTTGGATTATTTTCTGAGCCACAGAATACCTCTGTACCAGTGTTAGTGACACAAGCTTATTTTGGGCCATTGTAAAGCAAAGATTTCATGTCTTTATCTCTGTAACATGTTTCTTTGTTGTACTAATTTTTAAGTAAGTATCTGCCTTTGACTTTTACAGTCTCATTCTCTACAGTATTCTTTTGCTTCAATAGCTGGTCTTGCTTTCAAAAATGGTGCTGAATAGCAAGTTTTTAATGAAATTTAAAAATGTATTTTTAAAGTGTACAAAAATATTAGTCATAAATAAGTGGACACTAAAACACATTGATATTCCATCTTGCACCAACCCCCTTAGAAATGCTATAAACAAGAAATAAGTGAAAATAAATGCTAGTAAGGATGTGAAGAAATGGAAAACAATTTGATGTTGAGTGGGATACAAACTGGTGTTGCTACCGTGTAAATAAATGTGGGTTTTCACAAAGCTAAAAACAGATTTATCGTAAGATCAAGCTGTGCATGAACTCATCCTACTACAGAGATAGTTCCTCACCCCATGTTCATTATTAATCTATTGACAGAGGTTTCTGTCCCACCAAGTTCCCACAGACGTTCAGTACCCCCCCAAAATACACAGAGAGCTACATTTATTATAAACTGGGTGGCCTATTAGCTCAGGCTTCTTAATAACTCTTATAACTTACTTTTAACCCATAATTCTTGTCTGTATTAGCCACATGTTTGGTACCTTTTATCAGTGAGGCATTCTCATCTTCCTTCCTCTCTGTCTGGGTGACCTGTCTCTGCCTCACAAGCCGTGATTAAAAGTGTGTGCCACTGCCCCCAACTTCTCTCTCTCTCTCTCTCTCTCTCTCTCTCTCTCTCTCTCTCTCTCTCATTTTAAGGACTTTTATTTTTTTTCTTTTCTCTCCCAAGCATACATATATTTTTGAAGACACTATAAACCATTTAGAAGTTTACTTCATCTGAATCTATCTTTACTGTATATCTCCCTTTTTCTGATCACATGATTCTTTAATTTGCTAAGTGATATGGCTAGCTGTGGCTTTAATCCTTAGTTTTCTAAGAGTCTATCTTCCAGGCAGAGGTAATGGCAGGAGCCATGTTTATTGCCACAACTCTATTGAGTTTCAAGATCACTGCAACCACCAAGAAGCATGATGTTGACTGTTCATTAACAACACCATTTATGTGTTTGGTGGCTGTTCCTCTTTAAAAAGCTGCAAGGTTTTTTCAGATAAAGATGAGTCAGAAAGCCACTCTTAAATGAGAGGTGCTTGCCTCTAGCAAACAGACCCACCTGAGAAAATGCTGCAACCAAAAAAACCGTGCTTAACTCCGTTCTTTTTGTATCTAGAGTTTCTGTCCAAACTCTCTCAGGTTTTAAGTGGTATTAGTTGTCCACATTGGCACCATTTTGTTGACAGAGGTTTCTGTCCTGCCTGGTTTCCACAGCCATTCAGTTCCAAAGAAACGCACAGAGAGTAACATTAATTATATACTAGTTTATATACTAGTTTGCCTATTAGCTCAGGTTTCTTGTTGACTCTTAGAACCTATATTAACCCATAATTCTTGTCTGTATTAGTCACTTGGCTTGGTAGCTTCCTCTATGTTTGGGTGACCACTGCAGACTGAGCTTTTTCTCTTCCCAGAATTCTCCTGTTCTCATTGCCCCACCTATACTTCCTGCCTGGCTACTAGTCAATCAGTGTTTTATTAAACCAGTACAAGACCATTTTTCCCACAACACTGATCTTTCCACTATATCTAAGAAATAGCATCATCTAAATTTCCATCAAGACATGAATGCATAATGAAAATGTAGCACACACATAAAATGGAACTGCACTCAGCTGGAAAGAAAATGAAAATATAGATATTGAAGGAATTGATAAAACCAGAAAATATTATATTATATGGGGTCAGAAAGAGAACATCATAGGTTCTCTGTCACATGTGGATTCTAGCTTCACTTTTTGTATATCATTTGGATGAAAATGAATTTGTGTAAGACCAGGAAACTAGAAAAAGAGTCATGGGAAGGAAGGAGGTGAAAGAAATTAGGGGGAAGAACAAAGGAAATGGACTATAACATGAACAAGGGGATACTTGAGAGAGGTGGAACAAAGTTAATTTTTGAAAGGATCAGGGAGATGGGAGAGAAAGAAAGAAAAGATGAGGGAGGATCAACTCAAAGAAAGGATTTATTAAAAAGATCTTTTGAAACCTCATAGGTAAGTTAATCAGAGGATACATATAAAATTGTTTGCATACAGGCCTAAGTGGAAGTATAAGTGGCCCCAAGTTTATTAAATAAAAGATTTAGAGTAAGAGCTGAGTCACTTCCTTATAAATAGTAGGTCAGAGATGCCTCTGAGCTTCTTAAAACAATACAGTCATTTGCCACAGCTGTTTATTCTCCACCAGAATTAAATGGTTACTGAAGTTACCTCATGCTTTGGTCAATCAACACAGAGAAATCAAACCAGAACTAGGATTTAATCTTTGCCCCTGATGGCTAGCTCTCATAGTGTTGGAAAGTGCTATGCAATATGCTTAGGAAAAATTGTCAATATAAATCTTCCTTAACTGTGGGCCCTGTGAGCTAGATTCTCAACAAGTCAGGCATAGTCAGCTCACTAGTGCTATAATCACAAATCAGTAATAGGGGTAATAAATATCCCTTTGAAAATACTAGACTTCCCTTCCATAGGAGTATCTGATACTATAAATCTGGTCAATCTGTGGCTGTGCAGGTGAAGAAGTTACTGTTATTGTTTTGTTTAAATAAACATGATGCACGTATTAACTTTGCATCTAAACAGTTACATTTACACCCACAGACCCATGTTATAATCAGGTTTGATTAGAAAGGTGCTATTTGTGGTGGACATGGTGACTTCAGAGACTCACAGCCTTTCAAAGTTCTTAGAGTAAAGGAATGTTGAATTTGCATCTGTATACTTGGTTTCTATGTCATCTCCCCAAGGGTCAAGAGCATCATAGAATACAGGGTGGAAAAGAATGCAAAGTCCAAGATTCAAACTCCAATGGGATGGAAATCTGTGTTTAAAACATGATATCACTACTATACTCTTGATCTCAGAGCTAGTGTGACTACTAGAATACGCTTTGCATAGTACTGGGTCTGTAAGGATCCTGTCACTTGGGGGAGAAGGGGACTGATTATGTAAATGTACTGTCACTGTAGGGAGAAAGGCCCATGTGCTCCAATCCTAGAACTTATAGACAGACAATGCTAGCTAAAGAGAGAGAGGTTCATGATGTCTTACTTCTCCCCGAGTATGTTCTGACAGTGGTCAGTAAGAAAGAGATATTTCCTTCAGAGGTACACACACTCATAAGGAGAATATTGCTCCTGTGAATCACTCTCATTCAATACTCAAATGAAATACATTTGATCATCAATAAAATTACTACAACTAACAATGATTATAATAAATGAATAAAGACATATAACTAGCAGAGATACTACGTGGAAAGAGGAAATGCACCAGGAGAACAAGCAGGGAAAAGAGAAAGTAAAGTCAATAGGTTGAATATTAGTAGTACCTTATGTATCTATGAACATTAGATAAAAAATTCATTATGATATAATTCACATGTACTAAAACATTAAACATTATGTTAATTACCGGTTCATACTTGTTTAAAAAGAAAAAAAAAACAGTGGTGAGTTCCACTCATTTAGTCTCTGTTTCTAAGGAGATACCATATTGAAATTCTGTTAAGCATTAATGTGGAATTTTAAGAATAAGTTAGCTTTATAATAGCATGGAATATCTTCTTATGAGTTGTTGGTCAAGTAGACCTAAGATGCCCTAAAACAATGTAGACTATTTCCATTACTCTTGCTCGTCCATCAGAAGTAGATGTTAAGATCCTGTTGTTGAAGACATGAGAAACTGTGTGTCCATTATGTCCAGAAATCAAACTGGAACTGAGTAAGGAGCATCTTACTTCTCACTATTTTTCATAGTCCCAGGAGATGCAATTCCAGCTGCTATTGAGGAATGGCATTAGTGTTCTAACCCAGGTGTAAACCCTATATAATATAATACAAATATGTTTGACAACACATTCTCACATGTGCAATATTGGTCTCACATTTGTCCATGTAAACAGCTACTGTCTCATTCATTTTCTAGGCAAGTAAACAGAAAAGAATCTGTTCCTGGTATTGTAAGCCCAATCAGAGGACCATTATAAGGAAGTTGATAGTGCCTGGGAGAAAGGACTTTAATAGTGTTGCTTGGCTGAACTGGTATGGTTTCAAATTCTCTTCTACATAGTTTGGATTTGTACACAATGGCAAATACTATTTTCAGCCTTAACCAGGAAACCTTTCTTCCTAGCGAATTGGAGTGAATGTTGAGATCTATGGTTATAGAGGTTCTGAAACTGTGTAGTGGGGGACTGTTTATTCCTATTGTGAATTTATACCATATTTTGTAAGAATAAAAAAATATTCTGAATTGCGGTCAAAAAGACTGTAGGAGGCCAAAGACATCAGAAGGGTTAAAAATGTCCATTTTCTGAAGAGGACAAGCTTTGCATTCACAGAGTCACAGTAATTGCAGATGCCTGCACATTACTGAACAAAAACAAGGCCCTATTATTGGCTCATCTTGGACAGAGAAGGAACTCATGGGGCCCTGCCACTTACTACCAAGTTATTTGCACTTGATAAATCCAGGGAGTCGGGATCGTTGATTTCATTTGTTTACATCCTGTTGACATACTAGGTTTTAATGGATAATCCCAATCAGATGGCCAGGCAAATGGTCCTGATTAAACTAAATGTGTCAAAGAACAAAATTAAAAGATAACAGCTTTGGGAATGGGGTTTATGGAATAAAAGTGGAGTATAATGGTAGTATGAGCAAGATAAGAGAAACTGAAGGTATCCAGAGTGTATTACATAAATACATGAAATTAACAAAGGACTAAGTTATTGAACGAATAAAGATAGAAGACAATTCTCACCACAATTACCAGTCAAAGATATGTACAAATAATAATAAGTAGCTCAGTTAAAGTAAAATTCTATAACCCTGTTAACAGTCTCTCCCCCAAAAGGGTTAGGTCAAACGATTTTCTAAAATTGAAGGTTAAAGAAGTGGCATGATAATGGGCAACAATGTTAAAATAATATTTAAATTTGTTGAAAGCCTCAATATTAAGTGAAGAAAAATTTTCATAGCTGGA
The DNA here is from genome assembly GCA_025134845.1 of Neodon shergylaensis. Lineage (NCBI taxonomy): Eukaryota > Metazoa > Chordata > Mammalia > Rodentia > Cricetidae > Neodon > Neodon shergylaensis. Next base: position 22,329,333 of record JABTXL010000001.1, on the reverse strand, counting down.
ATGCTCTTTATTTTGTTCCATGGTATTTTAATTTTACCCTACTTGTAAGCATTAACAATAACTTTAAAGCTCCCTAAGCCTCCTCACACATGATCAGGTTCTGTCTCATCTCATTTAGGTCTGATAGTAAGAAGGAATTAATGCACGGCTGAGGTTGGTGGAGAAAAGACATATTCTATTATTACTGTGTTCACGCTACTTCAAATTTAAAACTTACTATAGTTTTAGAAATGCAGAATTGTAGTTGTAATGAAATGACAAATTGACAACCAGAAACTCAACTGAATTGTGGTTAGGATAGAAATTCAGAGAGTTGATAGGAACATTACTTTAGATAAATAAGTTTTCTTGTATATATTTTCTAAAATTTTAAGTTTTTGAAAGCAATTTATCAAAGCAGTATATGTCTTTCTTTTTTTGTAACAGAGTTTATAGAAAAATTTCAAGTCCAAAGAAGATAATTTAATGGCATAATATTGAAGTGTCAGATTATGATATAGAAGTTGAAAGCATCCCAAGTTACTTAAACTTTGGTGAATTCCCCTCAATCCTTCAACAAGAAATAAATACATATTACCTATTGACTGTAATACAGCAATCAAAACCCAATTACTTCTCTTTTTTTGCAAGACAGGGTTTCTCTGTAGTTTTTGTATCTTTTATAATTTTTGCGTACACTATGTCTAGGGTATGTGTGTGCGAGGATATGATGTGTATGAAGTGGTGTTTATGTGTGAGAGTATAGACGTGAATATGCCAGGGCACACACTATTAGCATCTATGGAGATTAGAGGACAACATCCACTCTCAGCTTCAAAAATATTCTTCTGTTTGTACTTCCCATGTTCCTGTAGGCACAAGGGAACTATAGATAGCAGCTGCAGTGCTCAGATCAAGCAAGTTCTCAGGAATGGAACTCTGGTCCTAATGGTTGTGAAGTAGACCCTTGGCTTACTCAGCAATCTGCTTCACCTTGATAGATCCTTTGTTTTCAAGTAATAATTGGGATCGAACCGTGAGCCTTGCACATGCTAGATAAGCACTCTGCCACTGAGTTATATCTAAAGATTTCTAATATTCTTGAATACAATAGTCCAGATTCTTCTTTCTCTTTTATTTTTTGAGACTTGAATTGGCAAATCTAAAAGGTGTAGCATCTATTTACAAATCACCTAAATAGTTAAATCATAACTTGTTAAATCATATTATACCTTCACCAAAATAAATAAATAAATAAATGAATAAATAAATAATAGCAATAGTGCTAAATGAAAGGAAAAGACTTAAAAATAAAGAAAAGGATATGAAATCTCCTAGATATGGTGAAGGAGAATGTTTATTGTATATACGTGGGAGAACATAGTCAGAATCAGGGGCATCTGGGAGAGTCTACAGTAAACATGATAGGAGTAATTGGGCCATGGTGGGGAAGGTGAAAGGGGAGAGGAAAACAGTTTCAGCAGCCAGAAGGCCAAAGGCTCAAAAAGTCTGGGTAACCAAAATGTTTGGTATTTTTAGGGAAGAGCCTCTCAGGGAAGGGCATTCCAGAGCTTGGGCTAGAGAGTTCAGGGTAGAGTGTGGGGTGAGTCTTACTCTCTAGTAGGTAGTGACTGAGAGATACTGGGAGAACCTGGCTTTGATATATTAAGTAGGCACCTCAGCATTTGTCTCCAGTTTGAAAATTAACAAGTGTCTTCGCTTCCCATTCTCACATTCCAACTTCTTATTCTTTTTTAGAAATAGGAAGTATTTTCATGTTTTATATATAACTCCAGACATCTTTTCCATCTTAAAATGTTTTCTGGAAAAATTCTAGTTTTATAAGAGATATTGAGTTTTCTTTTGCACATGATTAGACTGAATATGAATTTCCTTAAACCTTTATGCTCTAACATATATCTGTAGGCATCAGAATGTTCTGGATAAGATGCACTCCTGGCAGAACATCTACTTCCAAAGAAATCTTTTATATTAAAATGTGCATTTCAATTATGCCTTCTCATATTGTGAATTTATTTTTATCACAGTATATTAAAAATTACAATATACTTTGTACATTCATTAAATATGTTATTAATTCAGGTTCTGCACATCGGCAACTTAGATAAACATTAGCAGGGTGTTGTGTTCAACTATGTTAGATTCAGAGTGTCATCTGTGGTAATTAGAATGTGTAAGTCCAAAGTGGTTTTTTTATATTTTTGGCCTCCATTTCTAGCAAAGGGTTTGAGACTTTCATATTCCAGAGTTTCCCATCACGCCTAAGCATCTGGTCCCATACCACAATGCTGTAGTTTACTTATAAAAAGACTTTAACAAGACCCATTATGGTGCTATCTTCTGTTTATGTCACCCTCTCATCTCTGTCACTTAGAAAAGTCAGATTTCACAGAGTTACCTTCACTTATTTAATTTGAACTGACTGGAGATCTAAAAATATGCAAAACATATGAGACAAAGCTTTTCTCATAACTCTGAGGGGGATTGAGGGCATCTAACTGCAATTCTCAGAGGGACTGTGATGAAGGAACCCCAGTTTCCTGGACAAGGAATAAGGAATGGAGGTGGGAGGCTGCCCAAAACCAAAATCATCACACAGAAACTATATTATTTAAAACACTGCTTGGCCCATTAGCTCTAGCTTCTTATTGGCTGATTCTTACATCTTAATTTAACCCATTTCTAGTAATCTGTGTATTATAAGCTGTGGCTTACCGGCTAAAGTTCTATCTGGCTCCAGAGAGGCTACATGGCTTCTGTCTGACTCCGCCTCCTTCCTCCCAGCATTCCTTTAATCATTAATGATAATCACAGCATGTAGAGGGAAATCCCACATCAAAGGAAGCGATTTAAGAGTCCTACTTTCCATATGTCTCACCTTCCCTAGTTATTCCCCCATTCTTAACAATAGCCCCTTATATCATTTCCTCTGTATCCCTACGGAGATGTCAATCTTGCAATAAACATTTTAGAAGATTCGAAAGTTTTGGTTATCTAGTTGAAATATATTTATCACAGAGAAGAATCTTTGGAGAAAACATTATTAGAATCAGTGTGAGAAATCTGTTGGGAGCTAAAGTGATCAATGAAAAGGGGCATTTAGATACCCATCACCACAGTACTCCAAGCTCTATATTTATCAATAAAAAGGGGTCATTTAAAAAAAAGAAAACAAACTATCTTTTTTTCATTTTACGTACCAAACCCAGTTCCCACTCCCTTGCCTCCTCCCATTCCCTTCACCTACTTCTCCCATACCAGCCCCCACCCACTTCTAAGAGAGGGTGAGGCACATTGCTTTGGGGAAGGTCCAAGGCCCTCCCTACTATATCTAGGCTGAGCAAGGTATTCATCCAAAGAAAATAGGTTCTCAAAAAACCAGTACACGCAGTAGGGATAAATGCTGATAACACTGCCAGTGGCCCCACAGTCTGCCCCAGCCATACAACTGTCACCCACATTTAGATTGACTAGTTTGGACCTATGCTGGTTCATTTCATGTCCAGATGGAGTTAGTGAGCACCCATTAGCCCAGATAAATTGTTTCAGTGGGTGTTTCCATGATTGAGGGGGAAGGAGAACTTGGGGGAATGGGATAGTCGAGTTGGAAGAAGGACGGAGATGAGAGCAAAGAAAAAGTTATATTGATTTAGGGGGAGCCATTATGGGGCTCACAAGAAACCTAGCTCTAGAAAAATTCCCAGAAATACACAAGGATGACCCCAGCTAAGACCCTAAACAATAGAGGAGAAGGTGCCCGAACTGGTACTCAGGCTGGTACATATTTTAAATATCTCCATAGAGTCTTTGGCCAGCAACTGATGGATACCGAGGCAAAAACCTGCAGCAGAGCACTGGATTCAGCTCCCAAAGTCCAGTTGAAGAGTGGGAGGAATGAGAATATGGTCAAAGAGGTACTTCACACTTTTTAAATAGAATCATCGTCATTAAAGACACATGGATAATGTATTATGGAGATTAGTTCTGAATCATGGAGGCTTTATAGACATTCTCATGACAATCAAATGTATAGAGCACTAGTGAATAAATTATTTGACTGGTGTAATATGGGTGAGACATCTTAAGCAACTAAAGTGTGTTCTTAGGGATTTGGGGTGGGAAGAAGGATCACTGAAAGTTTAGGTTCATTTTGCCTTTCCATCTATGATTTTAAAAATAAATGATTAAAACATTAAATTCATATGTCTACAACTTAATGGTAAAGATAGTACTGAATGAACTTTAAAATACAGCTGTGCTATGCATTTCCATATATTCACTAAGGAGAACCATTTGTCTTGAAGGCACTTTCTGCTTCATGAACATTCCAAACAAATGAGAAAGAAGATAGAGGGGCTTCTATTAGTAGTGTCCTTAACGTCTTTTCTGAAGCTTTTTCTGTTTTTCACATTGGTTGGGACTTAGCCCTGTATCTACATTCAACCCTATGAGATACTTGGAGATGGGCTTTTATCTTACACTTTGAGATATTGCATACATGAAAAACTAAGGAGAAGGTTAGACAACCAGGGGACTTTCTAAAAACACTTCCCAAATCTTAACAAAATGATTTAGTCAATTAAGGAGCAATCATCTACTCAAAACCCTAAACTGGTTTACATACAGAGATAATTTGTTAGTTTACATAGACTGAAATCCAAAGGAAAAATGCCTTGTAGGCATAGTAAAATCCAGAATTTAATTATGCTAAATAGAATTCATATTCTGCCCTGCCAACAAGCACTTACCTTAAATGATCTCGTTATAATTAAGTTATGGACCCTTTCTGTGGTTTCAACTTCCATCAAGCTTGTGCACTTAGAAAAAAGAGAAAAACTTTCCACCCGAAACATTGTTCTTTCAATATTTAGAGATACTTGTACATGCAAAAATACATATATATATATATATTCATGCAATAGCAACTGATGAATAAGGAAAGCCATGGATTTGAGGGAGAATGGGCACGAGTATATATGAAGGTTTGATGGAGGAAATAGAAGTGAGGATGTTCTAACTGAAATACAAACTCAAATATTAACATGAAGAAAAGCAGAGTGCAGTAACATATGTTAAATTATTTCACATATAAAACTTTGGATCTCACCGGGTGGTGGTAGTGCAGGCCTTTAGTCCCAGCACTCAGGAGGTAGAGGCAAGAGGATCTTTGTGAGTTCGAGGCCAGTCTGGTCTACAAGAGCTAGTTCTAGGACAGGCTCCAAAGCTACAGAGAAACCCTGTCTTGAAAAACCAAAGGGAAAAAAAGTTTGGATCTCACATTTTACAATAAGACACTCTGTCCCCCAAAACAACCATAATGTACTTGACTTGTAGATTAAGAACTTGTAGGTTTAGGAGAGATGGCTCAGTGGTTAAGAGCATTGCCTGCTCTTCCAAAGGTCCTGAGTTCAATTCCCAGCAACCACATGGTGGCTCACAACCATCTGTAAGGAGGTCTGGCGCCCTCTTCTGGCCTTCAGGCATACAAACAGAATATTGTATACATAATAAATAAATAAATATTTAAAAAAAATTAAAAAAAAATTATTTTTCAGGTTTTCATAGTTATCAAAAAGCAGATCATATATAGTGTAGCTGCACCTCAACAAGTTACACTCTGGTAATTTGTACTAGTTGCATGAGACTTATAGTATGTGTATAGTTGCAAATACCTCCATGTAAAGGAGTCTAATGTTATGTCTTGATTTTTAGAATAATTTCTACCTTTATTTTTCATTTACCAAATATTGGAATATGTAAAGTAAGAATTGACAGGGGTGCTAGAGATATTGCTCAAAAGTTGAAAGCACAGGTTGCTCTTCCATAGGTCCTTAGTTCAATTGCCAGCAACTATGTGATGGCTCACAACCAACTATAATGAGACCTGGCGCCCTCTCCTGACCTGCAGAAATACATACAAGCAAAACACTGTATACATAAGAAGCAAACAAACAAATAAATCTAAATAAATAGTCCAATCTGTGAGGACTTTATTTAAAAACAAACAAACAAAGACAGAAGGAAATTGGAAGGAGATACTAATCCTATCTTTGATGTTATTTAAGTAAATAATTATACTAATTTGACTTTATAATTATTCTAATGTCTTAGAAACCACTAGTTACCTGACACTGCAACAATTAAGACACTGTATTCAACCCTGATAAAATCACTTAACAGCAAATAAGACCAGTGAAGTGTCAATGCTGAAAATGTTCTTTATACTACTTTGTGAAGTGGAGGGAATTTTCATTGTAAAAATGGGTTTCTATGAAAGAACTAATGATACCAAGTTATCAACTTATCCTCTTTCTGCTCCTCCCTTTCCTTGTGTATATACAATAGACACAGCCTTAAAATTATGCTTTGTTTCATAATTTTGGAATAGTCTTCTAACCCAAAGGTAATTTCCAGGGTTTAAGATTTTATTATGTCCAGCGAAAGTAGATGGACTCATGTCAGACTTACTGAGGATCATAGAAATTATTTTTCTGAAATAAATAATATTTACTCATTACTCATAGTGGGCAGTTTTATTATTATTTGAGATAATAATTTTCCAGACTACTCATATCCATTATTGTTGGGACTAATTGAGTCTTGGTCTTCAGCTGCTCTTCCCTGTCTAGAGCCTTCTAATTGAAGTTACTAGAAGCTGTGCCTAGCCTAGAAGATCAAAGGATGGGATTTTCACCTATTGGCCATTGACTGCAGGGTATTTAAGCCTCCATGGTGCTTTTAAAGAAGGGCTTTTATAGCAGGGATTAGAGGTCCGTGTGTTTGTCTGAGGCCCATGTGTTTGTTTGAGGTCCGTGTGTTGGTCTGAGGTCCGTGCGTTTGTCTGTCTCTGCATGTGTTTCCTCAACCTCCAGCCCCTTGCCCGAAGCTCACTAACTGGATTCTAGCGCATAGAGTGCAGACGGGGAGGTGGGGTGGGGGGGGCGGTGCGCAGCACATTATTCTCATACTTCTTGTTTCTTTTGCATAAAATGCTTTTAAGAATTATAGTTTAGGGGGCTGGAGAGATGGCTCAGTGGTTAAGAGCACTGACTGTTCTTCCAGAGGACCTTGGTTCAATTCCCAGCACCCACATGGCTCACAACTGTCTGAAGATCCAGTTCTAGGTGATCTGACATCTACATACCAATGCACATAAAATAAAGTTAAATAAACCATAAAAATATTTTAAAAAAGAGTTATAGTTTACCTAGACAAAGCTAATATGAAGAAGGTTTAAATTTCGATGAGCTAAAATTCATATAAAACCTCTAGTCTGATTTGGCTTTGAACTAAAATAGTTAGTAAATGAAGTTAAAATTGTTTAAATAAGCATCAGAAAATTGGCATTTTTCTTGAGGCAGAGACTCTCAGTCAAACCCAGAGCTCACCAATATGACTAATCTTGATAGCTTCCTTTCTTTAGGGATCCGATCTATCTGCTTTCCCAAGTTGAAATTACAGGTAGCACACACTCAACAAGGATTTACATGGACTCTGGGGACCTGAACTCTGGTCCTCACACTTCCACAGCAAGCGCTTTAACCACTAAGCAATTTCCTCAGTTACATTTGATTCCCTATTTATTTTTGAATGATAAGATATTAAGATTGAAGAAATGTAACGTCAAAAAATTTAGCTCTATCTAATATGATATGATACAGTATGTACAGATACATATCAATTATCATTCTATTCTCTCATTTGCATTTAGCTAAATTGCTAGAGACAGACTTATGACTGGAGCAAATAGTAGTCACATCTTGTATCTTCATTATAATTATATTTCAAACACTTATCGTAGATTTGACTTTTACATGGGTTTTTCCCAGGAAACAATATTTGATTTTATGAACATCTTTGTTAGAAAGATGTTCTGCTTTCAGTAAAGTAAGTATGTGACATCAGTTTTTAACCGAACACTCTCCAATTCTTCAAGATTTAGCATCTTATGTCTTAAATATTACTGCAGAGGCTAATTTTCAGTAATTAGTAAAGGTAATTTTTACCTTCTCTAACATGGCAATTTTCTGCCTACAGCAAACATCTAAAAATAAGAAAAAATCTCACCTTTTTTACTTTTTCTTTAAAATAACCAACCTTGTTGTGTAGTTGTCTAAGGTTCTTTTCTTGCTTCATGTTCCAGCCTTATCAAATATTTTAAAAGTTGAGCCATTGTTATCAACAAAGTTCATGCTCTAGGAGCAAATAACAAATTCACAGTAAATGAATACAGTCACCTAATCTTTTCAGTAAATTGAAACTTTTGTGTTGAGTTACATTCAACTTTTCATATTTTTGTATGATGTTGCTCCTGATAGTTTTTAGACATTTTTTTTAAAGACAGTGTTTTTCTTTGATCATGGCTGTCCTGAAACTCACTCTGTAGACCAGGGTGGCCTTGAACTCACAAAGATCTGCCTGTCCCTGCCTTATGAATGTTGGGATTAAAGGTGTGCACCAGCACTGTCTGGTCCAATAGCTTTACATAACTAAAATGTGACTGTTATTTCCAATACTTAGCAATTGTGTACCAACAGAAATTTTTGTTATGTTTCTGAATTAATATATTATTTATGCTTCTTCTGCTCCCATCATATTTAAGATGAATTTTGCTACGGCAGCCTTTACATTTCTGCCACTTAACATTACCAGGAAAGCTAAATAAATGATTTCTTATGATGGAAGTTATAATTTAGAACATTTATTTTTGAGCAAACATTTTCCACATCAAGATCCCAATACTTACTTTGGTGAATTTTGTCTTCTGCAATGTATGTTTATGGACTTGACAAGCCTCATAATTCACCAGTTATGAATACTGGTAATTTCCATTTATTATGTTATGCTATGTATGTGGTTTGGATTTCAGTTTATTTTCATGACATTTTAGATTCACTTGCTGATATTGCTATATTAACAAAGAAATAAATAAAAGGAGACAAGTTAGTAGAAGGAAATGCCAGAAAGATACAAAAATAAAGGAAATTTTAGCAAGCAGATTTTTATGTGGTAACATTTTGTCATATAGACATTGACTGATGGACAGCTGTTTCCAGAATGGGACAGTGAAGACAAAACTTAAAGGTTTGAAAATACAAGGAAAGAATTGAGAAAGTCACATACGTATGCAAAAGATGACACAGATACAATACATGATGTTAACAAGTTTTTACGACTTATATGGTCCAAGTTCAAGCTGTATGTATATCAGTAAACATAAATTATTCATCTGCTCTTGGTAACATTAACAAGTAATGGTTTAAAAAATAAAAACATATATATCTTTTTACGTTGCCCAATCTCCTCTCTTGCCTTACTTCTCCCTCAGATTTCTTTTTGTGTGTACAAGTAATGATCTTCTTCCCTCCCTATACCTGGCCACTATGAAAATGAAACCACTAGTGCACATTCATGGTCTATTAGATAGTCACAATAAAAGGATACACTAGATTCTGTCCCTGATGACCCCATCCTGGTCAAAGGCTAGATGCATGACATTCAAACATACTCAAAATCAAAAATAATTATCTATAAAAAGATAACTATAAAGGTTATATGTAATGGTAATCATATATATAGTATTTTGTGTACAACATGTAGAAGTATTATTTACTTTATATAATTATCTCAGTAATTTCTGGCTTGACATATCTGAATTTAATGAGAAATCCAAAAGAAGAGTTGAGGCTGTATTTGGAAAGCAGCATTTCATGTTCCTCAACAGAACTCTCACTGTCATGGTTTTAGTTATCACTGGCCTATGGTAATCCTGATTTTACAGGAAATTCTAGAAGTAAAAGAAAGTATTAACATCTTATTAAGTTACATGCACAATAGAACCACTAATCTCAGCCATCCTGCTCTGTTACCCCACAGATATGACCCTTTTTTGGGTAGCATGCCCATGCCATATGCACCCCACAACTTCAGCAGTTATCTCAGCCTTCACAGTGACCTCAGTGGAGTGCTTGTTTTTGAGTATGTAGTATCCAAGGTGATATAACTTCAGAGTAATTCTCTTTACCTCATTTTCTCAAACTCACATTGCATCATTTTATATTACCACAAGAAAAGGTGCCTATAGTAAAATGCTTTTTGAAGGAGAAGGCACATTCAAATACTTTTAATGTAATATTAATCAGTGACCTTTGCATCTAGATAAGAATTTTCATTTTATCATTATGCAAGAACAAAGACCGTATAATGTAGGGTTTGTAGTATCTAGGGTTTCAGGTATCCATACAATTTATTTGAAAGTAGCCTCCATGAAATGATTCCTATTAATTACTCTCAAGACCCTTAACTGATTGTCCAGAGATCATGTATATTGTCAAATTAGAAATTATCCTCAAAATATGTTCAATTAAATGCTAAACAATCTTAGCATTGCATTAGATTTTCAACATTATCTGCACTGATATTAGAACATATAGCTAGGAGCAGTAGCATAGATACGTTGGCACATAAAATTACCCATCTCAAGTTAACCTGCTGTTTTTCATCCCTTAAATCACTAGGCATCTTTCTACTTGTTAAAGTATTTCCCATGGAAGGTCCATCATTTTGAGTTCAGGAGCTGGAATAAAAAAGAATGCTTTATGTTTCTCAAATTATTATGATTCTCAGAATAGTAATTTTGTCAATTAAAAGAGAAACATTATCTGCCACAACTTTAACTTACTAAGAGATTTCTTGTAGACAGAAAATATTAGTCTCTTGTGTGTATAATTATTCAATATTTCTAAGATATATTTTAGTGTATCTTATACAATTTATAAAAAATCTACATTTAACATGTTATAAGGGATCAATTATTTATTTGTGTTTTCAGGTACATTAAATATTATGTAATATTATGCAACTTTAATTGTTCAAGCTAATATAATAGTTCTTTTTGCTATTTTCCATTTTATCTTTTATTTTTATCTGTTTGAAAATTTTAGGTATGAGCTCTGTATGTCCATAAATTTCCCATTTCTTCTTATTCCAATTTCTTTTATCTACCCCCACTCATTTAAAATCGATGACCTCACCATTTTTCATTATTATTGTTACAAAAAACAACAACAAAATGAAACCAAAAACAAACAATTAAAAACCCACAGCCTATTCTCTCAAATGTATGTGTGTTTAGGACTGGCCTCTTGGTATTGAATAACCAATTAAGAGGCTTGTCCCTGTAGAAGACTGATTCTGCTTCTCTCTACAGGCAGTAATTGCTTGCAGAGCTTAATCTAGGATTAGGGCTGTATGAGATTTCCATTATACACACTGGCATTTCAGCTGGCTATCTAGTTCACTGTTTAGGTCTTAGTCAGGCAACCACATGGTTGAGATTCCCTAGATGCAGTTTGGCTCTCAAACATAGGACACAGCACTAAATAGCACATTCCCTAGTCCTCTGGTGTTTGCAATCTTCCTAGCTTGTTTTTGTGACATTTTCCTTAAATAAACATAGGAGTAGGAGTTTTGTTGTAGAAGTATCAGTCAGAGCTGGAAGCTCCATTGTCAGTACTCTGCATTTATTTCAGGTGTATATTTGAAATGATTTCCATCTGTTGCAAATGAAAGACTTTTTTGATGAAGGGTGAAGGCTACACTGTCTGTGAATTTAAAAATAAGTATTTAGGATGTAGGTAGAGATTCTTTTGGTTTATGAAAGATGTGGTAACAGTTTCTCTTCCAGGTTTTATAAACACACCAGCTATGAAAAATTTACTATGTTTTTCTGAAAATTTCACGATTTCTATGTTACTTTATAGCTTATAGACTATATATGCATCACGTTTTCATTATTGACTCTTAAGTTGAAGGACATTTAGGTTGTGTTTATCCTAACTATGAATAGAATGACAATGAACCTGGCTGAGCAAGTGTTGATGGAAGAGTAGAACAAGTTTATTGTGCATAGAAATTCAACAATCATGGGTCTCATGGTTAGTCATAAATTATGTTTTAAGCTAAAATTCTATTTTACTGATAATTATCTTTAAGATGTATTTATTTATGTATTTAGTTATGTTTATGTGTAGAACTGCTTCTTTGCATATATGTTTATGGACCGTGTACAAGCCTGGTTCCTGCAAAGGCCAGAAGAATTTATCAGTTCCCTAGAAATAGATGTGTATAACGTTGAGAGCCACTGAGGGATTTTTAGGAACAAAACCTAAGTCAGGAAACAGCAACAATTGATTCAAGCTGCTTAACCATCTCCAAAGCCCCAGATCATTACATTTAATATCAAATAAAATAGTACAATTTCACATAGAGAGTTTTCTATTAAATGTTTTGAGTCATTGCCTTTTTGAACAAGAAAAGCTATTTTTTTTCTCTAATAAAAGTATTCAAAATGACCTTTCAGTCACATACAGAAAACACCTTTAACTCCGTCTGTCTTCCTAGGAGAAATACACATCAGAATTAGGGGGATGTTTGAAGACCAGTTTCCCACATTAGGCAAAAAACTAAAGAGAGACTTTGGAAAATGAGTAAATCCAAATATGATTGATCTCATTCCCCTGCTCTGTTGCAGAGGAATTTTTTGTTCATTTTATTTTCTGTTTCGTTTTATTTTCTGTTTTCTTTTTTTTTTTTTCTGACATGAAGACTTCCTTTGAAACTTAGGTTGAGCTCAGATTTGTAATCCTGTCTTACTTTCCCCAGGTTAGGATTACAGTTTTGTGCAGCCACACCTAGCTTCATTTGGCATTTTAAAATTGTAGTATTGATTATAGTCCAGAGAGAAGAGAGATAATCTTCACCGTTTCTCAAAAGCATAGTACTGAACATTTTAATTGGTAAATATTCTGTCATTTTAATACAATGGCACTTTTCCATAGATTATCCATAATTAAGAGATAGGAAGGGATGATTATTTTACAATAATTCCGAAAACTTACAGAAATCATTCTTTAAATTGTATATATTGCTATTACTTTTAACCAGAAACAGTGCAGATTATGGCGGATGTAATTGCTTAAATTAATTACTTTTTGTCTTTGGAATCAAATAATTTAATTCATCAAATTCTTCCAAACGATTAACCATCAGACACTCTACTAATTTACAGGGCTGCCAGTTTGAAATATCCTTGTTTGCCACTGTTAGGATTTGTGAATAGAAGAGAATTGGGTGTGAAAACCAGATTTTGCACTGTAACATGAAATACATGTTGAATAATTTCTATTCATTTTATTGGAGGTAAAGTGATTTTGATAAAAGCTATACCTAGAGAAATTTGGTACATGTAAAAGTAACAAACATGACATTTCACCATAGTTTTGAACTCCTCGCTGAGAAGTAAGCCTAAATGAAGTAAGGATAAATAAAAATGTGAAAAATTACACATATCTTAAGTTGGCAAGTCAGGATATTTACTATGGAAAACGTGATGTACAGTAAGCTAAATCACCCAAATTACTTAACCACTGTAAGTTAATCATTTAACATTGACCAGAACCTCTCCTTATAATAGATGAGCATTCTGCCTTCACTCTTAGTCTCTATATTTTTTGTAGCTGTCCTAAATGCTTTAATGACATTACTGAATTTTTTTGTGTGTAATAGCTGATTTCAGCTAACATTTCATAAGACAAAAATACAAATCAAATCCATTTAAGTTTCATTGATCAGCTGGGGTTAGCTTCATATTAATATTACAAATACCAGCTTCAGCTGGGCAATGATGGTGCACGACTTTAATCTCAACACTCAGGCGGCAAAGACAGGCAGATCTCTGTGAGTTTGAGCCAGCATGGTTTATAGAGTAAGTTCCAGGACAAGGACAAAACTACAGAAACTATGCCTTCTCATAATATATATATAATCACCTTCAACTAATACAGTAAAGAGCTTCATGTTTTATGAGTTTCTTATTAATATTCTTTAATAAACTGCAATGTTGCATGCTGAGCGATTATTGTTAATTTTATTATATCATTTATATGGATTTGGTACTTTTATAATTATCTTATTGCCTTGATAGAAAATATCTAATTTTGAAACACAAATTTCACATCTGCTTGAAAATTAATTTGAAAAAATACACAAATAGTGTTATGAAATGTTTATGTTTGGAGTGACTATGATTCTCCATATGTTATTCCTGCTTAGCCTCTATTTTAAACATAACAGCATATCTAACAAGTCAACAAATTTCATTAGATTATTTTCAAGTGTTTTTGTATTTTCAGTACATTGGAGACTGGGGATTCCTTGTGCAACAATGCAAAACCTGTGTTTTCATTCTGAAATATCCTTATGAGAATTTTCAACAGATGAAGACACTAGGGTTCAGTAATTTGAAGAATTAGTTCAATTATTCAATCAACTATGCTTCTGAATCTTCCCAAATTATTTATTGTTCTGGAGATTTGAGACCTTCAATTTGAAAAATTAACCATCTGTATTAAGTAAAACTCAAAAAGAAAATGCATACCATTATTCTAAAGAAACAATACTTCATAGAATGAAATACAATTTGATTTTCACTGAATATACCATTTATATGGATATAAAATGAAATAGAAATATGTACACGAGTGTTCTGACCTACTTATGTGAAGGTAAAAATGAATTAGGTAAGAAATTACCTTTTATACATGAGTAATGGTTTCCACAAAGATTATTAACAACTAAAGATAATATTGTGTGGAATAAAAGACTCATCACACTAAGATGTGCAGTATTCTAAATCCACTGGTTCTTGCAGGGTGTGCCTGTCTCCATGGACTTTGCCTATCTGGAGATCCACAGAACAAGTACTCACATACTGGTCTAAAACTAGGCTGCAAGACTCCCAACATTTTTAGTCTAGTATTTGTTTCTTAATTTGCACACAGTTGACCGTATTTTCCTTTTCTGTTTGATAAATTGTATCGCATGGATTTCTGTTTGATACAATGAACAGACGTAGGCACCAAATATTTCTTCTAAGTGCCCAGTGCTTACTTTGAATAGTACGCATCTTTTAGACTCCAGAATTTTGTGTTTTAGCATACTCTTGTGAAACTGTTGCCTTTAAAACACAACTAAAACATCTTTAGAAGTTTTTAAGTATTTAATCCATTCATTCAACTCATGTTTATTTCAGAATTGCCCCTAATTCAAGTGATTTTGTAAAATTACATTATTCATTCTTATTGTTATTTATATTTAGCTGGGAGAAAAATATCTTGGGAAACTTACTTGCAATATAGGATTAAAATGTAAAATAACTTTAAATTGTTAGTAGCAGACTTTGGTACTTTGCCATTAGTTTTGAATTTTAAAATAAAAGTGGGAAGTATATTTGCAAGCACTTTGTTAATGGCCTACACAAGCAGTCTAAAATCCTTGCAGCACCATTAATCTCACTTGGTTCTACAGTTTCCCTGTTAGTGTAAATTATAAGTGCCTTCTCAAACTCCTTCAAGTTGTTAGGTGAAGAGACAAATGATGTTATAAATGAGCAAGTTTTCTTCTTTATATAGCTTTGACCGTTATAAATGGTCCTAATTTTGAATAAATAGTTTCATTTTCTCTAAAATTTTCAGGTACTGACATAGACACATGTAATACAATTAGCATTAAAAAGTCAGGGTATGTTGCATGTAAATTGCTTAGTGAAGTATTAAAAAAAAGAAAAAAAAACAGACAAACAAAACCCCTGGTTTGAATCACTTTGGACATCTTGAGTTCACAATAATGACACACATTTTGGGAAAACAGGAATATTTAGAGATGTTTCTCCTACTTCAATTTTCTTTGACAAGAAAGAATGGGAAAGGCAAAGGTTAAAGAACAAGTAACTAGAATTTAAGTATGGCACGGACATAGTCACACTTCTGATGGGAGAGGACTGTTGAAGGTACTAGAAAAGGTGGTTAAATAAGCAACAAGTAGAATACAGGAGATCAAATTGTTAAA
Organism: Neodon shergylaensis; assembly: GCA_025134845.1. NCBI lineage: Eukaryota > Metazoa > Chordata > Mammalia > Rodentia > Cricetidae > Neodon > Neodon shergylaensis. The sequence continues at coordinate 22,313,427 of JABTXL010000001.1, read as the reverse complement.
TCCAAAGTTCAGATTGCCAAAATATCACCATGAGACCCTAGCCAATGCAAAAGCAAAGAGTCTCTACTGCGAGTTAAATACACATCTCCTGTCTTGTAGTTCCTTTAGTTTTATTTCTTATTTTTTCCAGTTGTAATTTTACTTATTCTTTATTTTTTCCATCTATTTCTTTTTTATTATTATTATTAAAAATTTCCACCTCCTCCCCTCCTACCATTTCCCTCACCCTACCCCCCTTCTCTCTCCCCCTCCCTCTCCAGTCCAAAGAGCAGTCAGGGTTCCCTGCCCTGCTGGAAGTCCAAGGTCCTCCCCCTTCCATCAAGGTCTAGGAAGGTGAGCATTATGTTTTTAGCCAAAATTTTCAAGTGGTCTTCCTCAATCAAACCTGATTTCTCTTAACCTAGAATGAATCCACAGCCTCTTATTTCCCATAAAAATATAAACTTACCCCTAAAGTAACATACCTATTGGCATAAATTTGGAGTCAAGATTATTTAAAAATATATAGATTGGCTTAGTATAGTAGTTTTTATAATCTAAGGTCTTTTAGCACTCAAAAAATTTAAAGACATTACAATAATATGCAAAATTCAGGATCCATAATCTCTGTATATTTTACACCTTTATGAGACTTATATATTTTATTACTCGATTCCCTTCTTAAAGACTTTCTGTTCATATATATTAACACACTTAATATGTTTAGAGTTTTTCTTTTTTCTGAATCTAACTTCTGTCTCTCTCTCTCTCTCTCTCTCTCTCTCTCTCTCTCTCTCTCTCTCT
>JABTXL010000001.1:22257121-22312634 GCA_025134845.1 Neodon shergylaensis | reverse complement strand
TCTCTCTCTCTCTCTCTCTTTCTCCCCAAGTGTGTGTGTGGCAACCTCAGGTATCAGTCCTCAAGTTTTATCCCATTTGAGACAGATTTTCTTTGTTGTTCTCTCTTTCAGACATCTGTCTATGTGTAGCCAAAGCTTCTGGATCTTACAAACAGCATTTGGTTTTACGGATGGTAAGTCATTTTAAATTCTTCTTTAAGTTTTTTTTTTACCAGATAAAGTACAAATTATATACCATATTATGACCATTAAGTCATTTCTCATAATTTTATTTTCTTATAATTTAAAAATGTTACAATGTATAAAGAACAATAATTTCTTAACAGTTAATTTGTATGATTCTGAATATTCTAATATTTGCATAAATTAAGATGTCATTTTACTTGGAAATGACATTATTCCCATTAGGAGTTTCCAGTTGAGAATTCTCAAGTATTTTTTAATGGCTTTGTCTTCATTTAACACAATTTTATTGACATTATCCTTCTAAAATTGTCTTATCTTCAGAGTTTATATAACCCAATTAGTTACAAATAATTACTGAAGATAATTTTCAGCATTAAAATATGACTGGTAAGTGAATTCTTTTTTGAAATGAGTCATCAAAGGATTGTGATTAACATATACTCATATAAATAATTTTGTTTAATACATAAAATGTCTATTAGACCTGAGATTAACATAAAATACAAATTAATACAAAGAGTAGTTGGTGATACACTTTTGTTTCATTTCAAACATTCTCAATTCTATTTGATAGTTGCTTTGTTTTTATGGATGACCATGAATTATTGATCCTCCTTCCTCGATCTTCCAATTGCTAATATTACAGGTATATGCCAACAGGCCAAGGCACTTGGACCTTGCAAGTGTTGCTTGAACCATTTCCTATGCTAATGCTTTTTGATTTTATTTTTAACATTTTTACATACCAATCCCAATTCTCTCTCCTGCTCTTCTGCTCCCCTCACCTTCCTCCCATACCTCCTCTATCCACTCCTCAGGGAGGGTGAGGCCTTCCATGGGGAGTCAACAAAGGCTGTCACAACACTTGAGACAGGATAAGGCTCTTGCTCCTGTATCTAGGCTGAGCAACATATTCCTCCATAGGGAATAGGCTCCAGAAAGCCAGTTCATGAACTTGGAATAAATACTGGTTCCACTGACAGTTGCCCCATAAACTGCCCAAGCCACAAAACTGTCGCCCACAGTCAGATGTCCTAGTTCGGTCTTATGCAGGTTCACCTGCTGTCAGTACAGAGTTAGTGAGCTCCCACTAACGCAGGTCAGCTGTTTCTGTTTGTATCTTCATCATGGTCTTGACCCCTTTGCTCATATTCTTGCTCCTCCCTCACTAGAAATGTACTCCGGGAGCTCAGTCCATTTCTTAGCTGTGGATCTCTACATATGCTTCAATCAGTTACTGCATGAAGGTTCTATGATGGCAGTTAAGGGAGTCATCAATCTGATCACAGAGAAAGGACAGTTAAGTAACCCTCTCCACTATTGCTGGGATCACTCTTATGCATTCCCTGGGAATTTCTTTCAAGATCTCCGAGGGGATGGATGCTATGGAGACCTCTACTTTAAATTCTCTCCCCTCATGTCTGATTACGGATTTCTATACCCACTACAACCTGCTACCAGGCAAAGCCTCTCTGATGACAACTGGACAAAAAACAGATCTATGAGTGTAGCAGAATACCATTAGGAGTACAAGAAATTTCTCTAGTTCCAGGTTTCTTGCTAACCCCATACTGTTCCCCTCAATCGAGATTTCTCTTTCCTTGCTCTCTTTGTTTCACCTTCTCCCGACTCGACCTTCCCAATCCTTCTTGTCCTATTCTCCCTCCCCCCTTCTTGCCACTCCCCTTCCCCATGCTCCCAATTTACTTAGAAGTTAATGTATATTCCCCTTGTCAGGGGTATCACTGTATATCTCTCTTAGTGTCCTCCTTGTTTCCTGCTTTGTTGATTAAGTGGGCCATGTTCTCCTGGTGTCCTTCATCTCCTCTGACTCTTACAATATTTCCTTCCCCTCTTCTATAGGGTTTTAGATCTTCATATACAGCTGGCTATATTAAGATCAGAAGGAATTTCTCTTATGCTAGCCCCACTCGACCATTATTTGTGCTATATTTATAAATTACTAGAAAAGAGTTTCACTTTTAAAACTACTTTACAGTAAATAATTTTAGAAAATGTTTTATGAACATTTTTTATGAAGCATTCATAGGAAATACTCAGGACCTGCAAAGTACATTGCCAGTGATTGGTTTCCTATATGAAGGAAATAAACAGTGATCAGACTGATATCATGACAAAAGATAGATCAGTGCACTTTCCATTCTGATTTGTAATATTTTAGTCATGAATAAGTTAAAAATGATAAGGTGGAGACTATAGAAGTTATTACTTACTCTCTGTATTAGGTTTCTACATGTAGTACTTATCTACTTTGATTGAAAGCCTATGTTCATCCATGTTTTCATACATAATTGCCAAATAAAACAATAACAAAAGTAACAAGTGCCTTCCCTTCCTGAATGACAGGGAAAATGTGATGTTCTAAATAAATTTAAATCACTATGAACCTGGATTGTGAGATGAATCTGAGTTGTGAGTCAACAGACAGGTTTGTTTAGGAATTAGTCTCGTTGGAAAACTGAGATATTTTAACCTTGTGCCATATTACTGCTTTCTTATCAGTTAACTTTTCTTCAATCTGGTTTACTTATGATAGACAATTTTCAAAAAAAAATTTTTGTAAATCTAACCATTGTGAGTGTGGTCTAGTGAGGAACCAATCAGTCTATCAAATCAACAATTTGAAAGCCCCAAGCCACATTGTGTAACATGTGCTTTGTCTTGCACATAGTCTGCTGTAGGCAACAAGGGTTAAATACTGTGAATCTACAGAATAGCTTCTGCTGGTGATTCATGATAATGTGTTCCAAACTAGGTGACATCTGCAGATGCTTGGTACCTTCACACCTTTCTGACTGTTCATTTCCCACGTTTTCTATTAATTTTAGTAATACCTCAATAGAAAAAACATTTCATATTCAAAAATCAGCTCACTGGAACTGGTTTTTCAGTGTAACTTGAAAAGTCTATGACATTTAAAAGTATGCCACTTTGTGGGTATGCATGTTCATGTTGTTAAACTAATCACAGCTAATCTATGCCAAAACATTGCCTCCTAGGTGTATGTCACCTACTGCCATGAATATGCTTCTTTCTTTATAGGTGTGTATATTCATATATACAAAATGTGCAAAGGAAAACTGATGACAACATTTTCTCTCTTCCAAAGGATCTCTAGACTCCAAGGAGAGTTTGCAAAGATCTCTCTGAAGCAGAATAATGAATGAATCAGAATTTGAAACAAAACATTATTATCAAATGAATAAATGTTTATTGTGAAGTTCTCCCCCAATCATATTTTGAGTACCGATATGGAGTGCCTATCAGTCCTATATTGAAACTTTTATTCTACTGAACTGCTTTGAAAATCTGAATTTGTTCTGTTTATTCATACCTTAAAGGAAGTATAAATAGTACACAGAAACCTGACATTCTTCAATGGCCACTGAGAATATGGCATTCTCTTTTTTTATAAAACTTAAAATGACTCTGAAGAACATTTGTTTCCTGCCAAGATGAATATGTCTAAAACATTTGCTCTATAACTGCCAATAGAGCGGCAGATCTTGAATCTCCTCGAAAGAAAGGTTATGCTTCTGCCAATCATTTGTTTCTCCAGTCAGATTTGTCAGTAAAACACAGACGATGCCTTAGCCATGTATAATAGGACAAAAAATGAAAGCAAGCAAAAGTAGCATGGGACAATTAAGTGGAAGTTACCTGAACTGATCTTAAAGTGCCTGCAACCCTGATTCTGAAGATAAAACCTTCCATCATCAGTGATGTCAACAGAGATACAGTGGATAGCCAATGCTATTTAAGATTAGTTACTCTGATGAAAATAGTCATTCACAATGTATATGTTCTTATGGAAACTCTGGATATTGAAATTTTTATTATATATATATTATTTTACTTCAAGCTTTCTCACTCTCTTTCTGTGGGGGTGGGGTTGGCTGTGTGGTTATATATCAAGTGACAACATGCACCAGTTGATTCCCTCCTGATGTCTGTCATCCATCTTTAACCAGTAAACCCATCTATTGAAATTATAAACATAGCAAACATATAAAGGAAAAACATAGCAAACACACTAAACATAAAGTCATTTTGTCTTTACAATGCATTGTTTTTGTTCACAGCTACATACGAACTTTTATTTTTGTTAAACTTTACTGCAATTTTAGCATGTGTATCTGACAACCCTGAAAACAGGCTAATGTATTCAACCATTTGTCATTGTCTGTAGAAGCTCAAGTATTCTGTGGTTTCTGCAGTTTTCCACTCATAGTGCAAGAGCTTTGGGAAAAGGCTATAGAAATAAATAAATAAGGCCGATAAATCTCATCATCTTCTTCCTCCATATTTATTCTGTAGAATGAGCTGTTTCCCATAGTCATGGTAAGCTAAGTTGTTTAACCTGAATGAAATTCATATTCATATTCATATTATAATATTGGAACTAGCCCAAGCAACTATTCTCCTTGCTGCATGGGAATTATTGTGAAACAAAAACAATGAAATCTCAACCTATTGAACTACAATGAACAATGTTCATAACGTTCTAATGATTTATTTTTTTTCCATTGTACAATATTGAAAGGAGGCACAAGCTGAACAAGTGTGAGAGAGAGAGAGATACACAGAAAGAGAGAGAGTTGTTCCTGCATCAAAGGGAGAATTCTGAAGTGAAATATAAAATGTATCATTTCACATGCACATTAAAAATATTTACAGTTAGGAAATTAGAAAACATAACCATAATGAGTGCTGATTGAATGGAGGTTCATCCTTTCCATTAACACTTATAGCAACCTTATCAGCAGGTGAATAATTGTTGATTTGTGTATTCTCTTAATTTAAATATTTACAAAATATCTTGTAGCCAAACTAATTTCCTTCAGGTCAGCTAATGTCGTCATTTGTAGGACATAATCAGTTCAGAAGAAAATTGAAAGGCAGTAACACTTCAGTAAAACACTCTGTTGGAAATGGAGTCACAGTAGCAATGAGGTAAGTCTAGCCTTAAAGTAAAGATAGTGATTTAGGAGTAATATAAAAATGACAGACTTTACCGTTTTCGGAGAAAGTATGTGAGAAAATACGTTAAGTTATAGATCTGTACCAGATTGTTTTATGTCAACTTGATATACAAGCAAGAGTTCTCTAAGAGTGACCCTTGATTGAAAAAAGGTTCCCATAATCTTGGGCTCCATGTGGGCCATTTTCTTTCTTTCTTTTTTTTTTACTGGTTAAAGTATTTATTTTTTATAACTTTATAAATAATACCAATCAAAATTCCCACTTCATCCCCTCCTCCTACTTCCCACTCACAACTCTCTCAGTGTCAGTCCTTCCTTCTCTTATGAGTAATAAGGATCAAATCAGGTTACCAGGCTTGCAAGTCAAGCACCTTCTCACAATGAACCAAGCTGCTAGCCTTCATTTTAATGTCTCCATACATTGTCTTTACCACTGTTAGTAAGAAAAAATGAATTATCTCAGAAAAAGTAAACAATGTGGAAAATTCAACTAATTTAATCTGCTTAAAGAATTTAATACATTAAAATGTTATTGCGTATGTTTTTGTTTCAAAAACCTTATCAAATATAGGTTTAATAAATAAAAATTAATGTTGTGGTTTCTACTTCAAGCTTTACACCTTAACATAAATCAGATAAGTTTACTATAATTAATTAGAATGTATTATATAAGGAAAGATTAATATTTCACTAACATAACTTTTGTAGTTAACAATAAAACATATTTTCTAGGAAATACTAAAAAAATTGTAAATCCAATTAGGTGAATACATTTTGTCAAAAGTATGAATAACTGTAATGTGGTACATTTGTACAATGGAGTACTACACAGCAGAAAAAAATAACATCTTGAAATTTGCAGGCAAATAGATGGAGCTAGAAAATATTTTGAGTGAGGTAACCCAGACCCAGAAAGACAATAATCACATGTACTCATAAGTGGTTTTTAAAGCAAAGAATACCAGCCCAAAAATCACAATGCCTGAGAACCTAGACAACAACGAGGGCACTAAGAGAGACTTACATAGATCTAATCTATATGGGTAGTAGAAAAAGACAAGATCTCCTGAGTAAATAGGGAGCATGGGGACCTTGGGAAAGGGTTGGAGGGGAGGGGATGGCGGGGAGAGGAGGAGAGAAAAATGTAGAGCTCAATAAATATCAATAAAGAAAAAGTATGCATAAGTGTGTAGGCAAGTCCTTCTATCCCACTGCACTTGAGCGAGCTCTTCACTCTAAATGAATTGTATATCTATGATATATTTAGTAAACAAGACATGAAAGTTAATACAAGAAAATTTGATAAATATATCAAGTATATATATATATTTAAAGTTTTATTAGTGATATTTAAATTGTGTGTACAGGAATGTATGTTACCTGTATGCAGAAGAGATCCACAGATCCCCTGGAAGTGAGGTTACAGGCAGTTTGAGCTGTTTGGCATGCATTCTGGGAACTAATTTTGGGTTCTCAGAAAGATAGCCAAGTACTCTTAACCACTAAGCTGTTTCTCTAGCCTGAATATATATGTCATAAATAATATTTCCCTCTATTAGAAAATGGATATTATTGGGTTCATATTACTCTTCTTATAGTTTCTAATTATATTTGTTGGCCATTTGTTTTATAACAACTCATTTTTTTCAACCACAGACTTTTTTTATATTATCAATAAATTGATTGACTTAGACAACATTGCTTTCAAATTCTGAATTCAAATGTCATATTCAAATGTTCTTGATATATAACAGAGATAACTTTTTAGATTTGTCATGGGTAAACAATGTTGGGGTGCGCATATTTTTGTTATCCTCAGTGATTTGTGAATTAATGGAATCACTGTTATCAGTTCAACAAACTTTAGAAGAATATGCATTTTTAAAATAATTTTTACCTAAATTGAAACACAATGCTGATAATTACATGGTGATATTTTATACATACATACAACATAAATGCAACATGTAGCAATCAAATGAAAGCCAGTGGTATGGTCAATAATATAATTATTTATTTCTTTGGGTTGAACATTCAAAATATTTTCTTCTGAGTATTTCCAAAACTGTGAGAAGTTTTATTGTTAAATTCAGCAGGATACAACATTATAAAAATATTATTAAGATAATAATTCTCATATACATAAAAGTTTACATATAGTATGAATATTCAGATATTAATTTGTATATATCATATGTGTGTATATTATAAAGAGTATTGAAATTTAGTTGCACTTCAGTAAAAAATTTAATTTTACAAATGAATTTTGTCTTATAAAACATTTAAAATAGTTGTATTGAAATGTCACTATATATTTAACATGTTTTTATTTTGCTTATACTTTCAGTATCTGGAGATTTTCATTAAAATATTCCCAAACAAAATTCTATTCTTTTGCTAGCTGGGCTTCAAATGCAGATGTCATAGAAAGGAATCACACACACACACACACACACTCAAACAGAGCGAGAGAGAGAGAGGGAAAGAGGGAGAGAGAGACAGACAGAGATGGAGAGATGGAGAGATGCCTATCTACACACACACACACTCATCTCATATTTAAATATGCTCGGTATATGAGATATATACCAATATAATCTCTCATGAGATTAACTTGAATTTTTTTTATGCTATGAGGACTTTTACATTTAACTGTTTTTTTTTTGTGTGTGTGTGTGTGTGTTACCTGTTTGCCATGCAGGTATTGAATTACATAAAAACATATTTTTAGTCCACATCCCTTAGAAGTCTGTTTTACTCAGTGGGAGAAGAAATATCCAATTATAAAACCATCTGGCATTTTGATTTTCAGTTGTAAATTTAAGGCTTCATGCCTTACCTCCACACGCAGTTAGGCAAATGAAAGAACACACGGCTTTGAATTAAGTTACAGCCTTTTGGTGGCTGCTTTCAGTACATTGAAAAAAAGGAAATAGATAAAAGAAAAGCAAACATCTGTCTGCTCCAGCTGCTATCATGTAGAGGAGATAATAGAATCGCTGAGTCTAGATATTTTGTTTTTACTGACAGGTGAGGCATCTTGAGTAGCTTTTTTCAGGATGTGTCCACTTTTTTATTAAGGTTATCAAATTCAGGATAGTTATATTTTCTTTGCCCTCCATTAGAATGTCTTGAGTGCTTCCTCTGGATGTACCTGGTTTTAATATTTTAAATAATGTAAAAAAATAAAATTAAATTACACTATTACCCTTAACAAATTTTAGGGACGATTATAAGTAATACATTTTCAAGCTCTATGACTTCACTAGCCCCTGGAAAGTAGGTTGGTTTCCAGTACCAGTACCAGGCATGATTTCCCTCCTCTACTGCCACTTTGCAAAGTGAACAAAATGCCTTGTTCTAGTTCAGATCTTATCCTATGACCACAGGCAAGTCAGCAAAGACCCTAATCAAAGAAGCCTCTCTCTGCAGCGAATGAAATTCATCACAGAAAACTAAAACTGCATACATAGAAAAGATCAGCAGATTGTGGGGATCTTAGCAGAGAATTCATATCAAAATTCCTGTCACTGATGTACATCTAGGGGCTTACAGTCCCCTATTTTTTGTTTACTATTGATAAACAATAGGGTCAGGAAAGGGGGCAGGGTGTTCAATCAACTACTTCCTGTTGAATGGGAACCTCAAAGTCTTTGGGGCAAGCTTGATCTTCACTGTCAGTATATAATCAAGAGAGTCAGGCCTCGGGCTCATTAGCTAGCAACCAGTAATCCTGTAACAGCAACTGATTAAGTCTGGTTAGAAAACTTTCAGATCTATTTTTGAAGAATTCTAGATAAGAAGTTCATAAGGCATACTGAGACTAGTAGAATTAAGAAAAATAAATAAAGGGGGTAGTATCCAATTCCATATTGGAATATCAGTGAGCCACCGGCCAGAGGCATCCACCTGTTTCTTATATTTTTTGAGATTCATTTGGAGTTCTTGATTTTGTTTTTTATTATACTTGACTGGTTCACATAAAAGCAAAAATCCTCCCTGAAAAAGAGACCAAGGATATCGCTTTCTGCTGTTAGTCACTCCAATCCTTGCTGATTTCCTAGCACTAGGGAGGCCAGTGCGTCTGACCCTGGAGAGGAAGGATGATCCTCTATGAACTGAGATTAAAATAGATGGTACAGGAAAGCAGTCAGTCCCGCTGCTTCAGTGGTGGCACCAGTCGTTACACCCAGAACTGCAAGAAGAATAGAACTTGTCATCTCATGCCACTGTGATGGGAACCAACAAGAATTCTTCATGGGAGTGGGAGCTGGGGTGGTATCCCAAATCAAGTTTGAAAATAAAGGCATAAATCCCAGATCACCCAGCATCTAGGCAGTGGTAAACTTGTGTGATGTAGAGATTGACGCATTGTAAATGTTTGGGCAAAAGGGCTGGATGGTAGTGCTAATGATTAAGGTATTAATTAGGTCAGTCTGTGGAATCCAGGATGCCTACAAAATGTGTTTCTGAGGAGTTAAAGCAGTCTGTGATACCGAGGAGACAGATGTGGGAGAGATACGAACTGGTAGTTATATTTGGCTTAGAACCACTAACAAGCAGTGAGGTAAGAGAGTCTAATAAGCCAATGGGCAAGGCCACAAATGGTTGTCATGAGTTTGATCCAGGAGGGACACCCAAACAGCTTTTCTGATGAGGCAAGGAAGAGTGCTAATCAGTAGCTGATATGCGATTAGAACAGCCCAGATCTGTCCCATGATATTTGTAGGACAATATTGGTTACTTATTTAAGACTATGGACACTCTCCAGTATTCTTCCTGTTGGTCATAGAGAAATCAGGTATAGGATCTAAATGAAGGAGAGATGAATAAGGGAGTTATAGGGATATCATAGGATGTTGACAGCTTGATCAGAACACTTTCCTGACCCTATTTGAATGGGATGGTGGATAGAGGTAGGGGTCTCTTGGAGGCAAACATATATATACACATGCTACCAAATGAAGTATAGATAAGAATAAATAGAGGAGAGAGCAAATTTTGACATAAAAGAATTTCAGATCATTTGTTTTTGCAGGGACAGAAGTTTCCATCATTGAAAATGGAGTATGACAGATTTAGCCATTGAACTATACTGAAACCAAGCAATTTGTCATAAAAGAACAAGGTTTTAATAAAATCCGAGTGCATGAAATAGAGAGAAGGGTCACAAAATGAACTTAACCAATGAAGTCTCCACTAGCTCGCAAAACGATCTCCACTAAGGGAGTTTCTATTAGCTCCACATGGGAGCTGAGAGACAAGAAAGAATCCCAGGAGGTCATAGAACAGCTGTGAGAATTTCAGGATAGAAGTGTGAGATAGGAGGGCACAAGGGTTGAAGAAAGTTGCAGTAGTTAGCAGGCAGCTCCTTGGGTGAGGGGGCCAGGAAACAGAAAGGGTTCTGATATCAAGAGAGGACTTAATAACTGGAGAGTTGCCCACATGCGGAGGCTCCAGAGTGCATAGCAGGCTCCGGGGGCCAAAGAGAAGACACTTACTGACTAGGCGACGATGGATTGAGGAGGTAGAGGGAAAGGAGTAGCTGCAGAGGTGCGCCACAGTTTATCCTCTATCAGTGCTACCTGAAGAGAAAGAAGTCAGAAGGATGTACTGTTTGGAGACCCTTGTATGTACAAAGGTGCAGCAGGTGGTAGGAGAGAAGATCGTAATAGGTGATCCAAGGGTTAACATTTGTTCATTTATATGGAGGTGGGCTGCAGTCAGAGGTAAAGTCTTATCTATGAATGTATATATAGGGGCAGATTTAATATCTTATTAAGCAAGCATTGTTTTTAAATCCTATCCTTCATAAATTGAATCCATTGGCTAGAAATCTCAGATATAAATTCTGAGCTCTGGCTATCAAAGAAACTGCAGTAAGGAGCATTAGTGGTAGTAGCTGGCAGCAGAAAAAAAAAACAATAAGTATCAAACACAGAGCTGTACTTGACAGGGGTGGGGGTCAAGGGTTTGAACGGGCTAAGCCTAAAGAGAGTCATGGATCCTGGTACCAGGGCTTTCCTGGAGACCAGGAGGCAAGAAAGAAAACCAAGCTCTAGGGCTAGAGTCTTACCCACAGGAAATAGGTAGAAAGTCGCCAAAGCCACAAGAGCCTACATGAGCTGTGGAATTTTTGGAGGCCAGAGGGTAAGGGGAAACACGGGCAGCTCCAAAGATAAGGCAGGGGAAGAGTGAGGAAAGGGTCACAATAGCCCATTTGGGCCTAAAGAAACTTCAGAACTTGCAGCTGTGAGGGTAGGAGACAGAGTCAGGAGAAGAGGGCCAGCTGTTGCCTTAAAGAGAATGACTGGGGGCTTCTCCACCTCCAAGAGAACCTGAAAGATGCCAGACCTTCAGTGGTCATTTCCTAAGACTCAGGTGAGTGTGTATACCATCCAAAGGGGAAACGTAGTTAATTGCCACAGGTAGATGGGGTGCTATATGACTGTGAACTGAAAGTTAGTCTGTTGCAAGTGGACCATAGATGGGGGATAGGGATCTTCATCTCAGATCCTAAGTTGGAGCATATGCAACAAGGTGAGCCTGAGTCCCAACACCAATATAAGTGTTACAGATCTGAAAGGAAAAAGTATTCTTGCAGTTCCTGAGCCAAGGAATACTAGAAAGTCACATCTCACAAGAAAGCTCACAAAAGAGATTCATAGGGAAAGATGTAGAGGATGGCTGCCTCTGCTCAGGGGAGAAGCAGCACAGAACTGAGCAGGAGGAAGGCTTGGTACAAGGTTTCTTGGAGGGCCACACATTCCAGAGTGGCCTGGATTGGTGGGATTCTGTGGCCTGATCTTAGGCTTTTTTTTTTCTCTCTTAGGGAGGATCTTGGCTACTGCATCTTGAGGAGCTGGAAACAGTCATCAGCCTTGATGTAGCCTGGCTTAGGGAAGGGGTGAACATGGAACCTTATGCTCCTTGAGGGACTCACAACAATTCACTACACACCTATTTTTGTCTTCTCTGTCTCTCTCTCTCTTAACGCAATAGAATCTAGTACTTGTTAGACACATGCTATCAGGTGTGGAGACTACTCAAAAATATGGAATCCAGGACTGCTTTTCTCTTCCAGTCTTCATGCCCCTAAAGCTAGTACTACGCAGATTATCTAACCAAGTTTAGATTCTCTCTAATCCCAAATCATATTACCAGCAGAACTTAAATTTAGTTGCTATCTAGTAGCAGAATGCTTGCCTTGTTGGTTCCTTGCCTTGAGGGCCACTTTCCTTTAATTCCTATGCCTTCCAGCTGGACTTTCCTCAATGGCATGTTCTTTTATTCTTCAAGATGTCCATTTTGTATTTCTTTATGTACCAACTTGCTCTTTTTCATTGTAGACCTGCATACATGTTACTAATAATAACTCCTACACAGAGTCAAGATTACATTGCCTTGAAATTTTCTCTCCCATTATCATTAGTGATTGCCTTTTGATTTCGGCTCAGAGAAATTCGTGGGGCATGGACAAAATGCAAAGCAATTTTTGTCTACATATCAGAGGAAGAGTCTGTTGCCCTCTTTTAAATATTCATTTGAAATCTATTGATCTGTGCGTTTATGGTCTACACAGCTTCATCATTACTGTCTCCCAAGCTTTTGGTAGATATCTCATTAAATCCTGCTGATAGCAGTCAATCTAGTTCAAAGCCCAAAAGTCTTTCAAATTCCTTCAAAAGAGCAACACAAGCAAGTTCTTCATCGGATCTACTTCCTGGTATCAACTTTTGTATTATTTAATATTCTGTTGCTGTGATTAAAAAGTCATGGCCAGGGCTACTTTTGGAAAAGTAGTTTATTTTGGCATATACTTCCATATAAAAAATGTGTCATGGCAGGGAGGCATGACACCAGGCAGAAAATGGGGCAGGAATGCAAGGCTGCTAGGTCACATAACAAACATAAAGCAGAAAATGCAAAATGGAAGCAAGTAAGGCACTTAACTCTCAGAGCTTGCTCCAAATGATATAATTCCTTTAGCATGCCCTCACCTCAGAAATTTCCCCCAAATAGTGCTACCAGCTGGGAACCATGATTAAGGTATGCACATCCACGGGGAAGATTCTGATTTAAATCACTAAAGAGATGAATAGTAAAACTTGGCATTGAGTCATTGAAATTAGTACAGACATATACAGTAGCAATTTTCAACTTGTGGGTGGTGACCCCATTGGGGGTTTCATATCAGATATACTCCATATCATATATTTACATTATGATTCATAACAGTAGCAAAATTACAGTTTTGAATAGCAATGAGATAATTTTGTTGTTGAATGTCACCACAACATAAGGAACTGGATTAAACGGTCACACAATTAGAAAGGATGAAAACCACTGAGAAAGAGCAATATAATAGCACAAAGGGGCGAGACAGAAAAGATACATATTTTTGACAAGGGGCAAAAATCATCTGTAAGAAAAAAGATATAATCTTCAAGAAACAGTGCCAGGAAACTTTAATATCTGCATGGAAAATAATGAAATTTATATTACTAGAAAATAGCCACAGATAGAAAAATGGAACCTGTAGCCTAAGAAATAAATGCCTGACTAGGATATCTATAGTTCAGAAAATAAAAGCAATAATTGACATATGAGTTTACAACAAATAAAAATGTTTCAGCAGAGCCAAAAACCAAGAGACAACCAATGAGATGAGAAGTGTTTTCCAGCTATTCATCTGAAAGAATAATGATATCTCAAAAATAGAATGAACTAGTAAAAATTAATTAAAGAACAAATAGGAATGTAATCCTAGAATATATTTATCACAAGTGTACAAGGCCAAAGAACATGCTATAAAAATGAAGCTATTTATATCAGTTCTTTAGCAACCTGGGGTATGTAAATCAAAAGTGCATTGATATTGCATCTTACACAGTGAGAATAGATACTGGTAAACATTAGAACTTTAATTTAATTTAATAAAACAAATAATAATATGAGAGGATAAAGAACATTTGTATTCCTGGTAATAGTGTAATTGATCTTCTGTTTTAAAAGATAAAAAGTTTATTTATTAAACTAAAAATAGAATGATGTGCATTCCCTGTGTGAATATCTTATAACATTTTCCTACAAGGAGAAAAATTTAGTCCTGGACAGTGGTTCATTAACACTCAAAGATCACAATTTTGATTTCTCTGGAACTTCCAGATATTAATAAGGGATAAAGGCCAAGATTATAAAAAGCTACAAAAATGGCTGGGGAGAAGAGACTGTGATACTTTTGTTGCTGACTCCATGTTGCTCAGGAAGCTCCAGAGTTCTAGCTTTCATGCATCATAACCCTTTCTTCAATACTGGGATGGGAGTTTTGATGCTATGGGTGCTTTTGAAACATGCTTGCCACTGTAAGTAACTCTTCACTGTACTTCTGTAAAGCACTCAGTGAACAAATGTCAAGGTCATCAGCAGAGTTTTGTGGAGGCATTACCTTGATCTGCAGTCAGAATACATGGGATGAATAAATATTTGTTCATGTCTCCCCATAAAAGGCCATAAAATTATCTCTTAGTGTATTTTTGAAGGCAACAGCTCAGCATGCATAAATCATGAATATACACCTGCTTATGCTGCCACTATTCACAATAGTCAAGCATGAAGTCCAGGTAGTTCCTCATCAACCTATAAGTTGTGTGTGTGTGTATGTGTGTGTGAGTGTGTGTGGATCCACATATTATATAGTTAGGATATCATATTAAACTAAATATAACACATAAAACAATAAAGTCATGTTTGTAACCTCACATCCAGGGCAGAATAAAAAATAAAAGTCAATCTGAAAGTGACAACTACTATAAGAAATTAACAATAAATAAACAAATTGACAGCCCTGCAGAACAGGCAGGAATTAAATCATGTATGTATGTTTCAGAAATACAGTAAGGTTTCACTTGAAAAGTAAAATCTCTTCAATAAGAAATTCTGGAAAATTGGACAGTTCTGCTCTGATGGACTAGTGATGTGAAGTTCTTATTTCCAAAGGGCAAGGACTATGATGGCATACATATACTAACACATACACATTAGGAGACACTAGTACACCACTCTTTATATATTCTTATAGCTGAGACACAAGTCTAGTAAAAATCTGACTATACAGGAGCCATAAGCAAAAATTAAATGTTGGGAGTAGGCAAATAATTCTTTCCTTATTAACCAAAACTTCCTGATCATGGAAAGTGGCACAGCTGTTCCACAGCAGAGAAAATAATGGAATAATAAGTAAAAATACAGAAAATTCAGCTATGTTTTGTTGTCATTTTGATACTTATGCAAGCATAATGGTGCGGTCATACGAGGTACACTTATTACCCACTCTAAAGTCTTTTGTTCATAGCATATGGGAATGTGAGAAAGAGTTCTTCCCTTGTGAAAAGGAGCTGCTTCTCATTGCCAAGCCAGTTCTTGGCCATGGTTTACCTTAGCTGTCAACGCTAGAAAATTATCATTTCACTGAAAAGTTGTGGAATATAAAAGTGTGGCATAGAATCAAGTTTGGGAGGTACTTCATCAGAATAAGCCAATGTTGGGTCAGGACAGAAAATGGAAAATAGTTCCCCAGTCATGAGAAAAATAATCCCGAATGATGCAGAGTATTTTGAGATTCAAGCGACCTTTAAGAGGCTTCAGATGGTATAAGGCCAGAAAATTGCCATTTTAGCTTTGATTTTGCCGTTGCTGTCTTTCCTTCCTGATAAGAGATTTCATGGAACTTGTAGGAGGATTTGCCATCACGGCTGACTCTCCTGCTGCTTTCTATTGATCGTTTTCAATCTCCGAATCCTCGCTGTATTGAACCAACTCAGAATGCTGTGTTTAAGATGGCGTGTTTACCAAAATTGCTTCCCAGTAGTTTAAGACACTGGATTGAAAAAATCTAGTATGAACACTGACCTCGTTTAAGCCCAGTCCCACACTAAGACTCTCCCAGGCAGCTCTCTCAAAGTAAAGCAAAGGAAGATTGATTGTCCTATTAAAGAGGAAGAATCCACACTCTCTTTAATCCTACAAACTGCATGCTTCTGCTACAGAAAGTTTCCAATCTACTAAATTTAAGTTCCCAGGAAAAAACTGAAGCTACATTGTTTCTCTAGTACATTATTAAGAATATTTTCCTAGTCATGTAGAAAATATTAAGTTACGATAATTTAGTGAACATTGAATATTAGGTATTAAAATGAATCCACTGTTCTGAGTATTTCATTGTGTACTTAGTCTAAATTAATTAGCTGTCCAGTGACAATTAAATGCCAGGAAATGCAGTATGCCGACAGTATTTGAGCCACGCATGTCATGGTCTTTCATGCCCATGAAGTATTTATGAATTTGTGAAACATACAATAAAATAATATACAAAAACTCATGTGACAAGCATTTAGATTGATGAGAGCTCTAAGACTCTGGAGAATCTACTGTTTTCTAGAGTCTGAGCTACAGTGTTTATATTGTAACAGTTCTGAGTGTCAGTAACCTTGTCAAAAATTTGGAAATAATACCAGAAATGCTTCCTCCACGAATCTGTTGATAGGATACAATCTTATGCTGCATGTGAAAGTGATTGTTAAATTGCACAACATATGAAGTCTACCAATGAATTTAAAATTCTACATAGATTTCTTTTGATAGCAATATAAGTGATTGGTTCTTATATAGAATTCTCAGTGAAGTCTTCTGGCAGTATGTCATAAATGAAAATTGATATTTAAAATAATCCAAGAAAAGTGTCAACCACTGAATATGATCCAGAACACATTACTAGAGCCAAAATGACTTTTCTGCCAATGGTATTAAAAGAAGCATATCACAGTGCTGAAAGGATCATCAGTGTTGAAAGGTGCTACTGTTCTTGAATAGTGTTTTAGATGTGTGAATATAAAAATTGATTGAACAAAAAATAATTGATGTCAATGATAATATACAATTACTTTTGCAGTTTTCACTGGGATTTAGACCAACAAAGGTGGGACATTAAATGATTCTAAAGGAAAGGATTCTAAAGCATTTTAAAGGAAGATGAGAAGATTGAAAAATTAAAGGGCTGTGAGCTGTTGATCATGTAAGAATCATTACTACAACTCTAAATGACCTTGACCTAATTTCTCCATGAGAGAGATCAAAGTACTTTATCCTTCAGACAACCTAGAATCTTAGTCAGAGACTAAACAGTCCCGCATACCTGATAAATTATTTAAGCTGTATATATCTAACATATTATACAATACTATGACTGTATGCATTTTTATAAACATATAAATGACAATCTAACTAGGAAATTTATATATCTGCAAGAAATGAGTCATCTGACTGTAGCCAAGGTGTAGAATCAATAATCCTTGGATCACATGCTGAAAGAAGACAACTTATTTCCTAAAATGGTACTCCAAATACATGTCATGAAATGCACACACAATAATTTACATATGCAAATCATACAGCGAAGATAATGATAAATAAAAATTTAAAATGAATAATTTAAAAGCTTTTAACTCAGAATGGATTCAGAAGCCATAAAGTCATAAATAAATTATTTCTGTTACTAATTAACTTACATAACCACAGAAGATTTGTGGGAAGGAAAAAAATTGTACTTAAAAGTAACTCTGCTTACTGATATCTTTAGTAATAGATACTGTGGTCTCTCTAACTGAAAGGTAACTGGAACATCAGTACTGTATCATTTATAAGTGTTCAGTTGATGACCAAGCATAAAAACAGTAAGCATTGCTTTCTAGTGTATCTCAACATTTTCTGTAAAACTCTCATGTTCTTCATTCAGTGAATAAATGATGCAGTATTTGAGCTTATTGAGGCATTAATTGAATAATATTTCACAAAATATTTCAAAGTATGATAACACGGAAACCTATGAAATGTTATGTTATGGAGTATTAGTTTAACATGAGTTACATTTGCTAATGCTTTGGAATATTTGTTTAATGATGCAAAGATATGTTCCTTTTGTGTAACTCTGTAAAGCGGCATTACTTTGCCTGTGTAAAATATCTAATAGGTTAAGGGCTGAAAAGTTAGTAGCTAGGCAAGAGAGGGATACATGGGGCTGGCAAGCAGAGAAAATAAATTGGAGGAGAAATCTAGCGTCAAGAGAAGGATGAGAAAGAAGGTGAAAAAGTGAGGAGGAAACTAGGGGCCAGCCACCCAACCACACAATCAGCTACAGAGTAAGAAGGAAAAAAAGGCATGATAGAATAGAGAAAGGTAAAATCCCAGAGGTAAAAGGTAGAGATAATTTAAGTTAAGAAAAGCTGGCTATAAATAAGCCAAGCTAAAGTTGGGCATTCATAAGTAAGAATAAGTCTCTGTGTACTTATTTGGGATTTGGATGGTGGGACCACAAAGAGTAAAATAATACAGCTACATTTTAGCACACCAAGGTGAGGTTTGAATATCAACCTATATAGAGCCTGAGAAAGTTAAAAAAATATGGCTCCTTTAAGAAACTCTGCTGTATAGCAGAGCATATAAAAAGCCTTTTTCTTATTAAGTAGAAACAAAAACTAAGTAAAACCCACATGCCACAGAGCAGGGCACTGGCATTTGAGAACTGGGGGCATGAAGCAATTCTTCATCTTTTAGCTCCAACTGGACCTGCTAGCTTTAGACATGACTCTCTCAGAATAACAAAGCAGAAAGTGAGAGCGGCCAAAGACACAGCAGAGGTCCTAGCTGCAACACATAGTAGTTTAAAGACCCACATTGTCATAAGAGGATAGAGATATTTTATATTGCATTTCTTTAACTCTGTAAAGCTATGTTACTTTGCCTGTCAAAAATACCTAATTTGTCTAATAAAGAACTGAATGGCCAAAAGCTAGGCAAGAGAGATACAGGTGCAACTGCCAGGCAGAGAAAATAAATAAGAGGAGAAATCTTGGCTCAAAAGAAAATAGAAGAGTGAGATAGGAGAAGTGTAGTTGGACACTTCTCACCTGTGAGATCCCAAAAATCCACTCAGAGGCCTAATATTTCTATAAATGATTGGCCCATAACTCAGGGTACTTACTAGCTAACTCTTTCATTTAAATTAACACATTCTTCTTATCTATGCTTTTCCACATAGCTCATGAATTGTTACCTCATTTTTATATAACCTGTTTCTTTTGCAACTGGCTGGCTTCTCTCCTGGCCCTGTTCTTCCTATTTCCAGAGCTGACTGTGTCTAGCTGTCCCACCTATACTTCTTGCCTGGCTTCCAGCCTCTCAACTTTTTTATTAACCAATGAAAGTAAAATATATTTACAGCGTACCGAGGATTATTCCACAGAGAAGGAGTGCAGTATGTTAAGCGTCAGTCACCCAGCCATACAACAAGCCATGGAGGAAGAAGGAAAGAAAGGTCTGTAGAACAGAGAAAAGCAAAAACTCTGAGGCAAAAGTTAGATGGGATAATTCAAGTTAAGAAAAGAAGGCTAGAAATAAGCCAAGCTAAGGGCAGTCATTCAAAGTAAGAATAAGTGTAAATGTATTTATTTGGAGGCTGGGTGTTACAATGCTACACAAGATTAAGATCAAAGCCCACTTAGATATCTGATGTCATTTTCAAACTTAAGGTTTTTCTATTCCATCTATTGAATTACTATCATAAAACTGAAGGAAAATGTTAAATTTCTAAGCATATATGAAAGGTGGAAGGTGTCCTATTATGAATGTCTAACAGAGAAATGGGACTATGATTCATAGAAAGAGACATGTTTTAAATTCTTGCTGTGACCAAGACAGTGTGTAAGATCATCACCTATAGTTTCCAGGAATGGTAAGAAGACTATTCAACAGGTTTTTCCTGGAAACAGACTGCTCAATACTTAGCATATTTGATGAGTACCATTTTCCTAATCTGTTTTTGTAGTAACTGTAATAACCCACTGAGACGGTGGGGCTGATCGAATGGGAACTCACCAAGGCCAGCTGGATGATGGAGCATGTGATCAAACCAGACTCCCTGAATGTGGCTGACAAGGAGGGCTGACTGAGAAGCCTGATGGAGGTGGGTCTTGTATCTTATCTGTTGCTTTCATTGGTTAACTAATAAAGAAACTGCCTAGGCCCATTTGATAGGCCAACCCTTAGGTGGGTGGAGTAAACAGAACAGGATTGGGGGAGAAAGAAGCTGAGTCGAGGAGTCGCCATGATGCTCCCAAGCCAGCCAGACGCAGGTTAAGATCCTCCCTGGTAAGCGCACCTCGTGGTGCTGCATAGATTATTAGAAATGGGTTAAGAGGCTAAAACTAATGGGCCAGGCAGTATTTAAATGAATACAGTTTCTGTGTAATTATTTCGGGCATAAAGCTAGCCATGTGGGCGGCCGGGTTCTGGGGACGCAGCCCAGCCGCCCCTAATTACTACAGAAGCCAAGGACAGTGGCACTGGGTTTTGATACTACTGCATGTAATGACTTTGTGGGAGCCTAGTCTGTTTCGATGCCCACTTTTCTAGTCCTGGATGGAGGGGGGAGGACCTTGGACTTCCCACAGGGCAGGGAATCCCGACTGCTCCTTGGACTGGAGAGGGAGGGGAAGGGGGATGGGGGAGCGTGAGGGAAATGGGAGAAGGGGAGGAGGTGGAAATTTTTAATTAAATAATAAACAAACAAAATAAAAATGTGTTGAGAAATAAGAATCCTTCTTTAAAAACTGTTTTTTTATGTTATCTACAAATGTTGGGCATTCCAATTCCTTTCCTCCCACAATTGTTAACTCTAACAAGCTGGATTTATTCACCTGTTCAGAGTGAATTTTATTCTTCTCTCATACATGATATTCCATTGCAGTTTACTTTCCCTCCACTATTCCAGTCCCCCTCTCACCTCCCCTCTTCCTCAGATTTACTCCCCTCCATTTCCCTTAAAAGAAAAAGAGCAGACATCACAGAGATATCAACTGATCATGCAATAGAAGGTTACAATAAGACTAGGTATAAGCCCTCATATCAAGGGTAGGCAAGGCAAACCAGTAAGAGGCAAGAGCAGGCAAGAGAGTCAGAGGCACCCTCAGTCCAACTGTTAGGAGTCACATAAGAACAGCAAGCTTCATAACCATAACATATATGCAGCGGACCTAATTCAGAGCCATACAGGGTCGATGATTGTCACTTTAATCTCTGTCATGCCCTGTGAACCCTGAATTGCTGATTGTATGGCCTGTGTTCTCATCATGTTCTCGACCCCTCTGAATCCTGCAATGTTCCCCTACCTTACTGCAGCATTCCCCTGGCTCTGCCTTGTGTTTGACTATGCATTTCTACATATTCTCCCATCAGTTGCTGAATGAAGCCTCTGAAGGCAGTTGGACTAGGTACTGATATATGAGTATAGCAGAATATTATTAGTATTCATTGCATTCAATTTTTTTCAAGTCATATTTGTTTCTAACCTGGGTCTCTGTTCAAACTCTGGTTCCTGACCATTCTGGAAGTGTGAGGCATTTATGGTCTAATATTCAATTGAGGAATGGGGAGGCTTTTTCTTGTCTTTGTATTTATTTTTCAGTTTTTTTATTATGTAGATGGATTACTTGAACTGTGGATGCATGTTGTTGAAGTTGACTAACACTTTGAAGATATGTCTTTACCAAGGCATCTTCTGATTGGTTTAATAAAGAGCTGAATGGCCAATAAGTAGGCAGAAAGAGTTTAGGTAAAATTTCCTGACACAAAGAGGAAGAGGACATGAATCTAGGACAGAAAAAATACTGGAGGACATGGAGAGGAAATAGGAGTTACAAGATTGAAGAGGAATTTAAAAGTCATGAGGCAAAACATGGATTAATATAAATGGGTTAATTTAAGGTGTAAGAGCTAGTAGGACAAATCGGAGGTATAAGCTGAGCATTCATAATTAATTAATAATAAGTCTCGGTATCATTATTTGTGAGCTGAAGGCATTTGTCATAGATATATAATTCTAGAGGTTATCTTTGAACACAGGTATGCTATATGTCCATTTGAAACATTTCAAACATGAAACAATAATAGAAGATAACTGTCAGTTTTATCAAATAGACTATTGCCATCATCAAAAAGTACAAATATCTCAGCTAACTTTAAGCAACAAAAGTCATTAAGGAGTATTAGAAATACATATTTTTTTCAATAAGGGACTAGAGATGAAAGTAAATAGAAAGGAAATGATACCGAACTCAAACCTCAGGGTATACTAAAGAGTACACTTCTGTTGCTGTGATACTACAGTCAGTCAGAGTACTGAACTCTTGTTTTCTACTGTATGCTTTGAAGTGAATAGCTTTTGGTGCTCTTGCAGAAGACCCTGCACCCATACACACGGAGACTCACAACCATCTGTAACTTCAGCTCCCTACCTATCACCCTCCTCAGGCCTCTTTGGTCCTTAGTTACAAATGTGGTGCATAGCTGTAGACACAGGCAAAACACTGTTATACCATACTATAATTTTTAGAAGAAAAAGGATATGAAAGATGCTATACTTATTTCCTTGTTTTAACTCTGTCATGATTTTGCATGTGTTGTAAAGAAAAGTATATGTGTGTATCTGTGTGTGTGTGCTTGTGTGTGCCTGTGTGTTGCTAACCTAAATTGTTTAAAATATATTACCTTTAAAATTTTTCATCTAATTTAATTTGTTCTCTTTCTTTTCCCTCCCTCAACTCCTCCCAGAACTTCCCAAGTCCCAACCCACTCAGTTTCATATTCTTACCTTAACTCTGTCTCAAAAAAGTACAAGCAAAAAATTAAGAATTGAAATAAACAAGTTGAAATTAAAACAAAACAGAAACTGCACACAAAGGGAAAATTATGGTATCCAGTTTGTGTAGACCAAGTACTTCCAGGCATGTAGTCTGTTCCTAAAATATCTATTTGATAGTAAAAGTATAGAAGCCAATGAGAAAATTTATAGCTTCTGTTGCGAATGGCACTGTATTAACGGTATAAAGGTTTAATGGGTTTTATAGTCCTTGGGTTTGGCCTATTTTGGCGTTTTCTTAATTTCTTATTAATTTCATATTAATAAAACATAACATTTCTTATTAATAAAACATAAAATGAAAAATACATAAAGAAAACACGAGAATTGATTATACCTGCAAAGTTTACAAATAGTTATTTTAAATCTTATTTTTTAAAAAATACAGAAATCTTATGAAGGAAAAGCACTTTTGTATAATATGCAATATTTAACTGATAATTATAACTGGTAAAGAGTCGGGAAATAGTGTTTGCAATTGTTAAAACCTAAAGGTTAGTTGAAGGCCATGCTGGCATATAGAATGTTCTTATTCTGCTAGTCTCTGACACTTGGTTTTTAATTCTATTATCTTGAGACATTTCCCTCTGTTTTTGCTGATTTTTGCAGGAACATTAACCTTAGGAAACCACCTTTAAATCAATTACTGAACTGCTTTTTAGTCAAGGGATAATTCATCACAGGTTTGTGATATCCAATAACAATTGCTGAACACTCTTTTGTAAGAAATCCATGTTTGTACATATATATTTTACATATCAAGGAGTTTCATGCAGACAATTTATTTGATACATGTCATGTATCTTTGACTGTTTTATGACTTCCTGCAATCTATTTCTTAGTTCTTTCTATTTCCTGAGCTATCACAGTGCTTTTCAGAATGTTTTTCAGTACGTCCTTGTCTTAAACTGAATTCCTAGCCATGCCTAGGGCTGTTTCAGAGTTTTATGTCTTATAATAAGGTCTATGATGTGTTTAGTTTACCTTTGTATAAAGTATGGAGTCTATATTCATTTTTATACATGTAGTTATCTGGGTTTTCCCAGCACTATTTGTTGAAGAAAATGTCTTTTGTAGATGTATGTTTCTGGCACCTTTTCAAGTTCAAATGGTTGTTATAGGTACAAAGATGTAGTTCTAGGTCCTGTCTTTTATTTCATGTATCAGTATGTTTGATTTTATTCCAATACCATGCTATTTTACACTATGCCTGTATGGTACAACTGAACTTAGTAATTGATATTTCTAGTGTTTTTCTTCCATTTTGTTGTCATTCATAACTATTTAAGTTTTGGAGAATCTTTGTCAGTCTACATGAATGTTAGGAACAAATTTTCTGTCTTGAAGAATGGTAATAGTTTTTCTTTACTGAAATTGTCTTGACCATGTAGAGTGTTTCTGGCAATATTGCAATTTCCCTACATGAATTCTGATAATATTGAGAATGGGTTAATATCATTTAGTGCTTATACAAACTCTTTCAGAATTTAAATTCTTCTAACACCTCATTTTTTTTCTAAAACAGACTATATATTTTTTTTTTTTTGGTTTTTCGAGACAGGGTTTCTCTGTGGTTTTGGAGCCTGTCCTGGAACTAGCTCTTGTAGACCAGGCTGGTATCGAACTCACAGAGATTCACCTGCCTCTGCCTCCCGAGTGCTGGGATTAAAGGTGTGCGCCACCACCGCCCGGCTAAAACAGACTATATTTAAAGGTATAAAGTAATTTTTAAAATTACATTTAGTTATTTACTTGTGTGTGCATATGTGTTTTGTCTGTATGTATGTCTGTCTTAGTCAGTATTCTTTTGCTGTAAAGAGACATCATGACCAAAGCAACTCTTATAAGAGAAATCCTATGGGGTGGCTTATTTATTAGAGTTCCTTGTCCTCATGGTGGGGATTATGGTTGTTCACATGCAGACATGTTGCTGCACAAATATCCTAGAGTTCTACATCTGGATCTTCAGGCATCAAGACGAGATAGAAACTGGACCCCCATGGTACACTTTCTGAAACAAGGTCACACCTACTCCAAGAAGGCCATATCTCCCATTCATTCTCAAGTAGCGCCACTCCATGACAACTAAGCATTCAAATATATGAGCATATGGAAGCCCTTCCTATTCAACCCACCACAATATGTGTGACATAGAAAGTCTGTTGAAGTGAGGCAATTTGTGGGGATCTATCAGCCTTAACAGAAAGTTTGTCTACCAACAGACCTATTTCTGTACATAGAATGATTCATTTTTGTGGCGAAGGAGAGCCGGCTTAACTAGCTCAGAGATCTAGACTACCATCCATCATGTTGGCAAATATCAGGGGCTTACAAGACGTGGTCACAATGCTTTTATAATGAAAAAGGAGACAGCAAGGTTTAGAGAGATTGCTCAGAGGTTAAGAAAACGTATTTCTCTTGAGCATGACTCAGGTTCAATTCCTAGTACTCACATGGTGGTTCACAGCAATTTGAAACTCCAATTTTGGGGGATCCAGTGACTTCTTTTGACCTTTGAGGGCACCAGGAACATACATGTTGGACATATATGTATGCATGTAAAACTCTCTCTGTCTCTATCTCCGTCTCTCTCTCTCTCACACACAATAAAGTAAAATAAAGCAGAGAACAATTAATGCATATGCTCTCATTTTTATTCAATCTATGTTCTAACCAATGAGAGATTTTCACTTACTCTTAAGAAGGGTTATCCTATATCAACTATCATAATGAAGATAAATTTACAAAGGCTGCTGGACGTCAGTCCCCCAAGGGATTCTGGATTCTTTCACAGTGACAACTATTACCATCACAACTCCGTGCCTTTTAAACCTGACACACAAACGCATGACTTTTCAGCCACAGCCTTAGACCTCTTGTTCTCCTGTCACATTTGTCTCATAATATAAAATACAGGTCAACTTTGAAAGTACTCACGATCTCCTTGGGGTGACAAGGGAGGGGGACTTGAGTGGGGGAGGGAAATGGGAAGTGGTGGCGGGGAAGAGACAGAAATTTTTAATAAATAAAGAAAGAAAGTACTCACGATCTTTAACAGTTCAAACACTTTGAAATTCAAAAAAGTCTTAACAGCCAGCTCCTATAAAATACAAAAACAAGATACAGATTTTCAAAATAAAATGGCATAAAGTAAAAGTTCCTATTCCAAATGGAAGAATCAGAAGATATTCTAAAACAATCCTCAAAATTCAGCATGGCAAACACCAAAATCTCTATCTGTTGACCAGCTCCTGGGGCTTGTGATAATATCCTCTTGACTTCAGAAGCACTTGAGTAGCTCCACCCTTCCTGCTCTGCCACCTTAATCATACAAAAATCAAACAGCTTTTCTAGGTAGATGCCCAATGGCATTAATTTCACCAATATTATGGGGACTCAATTGCAATTTAGCAAATCTCTCCTGAAGCTCTATGCTCAATTGAAGACTGTGATCTTCCCCGAACAGAAGTCTTCAGTCAAGGGTATCCAGGTATGTGCCCTACCTCTTGAGAACATTCAGACAAGCTCTCAGATAAGTCTCAACAAATACAATAAATAAAAATATTTTTTTCTTTTTTTAACATAGGAGACTAAAACTAGATCAACAGGAAGATAACCTACAGAAAATACAAAACTAATGATATTAGACTTCTGGATACTGATGGGTTTTATCAATGAAGTCAAGGGAGCAAGAATTTAATATGCCTAGAACAGAATGCAAATGGAAATAAAATATACCATAACCTGTGGTATATTATAAAGTTGATTCAAAGAAGAATGATGTTCATAGCTAAACAAACCTATCTTACAAAATGAAATAAACCGCTAGTAAATAACTAAATGATGCACTTCAGGGCCCTAGAAATATAACAAGCAAAATATAAAATATATAAATAAAAATAAATATTGGAAAAAAATTAATTTAATGATGATGAATATGACAACGAAGAAACTTAAAATAATGAGTTTATTTTGAAAAGAAAATGTCTTAGGGGGTTTATTGCTGCCACATAACACTGTGCAAAAAGAAAGTCACAAAATACTTTGACCAAAAAGCAAGTTGGGAAAGAAAGGGTTTATTCAGCCTACTCTTCCACATTCTTATTTATCACTAGAGGGAGTTAGAACAAGGAATCAAATAGAACAGGATCCTGTAGGCATATGTTGATGTAGAGGCTATGGAGAGATGCTTCTCACTAACTTGCTTCCCTCAACTTGGTCAGCCTACTTTTTTATAAAACCCAGAACCATTAGCATAAGGATTGCAGGACCAAAACTGGGCTGGCCCCTCCCACATTAATAAGTAATTGAGAAAATTCCTTGCAGCTGGATCTCATGGAGGCACTTCCTCGACTGAGGAACCTTCTTCTCTGACGACTCTCGCTTGTGTCAAGTTGACAGAAAATCAACCACTACAATAAACAAAATTGCTGTAGTATTAGAAAAACTAATGAAAATAGAGTATCCAACCTAATAAAATTGCTGATTAAAAGTTAGACATTACAGTCAATGCCTGTGAAATTCAGAGTATCATTAATATACTCTTCAGAGGCTCACATTCAATTTATTTGAAACTTCTAATCCCATGTAACAAATCACAATTAAACTAATAGAATACAAATAATTACACATTCATAATAAATACTAAGCAATAATATATAACAAACATTATCTTTACTATAATAAAAACATATCGTAGGTAAATAACAAAGTCGGTAATCAATCCTGTCATTTGCTATAAAAAAATGGCATCTGTGGTCTCTAAACCACAGTTTAGATAAATGTGAGATAAATATGAAAGACTGCTACCAAACTGATTGCAAGATGCCTTAAAGACCAAAAAGTGTATAGAGCTACCTTCTGATCTACATAAATGAAAACATCCTGAATAAAATGTATTCAAACCAAATTTCAATGACACAAGAATAAATCATTCACAATAACTAAAAGTTGTATTCCCATGAATATAACTATAGTTAAACATCTGCAGATCAATATACGTGATCTAGTACCTGAATAGATTTACATGAAAAGTAACATTATTATTTTAATTGAGTACAAAATTCTTTTGTCCAAGTTGAATGTCTTTATTTTCATGATAAAATCCCAAAGATATGATGAATAGAAGGGATATGCATCTGTTTAATGGAGGCTTTATATGAAAATCTATGGGTAGCATTATAGTAAATGAGTATAATATTATAAATGCTTTCATTAAAATCAGAAATGTCTCTGTTTGCATTCATATTTAATGTAATGCTTTTAAGTCTTAAAAAGAGTGATAATATTACAGAAAGAAGTTAAGGGAATATGATTAAGACAGGAAAAAGTCAAATTACTCCCATATCCGACAATGTTATCCTTTATATGAGACTCTAAAGATCCAACAATTAAACCCTTAGAAGTAATAAAAACTCCCAATAAAGAATGAGTCAAAATCAACCTGGAAAAATTAGCAATGCCTACAAATCAGTAACAAATACAAGAAAAATTAAAGAGTTCAATCCAATTCACCACTGATTCAAAGCAAAAATCCTAGAAATAAAAGGTCTCTACAATTAAAGTGCCCTAAAATAAAAAATTTCAAACACTAAAGAAAAAAATGTGTGTCTTCACATTTACATTAGTTTTGAAGTAATAATGAAACTATATAAAAGAGTGATATCCCAGGTGGCATTTTCTCAGGAAAATTTATTGCCATATGATTTGTATCCAGGAACAAAACACTGCTGAGACAAAGCATTTAAGAAAATTGATTTAATATTTTACTTGTATTTCAGTATGCTTATGTGTATATTTATAAATCAACACATTTTCTGAATACTCTAAAGGACTGAAATCAATTTAATACCATAATGACTTTAAATATTAATACTACTTAGAACATTACACATAATGAGAATCATAGTGAGGATCTTGTGTTTTTAGAGTTATTTTTCTATTTATAAATCTGTTTCAGTTTGTCAACGTGTTTTATATTCTGGTTCAACCATAAGATTAAAATTGGAAGAACTAAAACTTCTCACTCATTTGCTGGAATAGTTCAATGATACTGTTGAACACATTATTGCTTTAGGAAGTTAGCAAATAAAATTGAAACATGACAATACAATAGCTCTGAAAATAGACAACAAAAATGGCTAACTAAGGCACAAACTAAGAGAAAACTCCTCAGAAGGCATATAGCATATTTTTGTAGTAACCATTAAGACACTGCTATGTCACTGAATACTTTTCTTCTTTAAGAAGAAAAGGTATTCCTTTTCCATCTCTCATTTCTGCATCTTTGCTTTTCCTCTCACACCTATCTAACCTTATCTATTCTCCTACTATGGAAGGATGCAAAAGTCCATGCCATTCTTAACCAGAAATCCTCTTTGAGTTAAATGGTAGGTGAATGCTGTTGGGGGAGGCTACTTGTTTGTTCCCGGCTGCTCACTGCTCAGCCTCAAACTGCTCACACAGAAATCATATTTAAATCACTGGCCCATCCTCCTTCTCCTTCTCCTCCTCCTCCTCCTCCTCCTCCTCCTCCTCCTCCTCCTCCTCCTCCTTCTTCTTTTTCTTCTTCTCCTCCTCCATTTGGTTTTTCAAGACAGGGTTTCTCTGTAGGTTTGGAACCTGTCTTGGAACTTCCTCTTGTAGACCAGCCTGGCCTTGAACTCACAGAGATCTGCCTGACTCTGCCTCCTTACTGCTGGTATTAAAGTTGAACACCACCACAGCCGGACAGCTCTAGCTTCTTTTTTGCTAAGTCTTACATCTTTATTTAACCCATCTCCATTAATCTGTCTATTGCCATTTGGTTGTGGCTTATCAGCTAAAGTTCCATCTGGCTCCAGTGGGGTTACATGTTTTCTCTCTCCTCTCTGCCTTCCTTCTTCCAGCACTCAGTTTAATTTTTCCTTCCTATCTAAGTTCTGCCCTATCAAAAGGCTGAGGCAATTCCTTTACTAACCAATGGCATTCACAGCTTACAGAGGGGGATCCCACATCAGAATGCATGTATCTGTGAGTGCTTGAGATACCTGAAATGAATGATGGTTGAGTGGCTAACCCCAAAGATGGTATGGGGTAGCAGTACGCATGTATTATGACATAGAATCAACTGAATAACTACTGAACATTTTCTCTAATATTTCTTGTTATTCTTAGGTACACGCACAATTTTCCCTCTTACAAATCACTCAATTGTGTTTACCAATTCTTTAATTTTATATAAATGGAATTGTGTTTTACACACACACACACACTTTCCACAGCTGCATTCCATTATATATATATATATATATATATATATATATATATATATATATATATATATATATATTATTTTTGTTGTATCAATTCAGGGCTTTCCATGCATATTACATATTACAGAGTAATATTATACTGATTGAGTATTCAATATACTACAGTTTGGTTTTTGTTCCATATTGAAAAATATTGCATTATTTTAAGGCTTGGACATGTACCAATTCAATCATTAATGAAAATTATTAGATAAAAGTCATTTTGAATAAGGCTATTCATTCTTCTTCAGTATCTAAAGAACACTTACACCATTATGTGATGTTGCAGACTTTGGTGGCCATTTTCCCTTGGACATCATGTATATAAATCATCCTCAGACAAATCTGTCTCAAAGTTAGAATTTTGTTTTCACATTCAAAGTTAGAATTTTACATATATTTTATCAGATCTAAAATTGTATTTCCCAAGAATTATGAAAGTTACCAAAATAAAATACTCATGAAATCTTGGGAATATATTAGTTGTATAAATATGTTTCTCTTCCTAGGTAGGTTTTGCTTGCACTTTCACCCAAATAGCTCTGTGGGGTATGAGTCAATGTCCTGCTCAAATCCCTGGGGTTTCAGACCATACCTTTATTACCCTAATGCAGAGATTCTTAGCAATGATATCAGACAATGGCCATTATATAATTTTCCCCAATCAAAACCTTATTTAGAGAAAGATTGACTTTATGGAAGATCTGAAAAGATGATTTTTGTAACAAATTTAATCCATTATGTTGACAATTGACCATGCTAATGTCATCCTGACTTAAAGTGTTCCTTTAGAGTAAAGAGGAGAAATAATAGAGCAGACAAATTGATACTTTCTGAGTTCATGTTGGCTATATTTACAAAGTATGTCTTTGAATGAGAAAAGTAAAATTTGTTCAGCGTAATTTAATTCAGTCTTTCCGCTCATAATTGAAAAAAGAAAAAAATGTTCATTTTTCTATTTCAGTATTTTGTTTCACAATACAATAAAGAACTACTTTTGCAAACTCTGGCAGAAAGCTGACTGTCATTCCATTTCATATGTTAGACAACAAAATAAATGTTTTAGCATAGAATCTCAAATAAATAATGTCCACTAGCCTTAACATTATTTTAGTAAGTGTATGA
The DNA here is from genome assembly GCA_025134845.1 of Neodon shergylaensis. Taxonomy (NCBI): domain Eukaryota; kingdom Metazoa; phylum Chordata; class Mammalia; order Rodentia; family Cricetidae; genus Neodon; species Neodon shergylaensis. Next base: position 22,281,276 of record JABTXL010000001.1, on the reverse strand, counting down.
AAGCTATTGCTATATTGCTAACATTTCCAAATAATGTTTGATAATTATAATTTCACACGTATTATGGTAGCTTAAATAAGAATGTCCTTATAGGTTTATATATTTGAATGCTTAGTTATCAGAGAGTATCACTATTTCAAAGAATTAGAAGGATTTTTAGATGTGGCTCTTATAGTAGATGTAGCCTTGGAGTAAGTGTGTCACTAGGGTGGTGGACTTTGAGATTTCAATAGCTCTTGGTAGACCTAGTTTCTCTCTCTCTGCCCAATGAATAGGACGTAGCTCTCAGCTATTGCTTTTGTGCTGACTGCGTGATGTCATGTTCTTTGTCATAAGGCAATAACCTAAACCTCTAAAACTGTAAGCTTGCTCCTATTAAGTGCTTCATTTCTTAAAAGTTGAATTGGTCATAGTGTCTCTTCACAGCAATAGAACGGTGATTAAGACACTTATATTTCATGTAACAATTTTTCACTATATTAAAACTCCAAGTAAAAAGATTCAATAGAAGTTTTGTGTACTTAAAAGAAAAATCAAAGCCAGGCAGGTGTACACCTTTTATTCTAGCACTCTGGAGGCAGAGACAGGTGAACATCTCTTAATTTGAGGCCTGCCTAGCCTAGAGAAGTAGCTATAGGACAGCCGAGGTCACACAGAGAAATCTTGTCTTGAAAAAATAAAAAAAAGAAAAGAAAATTCAGTTTAAAATACATTTTCAGTGACCCTAAAATTAAAGTCAGCAATAGGGTTGAACATGTATTTTCATGGTAGCACAATGATTAATGTCATTAAATGATACATGTTTGATGTAAAATGTACATTCATAAATTATTTTTGAGTAATGTTAAGATGCAAACTTTGTCGTGTTTCTTTTTAATTTTTATTTATTTTATTTTTTATTGAAAATTTCCACCTCCTCCCACTTCCCTCCCCTCCCCCTCTCTCCCTCTCCCTCTCTCTCCAGTCCAAGGAGCAGTCAGGGTTCCCTACCCTATGGGGAGTCCAAGGTCCTCCCTGCTTCCCCCCAGGTCCAGGAAGGTGAGCATACAAACAGACTAGGCTCCCACAAAGCCCGTCTATGCAGTAGAATCAAAACCCAGCGCCATTGTCCTTGGCTTCTCAGTCAGCCTCCACCATCAGCCACATTCAGAGTCCGGTTTGATCATATGCTCCATCAGTTCCAGTACAACTGGACTTGGTGATCTCCCATTAGATCAGTCCCACCGTCTCAGTGGGTGGACGCACCCCTTGCGGTCCTGACTTCCTTGCTCATGTTATCCCTCCTTCTGCTCTTCATATGGACCTTGGGAACTCAGTCCAGTGCTCCAATGTGGGTCTCTGTCTCTATCTCCATCCATCGCCAGGTGAAGATTCTATAGTGATATGCAAGATATTCAGTGTGGCTCATGTTTCTTAGAAACATATATGCTGGCACTTCTTTAGAAACAAAGAGTTAATTTCAGAAGGCTCAATCATTCATATAATCTCTAAAGTATGGTGCACAAGTTCCACTTCTTGTTTTGTGCAAGTATGCCATCCATAGGTAGAAAGGAATTCGCTTTGGAATCTGTAAAGACGTTCATGCAGAGAAAGGTATAACCTAGAGGACTAAAATGTAGCCAAGGCAAATGCTTCAGTTCTCAGGGAATTAGAGCATACCAAAACATGAAACTTTCCTCAGGAACTATTGTGCTTGGTTTCAATGTCACTTTGCTAAAAATTAGAATCACAAGAGTGGTATAGCTGGGTCATGTGGTAGGCCTCTATTTAGATTTTGAAATTTTTCCATAGTTTTTAATACTGGCTTGATTAGTTTACAGTTCTATCAACACAAACTCCAGTAGTCATGGACAAGATTTTTGAGATTTCCCTAACTGTTTTGGCTTCTAATCTGTTGTTGCTACTTAGTTATGCTTTAGGATACCAAACAGTTGAAATTGCACAAGTGAAGCTTTCTAATAATATACATAAAACAATATACATAAGCAAAGAAGCTAGTCTTCTGGCTCTTGACATGTCTCTTCTCATTTCTTCAAAAATTTCTTGAACACTGAAGGTAGGAATAACATTATAAATAGGACAATAGAGGACTCCTTGGGCTATTAGTCTTACATTTTAATGTTATGAATTTCTGCCACACTTTCCATCTGTTGCAAAAATAAGCCTTTTTGAAAGATGGTGATGTTTAGGATTCAGTTAGAAATTACACTGATTTGGGGACACTCCAGTAGTAACTTCTGCGGTAGGGTCTATGACCCCACCAACCACTGGTATTTTTATAACTAGGTTACAAAACAAGGCCTTAGGTACCTCATATCAAACAGGAATTAAATACAATTATTATGTTTTTGGAGTAGTTGCAATCTTCATTTCTCTTTAACCTATTTGCTTGTCATCATCATTCATCACCCATGGTGCCACGTTCCACATAATATTGTCATGTAATGCGTTCCCTCCTCTGGCTTTCTCCTGTGATAGGTTGATTGGTCACAACATGCTGCTTTTAACTGCTGGAAATTATTTTATGAAAATTTTAACTGCTACCAAAAACATAAATAAGTTTTTAATACACGACTCTTTAATCAGTCTGTGTTCCAAGTAGATGGAAGTTTATGTTTCCAAGTAGATGGACTAGTATGTTTATATTAAACAAGATATATTACACTATTTAAAATTTATAGCTTATCCAAAATTCCCTGGTTATTTTTATTGTCTGTATACAATTCAAATTCTTTAGTTTATTGAATGAAACAAAAAGGGAATTTGAGAAGAACTAATAATAATATAGGAGAAATATATTTCTGTCAAGTTCATTTTCAATATTTTACCCACAATAAACCAACAGAGACTTCACATAATCTACAATAGAAAATTTATATGTTTTAAAAATAAAAATACTGATAATGTTTTAAGAAAAGGGAACAGCATATAAATAAATTTAAATTATCTGCACTTTGTAATTGCTTGAAAGCAGCACAAATATTGAAACAACATCCAAGATTCTGAAACATGGCAAATTTCTGCTCATTTAGTTTTCCACAAAGACACTTTAAGACAAGTTACAGAAATATAGGGGTGGTTTGTATTGGAATGGGTCATTTACTGAAGCCTTTAATTAGCTCAAGTGACTGTTAATGAGTACCCCCTACACTACTAGGTCTGCCAAACATAAATAAGCCACTTGATTTATATGTGCATAAAAGACAAGGATTATAGCTGGTCTATTAATGCAGATGGTGAGGTTGTAATTTATTTCTCTAAACAATCAGACACTGTCTTGGAGTTGGCTAGCATGATGAAGGGAAGTCGCTGCAAATTTTTAATCAAAAGTGCAGAAAATCTAACTATCAGGAAGCCACTAGAATCACACTCTGCATCAGTACTTTAATACTTTAAAAAGGGGGGGGCAGCATTGACTGACAAACAGGCTCATAATATAATAAATAGCTCATTTATTAGAAAATTCCATCTTTGATGGTTACTATTAATTGCTATTATTTGCATGACATTTATTAGAGTGACTTAGAATATGAGTATCTGAGCATGACTTTTATTATTTGTCATGGTAACTGAGAGACAGGAAGACCCATCTCAGGGAGATCATTCCTTGAGTGGAGAATACTGGATGGTAGAAAGTAAAGAAAATAAGATGAAAACACGACTATTTTAAAGCTCATGTTGCCCTGAGTTGTCCACGAAAAAGAATTGTACCTTGAATTATGAACTAAAATAAGCCCTTAGAGTAAGTATTTTATGACAGCAACAGAAAGAGAAATAGATACCACATGAGTCTGATATCCTTTCTACCTCTTAAGAAGCCTCTATTGCATGCATAAATAACCACTAAGAAAAAGTAAACAAGGGTTTCTCCATGAATAAGTCACAACTAGAATGAGTCATGCTTAATGCTAAAAAAAATAGACTTTGTGTTTGGACGAAGAACTATAATCAATGCCAATAATAAGCTGGTTTTGCAAGAAAACCATTGGAGCATGTACTTTTCCTCAGAACTTTAGGTAAAGACCCCAAAGTAAAAGGAATATAAAAGGGAAAGGCATTAACTACATACACACATTCAAGTTTTATATTTCAAGGCCATTATAGGTAAAACTCAGAAATAGTAAAGGGAAACCACGCAACTGCACCATAGCAGTGTTGACAAGAGATTGCCCAGCTTTCTAATATATTTCCTGACTCTAAAGACTGTTCCATCCTACTTAGAGGACAATATAAAGGGGAAAAAGATAGCGAGGAAGGAAGCAAGGAAAGCAGATTTCAATCATCTTTTATTTTCAATAACATTTCACAGGAAAGATAGAGAAGGTTAATCTATTTCCGAGAAAAGGTAGTCTGGGTGATTATTAAATTTACAAATAATTCAATTCATTAATAAAATTTAAGTATAAAAGTGACGTTTTAGAGTAGTACAAACTCTAATGTAAAAGGAGTTCACCACAAGTTAATAGAGTAGCAAGTGTGTTGTCAACAGAAAGCACACTCAGGTGAAATCAGCCGTCCTTCATTAGTTACAGTAGACCCCGTAAGATGGGCACTGAACGTGACTTTCCTACACTGTCTACCATAACATAAACATATATTGTATAAATCAAACATTTTTTTGCTGCAAATAAGGAGAGTAACTTCTGCTCTTCTGGTATCAGGAAGGTGGATTCTTGGCAGACAACAGTTTTTTTTTTACTCTAGTTTCTTAGATTTTATTCTAGCTAAGTAGAGAATGTGTGTAATATATGCCTTAATGTTTGTCTTCAACTTGAAATCAATCATTAAAATTAAAAGTTAGGGATCTAGCATTGTTAAGTATCCCGCACAGTCTCATAAGTAAATGGCTTTCATAGTTATTCTCTTGGTTTTCCTGTGACTGACATTTTGTGCTTTCTTGCTTGCTAGTTTGCTTTTTGTCTACAAAATACTACCTATTTTACTGATACTACTTATCAATTACATTTTAATGAAATGTACTTTCAAATGTTCAAATGTAGAGCTGTGATTGTACTTTGCTAGTGAAACCATTACTTAATGTATAAGACTCTGATCAATAGTACAAAATATACTGTAAATAATCACAAAAGGAGCCATTGCTCTCTTGCAGCATACTGCCCTTAGTGATCCCAAAACTTATTACACATAATTGGGAGAAGTGTTTTTGGCTTTTATACTGGGAGATAGAGCAGACAGCTTCCAACTAGAAACCATTTAAGAAGAAAAACCTCTCGGGCTTCAGGAGGTCTAGACACAGAGGTTTTTCTTCTTAAATGGGGACTGGGCGCTCTTGCTTCCCAGCAGCAAAGTGGAAAAGATTTCTCATGTTTAGGCCCATATTTTTACATGGTGTGGTGGCCAGAATGTTAGGTCATAGTTTAGACCTGTCACATAGAAGGTGGTCACCTTCCTAACAAAGGGTTAGATTATTAAACATAATTGGGCACATGTCCTTATGGTATGGTTGAACAGCTTTTATGTCTGAGTTTTAAGGTAGATTGTTGCCTAATTTTCTAAGAAATTATCATACTTGTATCCAGAGCAGCTGGGCCAGTCTGCATTTCCACCAACAATGGAAGAGTTTTTTTTTTCTTTACGCCACATTCTCTTAAGCATAAATTGCCATAAGTGTTTTTAATCTTGGTAATTCTTATAGGGATAAAATAGAATCTCAGAGTTTTGGTTTTCATTTCTCCAATGGTTAAAGATGTTGAGCATTTTTTAAGTGTCTTTCAGTCATTTTAAGTTCAACTGTTGAGGAATAGATGAGGGGTGGGCTATGGAGAGGTGATGGGAATGAGAGAACGGGAGGGAATGGGAAATGGGTTTGGTATGTAAAATGAAAAAAAGATAGTTTGTGTTCTTTTTTATTCAGGACCAGGAGGGGTTGGTCCACCCACTGAGACAGTGTGCCTGAGCTAATGGGAGCTCACCAAATCCAGCTGGACTGGAACTGAACGAGCATGGGATCAAACTGGACCCTCTGAATGTGGCTCACAATTGAGGCAGCTTGAGAAGCCAATGATAATGGCACTGGGATTTGTCTCTCCTGCATGTACTGGCTTTTGGGGATCCTATTCTATTTGGATGCACACCTTCCTAAGCCTGGATGGAGAGGGGGGGAGAGCCTTGAACTTTTCACAGGGCAGGGTACCCTGCCCTCTCTTAGGACTGGAAGGGGAGAAGGAGGAGAGTGAGTGGGAGAGAGGGAGGGAGGTGCAAGGAGGGGAGGAAGCAGACATTTTGAATGGTATTTGTTTTAAAGTAATAAAAACAAAAAAATAGGCATAGAATATAAAGGGAAAAATAAATAGATGACAGTTATATTACTGGTAAACTTTATTAGTGGTTTGGACTGGAGAGTATGCTGAGGTCAGTTTTGCATATTATTGAGGATGGAAATAACCAATGGACCTGAGATGTTAAGTAGGAAGATGCCATTATAAAGTCAAGCCAGAGTTCATGTATGAGAAATGTTTGGGCTAAAGATAAAAACTCACAAACCATCAGAATTAATCAAGTTTTAAAACTAAAGTCAAGAAAGGCCTGTGTAGGCAGAACAGAAAAATAACTTCCACCTCCATGTCTCCAGAGTTTTCGAATCTTAGGAAAGACACAGACACAGACTTGGAAAGGAAGCGACAGTCAAGGTAGCTTGGATTTATATATTTCTTAGATGTCAACACACTTCTTGAATCCCTGCTTTAAAAGAAAAAAAATAAGCATTTTGGGCTTAGTTAATTTTTCTACTCTCATAAATAAATAATTACAATGGATTCTCTAAATTACTAACACTTGAGCCTGAAGACATAGGTCTAATTATAGGTAAACAATTTAGCCTTTAAACTATGGTTTCTGGTTGTCTTGTACTGGAATATTTGTGGTAACCTGCTAAATTATTACTTGTCATATACAATGCTATTTAAGATAGAAAGTCTCTAGTTGCTCCTTATTTTGCTAACCACAAAACGACTCACAGCTGGGATATGATTCGTTATTACTTATTCACTACTATGTAAGATAGTTTATCCAAAGAGTATAAAAAGAAGTGGAATGTGATGCTGGAGAAGAGTCACATTACGACAATTTGGACTGCTTATTACTGCATCATGTCTCCCCTGTTCGTTGTAGCCCTTCAATTATTGAGCACCATCCACATTTTAAGCATCCTTTATATTTGAAGGTACTGGAGAACATTTCATTAAAATATCCATAAAGCTGGCAGCCAGTGTCAGCTCTAAATAATTTCCCCATGTAAGCCAATGGGTTATGAACATTTCTTAGTCTAATATAAAGTTGAGTGGAATGCATATGGGAATCTTATTGAATCTGTAATCTCAGATTTAATTTTTTTGTCTTATTTCAAAAATAATTAGAAAAAAACAAAAGTTATTAGAGTTACAATAAAAAAAGTGGGAAAGAGAGAGCAATAGGACTGACAACACTCAGAGAGAAGCAGAATTGTGTCTGGGTTATATCTTTAATGCCTGGACTTGCTTTAGTGCATGCTTCATAGTAGCCAAGATTTAGGATTAGTAAATTACAGCATCAAAAATATTTACTTTTGTCAGTGTATAAATAGCATTTAGAATCTGGGCACTCCTTAGTTTGTGTCTAGAGCCTCCATTAGTTAGACATTAATAGAGAGTAGGTCATTTTAGTGACTTTCTGCCCTTCCTGTCTCTAGTGTTGTGTATATGATGCACACGATAAAGACTGGATCATTACAGTAACATCTTGCCCTCTCTGTTTCTAGTGCTATGCATACATGGCACGCATCTTTTGTGTTTTCCTAAATTTGATTCCTTTTACTTTCAGGCTTCTTTACCTTCAAAATTTTAGTTAAACTGAGATTCAAGTATGTGTGTGTGTACCCATGTGTGTGCATGCACTTAAACTGACATAGTCCTATTTAAAAGTCTCTGATTATATTCTTGGAAAGAGAAAGATTTCTACTCTGGGAAAACACTGAAACCAGTATTCACACAGAAGCATCAGTATTATCCCTGAGCACACTGGAAAGGCCTGCAATTTATGCCTAACAGGTTAAATGTATTAAAAGTTTGAATTTGGTAAACTTAACTCAAATTTTATAAGAAAAAAATGACAATTGTAAAACCAAAATATGTGAGAAGACATAATATGAATAATATAAGCCTTTTATTAAATTGATAATTAATTCTATTTCAAGACTTTCTTAGTTGAAGAAAAGCATAAATACCTGAAAGTCACTTGTTTATGCTCGCTCTGATGAGTAACCTCACTTACATGTACCTGGCATCCTCAACTTCGTGTCTTGCATCTCTTCTTAACTCATTTCACTCTTTCTACGTACTTGTATGATTTAAGAAAAAAAGGGAGGGGGAATACATGAGAAAGGGAGGTCAAGACAATGATGGAGATCTCTGCAGAACTGAACCAAGCTCATGATAACACATGGACTCTAGACTGACAACTTTGGAGTCTCCATAGGACAGAACTAGGCCCTCCACATGTGGAAGACAGTGGTGAAGCTTGGTCTATCTATCTGAGGGGACCCTAGCATTAGAAAAAGGATCTATTCCTGGTCCGTGAGCTAGCTTGTTGAAACCCATTCCCTATGGTGGGATGCCATGCTCAGTCTTCTTTTAACTAATTAATTAATTAATAAGAGAACAAACTATTTTTTTAATTTTACATACCAATCCCAATTCTCATTCCCTCCCTTCCTCCCATCCCCTACATCTTCCCTCCCCACCCCCTACCCACTCCTCAGAGAGGGTAAGGTACATTGCTTTGGGGGAGTCCAAGACCCTTCATAGTATATCTAGGCTGAACAAGGTATCTATCCAAAGAGAACAGGTTCCCAAAAGCCAGTATAAGCAGTAAAGATAAGTCCTGGATGCACTACCAGTGGCCCCATAGTCTGTCCCAGTCTATAATATCTACAATACATTGAGGTGAGAAGTTCTTCTGTATATGTGTTGCTTTTATTGGTTAATGAATGAAGCTTTTGTAGTCAGTGGCTTAGCAGATAAGAACAAGGTGGGAATTCCAAGCAGATAGAGGAGGAAAAAAGGCAGAGTCAAAAAGATGCTATGTAGCCACCACAGGAGACAGACACTGGAAATTTACCCCGTAAGCCACAGCCATGTGGCATATACAGACTAATAGAAATGGGTTAAGATATGAGTTATCCAGAAATATGCCTAAGCTAATAGGCCAAGCAGTGTCTTAATTAATACAGTTTGTGTGATCATTTGTGGTCCGGGAACGGAAAAACAAGCAAGCAGTCTCTGCCTTCAATGTTCCTCTTGGAAACCCTGAATAATACACTACTTATCTCAAAATAAGCAGATTTATGTTCTGATATTCTTGATATTGTGAAATTAGGGATCACTTCTTCCCATTCTCATCATTCCAGACACTTGACAGGTCATTATGTCAGGTTGGCATATGGTGGTTTTTTTTTCTTGTTGATTCTTGAAGACTTTCATTTTCCTCTTCCATATGGCAAAAATGGCTACATATTTTGTGAGCATCTGCAAGGCAATGTTTAATAGTCTTACATCCCTAAGAAATTATGTTCAAGCTGACACATGTTTTTATAACCAGCATAGTTAAATGTCTAATGTCATTCTGCCCAAACACAATATGAACCTATTGCCAACTTTGTTGATACTCTTTAAATCTCTTTCAGTAATAAATGCATGTTAATTATTCTTTTCAGCAATTTTTTGACCATTCCATGTGTGTGTGTTCTTTTTTATTCTTTATCCAAATGTTCAGCAAAACTGAAAGATGAAAAACAGTGAGAGAAATTTTTATAAGAAAGAAAAATTATTAATCAACAGTGTTTTAGATGATACCATCAACTTTATGTTAAAAATTTCTCTTTTTATCCAAAGTTATGCTAAATTATTGGATAAAAAATATCTGGTATTTTAAATTTTGGTAAAATACACTTTTATGCATCTATTGTTTAAAATATTGTAAATGCTTTTTAAAAATTTTACATTACTGTAAGAATACAATTGAGGTTGAACAATATAAACCATTATTTTCTTTATACATACAAATATTCTTTTACTAGTTTTCATACACATGTAGTGTAAAGTCTGAAAGAAATTAGGATTCTCCCAAAGTCCAATTCACAGTTAAAAGATAATGGATATTTACATAAACTCCAAAGCACTCACTAGGATATATGTATTCTCAAGTGCTTTTTACCAAATTTGTTGTAAAGTATTAAATTCATAACTTATGCCAATTGTGTTTTTTAGATATGATATTCATCCAAGTACAAAGTTTTTAGGGTAATTAAGGTCAAAGTTGAAAATGTAAATGAATATGAGTAGAAGTAAATTATGATAAAATATACAGTAGTATTAAGTTATAACCAATAAAATAAATGTCCATCAATTTAGGTTATATAAATAAACAATTAAATAAATGCATAGATACATACATAAATGAGGTAAAATGGAAAAGTATCTCTCATGCAGAAGAATTCCAAGTCATCTACATTGCTATGTCTCAATAGCACATAGAATCTTTGCTTTTGCTTTTTCTTAATTTGCTTTTATCTGTTATTTAAGTGCAATTTGCATGAGTTCAATTAGGTCTATAGTACAGTAGAGAAGGTATATGAAGTAATATTCCAGTAGAGAAACATGAGAACCACCACCACCTCTACAATTCAAGTTACATTCACTAGTTTGAAGTCATGTGGCCAGACTATTCTATTAACATGAAACTAGGCTAAAAGCTTTTCGGGGACTTGAGGGATGACTCAGTCACTGCGTGCTTTCTGCACTTCCAAAGAAGACTGTTTTGTTCTAGGACCAACTTTGAGATCCTCACAACTGCTATAGAACCAGCGACCCCAACACCTTAGTTTGGTCTCTATGGACATCCATTTAGAGACACATACATATACACAAGTAATAATAACCTTAAAATCTGAAAATTAAATGGATCTCTATCTCTGCAATCTTCTCCCCAAATCACACACATGTACTTAATGCATAGTCATTAGAATAACATAAGACTTGTGTGGGCAGGGATTTTAGTTGGGATGCCAGCTCCCCGATAAACAGAGACTTAGTATTAATTATAAATGCTCAGCTGACAGCTCAGACTTATTACTAACTAGTTCTTGCAACTTAAATTAACCCATATTTCTTATCTACATGCTATCACATATGGTACTGTTTTCAGCACAGCATGTTCATCTTGCTTCTCTCTGTGACTCCTTGCAACTCCCCCGACTTTACCTTTTTTCTTGTTGTGTCCTTAGCTTGGCTCTTCCCCTAACTTCTTCCTGCCTAGCTATTGACCAGTCAACTTTCATTAAACCAATCAGAAGGCACATTAACAAAGACACATCTTCTGAGTGCACAAAAAGATTATTCCATAACAAGGCGCAATTTCTGAAAATCATAACGCCTCTTGGCTTTTCAAATTTTGAACACACACTCCTCATGTAAGTTATTTTTTTTTATTGAGAAAACGAAAAAAGTTTCCGCCTCCCCCCAGCCTCCCATTTCCCTCCCCCTCCTCCCACCCTTCTCCCCCTCCCCCCACTCCCCTCCCCCTCCCCCTCCAATCCAAAGAGCAGTCAGGGTTCCCTTCCCTGTGGAAAGTCCAAGGTCCTCCCCCCTCCGTCCATGTCTAGGAAGGTGAACATCCAAACTGTCTAGGCTCCCACAAAGCCCAAACTTGAAGTAGGATCAAAACCCAGGGCCATTGTCCTTGGCTTTTCATCAGCCCCCATTGTTCGCCATGTTCAGAGAGTCCTGTTTTATCCCATGCTTCTTCCGTCACAGTCCAGCTGGCCTTGGTGAGCTCCCAATAGGTCAGCCCCACTGTCTCCGTGGGTGGGTGCACCCCTCGTGGTCCTGACCTCCTTGCTCACGCTCTCCCTCCTTCTGCTCCTCACTGGGAACTTGGGAGCTCAGTCCGGTGCTCCTGTGTGGGTCTCTGTGACTATCTCCATCCATCACCTGATGAAGGTTCTATGGTGATATGCAAGATAATCATCAGTATGGCTATAGGATAGAGTCATTTCAGGTTCCCTATCCTCAGCTGCCCAAGGAACTAACTGGGGACCTTGCCTTGGGCTCCTGGGAGCCACTCTAGGTTCAAGTCTCTTGCCAACCCTAAGGTGACTCCCTTAACTAAAAATTGTGCTTCCGTGCTCCCCTATCCCACCTTCCTTTATCCCAATCCTCCTGTTTCCCCAAGTTTCCCTCATCCTCCCCCTCTCACTTTTCTCTCCCCTTCCCCCGATACTCCCATCCCTCCCCCAAGATCCCAAAGATCTTCACCAACCCTGCAACAGACAAAGGCCTGATCTCCAAAATTTATAGAGAACTCAAGAAACTAGACTTCAAAATGCTAATTAACCCAATTAAAAAATGGGGCACTGAACTGAACAGAGAATTCTCAACAGAAGAAGTTCAAATGGCCAAAAGACACTTAAGGTCATGCTCAACCTCCTTAGTGATTAGGGAGATGCAAATCAAAACAACTTTGAGATATCATCTTACACCTGTCAGAATGGCTAAAATCAAAAACACCAATGACAGCCTTTGCTGGAGAGGTTGTGGAGGAAGGGGTACCCTCATCCATTGCTGGTGGGAATGCAAACTTGTGCAACCACTTTGGAAATCAGTGTTTTGGTTTCTCAGGAAGTTCGGGATCAACCTACCCCTGGACCCAGCAATACCACTCCTGGGAATATACCCAAGAGATGCCCTATCACATGACAAAAGCATCTGTTCAACTATGTTCATAGCAGCATTATTTGTAATAGCCAGAACCTGGAAACAACCTAGATGCCCTTCAATGGAAGAATGGATGAAGAAAGTGTGGAATATATACGCATTAGAGTGCTACGCTGCGGTAAAAAACAATGACTTCTCGAATTTTGCATGCAAATGGATGGAAATAGAAATAGAAAACACTATCCTGAGTGAGGTATCCCAGACCCAAAAAGATGAACATGGGGTGTACTCACTCATAATTGGTTTCTAGCCATAAATAATGGTCACGGAGTATATAATTGGTGAACCTAAAGAAGCTAAATTAGAAGGTGAACCCAAGGAAAAACATATAATTATTCTCTTGACTAAGGGAAGTAGACAAAATTGCCTCATGTAAGTTATTATGGACAAGCCAAGTTGGCTCAAGGTATGTGGAAACCCCTGTCATCTTTGTCATTCTCTGGATTTCTAAAATTATTCTGTGATGAAGCTGTACGTTTTAGCATTTTCTAACTGACTTCCATGTCACTTGGCTCAACATCCAGCTTATCAAGTAAGAATATGCTGAGCAGGAAGTGCGCAAGTTGTCTGTTAATCGGTTGTATTTATGATGCTAAATGTCATGAGGCGGAAGTGCAGACCCCATTGTCATTCAGTCAAGAGACAGGAACAACAGTTTAGGAGTCTCAGAGAACCACTGTAAATAATGTTACTATCGCCCACTCATGCACAAGTTACACTTAGGTAAATCTCTAACCAATAGTGGTATATTATATGTGTTTTAATAAATAAAGCTTATCTGAAGATCAGAGGGCAAAGCAGCCATAATAGTCAGTCATATAGGCTAGGGAGTGGAGGCACACACCTTTGATCCCAGGATTTGGGACACAGGAAGATAAATCTCTCTGGCTACTCAAGGCTACACAAGATTGAATCTGTCTAAAAGAGAAGCAGATCTCACACAAAGGTGATTCCAGCACTTGGAATCACAGTACTTTAATCCCAGCACTAGGGAGGTGGAGACAGCAGTGATATGGTTGGGTGGAAAGAAGAATAGAAGACAGGAACTCAGGGAAGTGTAGTCAGAGGAGAGCATTACTGGATCAGGATCTGTCCTTTGTTTGTTGGAGAAGCCTTGGTAGAGGTAAGATGTCTCTGTCGGAGGAGCTTTGGTAGAGTTAAGATCTCTCTAGTGGCTTGACTCCTTTGGTTTTTTGATCTTCAGCTTGAACCTCAATTGCTCTGGGTTTTTATTATTTGTGCTACACTAACACTCTCTTCCTCCTGTGTAAAAAGTCTAAAGTTTAATATATTCTAGGCTTTTTAAAAATTCATCTAAAGCCCAGAGTTTGTTAGCTGAGAAATAATATTTGATCTTGTAAACTGCCCCGATTTCCCAGGATGAAAGTTTTCACTGAAATACAAGATTTCACTTCCTTAATTGTGATCCAATTTACAGATTTTTTTCATTCATATAAATCCAACTACTGTATTTTTTTTAACTTTACATTGAGATAATTATCCTATTAATAACAAAGTACACTACATACATGAGTTCCCATTGGGGTATTCATCTTAATTTCCCTTGATTCATTCTTCTATCAAACTTGGCAGAGAGATTATGATTTATAAGAAATCTCACCTTAGTTATAGGTGAATCCTTAGAAGAAATGGTTTAGCCAAGTCCTATATATAAAACTATTAGGTAATGGTTAAAATATATTATTTCTTATACTTAGTTTATTGCTTAGAGGTTAAGTGCCTAGTCATCAAACTGAATTGAAAACAAAACAAAAATACAAGCTACTTCTATGCAAACTGCTTCCTATTACATAAAAAAAACAAACCTGAAGTTAAAAAACTTCCTTACTTTATCATAATAAATAGCTTAAAATTCTCACCATAAATTTATTATCATTATGCTTAAATATCCTAATGTTTCAGTTCTAGACACATACTTAAGAGGTTACTTTGATAATATCGCATATCTGTTTCTATATTTGCATTATTCAAATTGCACTTACCTTCTTGAAGGGAGGTAGGGAAGTGGATGGAGGTGAGACGAGAGGTAGGGAGGAGGGAGACTGAAAAATGGAGGAAGGAGAAGCTGGTCAGGATGTATTGTATGAGAGAAGAATAAAAACTAAAGTTGCCTTATTAAACATTTTCACAGACTACATATTTTCTTTGTTTCTTTTATTTTTTGTATAGTGTTCTGCAACATAATTTGATTAGGTAATATAGCTATAATGTCTAAAAACAGGTGTGATTTAAAATTATCTTGCCATGATGTGACATTCATTATTTAAAACTGAATTTTAGGTGCTTATGACAGCTAATGTTTTATATACATATACATACATATACATACATATACACTGTTTCTTCCATTCTCAGTTACAAGTTAGTTTTTCTTTTTGAGTTTTCAAACACAGTGCTTCCATGATGACCCAAGGGCTGGGTGGTACAGCAGTACACGTACCCTCCTCAGTCAGGGTCAGTTGCAGGCAGCTGGCTCAATTCCACAGCAGGGTCCACCGAGGGACCCTGCACATTATAACTGTGCAAATAATTGTGATCATTTTCAAAATATAATGAGTAATTACCTTTCTAAAGTATTTAGAGATATATAACCCAAGAGAAAAAATTTATATTTGTTCCCCTATTGTATTTAACTAGAGATGACTATTAATACCATTGTTAGTTAGCATTTTAAAGTCTAGTTTCTTTAGTATTTTATATATTTTGGAGGTCAGACCTTTGTCTGTTGCAGGGTTGGTGAAGATCTTCTCCCAGTCAGTAGGTTGCCTTTTTGTCTTAGTGACAGTGTCCTTGCATGGAAGTCAGGACCACGAGAGGTGCACCCATCCACCGAGACAGTGGGGCTGATCTATTGGGAGCTAACCAAGGCCAGCTGGACTGTGACTGAAAAAGCATGGGATAAAACCAGAATCTCTGAACATGGCGGACTGAGGGCTGATGAGAAGCCAAGGACAATGGCATGGGGTTTTGTTCCTACTTCATGTTCTGGCTTTGTGGGAGCCTAGCCAGTTTGGATGTTCACCTTCCTAGACCTGGATGGAGGGGAGAAGACCCTGGACTTTCCACAGGGCAGGGAACCCTGACTGCTCTTCAGACTGGAGAGGGAGAGGGAGAGGAGTGGGGGGAGGGGGAGAGGGGCGGGAGGAGGGGGAGGGAAATGGGAGGCTGGGAGGAAGCAGGGATTTTTTTTTCAATAAAAAAATAAAATAAAAATAAATACCATTGTTATATTTTCAGATGGTGGTTGACACCATTGACTGTTTTCTAGGAGGCCTGTCATTTGGTTGCCTGCTCATAATGGATGTTTTTGCTTCTTGGGAATTGGTTTTAATATTCATAATTGTCTTTATAAGTGAAATGTTAATAATCAAATAAAAAGAGATCACTGTCATAAGAGTTGTGCTGTAGGTAGTGTTTGCAAAGGCTTGAAAATACAAAGTACACTAAGAGAAGCAGGTCTGATGCACCTTTGCTATGTGATGGGTACATATAAAGAATTTAAGTCAGGTAACCTGAAATGAGTTTATAAGAAACTAGATTTTACATCCTGGAGAAAAGTGCAGAAGTTATTATCCCCACATTTTTAAAGAAGAGTGATCCATCTGCTCTCTTGTTTTCCTATGTGTTCTTATGTACCCCGGTAGCATAACAATAATAATGTAAAACTACTGTAACTGTGATGGATATTATTTGTCAAGGTAGGTCAGGTTCAGCTTGTATTCTCTTTCTCCCTTTTGTAGGTCACCACACACACGGTGTAAAGTAACCTTGAAAAATATCATTGTACAAATAACTCCCAAATAGTTCTGTGTTCGTTTCTTACATGTCTTTTAAAACTAATACTTTTTAACATAATCATCCTTTCTTCAAAGACGTCCAGATGTAACCTAAGCCGCATATTTTCCCTGAGAAAAACAAATTATAGATTGTCATTTTCTGTGGCCTAATCCGCATATTTCTTTATTTGCGGGTGATATTTTCCACCCAACATGTGGAACAAGGTCTCACTCTGTAATGAAACCCCCTTCAGAAAAAGTCTGCAGTAGTTCCTCATTGTATAAACTAGTTATCTAGAAAATTTCCATTATTTCAACAAGGTGCAATTTTTTTTCAAATTATGTAGGGATTATGTGCTTTTAAGGGTACTTTGAAAATGACGGTTTTTTCAAAGAAAGTTTTAAAGGCATTAATGGGGGTCCCCCCCACAAAAAGTGCTTTCAGGAAGTGGAAAGAAAAACTTTGATTGTATTAAATAGATAACTCAAATTATTCTCTACACAGCTTCTCTAAGGAAAGCACCATAATGTTTTACACTTTTAATTTTCATTCCCATAGTTACCCTCCCTAATATTATCATACACAATGAAAGTTTGATTATATTAATGGACTGGTTTGTAGAAACACAAAAAGGTAATACATAAACAAGGAGAGAGGCCAACTTGAAAATTTACACCATTAGCAGATTTCAATGCGTCTTGATGCAGGATTGACATTAATGATAGAATCATGCTACCATTCTTCAAATATATCAATCATCTTAATAAAACAAAACAAGTGTTGTTTTATAATTTATAGGAATATCTAATATAGTTTGTTTACATATTTGTTACATAAAATATTTATAAAAATAAGACCATAAATTCTCAATATTGTTATTATTTGAGGGATAAGAAAGTGACTCAAAAGCTGCGCATCATATGAGTCTCTGAAGAAATAACCTAGGTGGAAATCTGTTAATTTTATCTCCCAAAGAAAGAGCTACCTTACTATATTTTGTCAACTTTTATTTTAAGTGAAATCGTAATGTAGTGATAAATGAATTTCATGAAATTTTGTTGTCTTTTTTTTTTGTATTTAGGTTCATGTTATCAGATGGTGCCTAATTTCGTAGCCCAAGCTGTCTTTAAATTGACAATCCTCCTGTGTCAGTCTCCCACATACTGGGTTCAATGGATGCACCTTTATGTAATTTTAAATACTAAAACATAATCAACATAGTTTTTAACCTTAACATTTTTTCAGCCATCTAGCTATTTACAGAAAAAAAACAACAACAAAACAGCCCCCACCCAAAAAAAAAAAAAAAAAAAAAAAAACAAGAAAAAGAGAAAGCAAAAGTAGAGTTAGACTTAGAGGTCACTACTACTAAAACCACACGAAAAAAGTACCTACTGTGTTTGGATATTTTACTATATTTCTGAGGATTTAAGGACTTTTTTTTAAATTGAAAATAGATTCTTCTTCCATATAATACATACTGACCATAGTTCCTCTCCTTCCACTCTTCCCAGCTACTCTCACCTCCTGTCTCTATGACAGCCATTCCCTCTCTAGTCCCTCTTCAGAGACAACAACCAAACAGAACAAAACAAGATACAAGAAGACGAGACAAAAGCCCTCATATAGAGTCGGGACAAGGTAATTCACTAGGAGGAAGAGTCTCAAGAGCACTCGAAAGAGTAAAAGATGCACCCTGTCCTATTGTTAGTCCCACAAAAACACTAACAGTCAAAAAAAAAAAAAAAAAAAAAAAAAAAAAAAAAAAAAAAAAAAAAAAGCCGGGCGATGGTGGCGCACGCCTTTAATCCCAGCACTCGGGAGGCAGAGGCAGGCGGATCTCTGTGAGTTCGAGACCAGCCTGGTCTACAGAGCTAGTTCCAGGACAGGCTCCAAAGCCACAGAGAAACCCTGTCTCGAAAAACAAAAAAAAAAACAAAACAAAAAAAAAACAAAAAAACAAAAACACTAACAGTCACAACATGATTGCTGAAGACCTGGTACAAACTCCTGCAGGCTCCATGCTTGCCAATTCAGTTGATTCGATGGGCTGTGTCCTCTATCCCATTTGACTCATAGAATCCTTCTGCCCCCTTTTCCTTGGGGTTCCTGATCTCCAAGGGAAGGATCCTGGTGGAGACTTCCAATTTAGATTCTGCATCTGTCTGTGGGTCTTTGCATCAGTTCCTATCTGCAACTGGAGGAAGACTCTTTGACGATTGTACAAGCCACCTATCTATGAGTATAACAGAATACCATTAGGAATCATCCCATTGCATTTGTTTTAAACCAAGCTGTCACATGGGAGCCAAACTATAGTACATTGCAATATTCAAGTTTCTAAGGAAGGATTGTTTTAAAAACCTGCCATCCTTGGAATATGTTCTTTGATCTTGTCTGGAAAACAACAAAATACAATATTTTCAGCAACTCAAAAGCACTGGTGCAACAGAACAAGTAGAAAATTACTGTTTGGGAACACAATTAGGTAGGGGATATGATAAGAAACCAAATGTTCTTGTTTTACAACTCTACTTTCCAGCAAAGAAGAGGAAACTTAAAAGACCCAAAAATCCAGACAGGCAATGAAGATGATGTGTATCCAGAAGAGTATTAAAAAGATCATAGGACACATTAACTGATTGTCTTGTACAAATTGTCAGCTCTGAAAACTTATATACATGTAACTAATATGGACTAAACTGCTTATGTTTGGTAATATAATATATACTATTATAATGCAAGTGTAGTAACAGTTAGAAAAAGAGAGATGGTGAATTTGAAGAAGAGATATGGATGGTTCGCATGGAGAGAAGAAAAGGAAGAATTCTTGCAATTAAATTGTAACCTCAAAACAATCTTTAATTTAAAAAAAAAAAGTAAACTGTGGCTGTTTAAATACTTAACATAAAAAAGATTTAAAAACTTGCCTGTTTGAAATTTCTAAATTATTTCTATTAAGTCAGTAACTAAACCATTGCATTATAATTCAGTATGATCCCAATAAAAAATTTGTGTCATTCTGTGCTCAAATCTTTCCTCAATTCTATTTTCATTCTTCAATGAGTTATTTCCATCATTACTACTGCTTAGACTAATTCACTGAAAATCAGAACATTTCACTGCCTTGCAAGTTTTTCCCATGTTTTCGCTTATCAGAGTAAACTGCATTTTCCATTGCCAAGTCCACTGTGCATCACTGACTCTTTGCTTTTTACTAAATTTGTGTCTGTATAACTTAAGACTTACAGCTGGTTTAAGAATTTTTGTTTTTATGTCCATTTAAATTTATTTTTCTTAATGATTATGCAGTTATTGCTTCATTGGCTTGAGAATTGTTTCATTGTATAGAGAACTGATGTCTACCTTTACGAGGAAAATTATCTACACAGATTTGTGAACTTAGCAGCAGAAGAGTCCCTGTTTATAGGAGATTACTGTGACTGCATTTTACTGAAATTCCAGACAAGAATGACCTCATAATTAAGAAAGTATTCCTTTTCACATCCTATAATGGTGATACTATTCTAGCTTTAGAAAGAAACCTCAGATTATGTTGCCTCATGTCTACCAGAAAAGTAAGTGTTCAAATAGTCATTTGTTTTAAACAAAAATTAAAATAAAAAGTTAAACTATATAATTTCTGTTACTTCTTATATTTAAATAAAAATATTCAAAATGAAATTATTGGGTAACTATAAATGCATTATTTCTTTAACCAAGGTTAATCATAAGCTTTTACATTCTGGGTAGTAGCTCATTCTTAGTTATAAAAAAGTTAATTTTTTGATGTCTATATGATTACACAAATTTTTCATGCAGGTATACTCCACTATTACCATTTTAAAGTAAAAATATGTCATTTTCACATGACTTGATCTTATTCTAATTATCATTGTCATTAATAAAACTGTTTTTCTAATTAAATTATTTAAAATATTTGTATAATAATACAACATTGGATACAGTTTTTAGTGAAATTTAAGACTATAATAGTGTTGTTAAGTATGAACAAAAGGGGTTGGAGAGATGGCTCAATGATTAAGAGCATTGCCTGCTCTTCCAAAGGTCCTGAGTTCAATTCCCGGCAACCACATGGTGGCTCACAACCATCTGTAATGAGGTCTGGTGCCCTCTTCTGGCCTGCAGACATACACACAGACAGAATATTGTTTACATAATAAATAAATATTTCTTTAAAAAAAAGTAAGAACAAAATATACTAAGACAGCTTTCTGTGACAGCGACACTACTGTGGGTGATTTATTGGAACACTTGAAGGTTATCTGATCCCTCAGTTCTGATTTCCTTTCCTTCTTGGCATATATATGTCAGACCTGTACATATATCACCAAATAGAAAGTCTAAGATCATTTTTCTCAGCTTTACATGGTTCGTGGTCTGATAGCTTTACTATCTCAGCATTATTTGTCATTGTTGGAAAGTGTGTGAGTAGTGTGGACCTTAGTGTAACATTGAAGTGCAGATTCTTTCTCACTTAATATCTTCGGAAACGCCCATTATTTGTACCTCAAGTGAAGGCTATTTTCTTTCTTATTAGTATAAGCAACAAGGAAAACCTTATACTCAAATTAAAAATCAAAATAGGATGCAGTAAGAAGTTCAATGGTAGCACACATAATGCTCAATGTCACATTGTGTTTGATTCCTTGTCCCACAGAATAAAGATATCAACACAAAAGAGGGCCAACAAAGTTCCCACTTCAAATATAAATTAGTAATTTATAACCAATATGCCAAATATAAGGAAATTAATTTTCTAATAGAGTTGTAGATTCTAACTTAACCTCAGATGAAAACTCTTAGAGAATTCAAAGACAATGAAAAAATACTTTCCAATGCTCTGAGTAAACTGGCTATAAACAAAGGAATAGTTAAGGTATCATTCCTCAATTTTTAGAAGAAATACATAATAGAGCAAAGACTACTATTATAAAAGTCAAAGGACTGAAATATGATAGCATCAAATATTTAAAACATTGACTTCAAAGTCCAAAATTAGAAAGAATAGTATTTTAGTGAATATATTGTAATGTAATTTATTAGATGAAATAAAACTAAATATCTTTCTGATCCTTTGACAGCACGAGATATAAAGACATAGCATTCATTTTTGGTAGCATAAATATGAAGCTACGGAGAAACCCTGTCTCGAAAATCAAAAAAAAAATTGTGCCAAGTAAAACTTCAGGTAGACTGATTTTTATATTAACAATTATAAGAAATATTATCTCAAGCAAGCTGTGAAGCTAAAACTCTGAATAAAATATTTCAAGAAAATTAAAGTTTATCTTTACTAATATGATTTGTGCAGAATCTTCTTTATCCTTTGTATAGTTTCATTAGAAGAAAAGCAAAATAACAATCTATACAATATTGATGAAATTATGATAAGTTTGTTAGATGTTGCTTATCACATTTTATTGTCTTTATACTTGCTATAAAATATTTGAGGATTATTGAAGAACTAATAATGAATAATCAAGATCTGTAAACCCTGATACTATAGACATTGGCAAAATTGTCTTTACAACAGAAACAATAAAATATTGTTCTCTATACTTGTTTTCTTAGATGGAAACATATTTCCCGTAAGTGTTTAATGACCTCAAGTGATTTTATTGTCAAAACTTACACATATCATTAAAAGACAAATTTTCTAATAATAATTCTTAGTAGCTCTTGTTTCCACTTTAATCATCGGTTTTCTAAATCTAGCCAACTGTTATTTTTCAATAGTTTCCACCTATGCTATATATACAACTAAAACAAAGAATCTTAGACTCTTACAATTCATGAATTTTACTGCCTCCCTTAATGTTAGGCTTTAAATGAACCTGTTAAATAATTTTTACACGAAAACAATGCTTACAATTTATCAGATGGTTACTGCAAAATGCCAGGCTCTTTATATAAAAGATGTGGATTTCAAGATACTTCAGTTGGGTTTGTGCATTCCTAGCATGGTGTAACACCTGTCTTTGATCCTCAGCCCCCCTTAAAACAGGTGAGAGGGCTCAACTCTCTTTCCCCATCACTACACTAAAGAGGTAGAAGACAGAGTAGCAGAAATTTGGGATCAGCCTCAGTTACATAAAGTGTTTAAGTTCTATTTGGGTTATGTGAGACCCTGTATATAAAGCAGATTTTTTTTAAAAAGGCAAGCTAACATTGTATTCATTTATTTAATCACCTTATGATGTTTGAAAGCCAGTATAGCCACACAAGAAATATGTACAGATTGCAATGAAATATAAACTTTTTCTAGATCCTTGGTAGGTGGAAAAAGTATTACCAACGTGAATACATTTCAAAACAGTGTGCTGCCATTCATATCTTAATAGACACAGAAACATATATTGCAATAATATTTAATAGGATCTTAGTTCTAGGTTTGATCTGTTTTAATCAGGTTTGATAGCACTTTTCCAAGTTAATGGGGCTGTCTGGAATTTTGCCAGTCTAAAATGATTTTAGCCTAAGGATAATCCTGTCTCAATGTCTCAATCCTTATGAAAGAGTTATATATTATACATTCAAATAGAATTCCATTCGCCTCCATTCTGATTTCAGTGCCTGCTGCAATACATTATGTGTAACTGTTCAGTCCCATTATCTGTACCTGGTTCTTCCTTTCACCCTAATAATAGCATAAAGATCTGAAGGGTGAACTCTTCCTCTTATTTTCTTTTTCTTCTCACTCCCTCCGCCTTTTCCATTGTCAGATTTTTGCAGGTTCACATTTTTTAAAATAGTCGGATCTGAAGCTTGATATGTAGTCCCCGACAGGTGCCTGTGACTCCATCATGTGGGAGTCAGAAACAGAAGGAATGATACGGTCACAGGTGACTGCCACCACACCTACGCGCCTGGAGCTTTCTTTTAAATACTACAGGAGAAAAGAACAAAGCTTAAAAAGAGCAATAATCTTGATAAAGTAGTGCACTTCCTCTTTACTATGGCTACTCTAGGAAATTAATGCAGGCATAGATCTTCCCAAGTGAAAGCTGACCTCAATACTTCAAACATAAAATCCTTCAAAATGAAGTGAGCCAGAAACAGAAGGAAAAAGTACAAGTTCATATATGTGAGAAGTATTTTTGAATTTCGACCAAGGTGTAGGTAGTGACTATTACAGTCTCTGAGGTATAAAAAGAGAGGTTGTGTATTTCTACCAAAACGTAATTTGCTAGAAAGTAGACATTCTGATGTTTATCTTCATAGTTAGAGGACTGCTATTCACAATAATGCACCACGTATTTTATGAGGATTCTGAACACAGAGCTCAGAGGTTTCACATTTCAGCCACAAAAATAGAGAAATTCTGATTGTGATGATTAGATCAAATGTGTACTACATAACTGTGTTTAAAAATTATACTCTCCCCTATTTATTTTTACAGTAACACATTAATTATGATAAAGTAAAATCAATATTTGTTTGAACTGACCCTTACATGAGCATCAGTAATCGCAAGAGTGTGAAAACCTACTATTGTAAAAGATTATATATATATATATATATATATATATAGAGAGAGAGAGAGAGAGAGAGAGAGAGAGAGAGAGA
>JABTXL010000001.1:22118201-22257111 GCA_025134845.1 Neodon shergylaensis | reverse complement strand
AGAGAGAGAGAGAGAGAGAGAGAGAGAGAGAGAGAGAGAGAGAGAGAATGGATTGTTTAATGGAGTTATTATATAACAGGTAGGGACAATAGCCCAACATGTTTGCAATATAAACAACCCAGTAACAAGAATTACTCCTTTCGAGATATTGACTTACAGAGTTCCACAGTGACCCAAGCTTACAGGCTGTGATGACTGTTTTGGCTGTCAACTTGACTACAGCTGGAATAAACTGCAAACCAGATATGGAGGTGATCCAGATAACTGTGATCCAGGTCTTTAGGCAGGAAGACAAAATGCCCTGGAGGTGGGATGAAAAACACCTTTAATCCAGATCTTGAGGTGGAAAGACATACCTTTCATCTGGATCACATTTTCTGCTCTAATCCTTTATAAGAACAATGGAAATAGGAATGTTTCCTTCGTCTTTGCCTGCTTGTTCTTGTCTTGTCATCTCATTCCTTCCTTCCCTGACATTGGAAACTCCTTTATGGGATTCCCACATACGCAAAACTTGAGATGAGAAACACAGCCTCAATGCACTGAAAAAATTACTACATTCTTAGACTTTCTTTTCACGACTATCATTTATGGGTTATTTAGATTGCAGTCTGTAAGTCATTCCCATTCATTCCGTGTGTGTGTGTGGAGAGAGAGAGATTTATTCCATAAATTCTGTATTTCTAGAGAAACCTGAATAACATACAAGCTATTTTATTAACCTTGATTAACCTCAGAATTTTAAAGAAAAAAAATATTCCTGCAGACAACACATACCTGAGTCACATAAAGAAAACAACCAGGAAGCTTTTACCTGATGATTATCACCCATGTTGTTGAGAGGTATTATGCATGTTACCAGAGGAGAAAAAATAAGCAGCAGTCTCACCCAAATAAGATCCCTGCAAGCTGAAGTAGTGCCTGAAATGACAAGATACATCCACTGATTTAATAGTATCATGAATATTATGGGAGTAAAAAAATGATTTTTTTGTTTGGACCTAAGGCCAGTTACACATGGAGGAACCTATAATTAGCACCAATATCAGGGGCCAAGAACCTGTCACTAGACCTATAATATGTACCAGAGGAGAACCTAATATTATTATTCTATCAAATGAACATAGTACTGAAACAATTCCTAATGAAGGCTGACTTTATCCATAGCTCAATGTTTCTCTCAGCCTTCATTAAGCAAGCTTCTTTTGAAAATAGATGACTATCAACATGATTTATTTTTTTACTTCTGATGGAGAGAAAAAAAAAGACTTTGGGGTGCTCTGCCCCATATTAATGGACATATTAAACCCCATGCCTCCATATGTTGGCATATTTATAAAAGAAGTGGCAGAGATAATAAGATCCATAGGTATTGGATAACTTGAAGGAAAGAGTGTTTTTAAGACACAAAGAGAGAAGCCCATATGAACTTGCAATGCTTGGAAAAAATTCATAAGACCTATGCAGACTCAAAACAGGCAAAATCCTAACAGAGGGAAATATGTAGGCACACAAATACCATCATTAACTGGCAAACTACTCTCAATTAGTAGTTGCTGGGAAAGAGAGAGAGTCAGTTTTCTTTAATGATGTAACTCCTGTTAGATTGAGAACACTCCAGGACAGGCCCTACTTATTAACAAAGTCAAAATAAACTTGACTCCAGAAAAACAGGAATATGAAGACAAAGATGGAAATGGAGGACAAGGGGAAGGAGCAGAAGGATGAGAAGAAGAAGAAGGCACAATGTTGGGTAGGTAGGGAAATTTGAGTGGAGAGAGTGAGTATGGAAAGAGCAGGGAAAAGGAAGCTAATATGATAAACATGTATTATGTGGAATTCTCAACGAATAAAAGTATTTATGAAAACAAGTTGACATAAAAATGCTGCAACATGCTAAATACTCACTTTCAGGAAAGGAAGCACAGCTCAAAACTAATATCTAGAGGCACATGAAGAACTCATTTGTTCTTGTTTTATTTTTACTTGCAAGGTGACCATCTCAGGGAAGCACATAGGCGACATTCAGGCCTTTACTCCTCTCCTCCAATCCAATAACCCAATCTCATCTCATTCCCTATAGAAGATCAAATCATGAGGAATCTCCTCCCTCACAGCCCTATTATTAAAATAATAAACATATTCTGGTGACAAACCCTAGTATCCTTCCTCCTGAAAACCCCCTCCCTACACCCTTCTATCCAGTGTCCATCTTAACTATCAGCTCCCAGTTTCAAGAAACACATTCATTCCAAAACCTTCGTTGGACACACCAAGCAAAATACCTAAAACCTTACCTACAGGATACCCCATAGCCAATACACTCTGCTAAGAACAAGAAAAAGCAGAAGAAATCTTGAGTATATGCACATAAAGCCAAGACAAGAGCACATATCAGCACCTGCAATTACAATCATGACAAATCTAGATGTTGAAATGTCAGCACAAAAACACAATCAGTAATAGTCAAGGCAATGTTTTCACTAGTGCACTACATTCCTACTTCTGTAGGTCTTGAGAAAACAGTATAGCATAGGCACACAATGACAACTTCATAATAGCTATTATGAATATGACTATTGACTTTAAGGGGATATGAATAATTTTACTAATAAAATAATTGAAAACCAAACAAGTGGTTGAATGAAGTGGAGAATTCTATTCAAGAAATGAAAGTAAAAATGGACTGATTGAAGAAAATCAAACTGGGTTAAACTGAGAAATAAAAACTGAAGCTATCTTTGGTTCGTGTTATAACTTTAGCCCATGGTGGTCCGATAAGATACAAGGGGCTCTTCCAATTTTTTTTTTAATCTGCTGAGATTTGCTTTAAGACCAAGTATGTGATCAACGTTATAGAAGTTTCTATGAGGTGTTGAGTAGAAGGCATATTCTTTTGTGTTTGAATAAAATGTTCTATCGATGTCTATTAAGTTCACTTAGTCATAACATCTGTTAGTTCCCTCGTTTCTCTGTTAAGTTTCTGATTGGCAGACCTGTGCTTTGGGGAGAGTGGGATGTTAAAGTCTCTTATAATTACTGTGCTGGGCTTGATGTGTGATTTAAGATTTAGCAATGTTTCTTTTACTAATATGGGTGCCCTTATACTTGGGGCAGAATTGAGATTTCATCTTGATGACATTTTTTCCTTTGATAAATATGAAATGGGCTTTTCCATCTTTTTTGATTAATTTTAGTTTGAAGTCTATTTTATTTAATATGAGAATAGCTACACTGGCTTCCTTCTTATATCCATTTAATTAGAAAATCTGTTCTTAATGCTTTACTCTGAGGTGTGTTTCTTTTTGCAGCAGGATAATGGATTCTGTTTTCATATCCATTCTTTTAGTCAAGTCTTTATATTGGCACATTGAGTCCATTGATATTAAGTGATGTTATTGACCAGTTAATATTAATTTCTCTTATTTATTCATTTATTTATTTATTTATTTATTTGAATTTGGTGGTGGTGATGAAACTATGTGTGTTTCCCTTCTTTGGGTTTTGCTTTTGTGAGACTATCTACTCTCTGTGATTTTGGGGAAGTATTTGAGATCTATGGTTTCATGTTTTCTTTCTAGTACTTTCTGTAGCACTGGATTTGTGGATAGGCATTATTTAAATCTGACTTTGTCATGAAATACCTTGTTTTTTCTGTCTGTGGTGATGGAGTGTTTTGTTGGGTTGAGTATACTGGGCTGCTATTCACGGTCCCTTAGTATCTGTAAAATGTTTATCCAGGACCTTTTGGGTTTTGAAGTTGGGTATAATTCTGATAGGTCTGCCTTTATAATTTACTTCAACTTTTACCTTTGTAAGGAGAGTTATTTTTGTTTTTGTTTTTTTTTGTTTGTTTATTTGATTGATTGATTTTTCTTTTGTCTAGCCTATTTGGTGTTCTATTAGCTTCTTGTACTTTTATAGGCCTATCTTACTCTATGTTGAGAAAGTTGAAAGTTTTCTTTTATGATTTTGCTGAATGTTTTCTCTGCCTTTGAACCGGGATTCTTCTCCTATCCCTATTATTTTTAGATTTGGTCTTTTTATGGTGTACCAGATTTCCAGAATGTTTTGTACTAGAAATTTATTGGAGTTAACATTTTCTTTGACTGACGAATCTATTTCCTCTATCATATCTTCAATGCCTAAAATTTTCTCTTCCACTTCTTGTATTCTGTTGGCGATCATTGATTCTGTAGGTCCTGTTTGCCTCCCCAGCTTTCACATTTGCAGAATTCCCTTGGTTTGTGTTTTCTTTATTGCTTCTATTTCAGTATTCAACTCTCAAATCATTTTCTTCACCTGTTTGATAGTTTTCTCTTGATTTTCTTTGCTTTCTTTAAGGAATTTGTTGATTTATTTCTGATTTTTGTTTGCTTTTTTCCTTGTTTTTTTTTTAACTTTTCAAATTTTTAATTAATGCATATCTGCTCATAGCTCGGTGCCTAGCGCAATTAAATCGGAAATTACTCTGCCCACAGCTGATGGGATCAGATGCAGAGACCCACAGGCAAACATTCGGTGGAGACAGAATGAAAACTGCAGATTTCCACTGGGCTTCTTGGAGCAGAAGAGAGAAAGGAAGAATTGTAGAAACTAGAGTTGTCAATGACACCAGGAGAACACAACTTACAGACAACTAAGGAGGGCCCATAAGCACACAGAAACTGAAACAGCAGATCATAAATGGTTAGTAGAAAATTAGGAAGAGGTCCATAAATGTTGTCTTTTCTTTCTTCCTTTTTTTCTTTCTTTCTTTCTTTTTTCTTTCTGTTTTTCTTTCTTTCTGTTTTTCTTTCTTTCTTTTTTTCTTTCTGTTTTTCTTTCTTTCTTTTTTTACTTTAGGAATCAATAATATGTACTTCTTACTTCAGACAATTCAAGCCAAACTGCTTCTGAATAGTTAATACAATAACACAGAATTTATACAGGATGCTCATTATAGCATATGTCTTTTTGATTGGGATGCATTTTTGTAATTCTAATTTGTGCTTATGGCCCTGTAAGACAAACTAGTTCTAGTATTAATGTTTATCTTCATTATGGTATACTCATTATATGCCTTTAGAATGTCATTTTTCTTGCTACCATGCTACCAAATACTGATTTATTAGTTTGTACTATTTATTTCTAGAGATTTCATGATTTGTGTCTTTGCTTTTATATTCTCAACATTTCAAGACTCTTGTACATTTTCTGACAAATCATTTAGTCAAGCTACTATTCCAAGACAATTGAATGAGTTAAAAAAGTTTAATTTTTGATCTTGTCTCCCAAGTAAATACTGTTTACCAGATGAATAAATTCACAGCAGTTAGGAAAGTATATAAAATAGAGGATGATGTTAGATGGCAGATATAAATAGAAAGAGGGATATATAGATAGATAGAAATAGATATAAGTGATAGATAGATGGTAGACTGATGCAGATATTTGAATAATAGACAGAAAAATAGGTATAAATATATGATAGGGATCTCCTAGATATTTGATAGGTAACTATATAGTAGATTAAATAATAGATTGGTAGAAATATTATGTGTGGAGACACAGGAAATAGATGATAGATGTTAAGATATATTTTGTATTCAATGCACTCAGGAAAAAAGCTGGACTCTTGGCAAGCACACACATGTGCATGCACGTGCGTGCACACACACTCACACACACACAAATACAAATTGCTACTATCCTCCTAAAAACATAATGTATCCAGAAAAAACACAGGATGAAGTGCTTGAACTACAAACCTCTGAGGTTGGAAAGTATATCAGTTAGTTCAGTTTGGAAGAAAGAACATAAAATGGATATTTTTATGTTATCCCGAGTGTTGTATATATATTTTTTGGGTAGTCTTTGGCTAAACCTTCTATGAAAGTGCAAGCATTCTACGTACATACATAGTGCATATTTTAATATCCTGAAACTTATATCTTCTACTGTTCCTTTAAAATATCCATGAGAGTTGTTCAATAAAATTAAGCATTCATGCTTTGTTAATGCAGATTGTATGGTACAAACATCTAACATCACATATTTCACTTTATTACAGTCTGATATCAATTTCATATATATTTTAGACATATAGGGAAATTATAGTAATATTATGATTTTTCTCAGATCATAGGATTTCAAAATTATTCACCTACAGGGTAAAATAAATCCAGAATAAGTAGTTTTTGAAAAGCTACTAATTGAAGGACAGTTCTCCTTAATGTTTAATCACAAGACATGAAGACATCATTCTTCAAAAATATTCCTCACATTGATTTATACTAACATTAATTTTTCCTGAAGAACAACAAGTAAAGTCTAAGTTTATAGAATTTAAGTATCAATTTAACACTTTTAAAAAATCCATATTTTAATTACCAGGAAGATTTTAAAAGATATCTCAGAATTGTACATTTTTAATAGAATTATGGTGTGAGCGTCGTTCCTCAGGTTTAATGTAAAATCCTTTCTGAGATGGAGAGGGGAGAGAGTTGTTGGTTACTCTTTCCTAGACAGAGATGGAAACCAGGGTAAATGGTTGATTAAGTATCTGCTGCTCCTCACAGTACTCTTCCTGCTTTTCACAGTATCCCATCAGTTAGCTTGTTGCTCTGCTCTGTTATTAATTTATGCAGTCAGGCTGCAAAAATGACTTTTCTCCATGTTAAAGATAAACAAAATTGTAATAAAACAATGCTGTCATTCATTCTCCTGCTTATTCAAAAAATGTGTGCTATATATCACATGTGATAGATTATCAGAGTTCTGAAAGGAAAGAGAAGTGGCCTGCCTTTGATAAGTATATATTGAGAAAACACATACAAAACCATTAACTCAAATTACTGATGTTGTTTTAAAAGATGAGGAAAGGGTAAGAAACAGAGAAGACTAAGTCTACTTCTGAAACATATATTGTTTGCCTCGCTTTCCTAACGCCAATGATTTAATATCAAGCACTGGAAAAGATATAGGATGTTTCATCCATTGTGGAAAGGAATTTTTACAATCAATGTCAAGGAACATTGTTTTGTTGACACTGATAAAAAACAAATTAATCCGGAAATGTGTGCCAAAACAGAGGATCAAAGCCTTCACAGTCTTCTACTGTTTCCGACGGAAAGAGTTAACAGAAAGTCAACTCTCAAATCCAGTTTATACTCTGCAGAAGTTACTGCTAAGATTTTTAATCAGAAAGCATTGTGGCCAGCTATAAGAAGTGAGACAGTAGAAGAGGTTTGAGTAAGTGAAGTGAAATGAAATACTTAGATCACAAGGATGAAATACAAAGTGGAAACGAATTTGCTAGAATGTGGTAGGAAATATGGTAGGAACTACAATAAAGTCACTTACAGAATTTTCCAATATACATATAGCAAGAATATTAATGATGACTTAAATTTAAAGGAGGCAGATAATACTAGAGGGAATGATGATCTTTTTCTAGGTTCTGAAATTTAGAGAACATCTGATTATAACTTTGGTAAGCTCACAAGTATAGCTGTTGACATTAGTAGTGGAGGTTAGCACATGAGTTAGATGCTTCTTACAGAAGAATGATGTAGATTTTGATTTCAGAATAGAGGAAAGGATAGGGAAAATGAATTATCATATGATACAGGAGCAATTTTCATACTGTATTGTGGTGATAAATTATAGATAAAAAATAACCTGATATTCAAGTTCATTGTATATAAAGAGAGAGAAAGGTAAGTTTTACATAGTAAATCATAATGTTCATAAACCTTTATTTTCCTTTGAAAATAGATAAACTAATTTTTATTTCAGTATTTAAATATTGATCAATTTTAAAACCATCTTTTAGGTAATGAGATAAAAGTTTTTAAAGGATATGTTTTTAAAATGAGAGATCACTTAATAGTGGTGGGCCTCTCCAGACATATCATTCTGAGGTTTAGAAGGAAGGCAGAAATAGTAAATAGAAGAATGAATCAAAGACATGTGAGCATTTCAAAGAGGCCAAGCCTTGGACTCTGAATGAGCACTGCATTTCAAAAGAGGAAGAACAGCTTCCTTTACCCAGTTGGAACAACTCATCAAAGAACCTGAGGTCTGAGAAGTGTAATCCTTTTGTATGGAAGGAGATGGTTTGACCTTTTAGAGATCAATTTCTATACTGAAGAGTCAGAATCCACTGTTCAAAGTATTGAGTTAGAAAAGTTATTGACAAAGTTGGAAGAGTTTAACAATCAAAAGAACAAAGAAGCCGGGCAGTGGTGGCGCACGACTTTAATACCAGCACTCGGGAGGCAGAGGCAGAGGCAGGCAGATCTCTGTGAGTTCGAGACCAGCCTGGTCTACAAGAGCTAGTTCCAGGACAGGCTCCAAAACCACAGAGAAACCCTGTCTCGAAAAAACAAAACAAAAAAAAAAAAGAACAAAGAAAATATGACAATCATGAAAACTGTTTTCAAACCGGACTCACTGAATATGGTGGACAATGAGGGCTGGTGAGATGCCAAGGACAATGGCATTGAGTTTTGACCCTACTGCATGCACTGGCTTTGTGGGAGCCTAGGCTGTTTAGATGCTCACCTTCCTAGACCTGGATGGAGTAGGGAGGACCTAGGACTGCCCACAGGTCAGGGAAACCTGACTGCTCTTTGGACTAGAGAGGGAGGGGGAGAGGGGTAGGGTGTGGGGAGTGGGGGGAGGGGGAGGAAAAAGGGAGGTGGGGAGGAGGCAGAAATTTTTAATTAAAAAATTAATAAAAAGAAAACTGTTTTCATAAGTAAAATGCCAGTGATAGATATTTTTATTTTTATCTCTTTATATAGTTTGTACTATTTTAAATTTAAGAAAATATTAACATCTACACATTTTGTTAAGTAATCTATAGTACTTTAGTTAATACTTAACACACATCATTCATGAATCCCTTTAGAAAAGAGATTTAATGCTTAGCAGACAAGAGGTTATATATTCTGAAAAGTAAAATAAGCTTAATTAAGGCCACAAATGTGAATATGTCAAAACACATAGTTTGCTAATGATTTGGCTTTTCCCCATATTTTATGATTTGAATTCTTTCTTTACATTTAATTATAGAATCAGTGCTGATAAAACCAAAAAATTTTCAGATGCAAATTTAACCTTATATCCAAATTTGTTGCTTCTCAGCATGTAGTTTGACTTCCCATTTTTTGCTACCTGATATGTTTTAAAAAGAAAATACCTCATTTATTTACATTACTGGGATTACTACAGATATTGGATTGTAGTTTATGTTCTTTCTTTTGTCATCTGACCATTTTTTTAGCTATTATTTGTCCTAAAATTAATAAAAAAGTCAAGCATGTGTTATATGTCTTTCTGTTGCTGTGGTAGAATACCATGACCAGAAATAACTTGTACAATGAAAAACTGTAGGCAGAGGCAAGAACTCAAGGTTAGGTCACAGAGCAGTATTGTGTGTTTTTCATAGCTTACTCAACCTGTTTTCCTTTAGTAACCAATACCACCAGTGCATTTTGGAGTTGATCTCTGTTAAATGGATCCTCACATGATCCTCTGAGCATGCCGACGGAGAATCAAGGCCAAACCTAGCTAAATAGACAGTTCCAGGCCAGTAACATGGCCTATAAAATGGGTCTCTGTCTCAGAAAAATGCAAAAGATACAAGGACAATAAATGGAAAGCCTTCAGTTTATGGACATTGTAGCACAGAAAATGAGTGACCAAACATTGAAAAGTTTGAAAGCTCTGATACTAATATTTATAGTATTTGAAATTAAAACCCACACAACAAATTCATGCAGCTATAAGAATTATTTTCAGAAATGAACACGAATGCAGTGTATTATACAAATATTCAAGGACTCATACAATAATAAGATAAAGTTAAAAGGATAAAAAAAAAGGAGTGGAAATACATTTTGTTATTCATCGAGCTATTTAAAATGTAGTTCTATCAAGAAACTAGACCGTAAAAGGCTAATCAACCCAATTATAAAATGGGGCACTGAACTGAACAGAGAATTCTCAACAGAAGAAGTTCAAATGGCCAAAAGACACTTAAGGTCATGCTTAACTTCCTTAGCGATCAGGGAAATGCAAATCAAGACAACTTTAAGATACCATCTTACACCTGTCAGAATGGCTAAAATCAAAAACACCAATGATAGCCTTTGCTGGAGAGGTTGTGGAGAAAGGGGTACACTCATCCATTGCTGATGGGAATGCAAACTTGTGCAACCACGCTGGAAAGCAGTGTGGCGGTTTCTCAGGAAATTCGGGATCAACCTACCCCTGGATCCAGCAATACCACTCTTGGGAATATACCCAAGAGAGGCCCTATCATACAACAAAAGTATATGCTCAACTATGTTCATAGCAGCATTGTTTGTAATAGCCAGAACCTGGAAACAACCTAGGTGCCCTTCAATGGAAGAATGGATGAAGAAAGTATGGAATATATACATATTAGAGTACTACTCAGCAGTAAAAAGCAAGGACTTCTTGAATTTTGCATACAAATGGATGGAAATAGAAAACACTATCCTGAGTGAGGTAAGCCAGACCCAAAAAGAGGAACATGGGATGTACTCACTCATATTTGGATTCTAGTCATAAATAAAGGACATTGAGCCTATAATTCACGATCCTAGAGAAGCTAAATAAGAAGGTGAACCCAAAGAAAAACATATAGGCATCCTCCTGAATATTAACCTTCATCAGGCGATGAAAGGAGACAGAGTCAGAGACCCACATTGGAGCACCGGACTTAAATCTCAAGGTCCAAATCAGGAACAGAAGGAGAGAGAGCATGAGCAAGGAACTCAGGACTGCGAGGGGTGCATCCACACACTGAGAGAATGGGGATGTTCTATCAGGAACTCACCAAGGCCAGCTGGCCTGGGTCTGAAAAAGCCTGGGATAAAACCGGACTTGCTGAACATAGTGGACAATGAGGACTACTGAGAACTCAAGAACAATGACAATGGGTTTTTGATCCTACTGCACGTACTGGTTTTGTGGGAGCCTAGGCAGTTTGGATGCTCACCTTACTAGACCTGGATGGAAGTAGGTGGTCCTTGGACTTCCCACAGGTCAGGGAAGCCTGATTGCTCTTTGGGCTGATGAGGGAGGGGGACTTGATCGGGGGAGGGGGAGGGAAATGGGAGGCGGTGGCGGGGAGGAGGCAGAAATCTTTAATAAATGAATAAATTATAAAAAAATAGATAAATAAATGTAGTTCTAACACTGCAACTTCCTTTCATGAAGCACACAAATATTCATGCACAGTAAATAATGAAAGTTCTTAAAATACCACACAAATGTGGATAATTTACACTTAAAAGATTTTAATTGAATATACGTTTGTCAGAAATGTGATATTTAAATTAAATATGTTTATGTAAACCAGTGCAGATGACCATCTGCTTTGAACAGCTTTATGCTTGGTTGCTAGCTGGAGCTTCTTAGGAGGCTTGAGTAAAAGATGACGAAAATATCGATCTCATCTACTTTTAAATCAGAGCATCTTATGTGTTTTAAACAGCGGAATCGATGATTTTATTTTATGTTTATACAGGTGATCATTTAAAAAGTTAGTAAATACAATTGAAATATATTAAGAGACTTGTGGTACCAATGTAGTTTTTAGTCTAAATTAACTAGATCTTATGTTAAAGTGATATTTCAACGAAAACAATCTCTCTTGGCTTCATCACACAGTGAAATAGTTGCTTGATTCTGAAACGGCTCAGTGAAATTCCACGTCTCTGCAACCACCCACTGGCATTGTGGAGAATACACAGTCTAAGAAGATTTATGGTGCCCTTTTAATGGATAGAGTCTGAGAGCTTGTTCTTTTCCAATTAGAGTTTTAAAAAAAAATCAGTAAACTTCCCTTAAATAGTCAGGAAGAAGCAACGATGAGCTTAGCATTCAGAGGTCTCTCCTCTGTCCTACATTGTCAGTTCTTAACTTACCTGAGTAAATCAAACATGCTTCTCTGCAGGGTGTGCATATCATTAGTCACTGAAATGCTGTGGAAATTATCATGAAGCAGACCATTTTTAGACTGATATGATTTGAAAGTCTTATTTCATTACATGATTCCCATCGTATTGAATTAGTATCATATCTCATTTGCCACTTGTTTACCCTAATGGAAAAGGATTTGTTGTAATTAAACTTCTGCCTCATATTTATAAAAACAGATATAAACTGGAATAGATATTACTTTCCAGGAAATGGCTAAAGAAGCCTAATGGAGGAAGATTCATGAGGTAATTTTTTTCAGACATAATTTACGTACTCAATTTTTTATGTATGTTTGTGCACAAGCATATGTATATGTGTTTTTAATAGATATGAAATGTAGATAAACATAGGAATGTAAATTTCTCTGTGATTATATTTTACTCAAACACATATATGTTTATTTAGTTCTCCATATATATACAAAAATGCCTTATTTAGTGTGAATATTACAAATATATGCATACAGCTACATACGCAATTTTAGCTGTTGATTTTTATTTCAGATAATTGGGAAATATACTATGTTTGGAGGTTAATAAACAATATGCATACAACATACACAATTTTTAAATAATAAAGTTTACTGGCTACTTAAGAATCTTTGCTTCCCTTTGAAAAATCACAAGCCTGGACTCCATACTCTGAACTTCTCCCAACATTATTATCTTCTAAGCTCCCAGGACAACCTATTAAGTTCTGAACAGTGAATTGCTTTCCCATGCCAAAGTTCCAAAATCCTCCCACAGTCCTGCCAAAAACCACTGACAGGTCTTGCATAAAATGGCCCATAAACCTGGGACCAGCTTCCGTCCTACTTAGGTTTTTAACTATTGCTATGAAAACACAACATGACCAAAAGAATTTTGGAGAAAAGTTTATTTCATCTGGCAGTCCAGATAACACTCCTTGACTGTGGGATTTCAAGCAACCCATTAACAATACTTTTGTTTGAAATGATAGATTTCTCTTTATTTCTGGATGTTTTAATGTTTTTAGTAGATCCTTAGAATCAAATACACAAATATCCAACCTGCAATAATTTTGTTTATTAAAATGCACTGCTTATTTTGACTTGATATTTTGCTGTTGCGCTACAATGCTATTGCTTTATATACTTCTTTTTATGTTATATAATTATGCCATGAGCAATGCCAAAATAACATTTTTATTTCTCAAATTAATCTTATCTGTTTTTAATAATGCTTCTCTGCTATTACTTTTACTCTTTTCTGCTGAAACAACTGTAGTTTACAGACAAAGATTTCTAATTTGTGTCCAGACTTCCTTTTGAATTTTTATTCCCCTTTTCTTCTGAATTCTCTATGAGTTCTCCAGTACTGACCTCTCATTGATTGTTCGGTGTTCAACTGTTTTCTCTAGAATTTATTTAACATATTGCATATTGATTACCTTCTTCCCTTTAAGATTTGGGGTTACTGGATATTCTTTTTGACATTTTCATTTCATTTTCTTTAAAATTGACATCTTTTCAATGTTGAATTTTTACTTCCATTTATTTCTATTTCACACGATGAAGTCTTTATAAAAAATCATAAAATTAGCATCAACTGGATGATATTTCATTTCAATTTATGTTTGTTATTCTTTTGTTAAACTGTTTTTTACATATTTTGTTACTTTGAAGATGATTTATGTAACTTGGAAAGACTGGAACCGTGCTTATTCTCCCCAATATTCTGCTATTTTTTCTTAATTTTCAGCAGTTTCTCGGTTGTCTTTTCCTCATGCTATTAGCTCACAATACAGTCATGTGTTTAGCAAGGTTTAGATGTTATATCTTCTCATCTTCTGGATACATTAGGATTATCATCTTCTGTGTGTGTGTGTGTGTGTGTGTGTCTGTGTGTCTCTCTGTCGCTCTCTGTCTCTCTGTCTCTCTCCCTGTGTGTATGGGTGTGTTGTGTGTTCATGTGTAATGTTTTACTGGCTTGTCTAATACAGCTTTCAGCTGAAGGATTCTTTTCTGTTGGAGACTAGTGATTCCTAACTATGAAGGATCATGCCTTCAGTCTGTGGATTTGGTAGAGGTAAAAGGTTTCTCTAGTGGCTGGCTGCACTGCTTCTCTGATCTCTCAGCATTCACCCCCTAATATCTGACTCACGTTTTTATTATTAAGACCAATTAGATTCATGTTACAACTATCTCCTTCCTTGGAGGCAGTCAACCAATAATTGTTTAGTATCTAAAACCATGTTCTTTTCCTCATGTGTGATCTTGTTAAGAATCCGATCAAGCTCAGTTATTTCCGACTTCATATGTTCCTCTTTCATTAGCTGTCTCTCTGCCCACCAGACTACACAGGATAAGTTATTATTTTGTCTATATGATGTAACTCATTATGAAAAGATCCACATATGGTCACTGATCAAGTAATAGCTAAGAAGGACCATGCCTGTAACTACAGGGAAGTCATTCCTGGGACAATGTTGCTCCCAAAACACATCCTATATGGGCTTCCAAAGATAGAGAATCAGACAAACAGCGTCATGGTTAGAAGTTGGCATGCTTAATAGAGGTAATGGGAAAGGAAATGATAAAAATATTATTATTATCTCAAACAGAAAAATAAGCCAGGGATCCCCGACAGAGGAGCACACTTTGACTCCAGCTTAGCTGAGAGTATACTAACCCCTATGGCCTCAAATTCTCACAGTGCATTTGACCACAACGCCCATGAAATCTTTTATTTCAAGCTTTCCCTGAAATTGATGAACCAAGTGACTCCCACTGGCCAGAGAACATTCAGTTACACAGGACCCGTGAATTTTACTTGCATTTGACTCTACATTACAATCGGTGGGTCCGGGAATTGCTAGCACCTGCTCAAGGTTAAATCTCCACTATGCCCTAGGAAGACCGTTGCTTTTTTATCAGCACATCTTACAAAGTACCAGAGAATCTCTCAAATCTCACCAGATAGATGCTCCAGTGATTTTGGGAAGCAAGGAACTAAAAGAGAGCAGGCTGGTGATATTTTAAAACCATTGTCTGCAAAGTCTTTCTTGGTTACTTATATTACTGAGACCATTTGTGAATTTCAGGTTGCTCCTTATATTTTGAGCCTCCCTTTTTAACCTAGCTGACAAACTTCTCTTCTTTGGTCTCCAAGGTCCAAATGGTGCTTCAACTTAGATCCCAGCCAATACTACTAGATAATCTTCCATTCCTAAAAATTGTAGTGTAAGATACCTGGTGACTCTATGATATTTATTCCTAACTAATTGTTCAATCTTGACTATTCTCCATGATTCCTAACTAATTAGTTTATTCCTAACTAATTGTTCAAACTTGACTATTCTCCATGATTAGGGGCAGTGCCACAACCACTTCTAGCCTAAAGAAGCTCCTAAGAAGCACACCATCCTCCTAAAGCCTAAGGACAAACTTGTTCTTGTGTTTGAGAGTAATGTGGGAACTATGGCTGCATAAACTTAGTCCCCACCAGAATCTCACAGAAATCTTTCAGAATTGTTGCTACTGTTTGCATAGCAGTAGCAACACCAGAAATTGGACAGCTCCTCAATAAAATGACCACAGATAACGCTTTTGCTGTTCACAGTTCTTATATTGCTCATCTTGCTTCTTTCTTGAAGGACAACCAATAAATTTGTTGTTGTTGTTGTTGTTTTGTTGTGTTTTCCTCTGGTATGACTTGAATAAATTTTTCACCACTTAAGATTCCAACTCACTATACTATAATATACATGATATATTATATTTGATACAAATGTATTGACCTTTACAACGCTAAGACTGTAGCCTGATATAAACTATGAACTTCAGTTAATAGTAATTTATAAAAAATATAATGATTAACTATAGACATATGGAATGATAT
The DNA here is from genome assembly GCA_025134845.1 of Neodon shergylaensis. NCBI lineage: Eukaryota > Metazoa > Chordata > Mammalia > Rodentia > Cricetidae > Neodon > Neodon shergylaensis. Next base: position 22,241,251 of record JABTXL010000001.1, on the reverse strand, counting down.
ATTGATATTACTATGAAATATTATTTTTAAAATAAATTTACATCTAGCAAAAATGTGCCTGTGTAAATTCTGCATATTGCCTGAATAATCTAACTCTGAAATTATTTCTAAAATAATTCTATCAGTAATGACTTTTTAATAAGCAAAAACATACAAATACTTAAGAAGTAACTACTTTTATAGGACACAGATCAGAAAATGTGTGCCCTTCTTACATTAACAGCCTTGCAGAGCAATTCTATGAAAAAAAATTCAGAATAATTTAGTGCACAGATCAGAGAGCACATATCACAGTAAGAAACACAAGCAAACAATAATTATAATCTTCAAATCATCAACAAAATTAGAGATAAAATTTTAGTAATATTCTAATGTATGATGCTTAGCATATACAATAATCTTAAAAATAAAAGAATATCTATTAATTTAAAAAGAGTATGGATTAAAATATTACAACTCCATCAAACAAAGGAATAATATTTGGCAGTATAAGCAAAATCTGCAGACATATACTTTGTTAAGCTTAAACTCATAAGCATTTATATTTATATTTTATAGCATTTTGTGTTTTATACAATAAAATAAAACACAAAATGCTATAAAATATTATGATCTTATTAAAGTGTACTTCTGAATAAACTAAAACTCTCTAAAAATAATTATACATGCAGATGTTGATGGGACAGGGAACGAAAGGTATGTAAAATTTTTTAAAGTATTAAGGAGAATTTTTCTTGGGTGACATACTTTAACATACATCAACTCAAGAGATATTTTGTGTGAAATTGTTAAATGTGAATTAATCTCAGATTGAAGGTTAATCAGAAGCAGGATAAAATAATATATAAAATAATATTTTTTTCTTGCACTGATCTTAAATTACAAATTTGAATGAGCAACTTCTCAACAGGTGCCCCTTCTTGTGATCTGAACTTGGCTAATTTACATAATCTCTTTACTCATTGCTTGCCTTATTTATACTCTTAGAAATAAGAGTCAGGAGTAGGCATTGATTTACATGACATAGATAATGTGCTTAACAAGGGGCTTGTTACATACTAAGTGCTTAGTAAAAATACAATAATGTTATGACTATTGAGAATAAGGGTGCTTTAATGGTATAGAAGAACCATTCAATTAAGGACCTCTCACACTAATTTCAAAAAAAAATTCACATCAGATGTAAAAATACCAAAAAGGATGTGTTTTAAAGGTGACTGTAACGGCGTAAATGAATGCAGATAGAAATTGTAATAAATATATACAGCTTTAATTGGGAAATAGACTTACAGAACCAGAGGTTCCAGCGGAGAACAGGAAAGCAGAAAAAGGGGCGGCCGAGAGCGCGCCTGCAAACTTTATAAGTAAAAAATATCCTCGGGGGACCCTGCCCTACAAGTAAGGTGATTGGCTGGGTCTCTCCTACAGGTGACGTTAGGAGAGGTTATTTTAAAAAACTACGGGGGAAATGGTTATTTGCTTAACACTATCATAGAAAGCAAGCTGTCATACACAACAGTAAACCAAATAGATTATTTAAAATGTCATCCTTCTTCAGAGTGAATGCGAGAAGATAAAATTCGAGACTCATGATGCAACCAACATTTTAATATAAACATGCACTTTTCAATTTGACAAGTGAATGGAAATGCTGTACTTTAGACTGGAAATATTGCTCAGTGGTTAAGCGTGCACAGCTTTTGTACAGAGTTGTATTTCTCTCCCTGGCACATACAGCAGGCAGTATCATCTGCCTGTAACTCCAGCCTCATAGGGTCAGAAGCATCTTGTCTACATGGATACCTGAACTCATGTAATTATACTCGCCCCCACTTCCACACATAATGAAAAGCAAATAAATACATAAATGCATAAAGTATGTGCGTATGTGTTAGTATATTATTAGATGCTGGTTATGACCTAATGGTAATTACTATATCATTCTTGTAAACAGAAACCTTAGATTTCTCTGAAATTACTTAATTAAACATAGCACCATTTATCCTAAATATATTATCTTCATTTTAGGAATTTTTATCCCAGCACTCGGGAGGCAGAGGCAGGCGGATCTCTGGGAGTTCGAGACCAGCCTGGTCTACAAGAGCTAGTGCCAGGACAGGCTCCAAAGCTACAGAGAAACCCTGTCTCGAAAAAACTTAAAAAAAAAAATAGTTTAAAGGTAAGTATAATTTCTCTTCTTTCTTGCTCAAATAATAAGCCCAATTTAAAAGTGATCATATTCAGTATGAGGTCTAAAATGCCCAAATTCCATACAAGAACATTTCCACCCTTTTCCACTGAATCTCATATCATAGAAAAAGAAAAATTGACTTTTTTTTCAATTTAAAGTACTTTATTTTTCTATGGAGTAAGACATTTCAAGAGAGTAGACATGGTTTTTCCTGAAAGGGCTATCCACATAGTTGGCAATTCTATTTCCAAAGTACAACATATTTAGAAAAGAATTTACTGAGAAATTTAAACACATGTATAATGACCGCAGAGTCCAATTCTGCCAAAAACCTCTTTGTCTTTTTGTGTTATATTCTTCCTGAATTCAGATTCTTCCTATACCTTCCTATCTATTTTTTGAGATAATTTAAATTCTCTGTCTAGAAAAAATTCTTCAGTTAATAATTTACATTCTAATGTTGGTGGTAGGTTTCTCCATCTCTTACCCTCAGTTGGCAGAGGAAGCCTCTTTGATAATCTGATGACCACTGATGACAGGGCATAGCATCAGTCTATCATCAGTATACAGGATATGATTAGGAATCATTTCATTAACTTTTGTCTTATTTTGTTTGTTGGTTTGTTTGATTGATTGATTGCTTTCTTTTTTGCTCGTTAATGTTTCAGTCTACCCTCTCCAGCTCCCAGTTCCTGGCCATCTAGGCAGTTATTGCAGAAGAGGGGGAGAAAGGATTAGAGTAATCAGTGGGTTAGAACATGACGGGAGAACATGGCTCACATAATCAACAAAGCAGGGATCACAGGGGCTCCAGAACCTGAAGTGGCAAACATAAGGCCTACGTGGGTCTGTGCTTCGCCCTCTTCATTTATATTTCAGTTCTTTAGTTTAGGATTGACAGAAAGTGACGATTCATGTTTTCAAAGAAATATTCTTTCTCAACTACTGTTGTAAGTCCTTTTTTTGTCTTACGTTCATTCATCTGATGATCGATTATTCCAAGTGAAGAATGATTTGAAACGAATCACTGACAAAGTAAAGCTAACAGATGACTAGAAAGAACCTCATAGCCCATCACAAAAGAATAACTGGAGCTGACAAAAATATAGTCACACCACGGGAATATATAGATTAAGGGCTTAGCAGAGCAGTGCAAGCTGCCTTCAAATATGTGAAGGGCTGTCATGTGGAAGATGGATTAGACATGTACTGTAGAGCTCTCAAGAGCAGAACTAATACCTCCTGTTGGTTGGTCCAGGGAAAGAGATTTTATACTTAATAAAAGGAGGCATTTTACTGTAATCACAGTAATAAAGACAGCTTCTTCATGAAGTGTTTCTGTAATTTTTTTCTTCTGTGAAAAGCAAGGATAGTGTAATGAGTGATTTAGAAAGATTTCTATGTTGTACAAAACACTAGCGTAGGTGTCTAAATATATTCTATGTATAAGTTTGTAGCAATGTGTTAAGTATGTACATTTTCATAATAATACATAGTCTCAGTGTGTGGGTGCACCCCTCGCGGTCCTGAGTTCCTTGTTCGTGCTCTCTCTCCTTCTGCTCCTGATTTGGACCTTGAGATTTCTGTCCGGTGCTCCAATGTGGGTCTCTGTCTCCTTTCATCGCCTGATGAAGGTTAATATTCAGGAGGATGCCTATATGTTTTTCTTTGGGTTCTCTACACACTGAGACAATGGGGATGTTCTATCGGGAACTCACCAAGGCCAGCTAGCCTGGGTCTGAAAAAGCCTGGGATAAAACCCTACTCGCTGAACATAGCAGACAATGAGCACTACTCAGAACTCAAGAACAATGGCAATGGGTTTTTGATCCTACTGCACGTACTGGCTTTGTGGGAGCCTAGGCAGTTTGAATGCTCACCTTACTAGACCTGGATGGAGGTGGGAAGTCCTTGGACTTCCCACATGGCAGGGAACCCTGATTGCTCTTTGGGCTGACGAGGGAGGGGGACTTGATTGGGGGAGGAGGAGGGAAATGGGAGGCGGTGGTGGGGAAGAGACAGAAATCTTAAATAAATAAATAAACAAAAAAATAATAATACATAGTCAATTATTTGGATGTTTGACAATAGAAAGAGAAATAAAATATTTATATATTATATTTCAATGACTTTATTTTTAAACAACAAAATATAAGTACACAATGATTAAGAAAGTAATAAGAGATCACATTGAAGTCATAGCAAAACATCTATATGCCTAGACTTATAAGTGTACCAGCTGTAAATTTGTTATATTGCATACAGATAACCCTATTATTTATGCACATATTCCTAAATATTTTATTTGTGTAAAGATATGTAGAGGTATACTAACTCTCCTTAAAATGACTTAGTTAGGTATCTGGGCATACAAAGAAGATGGTAAACAAAAAATAAAATCCAAAGGATGTGAGTTAATTTATAAAGATAGAAGGAATCACAGAAAGTCTATTGTGCAGATATTCGGAACTTAGAATACTGTACTGTGTTTAGGTAAACAGGAAGGGAACAGAATGTAAAATGACTCAAAGTTTCATACTGGTTATGCTAATCAACACTTCATGTCATCATTTGCATTATCATGTGCCTAATAGCCACTGTATTTAGGGGCCTTTTATTGTTGTACCACAATCCTCAGTATCCAACTAACTTTATAAAGAAGAAACCGGGTTCTGGAGGAAAGTATGGTATATTTTAATCAGTGAAATGCTCAAGTTAGGTATCTAACAAAGGTAGCACATATGAGACCTATGCTTTTTGTATTTTTATAATCATAAGAAAGGTTATTCCTCAGAAATATAAACAAGTAAGACTCTATTGCTGAAGAAACCATGAACTTCAGACACAAGTCACAGAGTCCCCTGGACTGGAACTGAAAGCCACCTTCCTGAAACCCACTAGTTTCAGAATATGCCATGCAAACTTCCAGTGGACGGACATAAGAGTTTTACCCAGTTATGGCACCAATGAATCACCAAAAGAACCAGGATGACACAATAACCCTAAGGGTGTGGTAGTGAAACGCATCTTAGCAGTAAGCAATCACTCTCTAATTGAACATAGAATACACTCAACAAATCAAAGATCGTGCAGGGTACTGGAAGCCTAGCCAAATATCCAGGGAAAGTCAATTCTTGGACGTAACATATTTTCTCAGCCTAACATTGGAAATCTCCTTTATTTATATTTAACATATTTTATTAACTAAATTTGTTTTAGACAGTTTCACATATTATGCAATGCATCCCATTCACTCTTGCCCTCACTTCCCCATCTCTTATGTCTTTTCCTTTCCTCCCCACAAATCCATCAAAATGTCTATTTGATTGTTTTGTGATCAATGGAATTAACCAGGACTGCATTGTTTGGAAATCTTGGACCTCACAGTGAATACTTAACTGAAAAATAGTGTTTCCTCTTTTCCAGAATCTATTAACAGTCAATAGTTATGGATAAAGGATATAGTTGTGATTGATTGACTGTTCATAGGGCTGGTCACCTGTGATCCTAATGCAGATAACTGGAGATGCTGTTAGCAGTTGAGTCTACAAAAGAGCAGTGTTTTACCCTATCTTTTGGTTCTTATACACTGTAAACATTCTCTTCACTAATATTTCCTAAACCATACAGTGGATCACATGAATAACTTGCTTAGGGATGGGTCCACAATCATGACTTATTCTTGCATCCTGGACTTCTGAAGAATGGCTCTCTGTGTTCATTACAGTTCCTTGTAGAGGGAGATTTCTCTAATTAAACCGAGGTCAGCTTTCATCTCTGGATAAAAGCCTAGATATTTAGAAGCTAACTTACTGATGTGTCAATTTAATTAGACATTGGAAATAAGTTCTCTACCCAAGTACTTTATTTTTAAAAGAGTGCCATAGTATCATAAGGTAGATTACATATTCCCTGAAACAAAGAAGTTTAAAAATGATTTTCAAAGAAAGAAGATAGTTATGAAGTACTCATGTTAGCAGATTATTACAAACATTATTGTAGTCTTAGAACCCACCACACCATTCACATTCAATTATTTATTATCCACAAAAATTTACAAAAGTCAAATAACTAATTTAATGAAGTGAGTTGTATAATAGTAGTTTATACATCCACTCTGCACAGAAAAAATAGGATTAATTTTTTTGTCTATTTTAGCTCACGCATTCATCTACGTCAATAGGGAGTATTAAATCTTTACAGGTTTGCTTGAGTAGAGAACAGATTTGTTCATTTGTTGTTGTATCATAAACCCTTACACTTGTCTTGAAAACTCACAAGCACATGTGAATTCGCAGACATATCCCATAAGTCCTTTTCTTCATGTCCCAGTTTTCCAGTGTCTTTTTAAGAATTGCTTACTTCAGTTAATATTAATTATTGCTACTTTTTTTTCAAATTCAGAAGATAGACACTCTTCAGGAAGTTTATGACAGCATGATGACTCAAGTTCAGAAAACAGTTTAACTCTAGAGCTCAGACACCATCACAAAACCTGCTGTCCTTGAGAATGTGAGCCTTGGCTTCACATCTTTCTGATGCCTTCAGTCTCCTAAGGAACTTTCCACCCTCACCTTACCTTATCCCACAGTTTTCCAACAACACATATTCAAGAAACAGCCTTGAAGTATTAAGCTATTTTAATAAAAAATGAGACCTCATATCCTAACATGCTTCATTTTCAGATAATATGCAAAGTGACATTAAGTCTGATAGTGTATGCTTGTGATTTTCTAGAAATGATAATTCTAAATCTGCAAGTAGTGTATTTAGACAAAATTAATATTCTCCTAACTGGCAGTGGCTATAATGGAAACTGTAATAAATGCACCATTCCTGATGTGTTGGCCTGTTGGCAGTACAAGATAAAACAGAGGGAACTGCTTTCTGTCACTTTTCTTCATGAAGAAAATTGCACGTGACTTCAAAGCAGGCATCACATTCTATATTTTGTAAATGTTGAAAAGTGCATCTGACATTTCTTTTTTCAGGAACAGACATTTATAAGGAATAAAGCCTTAAAGTGAATGATTGGAGGCTTTGGATGAAGGAGTTCCCACAGCAAATAATATCTTTTCTTTACAATGTTAAAAAGTAATAGATACAAATAAAGAGAAGTCAAATATTTCATTGTTGTTCTTTAAATTAAGTGAAAGAATACTAAGTTTTGTATTAAATTTTAGAATACTAGTCATTCATAGGGGAAATATGTTTATGAATGTATCAGTTCTTTATGCAACGAGATATTTTTAATTATCCATACCATCCCTAATGTAGTTGAAAAGCTGGCAGCTTAAATTTACAGTAGTAATCAATATCTGAATGCCTCAGTGTTTTCTGCTTTTATCTTGAGTTGCTACAGCTTTAATAGTTTTGTATTTTTGTCTTATTAGAATTTTAAGTATTTTAGTATGAGTATTGTATTTACATTTTCCCCTCCCTTGGTCGTATGCTGGTTCCTTCCCTGTCTAGTCGGAGATGGTGAGCTCCAATTAGCTCAGGTAAGTGATTTCAGTGGGTGTCTTCATCATGGGCTTGACCTCTTTGCTCATATTCTCACTCCTCCCACTCTTCATCTGTACTTTGGGAGCTCAGCACCCTGCTCCACTGTGGGTCCCTGCCTCTGTTTCCATCAGGAACTGGATGTAGGTTCTATGGAGATATTTAATATAGTCATCAATCTGACTACAGGTAAAGGCCAGTTCAGGCATCTTCTCCTCTATTGCTTAAGGTCTTACCTGGAGCTACCCTTGTGCATTCCTGGGAATTTCTCTAGTGTTAGGTTTTTTGCTAGTCCCATAATGGCTCCCTCAATCAAAATTTCTCTTTCCTTACTCTCCATTTCTGTACCTTCCACAATTATTAATTATTCCATTTCCTCAAGTTCTCCCCTCCTCTTTCCTTCTCCTGTCAATCCTCCCCTTTCATCCTCCTTTCTTTTCACACTCCCATTCTCACAATTTTCTCAGGAGATTTTTTTCTAGTTCCCCTTCATAGGAGGATCTACATATGTTTCTCTTAGGGGTCATCTTATTACTTATCTTCTCTAGGGTCGTGGACTCTAGGCTCATTATCCTTTGCTTTACAGATAGTATTCACTTATGATTGAGTACATCCCACATTCATCTTTCTGGGTCAGGCTTACCTCACTCGGGATATATTTTTTTTCTAATTCCATTCATTTGCATGCAAATTTCAAGATGTCAATTGTTTATTATTGCTGAGTAGTACTCCATTGTTTAAATGTACAAAATTTTCTTTATCCATTCTTTGATTGAGGGTCATCTAGGTTGTTTTCAGTTTCTGGATATTACAAATAATGATGATATAAACATCATTGAACGAACGTTTTTATAATATGATCGATCATCCTTTGGGTATATACCCAAAAGTGATATTTTTCGGTTCTAAGGTAGGTTGATTCTCAATTTTCTGAGAAACTGATATGCCAATTTCCAGTGACTGTACAAATTTGCATTCCTACCAGCAATAGAGGAGTATTCCCCTTACCTCACATCTTCTTCTGCATAAGCTATCATTGGTGTTTTTGATATTAGCCATTCTGACAGGTGTAAGATAGTATCTCAGAGTTGTTTTGATTTGCATTTCCCTGATGGTTAAGGATGTTAAACTTTTCCTAAAGTGCCTTTGAGCCATTTGAGATTCTTTTGTTTGAAATTCTCTGTTTAGATCTGTACCCCATTTTTAATTGGATTATTTGAAGGTCAATTACACCATGTGGGTACATTTAGTTACTGTGCATATTTAGATAAAGTTTGTCCAGGAATCAGGTACTTTTAAAGAAAATTTAATTAGATGTATATTTTTATTCATGTCAATGCTACCAAGACCAGACAAACAACTTGAGATAATTCTATTGATTTAAATAAATGCTTCATAACAATGTACTGAAATTTAGCATGCAAAATTTTAATATCATGTATTTATATATCTTCTCTAAACCTTATCTTTTGAAAGTCTTACATAACCCTCAGACATACTCTAATGATTTTTTATTGTCTCTGTTCTTTTATCATAATTTTTAAGACATTATTAGATACAATTTCAATAATTCCATAACTTCCAATGTGAAACTGCTTTGCCTGCCAGTATTAGAAGCCAAGCAGACAGTACTATGCAGAAGCCAAAATTATAAAAGCATATAAGCCATCAGAGTTGGCATAAACAGTCTGATCCTCAACCCAAGCTTTAAACATGTGGAACACACAAATATATTACATGACATTAGAATAAACTGAAGAAGGAACACTCTGGTTCAAGTCAAATATTCAGAAGTCATATCACATTGCACTTTTCTTGTGAGCATAGAACAAGTTAAAAATGTGATAAATTGCTAAAGACATCCTTGTGGTAATTTGGACTTCTGGTCAGTAAATTATCTTCTTCAAATTGGCCTCACACATCCAGATTTGTGTTTTTGCTTGTTCATCATTTGAAGACAAATCTATTTAAATGTAAATGAACAATCATAGAACAGTGAAACTAAATTAGATACAAAAAAATCTAGTTGAAGAAAATAGGCGGTTTAGCATTTTCTATCCAATACAAAGATAGATTTGTTTTTTTAAAAATCTCTATTTAATAAAGTTTAAGCAGTCTTTTTCCAAAATTGTGGTTGAACATTTCCTAATATCCCACTTCAATGAACCTATATCTTCAGTAAGTTCTCATACATTGCACATATTCCAACTTCCCAATGCATTATTCTGTAGCACACTTTCATTTATGTGATTTACGTGTCAGACAAGGAGGGCTGACTGAAAAGCCAAGAACAATGGCCCTGGGTTTTGATCCTTCTGCATGTACTAGATTTGTGGGAGCCTAGTCTCTTTGGATGCTCACCTTCCTTAACCTGGATGGAGGGGGGAAGACCTTGGACTTCCCACAGGGCAGGGAACCCTGCCTCTTTGAACTGGAGAGGGAGGGGGGTGGGAATGGGGGAGAGTGGTGGGGGAGGGGAAGGGAAATGGGAGGGGGGAGGAGGCAGAAATTTTTAAGTAAAAATAAAAAAAAAACAAATATTGAAAGCTATAAACTAGATTTGACAATATACAGTAAGATACTCTTTTAAAATTGTGGTAGTATAACACATTAAATGAGATACAAGACTATGTAAGGAAATTAAAGAAAATAATATTTAACACTAGGATGATATGAGGATATAATATAAAAATGCCACAGAATACATGAGAAATTTAAATCAATATTAGCATAATAAATAAATACAAAAGAAATTCAGTCATTGTCAATAACCTGGAATTAGTCAATATTTACTTTAGATTCAGCATATTATTTTTATTGATTTTATTAAGCTACACATTTTTATCTGCTCCACTTCCTTCTTCACTCTCCCTCTTTTTACCCTCTTCCATGGTTCCCATGCTCCCAATTTACTCAGGAGATCTTTTTTCTACTTCCCGTGTAGATTGGATTTATGTATGTCTCTCTTAGGGTCCTCATTGTTGTCTAGGTTCTCTGGTATTGTGAATTATGGGCTGGATTTCTTTGCTTTATGTCCAAAACCACTTAGGTGTAAATACATATGATATTTATCTATCTGGGTCTGGGTTACCTAACTCAATATGATGTTTTCTAGATCCACCCATTTGCCCACAAATTTCAAGATGCCATTATTTTTTTCTACCATGTAGTACTCCATTGTGTAAATATGTCACATTTTCCTTATCCATTCTTTGGTCAAGGGTCATTTAGGTTGTTTCCATATTCTGACTATGACAATGCTGCTATGAATACAGCTGAGCATACTTCCTTGTGGTACAACTGAGAATCCTTTGGATATATACCCAAAAGTGGTATTGCTAGGTCTTGAGGTAAGTTGTTTCCTAATTTTCTGAGAAATAGCCATCCTGATATTCAAATGAGCTGTACCAGTTTATATTCTCACCAGCAATGCAGGAGTGTTCCCTTTACTCCAAGTCCTCTCTAGCATAAGTTGTCATCAGTGTTTTTGAAGTTGAGCATTCTTACAGGTTTAAGATTTAATCTCATATTGTTTTGATTTGCATTTCTCTGGAGGCTAAGGATGTTGAGCATTTCCTTAAGTATCTTTTAGCCATTTTACATTCTTCTGTTGAGAGTTTTCTGTTTAGGTATGTACTCCATTTTATTGGATTCTTTCCTTTTTTTGAATAGCAATTTCTTGAGTTATTTGTATATTTTGGAGATCAGCCCTCTGTCTGATGTGGGGTTGGTGAAGATATTTTCCCATTCTGTAGGCTGCTGTTTTATCTTGTTGACCATGTCTTTTACTTTATAGAAGCTTTATAGTTTCAGGAGTTCCCATTTATTAATTGTTTCTCTCAGTGTCTGTGCTGCTGGGGTTATATTTAGGAAGTGGACTCCTGTGCCAATGCGTTCAAGTTTACTTTCCACTTTCTCTTCTATGAGGTTCAATGTGACTGGCTTTATGGCTTTATGTTGAGGTCTTTGATATATGTGGTCTTGAGTTTTGTGCATGGTTATAGATATGGATCTATTTTCATTCTTCTACATCTTGATAACCAGTTATGCCAGCATTTGTTGAATATGATTCTTTTTTTCCATTTTATATTCTTCTTTGTCAAAAATCAGGTCTTTCTAGGTGTGTGGATTAATATCTGCATCTTTGGTTTGGTTCCATTCATCCTCCTGTCTTTTTTTATGCCAATACCAGGCTGTTTTCAGTACTTTGGCTCTGTAGTAGAGTTTGAAGTTAGAGAATGTGATGGCTCCAGAAGTTCCTTTATTATTGTAGAGCTTTGTTTTGGCTATCCTGAGTTTTGGCTTTTCCATATGAAAATTGATTACTGTTCTTTTGAGGTTTGTAAAGAAATTCCATGGAATTTTGATGGGTATTGCATTGAATCTGTAGATTGCTTTTGGTAAGATTGCCATTTTCATTTTGTTAATTCTACCTACCCAAGAGCATGGGAAATCTTTCCATTTTCTTGTGTCTTCTTCAATTTCTTTCTTCAAAGATTTAAAGTTTTTGTAATACAGGTCATTGACTTGTTTGGTTAGAGTTACTCTGAGATAGTTTATGCTATTTGTGGCTATTGTGAAGGGTGATGTTTCCCTGATTTCTCTCTCAACCCATTTATCATCTGTGTAAAGAAGGGCTACTGTAAATGAGGGCTATTGATTTTTTTGAGTTCATCTTGTATCCTGCTGCATTACTGAAGGTGTTTATAGGTTGTAGAATTTCCTTGGTAGACTTTTTGGGGTCGCTTATATAAACTATCATATCAGAGCTTGACTTCCTCTTTTCTCATTTGTATACCCTTGATCTCCTTTTGTTAGCTTATTGCTCTAGCTAGAACCTCAAGTACTATATTAAATAGATGTGGAAAGAGTGGACAACCTTGTCTTGTTCCTGATTTCAGTGGGATCACTGTGAGTTTCTCTCCATTTACTTTGATGTTGACTTGTTCTGTATTGTCTTTATTATGTTTAGGTTTGTTCCTTGTATTCCTACTCTCTCCAAGACCTTTATCATGAAGGGATGTTGTATTTTGTTGAAGGATTTTCAGCATCTAATGAGATGATCATGTGGCTTTTACTTTTAGATTGTTTATATGGTAAATTATATTGACAGATTTCTTAGTTGAACCATCCCTGCATCTATGGTATGAAGCAGATTTGATTATGGTAAAGGAAACATAATATAAAAATAACTATGCTCCATATTTTCATGAAATTATTTGAAGAATTTAAATTCAATTCTGAAGACTAACTCAATAAATTTGACTCTTAAAATATTTTACCACAATTATGCCAACTTAAAGAGGAAAATAGAACATTTATTTAATCATTTTTAACAAACTTGAAATAACACTGACTGCTTAACCACAGACAATCAAATACAACTAACATTTTTGAAGTTAGAATACTGCAAGGTACTCTAAAATATAAGTAACTAAGTTAATAGTTAATCTCACTCAACCTTCTTCAGGAAATCTTATTGTAGTACATGGAATCAACACAGAGATTTATAACTGGACAATGTGCAGAAAGTAAATGATTTGGAGCACTTAATCAGAAATTGATAATTGTCTATCAACCCCCTCTCCCAAGGCTCAGGGATCTATGCAGGAGAGGAGGAGAAAAGATTGCAAAAGCTAGAAGTGATGGATGACTCTAAGGAAATAGTGCCAACTAGACACAACAGGACAGACATATCTTTCCTGTTTCCAAGGAAACAGTGCCACCTAGATACAACAGGATAGATGCAAGACAACAGATACTGTGCAGCACACATAAATCTACACAAGTTTGAACCAAATATTTTTTTGACTACTTAGAATGTGAAATGGAGACATATTTCCCTAATCCCTCCCCAATGCACTATCATAAAAGCCATTAACAATTAATACATTCTGAAACAGTGAAAATCACTCTTCTCCAGTAGAGTGTCTTTGAGTATATCGACCACATTTCAGTGAAGGCACTACACTAAGAAGTTGGTGGCCAGCACAAAATAAACTGCCTTTGGGTTTTACAGGGACATTTATTCTATTATGACAGTTTTTGATTATCTAATTTATTGGTATTTTGCTTGCCTTCTCCAATTTGAATCTTGTATTTTGGTTTTTGAGAATGAGAACATAAAGCTTGATGTGTAGGAAGGTTGGGATGTTTTGATAGGAAATGGAGAAGCTATAATCATAATCAAATACAATGTATGAAAAATAATAGCCTACATATATTAAACCATATACATTTATATATTAAATTATATAATATATATGGTAAGACTTCATATTACTTACTGTATCCATTTTATCTTTTACCAGATGTCCCAGAAATCAGTAAGATGAAAAAATTTGACAATATAGAAAGTTTAACAACTGAAATCATCAACAAATTTGGAATTATTATCTGATCATTCTATCCTAAAGTCTTATACACTAAAAGTCTGAAAATAATTATTACCTCTACTGGAACTTCAAGTTACAAAAACAATTAAAAGTGAATAATATCTTTTCAGCAAAAATGTTTATGTATAAAAGCACTGAACGTCTGAAATCATAACAACATATTCATAAATATATGGTCACTAAGATATTAGAATATGTTAGTGAAACTAAAATTGTCATATGAAACATGATTATAATTCTAAGATACAATATTGCTCAGCTATTCATGCTTAACAAGTTGATCTATGAAATCAATGTAAACTCATGAAAATTCAAACTTTGTGGCCACAAAAATTAGCAAATGTGAATTATCTGATCATTCAAAACCAGTTTTAGTAAACAAAGAAAAGATTTCAGGTACTTTATCAAACTTCAGTGTTTACCATGAATCTGAATTATGTATAAAATTTAATAGAAACAGAAGGGTAAACAAAGAAAGTTTTTGAATTAGACTACATAAACCACATCAGTTGTTTTTTAACAGTGGTGCCTAACTTGGGTTTACGGCAGCCTCTTTGGTGTGCACTGCTACTGTTCTATACAAACATAACATTTATGTGAATAACATTTATGGATTTTAACTTTTCACAACTGCAGTCTCTCTAGCATTCTGGATAAAATAGAAAGAAATTAATGTCTCCCAGTAGCAAAGTATATATGATAAGTACATCTTCTTTATAATGTATTAGGTAAAGTAATTCACACTTTTGAGACTTCATTTCTCTCAAAATCTGGGAAAAATAATCTTAACTTACATAAAGTCTCACAATGATCCTGTTTCTTCTGTCGGTTTTTAGTTTATTTCTTTCATGTCTTTCAGCTTTCATCAGTGAGAACAAGAGGAGATTTACTGACGATTGTCAACATCAGGAATAAATTCAGCTATACCTTGAAAATGAATAGACGTATATTTCTCTCTGACCATTACCTCCTTTGGTAGCAAGCCTGGAAATATTGTAGAAATAGCATAAAAGTGGCAAGATAATAATGAAAGAAACATGTATTTTTGATTGCACCAGAGTCATTTAATTCATCATTTTTAGTACTTTAAGATCTTAGATTTCAGGTTATATGAAACACTAGATTTATTTACTGTTCAAGAATCTTTAAAGTGAACTATCTGATATTGGATGACTAAAACATTCTACGTGACACAGCATCAAGCAAAATACAATGAGAAGAAAGTGGATGGATAAAAGCCAGGTAGATATTTTCATAAATTATTTAGTATTTTCGAAAGCAATGATACTTGCAATATTTAATAGTAATATCAGAAGTCTCAATGTCACTATTATCATAAAATTAAACACACTGAATGACAGAGTTGATATTGTCTTGCTTCAATTATAGAACATAGAAAGAAAAATTAGTTCTTGCTGTCATATCAAAGAGTTCCAAAATAGCCTGGAATGGAGTATAACAAAGGTTTATTAATTTGGGGATAAACTCACAGTAAGGGTAGTGATCCACTGTCCTCTGTTTGTGCTGGGAATTGGAACTGACACCAGCAGCAATGAGAGAGCTATACACACTTTTCTTCTGCACTCATATATGAGACCACACCCAAAGCAGGCCAGTATCTTAAGGGGTATTGACTGGAGTTTCAACAACTTCTTCCACACATCCATCCAGATGGATTTGTCAGTTCTAAAGTTTTTGAAGTTGCTTACAATGCACTTCCTTTTTGCCTAGGTAATATTATATCCTTCTGGAGTCTTTGATGGTGTTGAAGACAAACTGATAGAGCTATCCTTAATTTAGGGAGAGTTATTCTTTCCTTAGTTATGATAAAAGATAAAATAGATATAAAACTTTAACCTCAGGAAGGTAGATAGATGATAGAGTATTTTCCTTAATTTTTCAACTGTAAGTGGACTATAAATACTG
Organism: Neodon shergylaensis; assembly: GCA_025134845.1. Classification (NCBI taxonomy): domain Eukaryota; kingdom Metazoa; phylum Chordata; class Mammalia; order Rodentia; family Cricetidae; genus Neodon; species Neodon shergylaensis. The sequence goes on along the minus strand of JABTXL010000001.1, from coordinate 22,225,237 downwards.
TAACTATGATTCTTGCTTAACTACTGTTTTATATATGTAATTTTACTATGCTAAAATTAAAACCTTCCTTTTTATCTAGGCAGAAAAGGGGAGATGATGTGGGACTCCCCTCTGTATACTGTGAATATTATTTTTACCAATGGATAATAAAGCTGCTGCTTTGGTCTATGGCATGGCAGAATAGACCTAGGCAGGGAAACTAAACTGAATGCAGAGTGAAAGAGGTGTCATGTATCTACCAAAGGAGAAAGACGCCACTGGAACCTTATGAGTAGGCCACAGCCTCATGGCAATACACAGATTAATAGAAATGAGTTAATTTAAGATCTAAGAGTTAGTTAATAAGAATCCTGAGCTAATGGGCCAAACAACACAGCAATTAAGATAGTTTCTGTATGATTATTTGGGTCTGAGTGACCAGGAATGAAAGAGCAGTCTTACTGTACATGTTCTAAGGACACAAAACTCTTCCAAAACCTGTATTTATAATCAAGATTAGACCATCAATACATTTTAAAAATACTGTCCTGATTTGTTCACCTGATTCACATTATATCCAAAATGCCAAATTTTGATATATTTGCTTCTTAACATGATTATTATTTGTAATTAATCTTTCTCTCAAATGTTCAGAATCCTTCCAAGTGAATGTCATTCCTTTCAAAACAACTTTTCAAAAATTTTTAAAATTCCTTTCAAAAAGAGTTGAGACAATGTTCAAGATTTTTAGAAATATATATATAGTCTTCTTTCAAAACTGAGATCAGCCATTCACCAGAAATCACTCATATTACTATTCAATAACACTTCCATTTGATCAAACACACTATCTTCCACCAGGAGTCCTTTATCTAATTCAACATATTTGATGTAAAACTGGGTCTCTTTGCTTGTTCAAGACAAACTCAACCAAAATGAGTAAACATTTTCTATCAGTATATCTTTTTTTTAAAAAAAAAAAATAACATTTCATGGAATTTCCAAAAGTGTTTTTATTTTTTTCTCAATACAATGCTGTTTTATTTACTTGAGAAGAAATAAAATGAAACAATATTTAAATGTACTTGTGTTTAAAAGTTGTGGCACACATCCTTTATAAACAGATTCTACTTTGGCCATTTGCTTGGACTCAAATTTTCTGCTAATTTAGATGGCTGATTTTTAATAATTTATTATTTCTGTTTATATACTTATACCTGAAACTAATTGCAAATAGGGCACAACAACAAGCAATTTCTTTGTCATATATAATTTTATTATTTCTGCCTTAATACCATATTCATTCTTGGTCCCATCATTTTGTGTATCAAACCACGTAGTCTTTCCTCAGTTTGCTGAGTGTGATTGCTTGTGTGTGTGTGTGCCTGTGTGTGTGTGAGAGAGAGAAAGACAGACAGACAGACAGACACAGACAGAATTCAATTTAATCAGTAAGGACCTCCACAAACTTAAATTCTAGGTTCGGAGCATCTTGAAGGGTTACATAGCAAAAGTTCACCCTGAATTGGTTTGGTATTTCATGTTTGACAAAACTTCTTTGTATGCATCTAAATAGCTTGAATTTTTAAGGATCTTAGTTTAATTTTTTTGCTTCCTTTTTATCATTTTGCTTTTAATTTTCTTCTCCTAGAAGTAAATGATGTTTAGTTCTCTTCTTCAATCAGTTCTGACATAAACTTTGATGTTTGAATGCAGTAGTCATATCTGTCTCATACCCTTTAAACAAATCTCTTTCTTTTTCACTTTGTACTCAGTGTAAGACACACCATTCAGAACCATTAAAATGTACTCTGCATAAATTGCGCTTTTTAATTTTGCCTACAACAGAAACAGCAGCATATTTTTGTTACTGTTCTTTTCTAGTACTTAGAATTGAACTCCAGGCCTTGTACATGATATATAACTTCTATCATCAAGCTACATACTCAAACCTTGTCATCTTTTCATTCTAGCTTAGTTAGCAGGGATATGATAGCATAACTCCTTCAAATATTATTTAATGTGTATAAAAGTTTAATTGTCATATTTAATAATTGATTAATTCAAGTTCTCTACTAATGGAGTTTATTAATAAACCATAATAGACGTAAAAGTTGACGAAATAAACTATAGACTATGAAATTTTAACCTATCCCAATTTAGGTAGTAGAACTCAATTAGGAAATTTTAATTCACTAAAACTAGTTTTTTGCCTATGGAATGAAAATAAAAATAATACCCATATGATGAATGTCAATAGTAAGGGACTATCATATCAAAGGAATAAAGTGTCTTCAAAACAATACAATGATCAGGAATGATTAGAAAATTTCTATTTACCACTAGTAACCTTCACAACATGAAACAATTAGCTATCATCAGTTTCTTTAAAAGCACATTTACTTATTTGATCATCTGAGATTCTGAGTGGATTGTCTTCCTAGTTCTTTTCAATATTTAATTAAGAAAAATCAGTCATAGACCACTATAGTCCTATTTGAGTGAGAAGACTTTACTAAAATTGCATGAGGAATATCTCCATCGCTCTTCTGAATTTTCTTGAATATTGTTCCCAACCAAGAAAGAATTATTCACCAGTGAAACTAGCCGGGAAATTATAAATTTATTAGTCTAAAAATGACACTAGTGTGTAAATGTAGAAAGAATCAATTTTTAATAGATGTTTTCAATGTCAGGAATTCAAATACTCTAGAACTCCATATATTAGAAATATATCTAACCAATAAAGTAAATACATTTATTCAATCTTGGGACTCTTGACCAAATTGATTTTCATATTCTCCTATGATTGCATTATTGGAGCTTGCTTTCCTCTTGCCTTGTTTACTATTCTTAGTCATGTAACTCACAATTGGATTGACAATGCCTATAGCCCTTAGTCCACACATAAAACGGTCAGCGTGCATGCCAATTAATGCCAACTGGGATGTGAATGCCTATTCACCAGGAACTTGACTGAAACCACCCCTTGATTTCACATAGACCATTGAGCAGTAATGACTTTCCATCTCTTATAACCTGAACTACTTTCAAAGTAGTGACCTAGAAAGGAAAGGCTCTGTATCCCATTATGATTTCCCTGGAAAACACTGTTCCCCTGAGATCACTTAGTCCTAAATAGCTCTTAAATGCTTTATTGCCTTTAACAGGTTGTATTAGTGAGGCAGAAAAAAGAGAATTTCAGTTAAAAATGCATTTGGAACTATTTAAAGCCAGAGTTAAAATGTCTATGGGTAATGATAGAAGTGATATAAATCAAAATTCTTTCTGCCATGCAGGAGAGAATAAAACTGTCAAGCTTATTAAACATTACTTTCACATTGAATCTAACTCTTTAAAATAAATGTCCATTAAAATTAGAAAGCAACATATAATAAAATATAAAGTAACTCATGGAAGTAATTTTATCTTCATTTAATAATCAATGTACATTCTTGTTTATACATCAATGTGACTCTGTGGAAAAATGGATAGAACACTGGACCTCTAGTAATATATATGTGTGCATCACTACAAAAATAACTGTACAAGTTTTATGTGATTAGCTTATATTTATATTATTAAATATATAAGTATATATTTTTATTAAGTATAACTCTAGAAGTTACAAAAATAAATTTAGCTACAACTCTCTGAGAAGAAAACCAAAATCCTAGTCCCAGAGTATATATGGAATTACTGAATAATCAACTCTTTATCTCATGCAACATATATGTAATCTAAGATTCCATAAAAGATTCACTATTCTGTTCTTTTTGGCCTCTTGTTTGCTGCATCTGATTTGCCTTCCCTTTATTGTCCCTGTCTCTTTTCTCTGCATAGCTTAGGGTCACATCTACTCTGTACTTTCCCAGGTGTACCTGTGTCCCAGGTGTCCTGTGCCCTCCCTTTTATCTAAAATAAATATTCTCATTCATCATACCTAGTGGCAAATTTTTCCTTTATTTATTTATTTACTTATTTACTTATTTATTTATATTTTTATTCATCTGGTTCTGAAACTCATAATTAATCATGTCTTTTCCTTTTTATTTATTTATTTTTCATTCATCTCATAAAGAAATAGAAAGTGGTATAAATGAGTTTCCTCTTCAAGGAACTCAAATTTGCATCAATTATCTCAGATTTTTAAGTTGTAATGTTGAATCCAGAATTTCTTATCAATGGATACATTTTATTATTTTTAAGTAACACAGTTAAATGGGAGGTAGTGGATAAGAGTCTTTTCTTTGAACCTGTATTCAAATACCCTGAAACCACACAGTAGAGACTATATGTGCCTGTAATGCCAACACTGTCATTTGGTTGACGGTGCCAGGACTAATCAAAAGGATAACTCTGTCTTAAGGTAAGAAATCTGAGAACATTGGGTATACACTCTAATATGATATAATCTCAGAAGGCCTTGAAAAACCCTGATCCTCAGACCTATACAGATACAGTTTTCACGACCCTTATCTTCAGTTACCTCTACTTATTGACAGTAGCTATCCTAGCTAATGATCTATGTTCTCAACATCTTCAATAGCCTTCGTTTCCTATACTGGATTTTATATTTTACTTTAAAAATAACACTAATCAATATTCCCACTTCCTCCCCTCCTCCCACTTCCCTCCCACTCCCCATCCCTTCCAGTGCTAAGAAAGGGCAAGGCACCCTGCCCTGTGGGGAGTCCAAGGACCTCCCCACTACATCCAGTGGAGGAGAAGGTTAAGCATTTAGTAAGCAAGATAAATAATATGCTTGTTTTAGTTTCTGATGATAAATGTATAAATTATTCTTTTAAAAGTGTTTCTTATTTAGATTATTTCCTAAATAAATACAATAATATGTGATCATATTTATTTTATAAATTATTATTATATTATTATTAATATATCATTTTATTTATTTATTTTTTATTGAGAAAAAGAAAAAAAATTTCCACCTCCTCCCAGCCTCCCATTTCCCTCCCCCTCGTCCCACCCTTCTCCCCCTCCCTCCACTCCTCTTCCCCTCCCTCTCCAGTCCAAAGAGCAGTCAGGGTTCCCTGTCCTGTGGAAAGTCCAAGGCCCTCCCCCCTCTGTCCATGTCTAGGAAGGTGAACATCCAAACTGGCTAGGCTCCCACAAAGCCCGAACTTTAAGTAGAGTGGCTCCCAGGAGCCCAAGGCGAGGTCCCCAGTTAATTCCTTGGGCAGTTGAGGATAGGGAACCTGAAATGACCCTATCCTACAGCAATGCTGACGAATATCTTGCATATCACCATAGAACCTTCATCTGTTGATGGATGGAGAGAGTCACAGAGACCCACACTGGAGCACCGGACTGAGCTCCCAAGTTCCCAATGAGAAGCGGAAGGAGGGAGAGCATGAGCAAGGAAGTCAGGACCACGAGGGGTGCACCCAACCACTGAGACAATGTGGCTGATCTATTGGGAGCTCACCAAGGCCAGCTGGACTGTGACAGAAGAAGCATGGGATAAAACCGGACTCTCTGAACATGGCGAACAATGGGGGCTGATGAGAAGCCAAGGACAATGGCCCGGGGTTTTGATCCTACTTTAATATATCATTATTATGATTATTATAAATATTATAATTTATTCTATGGGCCTTGTCCCATAGTCAGACTAATGACTATCTTGAATATCACCATAGAACCTTTGTCGGGTGACAGATGGAGACAGAGACCCACATCAGAGCACTGGAATATACTGGATTTTTTAAAACATGACACAAACCTACATATATGTTGGAAGAAGAATTCTTAATTGAGAAAATACCTCTCTATGATTTGCCTCTTGGTAAGTCTAAGGGGCATTTTTTGATTAATAATTGATTTAGAGGGCCCATCCCATATTGGTTGAAGCTATCACTGGGTAGGTGGTCCTCACTGGTATAAAAAAAAAACTAGAAATACAGGTGAGAAAGATAATATTCGACATTTTCCCCCAAGGTTTCTGTATCAGTCACTGCTTCTGTGTTTCTCCCTTGTCTTAGTTCCTACCCTGACTTCTTTCAGTAATGAACTGTGACATGTACTGTAAATGAAATAAAATCCTCCCTCCCCAAGTTGCTTTCAGTCATAATGGTTATCACAGAAATAATACAAAGACAGGCTCCAATGCAGTTCAGCTTCATGTACAATGCTGCATATATTGCAAACACATGGTAACTCTTCAGAGAAAATCATCATGATACATTAATTCCTAAAAAAATTTCGTATTAAAAGTTAATTCTGAAGAGAATACTGCCGAGCTACACATTGCCTGAACAATTTGCTCTGACACAGGGTAAAATCTTTCATGATAATATAACTCTTGAATTTTGCTGCTTGCAGACCTAGAATAATGCAGATGACTCTGATTCCTGCCACAAACTAAAAAAACAATAGCTAGGTCCTCTTCACAAATGTTCACACTCATCTGTCATCTTGAGTGATGGTCAAGCAAATCCTGGGTAGATATAAAAATTTCTAGGAAGTCTGATTTAACTGGATAGCTTAAATGATAGGATAATGTTTGTTTCTGACTGGTAATTGTTTTGGTTAATGTTAGTATTTCAGACCATTTAGACATCTATATGCGGTAGTTTGCCCAATTCCTGTGATCTCCTCCAGCCACTTTTTCTGATTTCAAATGAACAGTAATAATTTTTTTTAAATCATTCTGACTTCCTCAAAAACTGTGCCATCCTTAGTTCCAGATTTATACATGCTATTATTATCAGGCATATGATTCCTACATGTTTTCACTTTTCTGATCTTTGGCACTGTTTTTCTACCATAAACTAATCTAAAAGCAGCTAGCAATAACCATGTCACAGCCTGAATAATAAACTACCTTGAAATTTCCAAACTACTTTGATTAATCAGTCATGTTTAAACTGGAGTACTCTCAGTTGCAGAGTACAGACTATTTCTTGTCAGATGGTAACTTTGTTCAATAAATGCCTGTTCACTGATGAAGTGTGATGAACTTGGCTTTTGTAATCTGCCTTCCTATCAGAATAATGTATTAGCTTCTTTTCCAGAATTTGCCATTAAATATTGCTTATGATATGTTGATTTTCTGGCTCACACATTGCAAAGTCTCCTAGTTCCTTTCACTAAGATTTTCAAAATACCTAAGAGCCAAACAATTATAATTTAGCCACAACGACTTTACTTTTCTGGCTTAAATATTTAGTATTGGAATTTCTTGTTGCTATGAAAAGGTATCTGAAACTAATAACTTAAAAGAGGGAGTGTTTATTTCTCTAAGGATGGAGAATAGAGCTAAGTGAGGCAGGCTAAAGTCTCATGCAATAGCCAATATTACTCAGAGCATCAGGCATTTTTTACTCTGAAAATTAAGAGGAAACACAGGAGTAAAGTATATAATCACAAGGACAAGCCATAAGTGATAAAAACATTATTCCATACAGCCTAAAGTAAACTCACTTGTCTCTGTTACACCTGGAAATAGCATGAAAACACATTCCAAGAACAAGTCTATGATTTTAAGGAAACTGAGGTCGCAAGACTCTAGTCTTGTTTTCTTGGACTTTTTTTCACAAGCACTCAGAATTCCCCTCACACAGCTACATTCATTCATTGTGTTCCAACAGGGGAGAATTTATTTTGGCTCATGATATCAGAGATCTCAGTCATTGATCCATGATGCCATTAACTGAATGAAAAAATAAGGATGAGATTAAGGATGCTGGATAATTAAGGCAAGTGTCCAGCAACCTATTTATTCAACAAGACCCACACGTCTAAGGCTCCCAGAATGTCCACTATAGTGCCATAGGGTAAGAATCAAGAATTCAGCAGATTAGTCTGTTATGGAAATTTCATAATAACATCTATTTCTTTCAATTATGTTAGAATTGGAAATAATATTTACCTCTTATATATTATACATGATTGATAATAGCATGTTTTATTATTTATACAATAATGTATTCTATCTAGCATACTGTGGCGAGTGAAGAAGACATTGCTAATCTTAGAACATGGAATAATGGTTCCGAGTCACAGTCTATTTTGTACTACGTATTGTTTTCTATGAACCTCAATGAGGTACATTTATCTTCAAGTAATATAATATTTTGCATGTAGTATTTCTGGTTTTATTCATGAAGAAAGTAGAGTGGTGTACTAAAGACATCTTGTTGCTTCTTACTTTGCACTTTTTTAAGCTATTTCTTTGACCTTAGTAAGATGTGTGCCAGGTGTTTAGTTTCACATGTGTAGGCATGAAAATTTTTGCAGGGAGGATATAAGCTGTAGCAGAATATATTAGCTATGTTGTAAAAAGTGACTGTAGTTAAAACAAGAAGATTAGTGACTAGTAGCTAAAATGATTCACTATTATCTTATGATATATATTTTTTCTCTTATAATTGGAAGTGCAGTTTATGATTATAAATATATTTGAATAGTCAAATAATTTGTGTTTCATCTATTAGGCTCTTAGGGGTATAAATATTCTTCTTATTTTCCCGATTTACCATTACCTTAATAAATGCCAAATTTAGCATATTTGGTTGCAGAAATGCATTACTGAGCCTCATTACAAAATACAGAATAGTATATTGTATCCATTAATTGATGAAAATTATGAGGAGTAGTCATCCCCTACACATTGTTGTGAGTAGACTATATATGTAATTTTCTCAAATTTGTAGATTGATTCCTTTGCAGCTACTCATGTTCTTTTCTTGCTTGCTATCACAGTCGATATTTTATATTTTCTAATTAGAATAATTATATCAACACATTCCAAATCATTATTTGTAAGTTTTATAATGTTTTAGTCTAGTAGTCAGGAATTGATGGGTACTTATTTTGCATAGTTAACTAGATTTAAGAATTTTTAAATTGTTTAAATATTTAGATAATTCTTTGAAATATGAATGCCCATTTTTAATGTAATATTATTACCTGAGAGCTTATAGAAGAGAAAGATAACAGCCATTTAAATTCAAAAACTTATTTTCTACAATTTTTACTTGAATAATTCCTTTGGTTTTTAGCATTAGCCTAGATTTCTTTTAACGTTTTCATTACCAAAATTATTGCAGTTAATACTGCTGAAATAAGCTACAAAACTCACAAGTATGATTTTTTTATAACTCATTAAAATATGTTAATTATACCATAAGGGAAGCAATGTCTTAGGGGAGATATAAGAAGAGTTGATTGGAGATATTCGAATAAATGTAATCACATTTTATTGTATTTATTTAGAAAATAATCTAAATAAGAAACACTTTTAAAAGAATAATTTATACATTTATCATCAGAAAGAATATTATTTATCTTCCTTAATGAATGCTTAACATAATATTTCAAACAAAATCTATTTTTTGTCCTTTGCTGCTAGATGTTATTTAATCTGGAACCAATTTTTATTCATTGATCACTAAATCTTACTACAATTTTTCAAGAAGTTACTATTAGAAAATAGAATGAAAACTCTATACATTGTTTTTATAATATGTGCATATTCTAAAATTCAAAAATAAATGTCATAAGTTTGTGCTATATTGATGAATAATAGGCAATAAGCTCAAATAAATAAGATTCTATGAGGTGCTGTTACTGAAAGACTTGAATTTTGTAATTTTTATTGAATATTCATAAAGATTGTAGTTAACCGAAAGTAATGCTAAACCTGGTGTATGTTATTCTTTTAATGGGAATTTTGAAAACTCTGAAGATACCTGGTAGTACTCATGTATTTCCCTGAACTTTAAAGAGTTATATGCCCATGATTTGAAACCATGGATAAAAATGTTTGCTTTTTTTCACTATACAGTATAATGCTAAATGATACCATTATTGATGAATAAATATACGTGGATTTTCAAGGGCAAAATAAAAGGAATACATTTTTTAACATCTAAAAAATTTAGTGAAGTACTGTGAGGAAAAATATTTATAAAATGATAATAAAATTTTTGAAAACAACATAGCTACAAAGGTTGAAGAGGAGGTTTTTAGAAGCCTGTCCCAGCAAACTAGAAAGGGGACTATGGGAATGAACAATTCATATAACTAAAGCAAAAAATGTTCAGTCTATAGGACCCGTAATCTAAAGGTCCTTGAAGACAGAAACTGGAAAAATCAGTAGGTCAGAATGATGGCGTATACCAGAAAAACAATGAATTTAAAGAGATAGCAGGACCAGTCAGTTATATCTAGAAATGAAATGTGTGTGTGTGTGTGTGTGTGTGTGTGTGTGTGTGTGTGTGTATGTGTGTGTGTGTGTGGTGGTTTGAAAGAAAATGACCACCAATGGAAGTGGAAATGCTGGAGTTATGGCTATATAAATAAAATAAAAATAAAAATGATAAAATTTAAAAATAAGGAAATGTAAAGCCTTGATATTAAATATTCAGACAAGGAACTTTCAAAGGTGTCACTGAATTCATTTTAATGCTGGCCATCTACTTCCAGGTATGTAGCCTACCAATAAAATTTGTTTGTTTCCCTCATTCTTCTGTTCTTAGCTTTCTTATTTCTCTTGCAAAAATGTAATTTTCATTTTCAAGTGGTTATCAACTGGGGATTGTTTTGGGGTTAGAGATGGGTGCCTCTGTCCACTTCTTTCAGCTGTAAGGCCCACCTGGTGCACTATCACTATGTGAGGGTCAATAAGTGATTTATGCTGAAGGAGTATTTCATTTATGAATTTGAGTTGTTTCTGTTTGGTGTAAAAATATTTCTATTTGCAAGATTTTCTTGATGGATTCTTCCTTTGGTAAGTGTATTGCCTTTCCTGACGTTTTTTGACTACTTTCGGTCTGAAGTCTAGTCAACCACTGGCTTATTTCTTGGGTCCTGTTGCTTGAGATATGTTTTTATCATCATTTTATTCTAAGTCATTGCCTATTCTTTATAAAGAAAGGTGTGTTTTTTGGATGAAGCAGCAGGATAGATCCTTTTTTAAATACAGTTTCTTTGTCTATGTAATTTTCTAGGGGAATTAACACCATTGGTGACGAGAGCAGATTTGTTTATTCCTATTAATTTGCTGTTTAGGTATATTTTTTTTCCTCCAACTTTTCATTTGATGGTTTGTGATTATTTATTCCTTGTATTTTCACTGATATGGTAGCCTTCTCAGGTTGATATTTTTCTTCTAATAACCTACTTTAGATCTGAATTTGTAGACTGGTGTTACTTAAGCTAGATTTTATCTCACAGAATTTTCCTTGTTCATCTATTGTGGTTAATAGGTTTTCTCAGTACAATAGCCTGGGCTGGCAGCTGTTGTCTCTTAAAGTTTGTTGGACATCAGTCTGGGTCCTTCCTGCTTTCAGAGCCTCCATTCAGTTGTTATTTTACTAGGTGGGTTTTTATGTTATTTGGTCTTTTTTTCCTTCAATATTTTTTTAACATTCTTTCTTTGTTCTGTATGTTTAGTGCTTTGATATGCTGGGGGCATCTTTTCTGGACCAATCTATTTGGGCTTCTTATACTTTGATATGAACTTTTGTAAAGCTTGGGTAAACTTTCTTTTATAATTTTGTTGATAGTATTTTCTGTACCTTTGACCTTGATATTTTCTTCTTCCTTTTTCTTATTATTCATAATTTTTATAATGTCTCAGATATCCTTGATGTTTTGTGCCTGTATTTTAATTCTATATTTTATGATTTAGTATTATCTTTGGTATAATTATCCATTTCTTCTATCTTGTCTTCCATGTCAGATATTCTCTTTTCCATTTTTGTAATTTTACTGATACTTACATCTAATGTTTTTGTTTGACTTCCTATGTTTTTTCTTTTCAAGTTTTCCTCAGTTTTGATTTTCTTTCTGTTTCTATTCTATTTCTATTTTCGTGTCTCAAACTTTTTAACATTTTATCCCAATTTTTGTTTATGTTTTCACTGACTTCACTAATAAACTATTCACAATCTCTTTGAGGTCACTAAACATCTTCATAACAGCTAATTTGGAGTTCTTGTCATGTACTTCAGATGTATTGAATTTCTTAGGGCCTGATCTAGTAGGGTGGACAGACTAGTCAACAGACTTCTGGTGGAATAATTTTGTTGTCTTGAATTTTAATGAGTGTTTGTTTTGTTTCTTCCCCACATGCATCTATGAATTTGGATTTGGTATGATTGAGATTATATCTATTTATTTCTGGTTTTGTCTTTGTTGGATGGGTTTCCATTCCTTGGCTTTGCTACTCCCTCTGGATCTTCTAAATGTGTGGTTACTATGGATTGCATGATAGAGAAAGCTTCTGAGTACCTGTTAGGTATTTCCAAGGTGGTAAGAGATAGAATGTGTGACTATGTATTGTGAGCTGACTCAAATGATTGGGTTTGTGCTGCAAGGGTCCACACGAATGAGGAATGTTGCACTGCTAGGATGTTTGCAGGATTCCCTAGGTTGTGGAGTCAGAGAAGAAGGAAAAGAGCCCTGAAGTGGTCTGTATCTTGACTGGGAATGAGTGGGTGAATTAGAAACAGTGGACAAGCGGAGACTAAACATTGTCTACCCTCATTACTAGGCTAGTGTGGCCAGCGGGTTCCCCTGGCAGAGAGTGTCTCCAGGTATCTACAACTGATGCAAATGAATGGGGCAAGCTAGGAAAATTGGAGGATTTAGAGTATCAGAGAATGGAAGCAGAGGTAAGAACAGGATCCTGTAGGTGGTCTGGTACAGCACTGAGGAATGAATAGCGTGGTTCTTGTGGCATAATTTGTTTTAAATCTTATCAGCTTTATTGTCGAACAAAAATGCTACTTTTATTAGAACTGAATAATTAAAATTTGGAATTGAACTGCAAATTTCCTGCTTACCCATTTTGCATGTATGAACTTATTAGAGCATAAGAAATGCTGCTCCTTAAGGAACCATGGAGCTAGCTGTTGTTTCTTGTCAACAATTTGCAGTGTGATTGATTATAAAAAGCATGACCGATGTTTCTCATTTAACCAAAGGAGTTAAATTGCATAGTTAATATGTATATGAGGGCTCCATACAACAATGTATGAAATGCCTTGTAATATTTGTCACATGACTGAGGTTAGCTACTAGGATTAGTTTAGAATGTCTGTGAGTGTTCTTATTAGGTTCAGCACTGTATGCAAATTTCCTACAATGCATTTCACTAAAGACAAAAGACAAACTTGAATTTTCAAGTTTGAAATATTAGGATTTAAATTTGCTTGCAATATGCTTAGCAAATTCAAGAGCACATAATTAAAATCACCGATGACATATTTAAAAGCAAAACACAATAAAGTAGGAAGTCAAGATGGATTGATGTGCAAAGGCACTTTGTGCCAAGTCTGGGAATCTGAGTCCAGTCTCCGGAATCTAATCCATAAAAGGAGAGAAACCATTCCCTCACGCTGTTCTCTGACATTGTGTGCATGTGTATATAATGTGACAAATAAAAGGAACTAGCAAATAGAAAGGAAAGGAAAATTGTAATTAGAATTATGGTACAATGTATTTTATTCTCCTTTAATAAGAGCAAATGGTCTTAGGAGACATAGGAAAGGAGATCATTATTTTTGACAGGGTCTCCTACAGCCCAAGATGGTTTTAATTTCACTATGTAACTGAAAATAACTGATAGTGGATTAGAAGTTCAAGTGTTGGTATTTTCCAGTTTTAAGTTTTCATATGTAAATTTCTCTTGCTTGTATGTGCAGTAAATAAATCACTGCATCTCACGAGGGTCCAGATTTTAGAACTACCAATCTTTTGCTTATTTGCCTGAGTACTGTGTATCATTTGATATTCAAACAATCAGTTTATGCAATTTTAATCAATATTGTATCCTTCTTGCTGCTGCCATTTTCATTGAAAGATACATGTCAGTATCCTGTTTCCCTCATTCTTATCTTAATGTGCACTTTCCTAAAAGTAAGACGACAATTTACAAATGCATATTGTAGGCAACTGTAGGTAGTCAATGAAGTCCTGAGTGAAAATGTATTGGTTGACACCAGTTATACCATATCAAAGGCCAATGACTCACCCTATGAGATTGGCAAAGACTCCCCCAAGTAAGACTCAGAGGGATGGCGAAGCCTTGTTCTAGTCTCAGTCTAAACTTTGAAACTCTGTGAAGAAAACATCCTCTGTAGCTTTCTCCCCAATGATTTTGACAGACTGAAGACAACTCGCAGAAGAAACTGCTTCTACTGTGATTAGTCAAACCTTGTTCAGGAGGGTTTTATCAACCCTGCCTCCCTGTTCAGCCACATAGAATAGCCCCACCTCCCAGTTTAATTGCATATAATCAACTGTGTAAGCTTCAGGGTGGTACTCCATCAGGGAAACCCATCCACTCCACCCCAGCTTTTTCATATGCCTCTGTCTTTGTCCTGCCTTCAGTCTCTTTCAGTTCCAGTGAGATAAATCCCTGCAATAATGCAAAATGTGGTGAGCAAGGGCCATTTCTGCATTTTTCTTCTGTATTTTTCCATGGCCTTATATATGCCAGGCGAGCCTATTTCCCTAAGCTAAAACATTAACCTGTTGAAGTATTTTAATGTGTTCTTTTCATATTAATTTAGAGAAGTTTCTTAAACACATTAGAATACTACTTTCCAATATGCATTGCCAATATCTATTCTCCTATTGCTCCCTCTTTTGATTTTAATGTGCTCCATGATCCTTTCCCCAGAGTTTATCCATTGTCTGTTGCAGGAGGTCCTTCCGCTCCTCCAACCAATAGCTGCTGAGATACCAGCCCATTGGTGCGTGGTCTCTTCTCCCTTTAAAAAAGCGACTACTTCCCTCTGCTCTCTCTCTTCACTTCCTGCTCCACAGGCGACTAGACTCCCTTTCCGCTGGCCACTAGACTCCCTTCCTGGTTGCGCAGAGGGCTGTTGTCTGGGACAGTGATCTGTAAGTTTTTTCTTCTTTAAATAAATACCACCCTATTAATTATAATTCCAAACTGGTGTGGCACTGTTCATGACTTACGCCTTCAATTGTCTTTTTAGGTAGCTCAATATTTTCTGTTAAAAAAAAAAAAGACCTTTCAATTTATTTTGGTACCAGAAAACCCAATGCAATAGCTTTAGCAGCAGGAAACTAATTTTCTGTCTATCTCTTTGATGAGTAAGTAAAACTACCAGGAATTTCCTTGCAGTTTTTTTAAAGATTAATCACATTGTGATATTATTTACCCCATATATAATCTCTACCCATCAGTGTACCAACGTAATGCATCAAGTAGTTAAGACATGGTTTATAATAAGAGAAGTCAAATTGTTGTTGGAAGGAGGGAGAGACAGTCAAAGATGCCAGCCAGTGGCTGAGTAGTCCTTTTCTGACTGACCCCCACTCCACCCAAGGGGTAGTCACTCTGCTACAGCAGAGAATTTCATGGCATGTCAGAGTGAGCAGCTACAGAGTTTCTTAAATCCATAAAGCTATACTTTAGATGAAATCATAAATGATTACAGAGAAAGTGATGGGTTTTAGGCATCATTATTATAACCATTTATATGATTATGTAGTTGGAAAGTCCCATTATTCAAAGAATATAATCAATGATGAGCTTTAGAGATTAAGCAAAATTAACAAAAACATAAATGTATAAGTATTATGTAGTTTACTTGCTTTTCTTGTCTTAAAGAATTTCCTTTGCAAAGGAAATTATGTTTGATTTTCTAAAATAACATAGTTCAGGTTGAAAGGTGAAACGAGAACTGATCTAATTCAATGCAACAATCACAAGGCTGCTGATGTTAAATAAACACACTTTTTTATTGTTTTTTACCACCCTGCTTTAGTTACCATTAAGAAGATGGGCATTGTCTCTGAAGTGTTTTCTTTTTTAGTGCAAAGACATTTTTCCTGAATCATATTCCCCTAACATAAAATTTTTATTAATTATTTGGGAATTTTATACAACACACCCTGATCATACTCTCTTCTCATTTCTCTTAAGTCCACCCTCCCGCCCTTACACCTTAATGGGGAAAAAAAAAAAAGACAAAACAAACAAACAAACCAAACCCCGAAGTCTAATTTGTGTTGCCCTTATACTCACTGGAGCATGGTGAAGCTCCCAGTGGCCAGTCCCTTAAAGAAAGTTGAGTCCATGTCCCTCCCACTACCCAAAGCAGTCAACTGTGAAAAGCTACGCTTTAGCAACTTTATCACAGTCATTTTATGAGTGTATGGAGGGTTGGTTAACACAGAAGCCTTCAATGTCTGTCTCTCATTCTCAGTCTTGAGTCTGTAATCATTCATTCTGCTGCAAAAGAAACTTCCTTGCTCATAGCATCCAGCAACAGCATGGATTGTGTACTTTAACATGGTTTCCAGTAGCGGCACCAAGCATGGACGTCAACATGGCCTTATTGTATTCGTCCTGTGGATGTTTCACAGGAAACTTCCTGACCCTGAAGAAATTATAAAAAGACCCTAGAGTCAGAACTTTCTTTCCTTTACCATGTTCCTTAATGTTTCCTAATTTTCAGTTTTACTGCCAAACTTATTTCAGAAACAGGATTTACAAAATATATTCAACACTATCGTATATGCATATGCAAAACGTTAATAACCCTTTAACCCTATCGTATATGCATATGCAAAACGTTAATAAGTTTTCCTTCCTTTCAACCCTTCTTGCTTTCAATTTTTTTCTTTCTACCCATTGTCATGAAAGACTTATTTTGGCCATGGATTTCATATATTGCAACCATGGTTGTTTGGACCCAGGTCTTTTACATGGCACTGATTAACTTAATGACTAGCCGTGTTTCTAACCTGCTTGGTATGCAGCGTTAGACTCCTGCACATTCTTTTCCCTGGCACACTGCACACTTTCCCCCATTTTCCCACCAATTTTTATACTTAATAAGCATTAACAATGGCACAGTGTGCATAACATCTGTCTTGAACATTTCCATTCATTATTTTCAAGTTAAGTGTTATTTAACTTTTCAGAATACAGACAGAAAATTGCCAGATTCTTTGTTAGAATATAACATGCATGACTTCGAGTCTATTTTCAGATGGAGTCCCAGCTCCCTTTATAGCGCTCTTCACCAGGCCTCTACTGTCTGTATTTCCCTTGGCATCCTGATCTTCCAAACTTCTACTAGAATAGTCTATTAAGCCTTTTGTTTACAAATTTCTATGTTTTTTAACCCAAATCTCTAAACTCTTCTACACTGTTTCTGTAAGCTATTGTCCTATCCCTTCTACAAAATTTATGAAGTATTTTCATTTCTCACTGTTGTAACAAAAGCAATTTAAGAGAAATAGTTGTAGATTTGTTCTCACAGTTTGAAGTTACAGTCCATCGTGGCAGGTAAGGCATGGTGAAAGGAAAATAAGCCAATAGCGTACATCTCAGCCACAACCTGAAAGCAAAGAGAGATGAATTCTATCTTCAATCACTTCTATTTTTTTTCATTCAAAGCCCTACATTATGGAATGGTATACCACATATTTAAGGTGGAATGTTCTATCTAATTAATCCAATATAGAATTTCCCTCATGGACTAGCCCAGAGGTAGGTCTCCATGGTGATTCTAAATTCCCCTAAATTAAAAATGAATATTAACCATCACACACTAAAAATACAATTAAGACTTTTGCTAAATTCTCCACAAGCCTCATTTATTAGTGTTCTTTTGTTCACACTGTCCAAAGCAAAAGTATTTTACACTTGCCTTTTTATACTCCCAGCTGTTTTATTTACACAGTGCATTATCATTTCCTTGTATACAAGAACTATATCTTCCTTAAAACCGAACAAGATCCAGTATGCAATGAAGAATTAATGAGTGACATATGTTTGTTGTTCATTTCTTAATTCTGTGCTTGTGTGTGCATCTGTGTTTGCTGTCATACATGCCATGGCAGGCTTTTGGAGGTTAGAGGACATTGCTCTTTATTTGGTCTGCTCCCACCAGGTTGTGGTACCCAGGGATTGAAGGCAGATCACCAACCTTTCATACAAGCACTTCAGTGAACTTAACCACTTTATTTACCCTAACTAAACAACTTTAGAACCATGTTAAATTACTTTATTTTTTAAATGATATGCATCATGCTTTTATTTGACTGCATTAGTAACAATTATTGCTTAGTGTCCTTTCTGGGCAATTTAAATTAAAGCATAACTTTTTTGAAGGTAGTGAAATTCTAATTTTTTTAAAGTTTGTACTATTGTTTATTTGCTTTATTGAAAACTTTCATATAGTAAATTCTGATAATAATTTCCTATTTCCCAGCTCCCCCATAACCTTCCCAACACCTGATTCATTGACTATTTGTTGCAACTTCTAAAAATCTTAAGTAGATAAAAGGGTCCAAATGATGTAATGCTTGTCATTGAACCTATAGAATTTATTTAAAAAATTGAATCACTTTATTTAATATATTGTATGATCTAATGATACTTTTCCTGTTCAGACTTGAGCAAATGTCTATTTCCCCATGAATTTCCACAAGGAATTTGTCAGTAGGTCAGAACTATCTTGAGAACACTAGTGTGTGTGTGTGTGTGTGTGTGTGTGTGATTGGTAAAAACCATATAGAAGTGTGTTTGACTAAAAGCATCAGTGACTAAAATGCCTCTCACTTTTGTTAACCTTCTGACTTGTATATACTCTGGAACTTTACAAGACCATATGCACCTGGGAATCAGGAAGCACTCACAAAGAGATTAATATGTGACATACTGTTACCCTCCCCACTCTCCTCCTTCTAGGGAATATTGACATCTGTGTGGGTATTATTTGAGTTCTAGCCATCAGTGTGGACTTCTGTTTATTTTATTTTCATGGCTATTGATAAAGTTTATTATTGCTCCAAGGTGCCAACAGTCATATTTTCCCAGGAAAATAAGGTGCCTGTCAATAGTTGATAATACAATTATGCTAAATAAAAAACCACATAGACGTCCTTGATTAATATTTATGAGATTGATATACAAATTGATTTAATATTCATGAGAAAGATATACAAATTATTAAGAGTTTTTTATTTTTAAATTTTATTAACAAGTAAAAGATGTTAAATCATAAACTCAAAAACACCTTGTGGCCAAACTATTCCTCAACACTTCAGGGTTTGTTATGCTTTCTTCTTGTCTTTCAGGTTCTTATGATATTTAGAAATAAACTCAGATGAGAAGGAAAAATAGAAAGGACAGAGTTTATTATGGAACAACATGCAATACATTCACACAATGAACAAAAGTTGCCATTACAGAAGAACACTCTCAGGATGTGAGAGCAAACAATATTCAGAGATTTTTTTTTTAAAAAAAATACTTACAATGGATAAAAATGTACAAAGAACAAAGCGACCATTGAACCAACCTACATATATAGAAATATACAATTTCTTAAATTTTTCTGGGACAGGAATCATTCCTGAGGGACTATTTTCTGTACAAATGATTGACATGTCCATTTGGATTAACATTTGGGGATGGGACAAGGTCATAGTATGTTCTTTACCAGAAGTTCTTCTGTCTTATAGTGATATGTTATCTTCCTGGCAGCTTAGAAAATCATGTCTCTACCCAGGGCTAAGTTACAGTTCAGATACCATTCGTTGAAGAAGGACGCTTAAAAGAAATCCCACACCTGCTCAGAATTGAGTATAATAGAGAGCTATTTATTTATGGGTAGACTCACAGATCACAATCCTCTGCTCAAACAGGTAACAGCAACTGAATCCAGGAGCCAGAAAAGAAGCCAGATGCATGCTTTATATCGGCATATATAGTATAAGAGGCCACACCCAAGTGGGTGGGTAACTTAAAGGCTACTGTTGGTAGGAATTCCTACAACAGTTCTTTCAACCCCATATCACATAAAACAGCAGATTCAAAAGAGCTAAAGAATAAAAACTTTAAAATAAATTTATGAAAATAGCACACTTTATCTGGCACCAACCTTTGATGTACCTCAAAGAATCCATCTATGTCCAGCTGTTTCTTTTTTGCCTATCTGCATCTGTCCTTTTATAGGTGATTTATATCATTAAGAGAAATAATCCTGTTGCTTACTCTCTTCACAGCAATTGGTTATCAAGTATTAGTGGTCAACTCTGACAATATACACACAAATAGAAACAACCAGCACATTCTGTATATTACTTTTATACAGGTTTTCAAGGCTGATCATCTTTTGGAAGACTGAATGAAATCAAGATGGGTTAAACCATGTAATGAGGACGAACTAAGCTGCCACTCAATGAATCAATCAATGGATGAATACATCTGAGTTGGAGAAAATAGGGTGTGATGAATAGTTGCTTATCAAAACTATTTTTTGTCATTAAAAATACTGGAAAATATTAACAGCATTTGGAATTATAATTGGCAAAAAGAATGTTTTTGAATTACACTCAAATCTTGGCATCTGATATTTTCAAAACATTAAAACCTGGCACTAGATAAATTCCCGGGAAACCACAAGGGTGAGCCCACCTAAGATCATAATAAATAGAGGAGAGAATGCCTGAAGTGGCTTTTTCCTGTAGTCAGATTGATGAATATGTCACCATTACACCTTCATCCAGCACCTCATGGAAACAGAGGCAGAGACCCACAGCAAAACACTGGGCTGAGCTCCTAAATTCCAGTTGAAGAATGGGAGCAGTGAGAATATGAGCAAAGAGGTCAAGACCTTGATGGGGACACCCACTAAAACAGTTTACGAGAGCTAATGAGAGCTCACCAACTCCAGCTGGACAAACTAGTCCCTCTGAATGTGGGTGATAGTTGTATGGCTGGGGCAGACTGGAGGGCCATTAACAGTGGCCCTAGGATTTATCCCTACTGCTTGTCCTGGCTCTTAGGGAACTTATCTTTGGATGGATCCCTTACTCAGCCTAGATGTAGTAGGGAGGGCATTGTACCATCCCTAATTCAATGTGCCTTAACCTCTCTGAGGAATGGATGGGGGGTGGGGTGGGTTTAGGTGGAAGGAATGACAAGATGGGAGTGAGGGGGAACAGGGATTGGTATATAAAATGAAAAAAAAAAAGATACTTTGATTTTTTAAAAAAATAAATTAAAAAAGAAAAGTGTATTGAAAGACTATCATAATGTTCCAAATGTATTATTAATGTTACTGGAAACTTTAGACTCAAAGTCTAAGTTCCAATATTTTCCAGAAGGAGGCTACACACTCATTGGGAGTATGCATTCCTGTTAAAGAGTAAAGTGTTGTGATCGGGTTAAACTATGTTACTCCATGTTATACAAAACTATGTTTTTTTGTTGTTATTGCTTTTATTTAAAAAAAAAAACTCTACCTGGCCTTGGGAGACTATACTTTGACTATATTTTTAATGTGGAGGATGACTGCGGGGCTGGTGTGTGGGAAAACATCACCATCTGTCTGACAACAAAGATTGAAAAGTGGCTTCTAAGAAATAAAGAGCATGCTACCCTGTAATTTGTCGGGATGAATTGAGACTGGTGGGAGACACTGGTGTATTAAAATTGTATAAAGTGACATGGCTCCAGGTATACCAGACACTCCAGACAGAGAAAATTGCATAACTCCCCACATGTACTTCAAAAAGAAGTGGATACTTGGAAATGTGTTGCTGAAGTCCTTTGCAGACCTGAATTCCGACTACTGTGGGTTCTCACTGTAAACAGACAGAAACCTCTCTGGGTTTTCAGCTCAGCTTAGTCTTACTTCTGATTCCAACTATTTAACTAACATTTACTAGTCTTCCCATTCATCTCTCTGAACTTGACAAACATCCATTGACCTATTCCGCTATCCGGACCCGACTCTGATATTTCACTGCTACAGCAGGGCTTATATCTCTGGCTTTACTTTCTAGCCTATGACTTACAGTGGCCAGAATTTACAACTTTGGTTTCTTCTCCACAGCTCACATTAGATTGGTCATCATGTCAAGAGATACAGTTAATTCCCTATGTGATTCTCCCCTCTCTGCTCCTTTCAAGTCTAACTTGTGCAGTCCAGATAATCATGAGCTCTGATCTGCATTGTTATTTTGACATAAACTAGAATCATTAGTGGAAAATTGATATCAATTGGGAAATTACGTTCACAACATTTGCCTATAGGCATGTCTGTAGTTCATTTAAAAATACTGATGACTGTTACTATTGTTTTCATTTATCAATTAAACATGACATAAGAAGATGTGACTTCATCAAGATGGCAAGGTGAAAAGGGTGGACTTGTGATGGCTAATAAAACTATTCCATTGGTTGTCATCTTGAGAATAGCTTAAATCAACTAAAATCCAAGCAGGTGGTCATACTAAGATGGGTTTTCTTGAAGGGATTATTTGAGGTGGGAAAAGTCATCCTAAATCCAAACATGAAAGTAGGAGTATTTTTTTTTCCCCTATGGCTTCCCCTCACTCTCACTGCAAGTTTATCAATTTCCTACTGCTGAAGCATTCCTTCAATAGTATTTGACTCTCCAGTCTAGTCTGAAGATCAGCTGAGCCATCCAAATTTGTGACCTCAACAACTATTGGATCCTTGACCTTTCTGTCAAGGGATAGCCATTGTTGTACTAGAAAGACCTCTGCCTGTAAATTACAGTAATAAATCCCTGTTTACGAGTTCTTTTCCCCCTGGAAAATCTGATAAAATATAGTGTTATAGAATAAATTTTCTTATTTTTAAAATGTACTGACGGTTAAAATGAAAATAACAGGAAATGAAGGCATTTGTATTATAAATATTTGTAAAAGTAAAATATAATGCTGCAAACAGTATCAGGAAATGTGTTGCTAAAAAAAGGACAGTGAATGGAAAATAGTACAATACTATTTCAAAGAACACCATGGAAACAAAAACATGAATACAATATGTAAGAACTAATATTAATAATTTTGAAAAGTTCTAACAAAGGAGATTGACATGCACTGAATATAGTTCACAGTTAAACCAAGAAAAGGAAAAAGTCAATAAAATAGAAGACTAACTACATAATGCTACATGAAAACCAATTTTTTAATAATCTAGAAATAGAAATGAATTAAATCTTTAAATTATTAAGACCAGTTTCTAAAACTTTAAAATAATAAATACAAATAAATAACTAATTATATAAATATATAAATTGAAAGCCTTAAGCTAGGAATTTGGCTAGGTTGTAGGGAACTTATTTAGCATCCTCAAGTCTCTGGGTCAATCGCTAGAACCACAGAATTTTAAATGAATACATAAATGTAAAAAATACATTGAAACACAAGTATAGGTTGTAAATTTAAAAAAAATCTGTCACAGGATAAATACTAAACTGAATTTGCTTAGGAGGCAGAGGCTGATGTATCTCTGAGTTAGAGGGCAGGCTGCTCTTCAGAACAAGTTTCAAAACATCCAGGGCTACATAGAGAAACTCTGTCACAAAAAACTCAAACAAACAACAAAAATTAATGTAAATATCTATATAAATTAGAGATAAAACAAAACTCAAAAAATTTATTAAATAGAATTAAGATTAAGTAGGAATAAAGGAAAAAGGGGACACTTTGATCTTACTAAATTGTCAGTTTCTAAATAAAAACAACAATTAGTAACTCTCTACTAGTGATTTTAGTGTATATTTTAAATCACAAAATAGAAAGAGCAAAATGACAGATTTCTCAAACTCTATTTTAGCAATTTTCAAAGAACAGGAAGCCAAAAATTCTAATAGAGACTTCAAAGATTTGCAGCTCATCTTGAAATGACATTTAGAATCTCGACATGAAAGAGCTGCTTGATGCTCTCTGCTCAGCATCATACAGTTAGATACATAAATTTTAAAAACCTTGAAAAATTAAAAATGTTATTAAACTTTAAAATCTTGGAAGTAATAATTCCCCTTATCTCTGATTTTTTTTTTTGTATCAATGACCTAGCAGCTACAGAAATACAGACCCCAGGAGTCAGAAAATTTGTACTATAAAGAAGCCTGAATAAAGAACAAAACCAAGTCAAAAGGGATCTAGAGTGTGGGATTATGTAAATTGGAAATGTTGTTTGGAAGAATTATACTTAATTCTGAAGTATACCTTTTTGATCCTTAGACAATAACATGAAAAGTGCTATTTAACCGTAGTGATTAGGTAAATTTTTGAAAAATGGTTGGCATTAAGAAAAGACGGGGTTTTTTTTGTTTGTTTTTTTAATGTGAGATATCTAATTTCCTTTATTTATTTATTTTTTATTTTATTTTTTTATTGAAAAAAAAATTCCTGCTTCCTCCCAGCCTCCCATTTCCCTCCCCCTCCTCCCGCCCCTCTCCCCCTCCCCCCACTCCTCTCCCCCTCCCTCTCCAGTCTGAAGAGCAGTCAGGGTTCCCTGCCCTGTGGAAAGTCCAGGCTCTTTCTCCCCTCCATCCAGGTCTAGGAAGGTGAACATCCAAACTGGCTAGGCTCCCACAAAGCCAGAACATGAAGTAGGAACAAAACCCCATGCCATTGTCCTTGGCTTCTCATCAGCCCTCATTGTCTGCCATGTTCAGAGAGTCCGGTTTTATCCCATGCTTTTTCAGTCACAGTCCAGCTGGCCTTGGTTAGCTCCCAATAGATCAGCCCCACTGTCTCGGTGGATGGGTGCACCTCTCGTGGTCCTGACTTCCATGCTCTTGTTCTCCCTCCTTCTGCTCCTCATTGGGACTTTGGGAGTTTAGTCCGATGCTCCAGTGTGGGTCTCTGTCTCTATCTCCATCCATTGCTAGATGAAGGTTCTATGGTGATATGCAAGATATTCATCAGTATGGCTATAGGATAGGGTCATTTCAGGTTTCTTATCCTCAGCTGCCCAAGGAACTAACTGGGGACATTGCCCTGGGCACCTGGGCGCCACTCTAGGTTCATGTCTCTTACCAATCCTAAGGTGGTTCCCTTAATTATGTGATTCCCTGCTCCTCTATTTAACCTTGTTTTATCTCCAATCATCCCGTTTCCCCAAGTTCCCCCCATCCACCCCTTCTCACTTTTCTCTCCCCATCTCCCCTTACCCCCATACCACCCCACCCCCAAGATCCCAATTTTTTTCCCAGCAATCTTGTCTATTTCCCATAACAGAGATAATAACTATATGTTTTTCTTTGGGTTCACCTTCTTATTTAGCTTCTTTAAGATCACAAATTATAGACTCAGTGACCTATATTTATGGCTAGAAACCATTGGCAAATATTAGTAATGGATCATGGGCTAACAGGGTGTACCACATTTCAAAGTACAAAATGCAATCTGAAAAATTTAAGCAAACTCACTTTACTTAAGCATTCTTTATTAAAATCTGCTATCACTCAGCTAGGGAAAACCTTCTATAAACGTAACTCTGATACTCATATAAGTCCTGTGGTTACTCTTTTTATATTCTCAAAGTCAACCCCTAGTAACCTAATTCCTCCAACAAGACTTTACCTCTTAATCATTTCACAGTCTTCCCAAATTGCATACCTAGAAACCAAGTATTCTAACCCTTATTAATGGAACTAGTATATTTATTAAAGATATCTTAATAGTCCCTCTCACATCTTTTTACCATATGATGCTACCAGCATTTCACCTTGTTTCACCTATGAGAAGATATATAACACAATATTGTTCGAATCTCAATCCTGATTTTTACACTGTATACAGAAATACAATGATAACACTTCTGTTGCTGAGGTACACAAAAATGTTTATATAGCTTAGGAACAACACAATAAATTTTACCAATAGAATGTATCGAAACTCCCCATTAAAATTTTTTATCTCTTTTTAAAGAAGTTAGTGAAAGTCATTAACTGAATAAACTAGATTCAGTCAATATTCTCCAATGTTTAATACACTTAAAACCACTTAGATGTTTAATGGGTAGAAATTATTAACACAATAGAATTATTTTGTAAAATTAACCACTTTAAGTTAAAAGTAAATCAGTTATATTCAACTTTAAAAGATAGGTAATGAATTGTTTCTAATTAAATTTTATTTTCGTATTTCATGTGTCAGATAGGTATACAGAGTAACAACATGTGACATTAATTTATAGTTTGATTCATCAGTGAATAAAATAGACTTGAACATTTCAATGTTGTTTTTATTTAATCATAAATTCAAACAATGATTTATTGTGCTTTACTGTAATATCATTTTTAAAATGATAAAGAATTTGCTATAGTTTAGTTTGTAGGGTTTTGGGGGTAGTAAAGAATCAACACAAAGCCTCATATGCACTAGGAATGCTGAGTACCACTAACCCACATTCCCTACCTCAGAGAATCTTTTCATGGTCAGATATCACACATTAATACCTGGAGACAAGGAAGGCACTACATTTGGTCACTTATATTTCTAAAAGTTCAGGGGCTGTCAGGAAAAGTCACTAATGTCATTACGCCATGGGGCTGAATTATAGTAATACAGTTATGCACACAAAAAATATTTATATGTTTTTCTCAGTAAATTAAGTTGTCCAAATTCCGTTTGAGTAGAATAACTATAATAATTTGTTTTGGGCTACTAGGCACAGCAGCATAAGGATTATTGGCCATTAATCCCTATTAAGATGATAATGGCTGCATGGTGGTTTAGCCTTTGTGAGAGAGACCTTGTTGAGAAAATTAGATGAGAAAGTGAATTTGAACAGATTTTCAATGATAACTAAACTTTAAAGTTGATCTAAACTGCGCTAAAATTATTAATAAATCCAACTATACTTCAATCATTTTCTTTACGTTTTGATATAAGTTTTGAACTCTTATTCTTTGGGTATCTGAATTTAATAAATGTTTATTAGTGTGAAACATTTTTTCTATGCCATGAAATATTTTCCAGTGATAGCTGAGAAAACAGTTCATTTTATGAAGTGCCTCCTCTAGAAGCAAAAGAAACTGAGTTTCATCTCCAGAGCCGAAACTGATAATTGCAGGTATAGTGGATCACATTTGCAATACCAATACTGAAGAGATAACAAGGAAGAAAATGGCCTGGAACTCAATGACTATCTTGCTTGTCCACCTGAAGAATTCCAAGCCAGTGAGGGATACTTCCATCAAAATCCAAAGTTGGGCAGTGTCTGAAGACAATAACCAAGATTATCCTCTCATTGTTTACTTGTACACACATGTGTACAAGCAGCAGAATACACACATTACACAAACACTTGCATACACAAATACACAGATATGTGCACACACACTAGACATTTGAAAAGATAATGCAATATCGACTAGAGATTTTCAGTGATGAACTTCATTCGCTGAAAGGAGAAATTTCTTTGATGAAGGTTGGTAGTTAAACTTATCTTTGGGAGTAAGAGTATGATTTAGAATCTTGTGAGGAATTATGTTGGTCTAGCAAAGTTGTATTAGGCAATTAATGACTGCTAGGAGAAGGAAAATCAGCCTTTCCTAGGGATATATATGTATATGTATAAGTACATCTACAAGTATATGTATATATACACATATATACATATATGTATATACAGAAATTAATAGGAATGTGTATATGTGTGTGTGTGTTTGTGTCTGTCTGTGTATACATACATATATATGAACGAGATATTTTGGATCCTGCAAAATCAAGACTTCTTAAAAATTAGTATTTTTAGTTGAATGAAAATTTATATGCTGTACATAAATTTTAATATTTGAATATTAAAAGAAATTTATATATATATTACATTTTATATCTAAAATTTTATTATAATTTACCTTTTAATCAAGAAATATTTAACATCTGACAAAATTTTTTTAGAAATGGGTCAGATAATGTGAAGTAATATTAATCAAATTAAGGACTCTTCATTCTAAAATTTACTATTTCCTCTAAACGAACTATCCTAAATACTATTCTTATTCTTTGGATATAATTGGTGCAAACATTAATCATATACAAAGATATATAAAGTACCCAGTAATATAATACATATAAATGTTCACATGTGTATATCAGAGAGCAATAAACAAATGTAAAATATTGAATCATGCTCTCAAAGAATGTGCTTATATATTCAGATCATAAGTGTCATATGTGAATTTATTTACTTTAAAATTCCAAGTATGGAACAATTTTTCTCTTATTGATTCATTCCCAGCATTTTGAATAAGCATTTCTTTCAGATATTAAAACATTTTAAAATTCAATTGGCTGTAATTTTTATTTCATATGAAAAATCAACTGCAATATGTCAAGTATATTACTGTGTCAAATAGGCATGTAAATTAAATAAATTGGACAGCTAGTATGTGCAAAGTATTAATGATTGCAAATATTTGAGGTATAATGACTTTTTAAATAAATGGTTTCTTGCTGAATAATTAGTCGAAATCACTTTAATAAAACCATTAATTGGTTTTGAAGCAATGTCAACATATTAAAAAATGACAAGGTTTTAAATGTATGCATTCTAACTTCATTCAATATGAGGTATCAAAATGCAAGAAAAATAATGTAAAACTTCATGAAATAAAATATTATAACTGATCTATATATTGGAACAATTGAACTTTCTTTCAGGATAAGAACTTCCTTTTGTTAAGTAATAATTCTAAAAGTTCTTTTTGCATGAGTAAAGGCCACTGAGTGATATAGTTTTTATATTATGTGCTGTAAACAGTATTGATTGATCCATTGGCATTGGGATGCTCTCATGCAATCATACCAGACATTTAGTACTAAGGCAGAGGATTAATACATTATTTTCTGGCAATGTTCACAAATTAACAATTTCTTAAGTGTTTAAGGAGAAAGAGATACAGAAGAGCAGGAGACAGGGAGAGGGAAAAGAGGAGGGAAAATAATTGAGAATGAGAATGTTAAATATTACCTTTGCAAGAAAGAAATTTCAAAGCAAATAACAGCCCACATATCACTAGTCACTACTGAATGGAAACAGTGATGGTTGCAGCATGGTTGACAGACATTCTGGGTTCAGAGAACTACAAATGCAATCATGAAGTCAACAAACTCTCATTCCTTTCAAATTCCTAGTACTCAAAAACAGAACTTTAGGCTTCCTATTATAAGAGTATATTGTAGAAATTCTAAAACTAATAAAATAGCTTTCTCTAGAAGAAGAGGAGTCCAAAAAGTCTTTATTCTTCCATAGTTCTCCATTGGGTCAGATGAACTTGGAGTTTAATAATACTGAGCACTGTAGTAAAAGTATGTATCATCGCACTGAGATGGAGAAACCCAGACTGGTAAGAACTACTTAAATGTGTGACTGCAGTGACCTGACATCTTTCTTTCAATGTCCAACATTCTCTTTAGATGAATAAGTTTGGATTCAAGAGAATTTTCTTTTCTTCTACAATCAGCTTTCCATATCTGCTCACTTTCTATTAGATTAACACTATCCTTTTCAAGACCAATTAGGTTCTAACAGCGGGAGAAGATATTTTATAAAAAGTGATGAAACAATAACTAGAAAAACAATCGGTATGGTAAAGAGTGCCATGTTCTGTGTCTCTGTTCCATGTAGGGCAATAGAAAACCACTGAGTATAGAAAGCAATACCAAAAACAAGTCTAAGCTGTGAAATGCCTTTTACTAGCTCCCAGGGAACAGCAGACCTAGAATCTACCATACCAGGAACGCAACCCGTACTCAAATATACTCTATTGCTACAAAACTAAAAGGCTTCCAAACTCAAATAATTAAGTATTAGCTTTAGTAAAACAGTATGACTCGGCCAATCTAATACTATTCTTTTGTAATTTCATTTTGATAATTAATTTAACCCAACAGGTAAATCCTTTATTGGTGCCCTTGTATGTTTCCATCAAAAGGGGGATTTTTGCTTGAGAACTTTACTCACTGGATTTCAAGTCAAATTAAGAGTTGACTGCCAAATAGTAAAGCACAGATTTGGAGACAGAGAGCATGTCTCTGCTGTGACATTTTTTTATATTGCTGGAGTATTTCAGATCTCCTCATGGCAGCAGGCATCTGAGTGAATTTTTCCAAAACTTCAAGCCAAAATAATCCCATATATTCTTCTCATTTTTTCTTCAATGAATCTTTTTGCTTTTCATTTTATTTTATTTTGGCTTTTCCATTCTAACCCTTACATGTGAATATTATAACCCATAGGTCTGGCAAAACTTATACAGGTAAAATGTTCAAAACACTTTGGAGAATATTGTGGTGGTATACTGAAAAGGCTAAGTGTGGACATGCCATACCAACTGACTCAAGCTTAAAGTAAAACTAAAGCTTCTTGGGAGTTTAGAACCAGTCCTGTTGGTTTGTTGTTGTTGTTGTTAAATCAAATAAGCAGCGTTTTCCATGGAAGTAGAGAGTTATATTATTCAGGAGATGTTGACATGGCTCAGTGGATAAGTGATTATTGCTCTTCCAGTGTATTCACTTCAGAGCACATATACTGGGCAGATCACAACCAACTGCAACTACAGTTCCAGAGGGAATTTAATGCCCCTTCCTTGCTTGGGTGGGTACCTGCACACATGTGATACACATTCAAAAATTCAGGCACACACACATGCACACACACAATAAATATTTTTTAGAATGATTAATGTAAAAGACATTGTGTCTATTGTTATGTTACTGAAAGTTATGGTATCTATTACAATTATTACATATTATTTTCACAATTTAGAACCAAAGCACCTCGTGAGACTTTAAGTAATCTTGAAGTAGGAATTGACTATGTGTGTTGATGTTAGTGATACTTTCTAGCATGAAAAAACACAAGATTAAATATGGACAATGCTGTCTCTGAGAGCTAAAGGTGTATTTCAGTGTTAGAACATTTGTATCCATTGTGCAAAGTATTGTGCTCAATTCCCAGTACCACCAATGAAGTAAATAAACTAAAACAAATTAAATATCATTTTCTTAAGCTTTCAAGAAATTATATATTAAGAAAACTCAAAATAGAACTGACACATTGAACGTCAAATTTTACATGTAAGAAGAAAGAATATGGATATAAAACTGTGCATACAAACAGCATGAGATTACAAAAATATTAGACTACCTAGAAGTTATGCTAAAACAAGAATGGCAATAAAATCCACATATACATCAATAGGAGAAGAGAAAGAACAACTTCCCTTTCTTTTATTTAAAGAAAACAGATTTGAAATATATAGGTATTTTTATTTCCTGCAATCTTATTGATCTTAAGAAAAATATTTTGATTGCTTATTTGTGTAGATTAGTGTATGGTAGTTATTATATCAATGTATTTCATAACATTTGCATTTAATTAAATAGAATATTCAATGTATAAATATAAGAAATTGAAAATTTTGGTTTATATTGTTTATAAGCAAAACAAGGAGTATTTCATGATTTTCATTATATAAATTATGATAAATTTTTAATATATATCCATACACTATACTAAAATATAAAGTATAAAACAGTCAAATGATACGTAAATAGAAAGAGTACCACCATCAGATGATCACTTACTGAGCATAAAGGCAGCACAGGAATTGCAAAGTAACACAGCATGAATATGTTTAGCCTTAACTTCAGCTTTCATATTACAGAAAAGTAAGGAAGAATATCAATGTTGCTATTTGGCTCTCAACTCTGCATAAGTGACCTCCTTGTTACAAAGTATCGGGTGGTGCAGCAGTGAACAACTCTTACAGAACTAGCCAGCTGCTTTCCTGAGTTGGAGACCTGATCCATAGGAAGGCTGGTATATAATCCTGGTCAAAACCCTATGGCTTATGAACAATGTTGGTCATAGGCTCTAGGGTAGTACACGCAGACCTTAGAGATTCTCAATTAATGTCAAACAAGGCTCTGTTTACAGTAGGCAACAGTCAGTACAGAGATGAATGATTGGTCAAAGTATTGAGACTAAGAGACCAAGTGCTCAGAGACAAAAAGGACATCGTTATCACTAGAGCACATGCAACATCATAAAAGAAAAGGTGGAAACATAGGAGCCAGAGGATTGGGGTGCTGTGAAATGCATCACTATGGCATGTTCATTGCTCTCATGCCCTCACACGAGCAGTGACTCCCTGTAGAAGATGAACACGAGATCAAATGAGCTAGTATTCCAGCATAGATGGAGAAGACCTGGCTCAGGCCCACACCTTACAAAAGATCTTCTAGAAGAAAGAAATCATTTTCTTTTGAAGGAGTTACCATAGTGTTTTTTTTTAATGCTCCAGTGGAGGTCCTGATACCTGTATGCATAAGTAGTACCAATTGAAATTAGCAGATTCATAGAAAAAAATCACAAATTAGGGAAAAGTTACTAAACAAAAAGGAATGGATATGATCATATTCCATTGTATACGTATATGAAATTATCAAAAATAAAGAAAAATATAATAAAAATGCCTGGTCTAAGACTGAAGGTGTGGCGCTGAAGCAGAGTGCTTATATTAATATAGTACTTGTTCAATTTAAAACAAAACAAAGTCCCTTGCAGACTCAAAAACATTTTCAGTTTAAAAACTTTGAGAGAAAATTATGATTTATAACGTTTTACCTTATTCACATTTTGAAGGGTTGTCATTTTAAATCTGTCACTGATGAAGAGACATCTTCCACTTATTGTTAATTCTTGATCTCTTTTACATTAATATTTCTACTGCTAAGAAGATTTCTTTTTTGTAATTTTAAGACACTTTTATTGATTTTTCCAATAATTGCATACATTTTATTTTGATCATATCCAATCCTACCTACTCTTTTCAGATTCACCATCCCTTCCATAACTACACAACTTCATATCCTCATGGTTTGGGTTTTTTTTTTTTTTGCAGTTTTTTTTAACTTGTACAACAGCCC
The DNA here is from genome assembly GCA_025134845.1 of Neodon shergylaensis. Taxonomy (NCBI): domain Eukaryota; kingdom Metazoa; phylum Chordata; class Mammalia; order Rodentia; family Cricetidae; genus Neodon; species Neodon shergylaensis. Next base: position 22,192,528 of record JABTXL010000001.1, on the reverse strand, counting down.
TTCTTTAATAGCACCATGGAGGCTTAAATACCCAGCAGTCAATGGTCAACAGGTGAAAATCCTCTGATCCTCTAAGCTAGGCACAGCTTCTAGTAACTTCAATTAGAAGGCTCTAGCAGGGAAGAGCAGCTGAAGGCCAGGACTCCAATTGGTCCCAACACTTAACTAGCAGAAACTATGTTTAAAGTATACTTTTGATAAAGAACTGTTTTTAAAATATACAGAAAGCTAAGAGCCAGCATTCCAAATTAATATCACCTATGGAAATATTGGCAGATATTTCACTAGAGAAATGGTGCGGGATTACTAACCATGTGACAACTCATTCATTGTCATTAAACATGATCACCTGTATAATTCACAAATAAACTGCTAAGTTATTATCATCAAATTCTTAAGAGACTTAATATTTTAAGATATACGTTAGTAGTAGTAATAGTAGTATTTGGTAGCAATCACTAATAGGAACAAATTTCCTGTTGAATTTGAATTAGATGATAACCTGGGTATTAATCATACAAGGCACTAATAACAAGAACTCTAAAAAAAAGCTATTGGCATATGCAAAACTCAGGGATTTTACATACATACACACATACTAAAGTGTGTGGGTATGCATGTATGTATGTATGTATGTATGTAAGTATGTAAATTTTTTGAAATAGTTTCTCTGAATAACTTTGGTGCCTGTCCTGAAACTAACTCTTTTTGACTAGACTCGCCTTAAAGTTAAAGAGATCCACCTGCCTCTGCCTCCCAAGTTTTGGGATTAAAGGCCTACACCACCACCACCTGACTATTGCTCTTAAGATAGTAAACAGTGCAGGGTGTGGTATCACATGTGTTTAATCCCAGGGCTGGGGGGCCGAGGAAGACTGTTCTTTATGAGTTCTAGGCCAGCCTGGTTCTAGGACAGAGTTAGTTCCAGGACAACCAGAAACCCTTGTCTCAAAAAAACAAATAGAGAATAAACAGTGATGTTTTGAATGAATAATTAAAAAGCTGAGGAGTCCATATAAGTTCAAAAATTAGTAAACAAAATTAGTGTTACTGCTAAACTAAATTTACTCTCTGGGTCACAGTGAGTAAATACTAATTTTATGATAAATGATTAGAAACAAGAAATAAAAACCATCTAGAAAACATGAAAACACCATTTGTCTAAAGGCTGAGGCTGTGTTGTCTGAGTGAAAGATGATAACTACAATACTTCAGTATTACTAAGTATAAGTCTTTAAGTTTTAAAATTTTTTAAATGTTTAAATTATTTCAGTGTATGGTGTGTGTATGTGTGTGTGTGTGTCTCTTTGTTTGTATATGTGCTGTTTGTGTTTCCCTGTCTCTGTGTCCATGACTATATGTATGTTGTGTGTGGGGGTCTGTGTGTGTGGTTTGTGTGTTTGTAAGGTAGATGCCTGTGTTTCAGAAATGTTAGAGGTTAAGGGTAAATGCTTGGTGAACAAATATAAACAATTAGGAAACAAAAATCTACACATTTGTGGCATAGAAATATTTAGAAAATATCAAGTGATTTTTCCATAAAAACTTACATGTTTGCTTTCATGAAGGCATTGTTGTTATATTTACATTCTAATAATAATAGAAATGCATCATGCTTTCATTGATTCCCTTCCTGTGGTAAAACATGCATGCACTTATCCTATTATGATTAAATTGTAGATGTTTCATATTTGATTTTTAATAAGTGAGCACTAAATTAATAAATCTTATTTAGAACCTTTAACATATCAAACACTGATATATAAAGTCAACATATTTATGAATGAGTCTTACATATTCTGATCCCATTATTTGTCTGTTTCATTATCAATGAAACATCTAGCTTCATTTATTAAAGGTATGTAAGTAACAATATTAGATTTGTTACTTTTAGGTAAATAGCTCATTATGAACACATTTTTCTCATGATATCACATGTAGAAATGCAGCATCTCTTATAGTACTATGGCTTGACCAAGATGTTTCTGAGTCATACTGTAGTGAAAGGTGTTATATTTTGTTATTCACTGAGGTTTGCTTCAGTATTAAGTATGTATCTTCCAGCAAGCCGTCTGAACAATACCCATTATATTACTTATAAACAATAAGTCAAGGAAAGAAAAGATTTCCAGTTGTACATGTTATATGGTAATATAGTTACAAAAAGAATACTAGACAGGCACCAATAGTTTGTTGGTAGAAAGGCCTTTGAAAAGTAGGAAGTAGTAAGTGAGCTTAAACAACACTAACATTCTTCAAGATTCACAAGAAATAGTCTTTGAAAATTACACATTAAAATTTTAAATCCTTTCTGATTTGGATATTATCACCACTCTCTTGCATTTTACAATTATAGAAAACAACTAATGCTGGAGAGATGAACAAACAGTTAAGAATACTTGCTGATCTTGCAGAGGAACCAAACCATAGCACCCATGTTGAATGGCTTCTATCTACTTGTAATTCCAGTTCCAAGGGATCCAAAACCCTCTTTTAGCCTCCTCCGACTCCTACATACACCTGCAATAGTACAAATGCACACAGAGATACACACATGCACACATATAAATGAAAAGTTGGATAAATACTACATAAAACTGAGGCAGAAAACTTTTATATCACACATGGTTCAAGTCTAGGTCGGTTTTGAAACATCAACCATTTGTCTTTCAAGCTTAATTTTCTATATATCTTATTAATATTTTGAGATTAAAAGATAAATGCATCTCAGATTTCCTGAGAACTAAAAGAGTCATTCTCAGTATACTACCTAATAAACAATTAGTAAGTATTTAAACCATATCTGATACAAAGAATCTGACCTCTAAAGTTCCTTCAAATTTCAGCATTAGATTGCCCTATTATGTTAAACTAATGGATTCCAGTACACTGCTGGGCTAGAGCCAGAATAAAGTGAAGAGCTGTAGTGTGGAAGGAGGACACAAATTGCCTGTTTCATGGATGTAAAAATGTTTTCAAAGAGTTCGTTTCCAGCAGTGAGGTGCAGCACCAAAATTCTGCATTGCCACTTTCTCTTCAGTCAGTGGAAACTGAAAACCTAACATACCAGATATAGATTTATTTTTGTTCCATCAATTAGGTTTTTTTTGGGGGGATTCACTATCTAGTGAGCACTTATGAAAATTAACCATGAACTATATAGCTAATGAATTTAACGCCCATCTCAGTATCTAAGAGAAATCACATCACTAAAAAATAGAATGTTTCTGTTTATGGAAGACTGTTGCTTAATTACATTATTTGTTAACTTGAAAAGCTATCTTAGTATAATTTAATGAAATATGTATATGCACTTGCTACAAGTTGAAACATTATACAGTAGTTGCTCAGTCATCTTTTCATGTGACTTATCAAAGCCAAAGGTTTTGGTAAAGGTGTTTAAACCAAAAGGCAATACCTTTTGGCATTATTGCTTTGTGAATGAGTGACTGTCCTCTGCTGTAGTCTTTCACTGTAGCTAACTCCCTTTTCAGGACATATTTGGGGATTAATTCCCACAGTTCAGAACTGTTTCTTGAGAACAGTGTCCCACGGCCAGGCCTTGTTCCTCTCTATTTACATGTGGGTATGTGAGCTATAACAGTCAGACTTTTATGAACTCACTGGCCCCATTTTAATCTTGATGTACATTGATGCTCTGGATTAGCTTTTCAGATGGGGAGAAATGAGGTGTTCTATCTACTTTTCAATGTTTGGTACAATTTATACTATAAAATATAAGCTATAATAATGAGAAAATATCTTTTGTGAATAATTCTTAAATGATTTATATTTCTAGTTACTGGTCCTAAAGTTTAACCCTCTGTATTCTCCTCTCTTCCTTTTGTGCATTCTATGCTTTTTTTTTTTTTGGTGAGGGTTTCTGAAACAGTAGTTTTCCACATGACTTACCATGTTCTTTCACTTAAGTTAACCTCCTCCTTTACCCCCAAAACTCACCCATATGTCCATGTCCTATATCTTAAGCATACAATATTATACCACACTACATTTTCTCTGATTTATTATTTTCCTCTTTTTTAAAAAAAACACAACTCCTCCAGATATGTGAACACTAACTTGTTGTCTTGCTTCCACCTGTGCTTAAAGTTAAAAACACAAGAAAAAACAAAAATATTTTAAATCATTTGATTTTCATTTGAGATAGGTGGTGTTTGTCTTTCTGGGCCCGAGTTCCTGAATTCAGTATATTCTTTTCCATAGCCATCCAGTTACCCGCAGATATCACGTTTTTATTTTTTTTACATAGGGGTAATATTTCATTGTGTATATGAACCACATTTCTCTGATCAATTTATCTATTGATGGACATCTACAGTGACTCTACCCCTGAGATTCTATAAATAAAGCAGAAGTGGACTGCACTACTGGACAGAATGTGTCTGGTTAAAATGCTGATTAAAGAACACTCAGTTTTCAGCCCTAAATTATACAATGATAAATAATAATTAATAAATGTATTGACCTGATCACTACCAAGGCTCAGAACACATGGAGCAAGAAGAGAAAGAGAGAATGTAAGAAAAAATACTGCAATTATTACTTAAAATGAAGTTCCATTAAATTTTTTATTTACTTCTGAGGACTCTTCTGAAATTTGCCTGTCATATTTGACATTCATCTCCTCACAGGGACAGTTTCATTTCCTTTTATTTCAATATGCAGATGTGTTAGTTGAAGTAGCTAATTTCTCTTTGTTGCATTAAAATGCCTGGATGAACGCACCTTACAGAAGTTTAATCTTATTTTGGTTTATAGTTACAGAAGGATAAGTGCCAATCATCTTGAGGAGACTTGGCATCAAGTTGCAGGAGCAAGAAGCATAGAGCTCATGTTGATCATTGGTACAAAGGAGAGAGAGAGAGAGAGAGAGAGAGAGAGAGAGAGAGAGAGAGAGAGAGAATGGAAAATATTGTGGGTTACCTTGTAACTCTCATGGTAGCACCTAAGTTTCCAAACTTTATTACCAACTAGGGACCAAGTATTAAAAGTTTTTTGCATTCAGACCACTACAGTAGATTTCAAACTTTTCTTTCTTGCTGCATATACCATAACCTTTGAGAAACATGGCACTTATATAAAACGATCTGTTATTATAAGCTGATCCTAAGATTTAAATATGAGATGCTTTGAAGGAGAAGAGCTGTAGAATGGGGTGGTTCCAGAAGTTAGGTCTGCTCATTGGTCCTTTGCTAGCTTGTTGTCTGCCATGAGTCTGTGTCATATGCTCCCACCACCACCTTGTTCTGCGGCACCACACATCCTGAGGAAACAGAACCAAGGACTGTTGAGTGAAACCTTGGAAACTGTGAGCTAACTCACATTCTTCCCTTTAAGTTCTTCTTCATGTCAGACATTTGACAACAGTGACTACATGGACTTTAATCCATCAATCTACCTCCTTAGGATTTTTTGCTCTTAGTTATGTCTTGAACTTTTAAGTTATTAGATACCCAGTTTTAGAAAACTATATCCACTACCAGAAAAATCTTGGGAAGTATCTTATGTGGCTCATGAGTAGCCACAGCAATTGTATCATATTTTCTTTCCAAATGGCAGTGACCTGCGCAAAATTGTCATTGACTATCTTATACTTTAAACGATCTGTCTTACTACATAAATTGCAGGTGATTGACTGCTCTGCATTTCTATTGATGTCACCAAAATAAATTGTTTAACAGCCTGAATTAATTAAAACTGACCTTTAAATTACCTTTTTTTAAAATTTTACTGAGTGTTATAGAAAATTAAAAGAAACCTTTTATACACAAATGTAAAATTGTTAACAAAACCAAGTTAATTAGCATATACATCACCTCATGTGGTACCTCTCTGTATGTGTAACTGTGCTGAGAATACTTAAGATCTCTCTTAGCAAATTTCAAATACACATTCCTAAACATATTCATTATGTTTTCTATTATGTCCCGAAGGTATGTTATTCCTAAAGTATTCTGTAAGTGAATTAATTATGACACCTTGGCCAGACACGATTACTTCGCTAAAGAAAACTCTATAGAACTCATAGGGTTTGATTTCAGGAAAGAAACTGGTCAGTTCATCTGTGAAGTGCATCTTCAGAACTGGGAATGCTACAAAGTACTCAGCCTCCTTGATTTGCTCTTAATACAGATTCTTAGCTAACTGTTGAAACTTAAAACTGTTCTAAAGAGAAAAAAAATTCTTGATCATTTTTCTTCATGAAATGCTGATCTCTGTGAATAATTATATAAAATAAAAAGACATAACCATTTAAAATTATACATATGCATGCTTACATGCTTCTGGTTCAAATAAGTGGATAGTTGAAGCAGTAAGATCTGATCCATGAGATTAAAACCAATATGACCTACAGTGCAAATCTCAAGAAAGAAAGGGAAAGAGAGAGAGAGAGAGACAAAGGGACAGAGAGACAGAGAAAGAAAGAGACAGAGAGAGTTTGTTCAAGGTCAAAGAAATCATACTATTTTGTAAGACAGTATATTGTCCCACAATTTTAAAACTCATGTACTCAGCCTCATTCTCATCCATCTTCTGATTCTGCACATATGTCATATTTTATCTCCTGAGAATAAAAGGGCAGCTAACACAAGAGCACCTTTTATTATAGGTACCTCATCCATTGTAATCTCTAATTGCATGGGTAGACATGCAGAGGTGAGATAGAGGAATAATATGCCATTTATGTTATTAATTCATTTTGTTTTTCATAGTATCTGTGTTAATTTACAATTCACTCCACACATAAAGATTTAAGTAGGGAATGTTTAAATTCTGCAATCCCCTCCACCCCACCACAGGGACTTTTCACAAATTCCTCCTGAAATGTAGTGATTTATGCATTAGGATGTCACATAATTCTATTATATTCTTTTGTTTTGGACTGTTTACCTCTGAATGGGACATCTATATCACATTTTCTTCCTCTGAGTCTCAGGACTTCTCCTAGAAAAGAGGATCTGGAGATTGGAAAGACCCAGAGTTAATGGATGACGTCAGTGTAACAGAATTTGTCAGACACGGCAACTTGATCATATAACTGAACTCATAGTAGCTGTGTCTGTCTTCACAAAACCTGTACAATTTAAAGCCAATGAAGATCCTAGAATAGAAGGTTAGGAAATACAAACATTTTCTGAAGCTCTCTTGGTATCTGAAGGTTTCTGGATAGGGAGTGCTCAGTTTGCTTCATGGGTGTGACATATGAGAAAGTACCCATGCTTTAGTAGATAGCTTCATAGCCCTGCACATATAGCCACTTAAAAGTGATTCTATCAGTTAAAAAAAAATAAACTAACAAAAACAGAACATGAATTTGGGAGGGAAAAAATAGGAAAGGAAATACAAAGTTAATTTCAACAAAAATGTATGTACATGTGCAATATTCTCAAACAATAAAAAATAGGTTAAATATTTCAAAATACTATTTTGAAGTAGATTTTAAGTTAAATGTTATTTTAAAAGTAAATTTATTGTGAAGACTAAACTAGAAGCTTATCAATGTTGAAATTTATAACAATTATGAAGGCTTGGTTGTATAAATAAATGGACTTTACCCATAGTAACTACATAGAAATACTAATGTACTAATGCAGATTTATGTTTAGATTCATGCCAATTAAGCAGAGAAAAAAGAAAGTTTATTCATCCTTCCAAAAATCAAGTGCCTTGAAATGTCAGTGGCATCATAGTTGAGAAGCCCTGTCATTGGTAATTGTGACCTTATTACAAAGTTGATATAAATTTATTCAACTTATACTTCTTTTTTATGTACCATTTCTCATGAACTGCTTTAGATTCTGTTAATCCAGCTGAAGATATGATATGGACAGTGATCTCATAAAACTCATATTCGGTGAGAATTCTGTAGGATAACACTTGTAGAAGAATTGATGAAAACTTGAGAAAGCCACATTCTCTGAGGTATCTTCTTTGAAAATGTGAATAAGGTTGTTGGCATGCAATGTATCTGTTGCTTCCATAACCTCATAATGTTCGTGTAGGTTTAAATGAAATATTGTAATGCAGAAAAATCTGTAAGATACTATGACTAAAAATATTTGTAAAACTACAATAAAATCTGACTCAAAGAAATATTTTTTTGGAATTAAATTAAAATAAAAATACAACATAAATCCTGTGACATGAGGAGTGTGGTTCTAAGAGGAAAGTGCAAAGAATTAAGTATCTATGTAATATAATTGGGAGAGATCTCACACTAGCAACTTAATAGCATATCTGAAAACTGTAGAACAAAAGAAGAACCATTCAGAAATCATGAAAAGTAATAATTAATCTAAGAGCCGAACACAATCAAATAGAAGGAAACAAACATAAACCAAAAAAAAAAAAAAAACAACACAGGTGAAAACAATACAAAGAACCAAGGAAACAAAGAATGCATTCCTTGAAAAAATTAATAAGATTGACAAACCCTTAGGCAAAGTAAAAGGTGAGAAGAGAATATCCAAATTAAGAGAATTGTAGAAGAAAATGTGGACTTAACACAGGAAATCCAAAGAATCATAATGACATATTCTCAAAACCTGAACTACACCAAACTAGAGAGTAAGAAAGAAATGGATAATATTCTTGAAGTCTAATACATACCATAGTTAAACCCAGACCAGATGAGCAATTTAACAGACCTATCAGCTCTGGTGAAATAGATCCAGTCATTAAAAGTGCCTCTCCCCGAGAAAAAAGAAAAAAGAAAAAAGAAAAAAAAAAAAAAAAAACAACAACAAAAAACCCGAACCAACAAACCCAGGGCAGGACAGTGCTGAATTCTATCATATCATAAAGAAGAATTAACACCGATGCTCCTCAAGTTATTCTACAAAATGAAAACAGGAAAATTGACCCACTCTTTTAACATCATCGTGGCTGCCCTAAAACCTATTCCACATAATAAACCAGTAAAGAAAAAGAATTGCAGATCAATTTCTCTTATGATTATGAATGCAAATATTCTCAATAAAGTCCTTGCAAATGAAATCTGTGGACACAGTAAAAAATTTCATCCACCATGATCATCTGGGAAATTCAAAATGGTTCAACATATGAAAATCCATAAATGAAATTCATCCTACACAGATCCAAATACAGAAACGACATGACCATCTCATTAGATACAAAAAGAAATGATAGATTTTGACTTAATCCAGTGCTCCTTCATGATAATAGTCCTGGAGAGAGTGAGTATACAAGGGACATTCCCAAACGTAATATTGGCATTTTTCAGCAAGCACACAGAAAACATCAACCAACATGTAGAGAGCTCAAAGTATTTCTACTTAAATCAGGAACAAGATAATATTGTCTACTCTCTCCATATCTTTCTAATATAATAATTGAAGTCTTAGCTACAGCACTAATGCAACCGAAGAAGACCAAATGAATAAAAATAGGAAGAGAATAAATCAAAATATCATTATTTGCAAATAGTATGATTGTATATGTGACTCTAAAAATCTACTTCTAAATCCTATAGCTGATAAATACTATCAGAAATGTAGCTGGAAACAAAATTAACATAAATCAGTAGACTTCCTGTATACAAATGAGAAATGGACTGAGGATGAAATAAACAAACAACATTTTTCACAACTGCTTCATCACCAAAATGGCTTGCAGTAACTCTAAGCAAGTGAAAGACTTGTATGTTAAAAACTTTAAGACACTGAGAAAAAAAGTTGAAGAAGATATCAGAATATCAAAAGAACTCCCAAATTCCTGCATCACTAGGCTTGATACAGTAAGAAAGTCTGTCCTATGAAAAGCAACCTACTGATTGAATAAAATCCCCATGCAAATCCCAAACCATTCTTCAAAGAACAAGGACAGTTTTCAGCTTCATATGGAAATACACAAAAAAAGCACGAAAAGAGCAAAGACTGTGTAAATAAAAATATCTTAAATAAGAAAAGAAATGCTGGAAGCATCATCATCCCCAAACTCAAAGTACTACAGAGATATAATAGTAAAATTTGCATGATATTGAATCAAAAACAGACACATTGAAAATGGATTAGTAACATCTATAAATTGTACATCTGATAAGGGCTAATCAGAAATATATGAAGAACACAAACAGCAGGACATCAAGAAAACAACTGAATTATAGCAATGGATACATATGTATACCAAATATTCTTTAAAAAGGAAACACACTTGCTCCTCCCATGCCATTTGACTGTGGCAGGTGGAACACACAGACTATATTGCATCTTGGTCTTCCTAGCACAGGCTCTCGAGAGGACTCCAGCAATATGTCTACACCGACCAGAAGCCTTCTATCAGGCAGTTGGACACTATTGTAGTCTCTTTGTGATGAGGAATCAGGGTCCTGTCCAGTTCTATGACAGTCTAAGAGGGACAAGGAGATCCGTGTTGGTGGTGGTGTGGCTGAGCCAGCCCCGAAATTGTGAGTGTAGGAAAACTGTCCTGGCTACACATCTGCCCTGTGGTGGTGTGGGTTGATGAGAGATGCCTTCAATTATCACTTGCCCCTGACCACCCGACTCTCACCACTTGAGACAGAAAAGGGAGTTAGTTGACCCTCCCCTCTATAACACTCAGGCAGGAAGACCCTTTTCCTCACCTGGGCAGCACTGAGTTTATGAGAATTGTAATACATGACCCCACCCCTGCCACGTTGTAGTGAAGGCACAGGAAAGATGCCCTCTCTGCTTTACCCCTGCCATCTCTGATGGGTGAGGGAACAGACCCTCTTCCTTACCAGCTGCAGCTTTAGAGAAAGTGGACCCTGCGCCTCGCCTGGGCAGTAGAGTAGAGCTGATACTCTGATAGAGGAGACCGGGTGATTCATCCCTCAAGTTGTGAGTCTCGAAGAGCCATGGAAGAGCTGTCCACGTTACTCATCCGTTGTGTGGAGGCATGGGTTGGGAAGATATACTCCCCCACTCATCAATGACTGAGACAGATGGGAGAGCTGGCCCTGAGGTAATAAGAGGTAGAGAACTGTCCCTGACCCTCATTATCTGTAGCAGTCGGGAGTGGCCGCTACACCTCAACTGGGTAACACGGTAGAGCTGGTCCTGAAGGTGTGTGTGTGAAAATCTGAACACATATCTAAATGAAATGATATAGCAGCAATACCTATGTGCTACATTAATTAAAATGTTTGTGACTAATTTAGCTAGCAAGAAAATTAATGTTTAATGAAACTCAAGTTTTATTTATGATGTAGTTGAATGTCTTGTTTCACCTCTCTCATTTTCATACTTTCCAGGCACCCATTCAGTGAACACATTTTCTTTACTTTGTTTAATGATATTAGAAACATACATAGTTATATATTCACTTACTTTTATTTATTATTATTACAAATAGATAAGGTTAATATTTCAATTTTATAATTTAATGGGCAAATTATGATCTAAAATTATTTCTAAACAACTTTCTATGAGAAACTTTTTAAAAAATCATTTTATGTTTTTACCATTAAGCACTTGGTGTTATTGTCTAAACAGTAATAATACTACAATAAGGAAGACACAGGATTATAAGTGAAATTGTATTTTTGTAGTAAGCTCCATGTGTTATTGATAGGGACGCCGATGCAAGGCTCATTTTCTCTGATGCAGGGCCTTGTCTCCACACCTTATTTCCTTCTACCTTGCTATGTCTTTCTTCCACACAGTTAAAAATTTCCTTTCTGTAGGTAACCCTAGAAAGTCAATTTTCCATATTTTCATCACAGCTTGGAGACACGGACATTCTATATTTTTATTAGGTTCACAAGTTTACTTACGTTTATTATTGATAAAGTTATTAAAATGCTATTTTGAGAATATGCTGTTCGACGGATGGTACAGCAACCTATAAACTAGATTATGTTAGTCGGTTGGAGTTAAACAAAGGCCAGCCGAAACTGAACCAGGCATAATGCCATTCCCCTATGGGCACATTTGGAAGGGTTGGGAAAAGAGCAGCAATAAAAACAAAGCACCAGCCCAGATCGAGTGTCAGAGCCAGTGCCTCAGGAGGGTTTCCGCGAGGAAGAATAACCCTGGCTCAGAGGCTAATTTCAACATTGCTTTCCTCTGATTGGCAATAATTGTGTGATTCGGATCATGCACTCTGATTTACAGATTGTTTGGTCTATCTCAGTTCTCATTTATCAGTCTCAATATTTACCACCACTTGTCTAATTTGATCTCATCCAAATGATAATATCCTTTTTAGAGAATCTAGAGCAAAACATTCTCATTCAAATACAGTTTCCTACTTAGTTTTAAAAGGGAAATGGGAGCCTGGGAGGAGGCGGAAACATTTTTTTTTCCTTTTCTCAATAAAAAAAAAAATAAAAAAAATCACCATTTTCTAATTTGGGAATCAATGCATGATTAAAAAAATATAAAATTACAACAACAATTAAAACACCAACAGTATACGCTGATTCTATGGAAACAGTATTTGAGGTCATGCAGAGTTTAACACAATGGGAAAAGCAAAAACATGGTCAGACTTACTTGAACTTAGTTGCCCAATATGATTAATTTTCAAAAATGAAAGATTGTGTGTGGCTGCTACTTAATGACATTATGCAAGCTCATTTTGTTCTTCCAAATGGACATGTTTTACCCATCAGACTTTCCAAACTGTTGCTTTCAGTTTTATTCAGAGAGATTTCTCTTTGCTGCTCCAGCGATAAAAGTGGAGACTCATAACTGGTTGAAGTGCTACAACTATTGAAAGCTTATCTTTAAATGAAACGTCACCCTTTCAAGCTCATATCACATTCCAGAAGAAGAACAGAAAGAAAATAAGAACTGAAAGATGGAAATGATCATTTTGGAACACTGTTAGGCTTGACATGGTTGTTGATCATGCTAACTCACCAAAAATTTGGTTACCTGAGCAATATCTGTACAGTTTTGAGCTTTTTACTCATGTGACATGGAAGAGGTGGGTGATAACTCATCTTGGTATTCTATAAGGATTCATAAGCAACTAGAGGTTGCTATGTGAGGAGGTCAATTTTCTTCAGTGGTGTAACCACTGCTAAGTTGAGCATGTTTCAGTAAATAACCATTGTCAATGCAAAGACACAGCTTTCAACTCACAAGGAATAAGAGATAGTTTATTCTGAATCCAAAACATGAAGGACAATGACTTCAAAAAAAAAAAAACTTATGTTACTAGCTTCATAGTATCAAACGTATAAGTAGTTTCATGGTGTTTTATAGTAACATAATAAGAAAATTACAAATAAAGCAATTCTAAAAAAAACACATTTGGTGATAGCAGAGAGGTCGCAATACAATGCACTACTATCAGCAATAGGTCTCAGAAGTCATCATACAGCATTCTCTTCTATTCATAGAGGATACACTTCTGTTAATAAATTCAAAAAGATTTTTTTTTGTTTAAGGGTGTGTTAAGTCTGAAAAATAGGTTGGTAAGGAATGGCTCTTTGAGAAAAATTGTAATATGTCTCTGGAAATGTAAAATTCTAACCTCTAGATATTTTAAGTTTAAAACTCTGTTATTCTATGCAAACAGCCTTTATCGAGAAATTCTTATTCCTCCATTTAAACATGTTTATGTAAGCAAATGTAATGGAAATACTCGCACATTCCCCCCTCTCTCTCTGAGATACACACACACATACACAAACACATACACTATAGACATAAATGTAGAACAGGAGCAGGTTGGGAAGAGGAGAGTAGGTGATCAAAGAAAGTGTCATAGTGAAATGTTATTTTTATAATGAGCATAGGCTTACAGAAAAATCAAAATATGCATGACATTCAAGGAGTGCAAAAGGAAAGACAAAGGTAAACACATCCATAAATGAACCATCAAGAAGTTTATTAGAAAATGTGACAGATATATTTGATTTTATTTAACTAAGAAAGAAGACTGAATACCTTCCAAATCAATGTACAGAAACATAAGGATTAAAAGGGATGTGTTTAATAGCCAGGTAAAGAGACACTGTATTTGTAAATTGTAGCTAGTTTTATTATAAAACTTCACTGAAGTTGGCAACAGATTTGATATAAGGTAATATGAGAAGTCAAAGTAAACTATGGACTCAGTGAAACATGGAACAAAGAGTTCTTGATAATAATTTTTGAATAAGGAGTTATCAGGAAAATAGAGATCAGTAGAAGTTTCTGTCATATCTAAAGCCTTGTTAGTGGGAAAGACAGGCTGATATGAAGGATTGCCAAGTAAAAATATAACAAGGGTCTAGATGTAGAGGAAGGCCTAACCTTCCAGAACCCCTGAAATTTCTATTCACAAAACAGTGTTACAAGGTAGACCAATGCTGGGTGTAGTGACACATGTTTTCAATCGCAATACTCAGGAGGCAGAGACAGGTAGATCTCTGCATGTTTGAAGTCAGTGTAGAATTCAGAACTACTTTTAGGACAGTCAAGGCTATACAGAGAAATCCTGTCTTTAACCCTCACTAAGAGAAGGAGGAAGGGGAGAAGGTAGAAATTTGAGTCAGCATGAAAGGTCAGTCAACATAGAAACTATTATATGATACATAATGTGTATATTCTATTGGTATGTATATTATCAAGCATATATCTATATACAATATATAAACAGATATATCAGTAATAACTATTTCAATCAGTAATCTGCCATATATAACTGTAATCAATATAGTCTCTAAGGGGAAAATACTTGCTTGTGCTAAATTTTAATAAATTAAAACTGAATTTCCATACACTAAAATGTCATATTTTAAAATATAAAGTAGTTCATTGAGTTTAGACAATTTTTAGAAAATTTTTTCATGCAGGGATTTTGTCTTACAGGTCAAGAAATCTGGACCATCTTGCTTTGTATACTATCATGATTGTAAATTAACCTAGTAGAGCTCCTTTGTTGTAAAAAAAGTAATTATTCCCATTGTTGTCTAAGTTCTCTGGGATTGTGGTTTGTAGGCTGATTTTCTTTGCTTTATGTCTAAAAACCACCCATGAGTGAGTACATGTAATAATTGTCTTTCTGTGTCTGAGTTACCCCACTTAAAATAGTGTTTTCTTGCTCCATCTATTTTCCTGCAAAATTCAAGATGTCATTATTTTTTTTCTGCTGTGTAGTACTCCATTGTGTAAATGTACCACATTTACCTTATCCATTCCTCGGTCGAGGGGAATTTAGACAACAATGAGGACACTAAGAGAAACTTACATGGATCTAATCTGCATGGGAAGTAGAAAGTAGAAAAAAACAAGATCTCCTGAATAAATTGGGAGCATAGGAACTTTGGGGGAGGGTTGAATGGGCGAGGGGAGAGGTAGGAAGGGGAACAGAGAAAAATGTAGAGGTCAATAAAAATCAATAAAAAAATTTAATTATCCTAATGTCTGAAAACAAAATAAGAAAGGTTAAGTGAGAAAACCTGATGGAATGTACTTATGAGAAATTATATTTAATATTTTCTTATGTTGTTGGGCCATCAATTTTGATGGCTAGATCTTAATTAATTTATTTAAATACTTTTAATAACTTTATCAATTCTCCTTTATTTTTGCCTGTAGGAAACAGCATAGATGTGATATGGCCATTTTAGACTCAGTCATGACAGTGTTGTCTTACAGAAAACTGTAAAGAGCAAGTGTCTGAAGGTGCCAGGGAAGAACTAGACAGTCAAAACACAGACTGTCTGCACAACCACATTCAGCAGAGTGGAGGGCAGAGCTGCTGTCCAGGGAGGCAGTAGAATCCAGTCTGTCTTGAGAAATTTCAAGGTCACAGAGTGCACATTCTTCTCTGTGAGGCTGACAGTGCTTGACATCTAAAAATAATACTTCCAGGTATCATGAATTAGGAGCTACTTTTGACCCTATATAAAACTGCCTTTAGCTAGATATATGACCCGGAAGGAAATAAAGAATGTAAAGAGATTACCTTTCAGTTGCCTTTGTTTTGTTTCAAAGTTTTGACAGCTCAAGCAGATAAAATTTAACAAAACCTTAGAGGTACACAGCAGACACCATCAATTACCCTCTTTTCATAGTAACTACTTTCAGAGACACTTGTTCTCTTCAGTCATAACCACCCTACTTTCTCTGATGTTTGGGTTTTCCAAACTCTTGTTACAATATTTTATTAATAGTTCCCAATCCAAAAAAAAAAAAAAGCTGTAAAGCAAAGTGAGAAGAAAAATGGGTCAATGATCTTCATACCACAATTCTTACTCTACTGAACAGTGATTATTAGTTGTGATGCTTAGTCAAGACTTAAGAACATACCAAGTGCCATACTCAGAAATCCGTGAGAAAACAAATGATCTCATATCTCTTTATTTGCTGGTTCCATCTTCATGGTCTGCCCCCATTACAATACCTGTGCTGTTAAAGCCTACCTTTTAACAGGTAGAGGGCTCCCTCCTGTGGGCAAGTAGCTGAAACAGTCTCCATGGCAACAGATAACTCCAAATCCTGATATCAAACAATGTCTGAGAAATCCCAAGATTATAGAAGAGGACAATAAAAAATTGAAGAGTACCTAACAAAAGTGATGGTAAGAGAAAGATAGCAAAATGTTTTAAAATAAAAAGAATTGAAGAATCGTGAAGAACCAACCATATAGAAAGTTACTAGTTCATGGACAGAATGAAAAGGAAAGAAAAAGGAAGGGGGCAGTAACATTAATATAACAATGCCCTAAAGTTGATAATGGTTCCTCATTCATTATGGTAGTTTGATTTGAATGGTTCTTATAGGCTCACAAGGTTTAATACTTGGTCCCTAGGAAGTGGAGCTATCTGGCAAGGATTAAAACATGGGACTGTTCTAGAGAATGGGCTTTAACGTTTCCAAACACATGCTAAGTCCAGTCTCCAATCTCTCTCTTTTTCCCTCTTGCCTATGGATCAGGATATAGGGAACTTAACTACTGTTTCAGGATTATGCTTGCCTGCTGCCATGATCACTGTCATTAGAGGGTTAGTAATGGACTAATCCTCTAAAAATTTAAGTAAAGCCCCCCAATTAAATCCTTCCTTTTATTAGAGTTGATTTAGTCATGGTGTCTCTCAGCAGCAATAGAACAAACAGTAACTAAAACATGTACTCATCTTAAGAAATGATGGTAAACATTTGAAATTTGGAAAGATGAGTGTTTAACAGGTACAGGAGTCAAGAGAAATGAAGGGACTGTGAAAAGTAGTGTCTATAGTAAGGTATTGTACGGTGAAAGGTTAATTCTCAGAAAACACATAGGTATTTGAAAGCTTATCTGAAGTAGAGATATATGTTCTTTTCCTTTACTTAAAGTGTATACTCTGCTATCTTGAAAACAGATTCAGGTACCATTGATCTTGTAGGTGAGTTATGATACTAGAAAAGTCTCAATGAGCATCCTCAGTAAATTGTACATGGTAAACCAAGAGATGAATAAAGCAAGTTCTTTTTCTAAGTGAATTTTAAAGAAACATACAACAATCAGTGCTAACAAAGTATACTGATGTTATCTCAAAATTTATGTGTTAAGCACTTGATAAAAGGAGTTTCATTTACTACCCTTGGGAAAAGCAGATTTGAGAGTCTCAAGAACACAGAATAATTGGAGAGTAATTTTAATTTTATTAGTTTATTAGATAGCTATTGTAGTACAAGATTCCCACAAATCATAATATGAAACAAAATTTTATATATAATTTTTAATATAAGAATTATGTATACACATTTATATGTATACACACATATATACACACACACTTAAGGATTTCAGCCGTTATGAAAAAAATTCAGTGAAGAAGGAGATTAAAAATTAAAAATAATATTCTGGTGCATAATTTAGTTGGCCATTACTTGGGTCAAGCAATATCAATAATTCTATCCTAGAAGATTTCCAAGAGTCCAACAATATACCAATATAGAGATATGGTCCAGAAGGAAGAAGGGAGAAAAACTTACCCATTATTTCTCTGACTCTCCCTAAAAAATCCACCACAAGTATAATATATAACTCATCTATTTTTACACTTTAATTTATGGACCTCATCAATACATGCCTAGAAGACAATAGAGAAGCTTTTTGGTTGGAAGTAAAATCTAGCCCAAGACCCCAACCTCCATTATGGTCTGTTCACTCCACTGTGCAAATAATTTCTGTAGCCACTGACAAAATGTAGTTGAAGTTTACATGATAAACAAAGTGAAATTAGAAAAGTAATGACCTTTAGTCATTAAATAGGGCTGATATATAATACTATGTGTACCTGTGTGATATCCAACTATAGATACCAATAAGTGTGTTAAATGTATAAACCTTGGAAAATAGTATAAATAGAAAATTTAAGCATGGCTCTATAAATTTAAAAGTTAACAAACCTTATGTCTTACAAATCACTAATCTGTTTTTCTCTTTTATCAATAGACAAGTAAGATAATAGAGGTAAAGAGGAAGGGGGAGAAATGAAGTGAAGGATAAGAAGGGAAGAAGAGGAGAAAGAGGAGGGAAAAGAAGAAAAGAAGGAGGAGAATGAGAAGAAGGAGGAGGATATAAAAAGAAGAAAACAGATTTGCAACAAAAATACTCTTTTAATTTCCTTCACTTTATAAAAGAATGTTAAGCCAGGGAAAAGGAAGTACTAATAAGGTTATGAGAGGCACTGTAGGCTTCTGTTTCCAGGTTCTGGCTATTACAAATAATGCTGCTATGAACATAGTTGAACAAATGCCCTTGTCATATGATCGGGCTTATCTTGGGTATATTCCCAAGAGTGGCATTGCTGGGTCCAGGGGTAGGTTGATCCCGAATTTCCTGAGAAACCGCCACACTGATTTCCAAAGTGGTTGCACAAGTTTGCATTCCCACCAGCAATGGATGAGGGTACCCCTTCCTCCACAACCTCTCGACTATAGGCTTCTGTTGGGTGGGTATAGCACGTAGAGAGGTCTCTTGTTCAAGAATTAGGAACCTCCAGTCAGATTAGATGTAGGCGCAATTACAGGGATGTGCCGGTTGGGTGGAAAGAAAATTGACAGCTTCTTCACTTAGGCCCAGATTGGATTTGGCTGGGGATATCCAGGGAGTGGTCAGTACAGAATGGAAGGAAGCTGTTAAAGAACTTCCTGGAGATGATAGGGTATAAGGCAGAAATTAGAGAAGCTTAGTTCTGAAAACCAAATCACTATAGTTACCTGAATTGTCAGAGCTCAGTCAAAATGGAGGAGTGTTTCAAAAGCCAGGAGTGCAGGATAACAAAATGTATATGAAATTAATTTTATTTCGTTTATTTTTTTGTTTTTCTTTTAATTAATATTTTCATTTATTTGACATACCAACCACAGTTTCCCCTCCCTCTTCTCTCTTTTCCCCAATTCCCATCTACCCTTCATCCACTCTTCTATTTCCTCTCAGACAGGGGCAGGCCTACATGGGAGTCAACAAAGCATAGCACATAAGTTGAAATAATACCAAGCTCATCTCCTGCATCAAGACTGGGCAAAGCAATCCAGCATGGAGAATAGATTCCCAAAAGCCAACTCAAAGGCAAGGAATAGGACCTGATCCAACTGCTGGGAATCACAAAAAATAAAGCTACTCAACTGTCACCCACACGCAGAGGGCCTGGTTGGGTACCATGTAGGCTCCCTGACTGAAGATCCAGAGGCAAGATGGTGAGCTCCCTGTGGAGGAAAGTGTACCCCCCTTATTCTACATCTTGTCTAACATAAGCTGTCATTTGTGGTTTTGGTTATAGCTATTCAGACAGTTGTAAATTAGAATTTCAGATTCGTTTTGATTTGCATTTTCCTGATGACTTTATTAAGTGTATTTTGGCTGTTTGAGATTCTTCTGTTGAGAATTCTTTGTTTAAATCTGTATCCTAATTTTTAATTGGATTATTTAGTATTTTGATGTTTAATTTTTTTAGTTCTTTATATATTTTGGAGATTAGCCCTTTATCAGGTGTTGGATTAGTGAAGATATTTTCCAATCTGTAGGCTGTCATTTTGTCTTATTAACAGTGTCCTTTGTCTTACAGAAACTTTTTAGTTTAAGGAGGTCCCATTTATTAATTGTAGATCTCAGTATCTGTGCTATTGGTATTATATTCAGGAAGTTATTGCCTATGTTTATGTGTTCAAGGCTACTTCCCACTTTCTCTTTTATCCGGTTAAGTGTAACTAGATTTATATTGATGTCTTTGATACACTTAGAGAGTTTTTTGTTTTTCTTTTTGTTTTTTACAGAGTAATCAATATGGCTCTATTTTTCATTCTTCTACATACTAACATCCAGTCGTGCCAGAGGTATTTGCTGAAAATGCTTCATTTTCCAATGTAAAATTTTGGCTTCTTTGCCAAAAATCAGGTGTTCATAAGTGTATGGATTTACATTTATGTTTTTTATTCTATTTCTTTGATCCACTTTTCTTTTTTTATACCATTACCATTCTGTCATTACTATAGGTGTATAGTAGAGCTTGAAATCAGAGATGATGATAATCCTACAAATACTTGTATTATACAGGATTGTTTTAGCTATTCTGAATGTTTGTTTTTCTGTTTGAAATGTTGAATATTGTTCTTTTGAGCTCTGTGAAAAATTGTCTTAGAATTTTGATGGGGATTGCCTTGGATCTGTTGATTCATTTTGGCATGACTGTAATTTTTACTATGTTAATCATCTTGAACCATGAGCATGGGAGATCTTTCCATTTTCTGATATCTTCTCCAACTGAATGAAATTTGGATGATATTAATTTTAAATATAAAAAAAGAATAAGAATAAAGTGACTTTAATAGAAAAAGTAAAAATAAAATTTCCACATAGCAGCTATCCCTTTCATATTCTCTTGTTGAGCACATGACGTTTTCCAGTTTGGACATTTATGAGTCAACTCTGCTGCTAGAGAACATACCATAAAGGGCTGACTATCCTGTGTTTGTATTCATTGTTTTTCTCCTTAAACAATCTAACATTGGTAAATCACTATTGTAGGCTCCAAATCCTTTGTTCATTTGTTTTCTACTAACAGAGTTTAGATGTTTGTTGATTTTATTTATAGTTTTCATATCCCCTAAATCTGTTGTATTTCGGCATAGTACTATTCATTCTTTACCCTTTGAGTGGACATAGAGGGTTCATATTTATTGTGCAACTAGTCCACATATGTGTAATATTTTATATCTTTATTATGTTACTGTTTTATTTTATGTTTAATGGGTATTTTCAAATACTCAATCTTAACTACTGTATTTATTAAATTTTGTTGTCATTTCCATAGCAGTTGCTATGGAGATAAGAAATAACATCCACATTGTAGAAATTATATGAAAACATATGAGCCTATCATCTGTTCCTTCTATTTTGTAATATTAGTGTACAAATTACTTGTTTATATATTACAATCATTCCACTATTGTTTCATAATTATTGTTTCTCTACTAGTCTTTTAAAACAGAATAGAAAACTGGAATCCAAAGGAAAACTCATTCATAATTGTTTTGACATGTATGTATGTAGCTACTTTAATGCTACAGTTTAATTCTAGATGAGTTTATATAATTGAGTGTGTGTGATTTTTATTTTATTTCAAACCAATGAACTATGTTTAAATTCCACGGCAATTCAGAAAACAAGGAATTCATTCAGAAATTCTTTAACTGGTTTTGTCATAATATTTCCCTCTATTTTGAGAAGAAATTTTCTAGATATAGGAATCTTAACAAACATCTTTCAGCACTTCAAATCTATCACCCATTTTTAGAAACTTTTCTCTAGAGCAGCTTTTAAACCTGTGAGTCATATCATCTTTGGGTGTCAAATGACCCTTTCACAGGGGCCACCTAAGACTCTTTGGTTTTAGATATTTGCATTTTAATTCATAATAGTAGCAAAATTGCAGTTATGAAGTACTAACAAAAATAATTTTATGGCTTTAGGTCATCAAAAATCATGAGCAGTATTAAAGGTTCTCAGCATTAGGAAGGGTGAGAACCATTGTTCTAGAGACTTTCAAGATCAGAAAAATACCAACAAGATATGGGCAGATGTTCTTTCTTCTGGTCTTTCTTCTGGACCTTTATGAATCAGAATTATTCAATTAAATAATTACAAGCTTTGGCTATTGACGTACAGTAAGAATTCTGACATCATTATACATGGATTAATAAGGTACCTAGCAAATACAATAAACTGTTAAGTACTTAATCTCAATCATGAAAGTCATTTATTCAGGAGTTGCAATTTTCTGAGTTTTTATCTTGTTTAAGAAAGAAAGAAAAAAGAGGGGAAATATTAAAATATGCTGTAGCAGTCTTTTTCATGGGAATTAGAAAATTGCATTCTCAGTAGATGAATTTTAAAATGTATTTCCTTGATGTTATATCCATTATCAGTAATCAGAGTGTAAAAGTTATATGAAGGGTTCTAGATAGAGGAAATATTTAAGATAACCCTCCTGTTTTACTTCCTGAGAAGTACATCATCTTGGATTTCAAAGCAAATGAATTAGGTGGCTTCAGGGAATGAAGAACGGCATTTATTTACACAATGCATTCAACAGTACACGGTACTCTCTAGATTTAATAAATAGATGGATGTATATATAAACCTAATAGTATAGTGTATGTTATCCATAGAAACAGAATAAATAAAATATAGATTAGATAGATGAATATGCGACTAGATAGAAGAAAGAAAAAATAAATGTGTGATAATTTTGATCACATTCTGACAGTAAACTTTGCGTTGAGTCACAGGGAAGTTCTTTTTCAGCAAGGCTGGGATTTCCTGTCACAACCTCTACCTTCTATTCAAACTTCACAGGCCCCAAACTCCACTGGTGCCTCAGCTCTAACGTCAGAGCTAACTACCTATAACCAGCCAAATTTGCCTTCAGGCAGCTCCTGTCATATGTGCTTAATCCACACATTCCCCTGT
This sequence comes from Neodon shergylaensis, assembly GCA_025134845.1. Classification (NCBI taxonomy): domain Eukaryota; kingdom Metazoa; phylum Chordata; class Mammalia; order Rodentia; family Cricetidae; genus Neodon; species Neodon shergylaensis. The sequence goes on along the minus strand of JABTXL010000001.1, from coordinate 22,169,608 downwards.
GTAAGCTTTTCAGATGACTTCTTCTCCCTGTGTGATGTGGGATTCCACTGGGCCCCTTTTCTGTAGGCTGCTGCCACACTAGGTTAACTGTCTTGGACAATCGCTTGGCCTCTATTGCTGCTGCAACCTTCACACACTCTTAGCTCACAGCTTCATGCAAGAAGTTGCAGTTGCCATCAGCCAGGCTGTGCTCTGCCTATGTTCGCTGTTAACTGTGTTACTCAGTGGTATCCATCCTCACATTTCACTGTCATTATCAGCAGAACTGATGAAAAAACCATAATTTCTTAAAGGGAGCAATTGTTTTTTTTAAAAAAAATGTGTTTTTCCCATGTTAAAGTGGAAAATACCACAATGCATAAAGTAAGGTCTCTGTATAGTTTCAAAATTGAACAATTAAATGAGTGGATAATCAACTTATCTGGTATTGATATACTGTCGATTATATTTTTTTTCTTTTGGTAATTCCTGTTTTATCCCTAAGAATAGTTGTTTGATATCAGTGCTAAATATGAAAAAAATGATTAATAAAATAAAATCCTTAGAAAGACAGACAAATGAAAATATGAAAAATATTCACACAGAGACAGAGACAGCAGAGTTAAAAGCTGAAGTTACCACATCACTGCATTATGAAACTAAAAAGAAGCAGCCCAAGGATATTAGAGAATCAACCTTAATTTATTCAGTTATGATTCATGAATGACCAGCAAATGATAAGTATCTCCCAAGGCTATTCAGAAGTTAACTAGGATGTTATAAAAATGTTATATTTGAAATAATTTATGGAAGCTATAGTTTCAGAAAGTATGCATTCACCTTTTGTGAAGTAGATGTTGAATTAATGGGTCACTAAGGACAGAATTATTCTACAAGACTGGAAAGATTTAGTTCCAACAGAAAAGACAGATTACACCTGGCCCCGTGCCACACAGCAACTTTGCATGCTTGGAACAAAACTGAAGAATCAGGAAAAAGGACTGAGTAATTTACTAAAATTATACAAGGCCCAAAAGAAGCCTTTACTGATTTTTTTTTACAAATATTGACTTCAGATATAAATATAATAACATCAGATCCCAAACTTAGATGAATATTGATTGAATTTTTAGCTTTTGAAAATGGTAATTCAGAATGTAAAAGGTTGATTAGTCATTTGAATTTAAGATCAACACCCATAGATGAATTTATGAGAAATACAACTGATAGTGGATTTCATGTTTATGATGATATTTGGATAGAAGTGACTTCTAAAAATTTTACAAAAAATCAAAAGGTTAGATGTTTTAATTGTAGTAAACCGGGTCATCTAAAATGTGATGATAGACAAGGTGTTCCTAGAAACAATTTTTCTTAGAAATAATCCAAGCTGAAGGACCCAGCCTTCTAGAATATGCAGAATATGTATGTGGCAAAGGCCAACATTGAACTAATGAATGAAAATCAACATTAGACAGGCAAGGAAATACTTTGCCAATGGGAAACACTTTAGGGAGTCTCTTGGAGGTGCTCATGTAAAAATTGGTTCATTCATTCCTTGTCAACATTTGGAAAATTCCTCCACAGAGCACTTAAAATACTTAATGCCTATCTGGATGATAGAACAGCTTTAGAACATAAAATAAAATTTTCAGGAGAAATCATAAAGCAAATATTTTGGAAAACTTCTATAAATGATCAAATATCAAAGTTAAAGATATGAATAAATGGCATTATAATTAAGGGTTTGGTAGATACTGGAGCAGATATCACAATAATTACACCAAAGATTTGGCATACAAATTGGCCTTTTCAGGAGATAAATGTTCACCTCTTATGGATTGTGTCTTTATATCAGGCAAAACAAACCACAAGATGGAATGAATGTATATGGCCAGAAGGATAAGGAGAAAAATTAAAGTCATATATCGTTAACAAAGAAATGTATTTATTGTTTATCAATGGAATACCCAGATTGACAATCTTTTAATCTCAGAAACAAAAACATAAACTAATGTACATTTCTGAGAAAAAATATTAAAAGGTATTATAGAAAACAGTCACTAACCATTCATACACAGGTCAACTGCTACTGGAGCTACTATAAGGAATCAGTTCACATGATAATGGAGAATGAGAAATCCAAAAATTTAAGTCAATCTGCCAAATGGAAACTTGTTGAAAGCTGTAGTTTGAATCTAGATATTGCCTCTTAGTAGCATCCCTTCTCTGACAGAGTTAACATTTTATACCAAATTTGGAAACTGCTTGGTTGAGAAATTCTCACATGATAGGTAATAAGGTGCTCACTTAACTGTTAACTATCTAGAAAGACGTCCTTTGCAAAATCCAGATAGTTGACTAAAGATGTGAATAAAGTATCCTAGTCAATCTGCACATGAAATTAGCTATGACAGTGACATTGTTTACAGTGTACAGACCCTTGCTCTTCTATTAGGCTTATTTTGTATACCATAAATCACACATTGCCCATCTTTTAATCATTTCTTTTATTTTACGAGATTATAATTGCATAATTTTCCTTTCACTTTACTTCACCCTATGCTCTCTAATATACACATTCTTTTTGTTCTCTTTCATACTCATATGCTCTTTAAGCATTGTTAGTACATACATACATGTTCCTAAGTACATACATAGGGTCTACTCTGTATAAAGTTACTTCTGTGAATGCTCAAACATGAACTAAACAAAGACTAAAAAAATGGTCATGCTGATGTGGACAGGGAAAAATTTAAGAGGCTTTAAACTAGAAGCAAGTAAGGAATGGTAACAGCAGGAGAATTTGTCTTCTCCCAAATGACACACAATTTGTTATCAAATAACACATGGTCATCCTTCAAAACATGCATATAAGTAGCACAATCATAATTTTAAAAATTTAAAAATTTCATAGTGCATAAAATTTAAAACTATACATTTTATTAACAGTCACTCTAAACCCAGTAAGTCACATTATATTTTTCTAAATTTATAATTTTCTAAATTTATTTAAATACGTTCCCATGGGAAGCCAACAAAGTCTAGCATTTTGCTCTGAGGCAAGACCAAGTCCCTCCCCACTATATTTAGAACCAAGTCCCTCCCCACTATATTTAGACTGAGGAAGCTATACCTCCAAAGAGAAGAGCTTGAAAAAAACAGTACAAGCAGTAGGGATAAATCCTGATCTCATTTCCAGTGGCCCCACAGTCTGCCCCAGCCGTACAATAGTCACCAAATTCTGAGGGCCTAGTTTGATCCTATGCTTATTCCCCTGTTGTTAGGCCAGAGTTAATGAGCTCACATTAGTTCAGATAAGATGTTTAAGTGAGTATCTCCATCATGATCTTAATGCCTTTGCTCATAGTTCTGCCTCTCCTTCTCATCAACTGGATTTTGGGAGTTCAGCTCAGTGTTCTGCTTCCATCAGTTGCCGGATGAAGGTTTTATGATAACGTTTAAGACAGTCATCAATCTGACTATAGGACAAGGCCAATTCAGACACCCTCTCCGCTATTGCTTAGGGTCATAGCTTGGGTCATTCTTGTGGATTCCTGGTATATTCTCTAGTGCCAGGTTTTTCTGGTAGCCCCATAATAGCTCTCTCAAACAAGTTAGCTCTTTCCTTTTTTTTCCTCTCTGACCTTCCCTCATCCTATTCCCTCAAGTTCTCCTCTCATCCCTTCTTCCCTTCTCCCTCCTCTTCTCTCCTCTTCTACCCCTTCCGCTCTCCCTTCTCCCACCCACCCCAACACTCCTAATTTTCTCTGGAAATCTTGTCTGTTTTCCCTTTCCAGTGGGATTCATGTATGTTTCTCTTAGGATTCACGTTGTTACTTAGTTTCTCTGTGGCTGTGGGTTGTGACTTATTATCCTTTGCTCTATGTCTAATCATTTACTAGTTCATCAGCATTGATAAAATACTCCAGAATTAATAAAATACTCCAGAAACTGACAAAATCTTGTCAGTAAAGCATTTAGGAAAACTACAGTGTAGAGTTGAGAAAGTTATTTTATCTTCCTCATATTTTAACATACATTTTACCTATAGCAAGATAATATGGACATTTTGATAATTTACTAATTATTGGCAATTTCAAAATATCCTTCCCAAGTTATTTGTTACCGACCCCTAAAAACGCTAATGAATTTTGAATTGTTTTTATATTGGACTACTTTGCTTAATTCTTTTTATATTCCTTTACTAGATTGTCACTGCTATTAATGTTTATTATTAAATATGAAGTATATTTCCTAGGTCTCATCATATTTTGCTGTACGCGGCTAGGTTATTTGTTATTAAAAGCAATCCTTTCTCCTTTTCTATACAGCCTCTAAAGTATGTACATGTGAGTGTCTATGATATACAGTAATTTCTCTGCTAGGGAAAGATAAACCCTTCTTATTACCCCAAGACCTGTGGAACTCTTCCCTTTAAATCCTGATATAACATCTTATCTTTAATAAGTTGAAAGGTCTGTAGGAAGTCAGTGATGGTTTGGTACCATTCTTTTTTTTTTATTCATTTTTATTCCTCTTTAGAATGTGAGCATAAGGACAACAACAGGCAAAAGATTAGAGAAAGTAGGCACACAGAGATAAGGCATGGCAGTTAACATACCAGCATATACTTGGCAAACCAAGATTCAGTGGTCTCTGACTTTCTTTTTTAGTTTTTCTGTTTCCTTTTACTGAAACTATGTTGGAGAATGTTGTTGTAGTGTGGTGTTGGACAAATGACCCAATACTGCTGGAAGTTATAGGCCTAAAAACATAATAACTGGTATGCCTGGTGGCAGAGGAAGGGAGTAAAGGTGGAAGGGGAAGAGAGAGAGGGAGAGAGAAAAAGAGATTCATTGTGTTGGAAGAAATATCAAATTATTAAATAATTTTCTTTCATTGACAGGAAAAAAAGAATTCAAGAGAACCTTTATATGAATTCCAACAGAAATAGAATTCTCCCACATCTCCTCTATCCCTTCCCCCTCTTCCTCTCTTGCTTTCTCTCTCTCATTTACAAACACACAGAGACACACACAACTAATTATTAGTTATTCTGTACTGATCACATGAAAGGACTTCAGTAGGATAGAATTCCTTTATTTCCTTTTTCCATCTCCTACCAGTTACACTAAAAGTTCTGAGCTTTTGAGCACTCAAGGAGGGAGATTTCAATTTTAATGAACACTGCTGCAGGCATATAAATAGAAGATGCCATTTTTGTAGAATCTATAGTGTCTCAGCATGATAGAGGACCCTGGCACATGGTGGCTCACAACTATCTGTAACCCAGTGCCAGAAAATATGATAACCTCATTTAGACTCTTAGGACACCTTAGTCACAGGGTATATTGACATATACACATGGAAAACATATAAACACACAAAAATAAACTCTATAAAATAATCCAACAAAACTTATTTTGTAAATACATTTAAAATCTTAATTTGTGTAAGAGACCTAACTACCATACAGAGTTACATACTTTGATGGAAGCAACTTTTCCTGTAAGGCATTTCTTTTTCAAGGGTAAGGAAACAGGATTTAAGGCAGAGAATACAATCACAGCCTACGCTACAGAGATGCAGAGAGCTTTTAAGCCAGGAGCAATTCTAAAGATTGATGCCTCAGCTTTGTTCACAAGGCTGATGGAATCTGTTCATCAAGCAGATGGATTCCCAGATGCATAGTCTCTATGTCTGTGCAGTTATCTTGCATAATGTGTGGAGGCATAAAAATCTATAAATAACTGCAATTTAGTAGCACTTTCACAATTCTAATTGTTTGAAAATCATAAAAATCACAGCTAATTCACAAAAGAAAAACAATATGTGTTCACCTCTGGACTTATGATATTTCTTATGACAAGGACCGCAATATCCTTGTCCTTATCATGATTCCTCTCCTACACCACTCTGTGAGTATAAGAAGAAGAAGAAGAGAATGCAGAAGGACCAGATGCATTAAAATATGTAGGATCACAAAACTCGCTATGCTTTCCACCTAATGGCAAAATATCTATTAGCAAGCTTTATTTTATCTAGATTGTAAGGTTATACTTACTAATAGGTTCAAAAGATAAAATAACATATTTTGCATGTTATATATTACATTGTGTAATAATATGTTATATTACATTATATTATAATTATGTACATTTCACGTATGAATAATCTTAAGTAATTTTATTTTTTCATTGGAAAAAGAGAAAAATTGATGAGTCATTTGAGACACTTAAAGAAAACTCACAATACCAAAACCACATCTCACATGCACTTAGTCATCAATATGGCTTTCTGAAATGCAAAGTTTATGCATCAGGCTGTGCAATTTTGAACAATTAATCTCTTTGCCTCAGATTTTTAATTATATTAATACAGGAGGCTTTGAATAGCTTGCAATAAATGCTGAGATAAAGATAGCATAGAAGTCTACTTGACACACTGTAAATGGTGAACAGAATCAGCTATGACAATATAGATGGTGTTGTTAGTGACGAAGATATCAACTAACATCGTTGTAAATACTTCACCATGACAAGAGTACACAAGTAATTTATTGTCCCATCTGCTAAACTGATGTATGGTCTAGCAAGACTGCTCATTGAATACGAGAAATTCCTGCACTGGTGTAACAAGCTAGGTTTACACGAGTGCTATTCTCAGAACCCAGGGAAGAAGTATGGTGGACTCATTCTGGAAAGTTTCCTTGACCCCAAATGGCATTCAGTGACATTGTCATGAACTCTCTCTCTCTCTCTCTCTCTCTCTCTCTCTCTCTCTCTCTCTCTCACACACACACATAAACACATACAGTTTTTTAAAAAGTTAAAGCATTTTAATAAGGATTATGTTTTACTGCTATCATGTTATCATGAGGCAGATATATCAGGATCTAGAATTCAGAAAATTCAGGGCATTTCAAGCCTGCAAAAGAATCTAGCTAGTAAGGTTCCTGCTCCAATCTTGATTCCTCTGTGACGATAAATATATGTATGAATTTGTCCCTGGAGGGCAGAAGAGGATATTAGATAACTGCAGTTTGAGTTTCATAAAGATTGAGTTTTGTAATGTAGCTTCTGAGTACTGAACTCGAGTCTTTAAAACAGCTATAAGCCTTCTAAACCACTCCTTTACAACCCCATTCTCAGAGAAGTTTATTTCATAACAATGAAAAATTAAGCCAAAAATAGTACCCCATAACTGCTATCTTAATTCCAGGGAAATGGCCCAGGCAGATGATGGTCAAGGCCAGCTTGAGTTAAACATCTCATTCCACTTGTGTCTTAAAGGATTAAATTATTAAAACTTGAAATGACATTTTTGTTAATAAGGAACAGTTTTCCGTTTGTCCATAAAAAACAAACTATATAAGAAGAAGAGAGAAATATTTCGCATTAAATATTGTCCTGAAAGAAGAAAAAAATCAATAACATCTCTGCTCTTATATTCCATAAGAATTTATGCTGAAGTTGAAAATAAGTTATATTAATAAGGAAAATCATGTATAAACTGAATTACTTCATTTCAGAATTAATTATGCTGGCTAGTTATATATGAACTTGACACAAGCTAGGGTCGTCTGAAGGGAGGGAACCTCAACAGAGAAAAAGCCTCATTTTCTATAGGGCAATTTCTTACTGATTTATGTGTAAAGGCCCAACACATTGTGGGTGGTGCTATCCCTGAGCTGTTGTACCTCCCGAGTGCTGGGATCAAAGGAGTGCGCTACTACCGCCCGGCCTGCCTTTATCTTTCTACTGTGTGTGTGTGTTCCTGTTATGAATTTCTTCAAAATGAATAATGATATGGAACTCTAAGCTAAATGAATTCTTTTCTTTTCGAGTTGCTTTGGTCCTGGTGTTTCGCTGCAGGAATAATAACCCTAAGACAATTACTGAAGTAGTAAAGGAAAAATGATATTGCATGATTTTAGTCTCAGCACTTGAGTTTCTGAGGAAGGAAGACTACTCAAATTTAATATCAACTAAGGTTATAGAATAAGATTCTGTCTCAAAAAATAATCAGAAAATATTATATACACATTTTTAAAAGAAAATGGCTGTCATCAATATAAATACGTGCACAATGATTCTATATGTCTTTTCCCTTAGAGGAAGCTCTGCTGATTCCTTTTTTCTTTTTAAATAAAATTCATCATCCCACATACATGTATACTTTATTTATACATTCTACATAAAATTCATTTTAGTTTACTGCTTTCCAAGTATGTTGTTGGTATGGAGTTTACCTGTGCTGGTCAAATCTGTAGCTGGTTGGTTGGGGATTCTAATTTTAGTGGTGACAATTATACATTCTTTTGTCCTTATCCACATTTGCATATTTAAGACATTTATTTATATGCTTCTCTTATGAAGGTACTTGATTCTTTTTCCTTAAAAATATCCTTATTCATAAAAGTATAAAAACAATAAAGTTTTGCCATCAGAGAATTTCGCTTTTAATGTGATCATTTCCTCCCTTTTCCAGATTTGCATGATATTAAATTCAGTAAAACTGTCACGTAGTCACCTGTTTCTCTTGGATGCTAATTTTATGTTCTGTGCAACAATTTGCCTCTTCTTGGGACAACTTACAAGGTCTTATTAATCATTACTTAATGTTTAGTTTTATAGTTGGCATAGTAATTTCTTTATGTTTGCTTTTTTGTTTTTTTTTTCTTCACTTTAAAGTGTGTCTGGTAATTATTAGCATCTTCTATTGTCTGTAAATGTGAGAATGAAATGTATTAGACTTCATCTTCTGTGTATGATTACCATTATATTTATATATCCAGGGAATAGTTTTCTCAATGCCAGATGAAATAGCTACAGCCATAAAGCTCTTCATCAGATAACTATGTATGGACCATAAGTGTGTGGATATTTTTTAGATTACAAAATTTTATATTGTTTTAGTTTAAACTATCTATATTTATTGTTTTAAAAATGGCATTTTCCTTACTACCAACATCAAAATTAAAAAAAAAAAAGAAAGAAGGATTGAATAATGTATCAGGTTAAATACACAGCATGGAGAGTTGTATTTTCAGGAATTTGAGAATGATTGATGTATTCCTGAATGCAAAACCAGATGTCTATGACAGAGGTCAAGAAGCCAATACATATTAGGTCAGAGAGCTCAGTAAAAAAGCTAATTCAAAATAGATCTTGGTCAGAAATCCTGCCATTAATATTGAATGGCACTACCACCCAGAACACCGAGACCTTATATTGATTCACTTGTTGAAGCTTTTGACGCATTCTCCATCAGGAAGCTCCGACGTATACTGTGACATGTTTGAAAATCCCGTCTCCTATGTATGCTATGATAAATTATTTTAAAATGTCAAATCTGTTTATTCCGTTCCTGAAATATGAATGATTATGTTTAATATGATTAATAAAAACCCAGAGACAGATTCTATTTACTGTCCATAATTTCCCATTTTCTGTCATTCTTTGATCTGAGAAAATCAAAATTCCAATTAGCGGTTCTCGTACCTGAGTTCTTTTTTGGCTTAGTTTCAAAACTCACATATATCAATTGTCAAGTTCATCTGTCACAAATAATTGTATAAACAATGTTCAATAGCTGAAAAATGCAATGTTTTCTGACATTATTACATGAAAAAATGTAAGTGCATTCTTTAAACTTTAAAAAAATTAGTATTTTTATTTTATGTGCTTAAATGGGCATGTACGTGTGGACAGGCTTATGCCAAAATGTGTGTAGAAAGATGACGGAAAAACCTTCAGGAGTGAGTTGTTTATTCAGTCATGGGTGTGGGGATTATATTCAGGCTCAGGTTTTATATGGAAAGCATTTTTACCACTGATACAGCAATCTCACCATGTCACGTTCTTAATAATAATCTATAATATGGGACTGCTAATCAATAAAATTAAAATTTTAATGTCACTTTCAGTCATAACTTTCACATGAAGTAACCATTTAAAATATTTTGAATTAAAAAATAAACTGTTTTTTCCTGATTATGTATTGACTTATACGCAGGCTAAAAGTTTATCAGACAAGGGATGGAGAATAATTTATTATATACTAAGTACATTGAAATTGTTATTTATTTTTCTAAGAGTTGGAGTCACAGAAAATACAAGGCAATTAGCAACACTAGGGTAGATCTTGAGCTTTTTTTAGTAATTGAGAAGAATCAAGAAATTAGGTAATAAATACCCTTGGAAAGACTACCATATAAGAGTATTTGAGGAAGGTATATTCTGTTAATGTGCATAAGCCCAACCCCTCCTGCCCACAATGTAACAAGACCTGCTTTGCTCAGTTACAATATGTAGTGAGCTTAAATATTTTCATTCTTTTTCATTAATTACATGTTAGTTAGTATCTACCTGACAGAATCAGCTACTCAAATACTTTTACTAAATATAATTTATCTTTGTACATTTCTGATGAAGGATATTGATAAAATTAAAAGCAATATGAAGTGTGGCCTTCTATATTGATTTAGCTTCTTGCATTCTGGATTTTTTAGTGATCTTTATTAATTTCTAACTACTTCTGTTATCAGAAGGGTTGACTATATATTTGTATATGTATATCTGTTAATGGACATATATGTATACATATGTTAAAATATATAGTAACTCTTCTCATCTTTTGATTCCAAATTTCAGGAAGATCCTATAATTGGTCTAAATATTTCCTGAATGTTTATATGTTTTTACTGAATGCATTTTCAATGCCTTAAATTCTCAAAATCACAGATGTTGATTTTACTCTGTGTGTTCATTTTTAAAGTCACTCCATAGTGTCTGTAATTTTTGAAAACATTAAATTTCTGACAATGCCAATTACATTCAACCTACCACATTCCACTCTCTTTCCCCCATAATCTTGTAACAATATCATAATGTAAAATGTACTTAGTCTAATTTCAAAAGTTTTCATAGTCTATAATAGCCTCAAACTTGTGTTAATGTCCAAAGTTCAAAGACTTTTCTGAGATTCATTTAATGTCTTTACTGTAATACCCTATAAAATCAAAAAGTATATCACATCCTCCTAACATATAATAGCACAGGATATACATTACCATTTCAAAATGTAGGGAGGGGAGCATACTGGACCAAAGCAAGAGTGTAAACCAGCAGGGCAGACTCCAAACTCTGCATCTTCATTTCTGATGTCCAAACGCTGTTCAGATCTCCTCTCTGTTCAGCTTTGTTGACTGCAACACACTTCTTTCTCTTGGACTGGTTCTACTGACTGTGAATAGCTCTCCTTTCCAGGTATTCCACAACTGTGGAATCTTTAAAATCTTATGTTTTCTAATGCAATTCAGGTCTCAACTTCACAGCTTCATAAAATGGCCTCTCTACTACACGACACTTGCCTGGCCTTGACTGCTTTCTTTAGGCAGGCAGTTACATAACCCATTTCTTCTATCCTTAACTCTAATGCCAGAACCATAGAGCCAAACTGCCAAGTCAGCACCAAACTGAGGCTCCAACAAGGTCCCCGTTTTCAATTACATCTTCACTGGTTTCTGCTTCTGATTGTTACATTCACTGCCTAAACTTGTCTGTCTCTGTTTCTGTTCAAGTATCGAAATTTCATTCAACCTATAAGCTCTGAAGGTTAAACTATTCATCTTTCACAATCTAATTTTTGCCCTATATGTTTTGTTATTAAAATGTAGGATTCTAGTCGTATTGACATTGATATTGTAACACCAAACTGTATAATCTATATTTATATTGTTGTCATCCAAATGCAAAATGTCTCTCATGGGCTCATTTACATATTCAGTTGGTTTGCTGCTGATAGAGCTGCTGTGTAAGCTTCTGACACTTTATGGGATAGCTAGAAATGGAACATCAGGCAAGCATTTGAAGACCTACGTAGCCTAAATGCCCTGCTTCTGTTCACATGCTCTGCTTCAAGATCAGGCATGATATGAACAGATTATTTTTTTGAATTTGATGAGAGGGGTAATGACTTATGTATTATGAATTTGGTTTACTACAATAAACACAAATCCTTTTAGGTATGAAAGAGAGAGCTTGCCATATAAGACAGAATATCATGAAATCTAGTTACTTCATAAACCTAATAGAAGATAAAGGGCAAGTTCTTTGTCTTACTTCCATGATGCTACTATTAGATAGCCCAAAAAATCTGCAAGTCCTTTTTATTTATTCTTCTATATTCTTATTTTAGAAGGAATATCTCATAAAATAAAATTATCATCGTATAAAAGCTAAATGGTTAATTTTGTTATTTCCCAGTTTTAACTGTTTTTTACAATATATGCAATTCCTTACAAATGTTTTCATGGTAATATTGAGTGTTGTCTTAGCTGTGAATCAAGAGTGAGAACCAAATATTGATAATATATAATCTTGGAAATTTGGAATGACAAAGTTAATTAGGAATCACAGTTGCTTATGAAGAGTAACCACAGTTTTCTCCAGTTAATCTTTAAATCTAAGTAAATTAAAACTATACACACACTTAAATGTGTGCAACATATTCTTTGTAAAATTAAGATACGGCTATACATATATCTTTACAGTGATCATACCAATAAATAAACAGAAAAACTTTGTTTATGGTTGTTTTTTACATTACAATGTTGCTTCCTTGACTTTATGTAATGTTTGGCAATATGGAAAATGATTATTTTATTTTAAATCACCAGAGAAGTAAATAATCTAATAATATATGTCACAAAATAATTTTTGAAACTGAAACTTGGTTTAAATTAGGGAGTACAGGAAATATAAGATTCAACATTAAAAGCAAAACAAATAGGGTTTATAACTGACTTTCCTGTATGTAAAACAGAATTGTGTGTTCCAACTGCAGAGAATATTTTTCATATAAATGATACTGGTATAAATAAATAATGGTTTTCTAGATAACTTATGCTTTGTATTGTAAATAGCCTATATTTATAGTGATTATGTATCAAGAGAAATGGAACAGTACATGCATACCGGGTAAATGTGAGCAATTTATTAGTTTGGGCATGAATTCAATTTATCTGTCATATTGACTTACCAGAGTACGCTCAGTTTATGCAAAGAGTTTATTAGTTTGGAAGAGAAGCAGCATAGCTGTAGTCTTCAATATTAAGTTTAGAATTAAAACCTTCTGTTCTGTTGATTTGCAAGCAGAGAGGAAACACAAAACTTTCCTACAGCAAGTATCTTTTTTACCATAAAAGGCAAAGAAATAATCTCATAGAAAATAGGTTAATTTGAATTTTTCCTGATAAATATTTTAGCAGTCTCATGTTAGGAGACTCACTTCTGTGATTCGCAATAAGCAGTTGCTTCAAACATTAGGACTTTTTTCTTTACTTGTATCTATTATTATCAGGTCTATTCATTGATATTTTTAATTTTATTTTGAATATAATTTCTTATAAGGAGAACAAAGTGAAAAGATATCACATTGGTATTCAAATCCCATACACACAAAGGTAAAATAACATGAAACTGATCATAAATCATTTAAAATAAAATTATAAATATTATTGTTTAATTTATGTTCTGAAAAATATTTATAAAGAGAACTTTAACATTAATTTTAACTTTGTTAAAATAATCTCTTGAAATCTATCAATAGAGTGTGAGAGGATTGAATAATGAGGAAAATATATTAAATATGATTAGAAATAAGCTTTTATTTTAATTATAGATATTAGTGGGAGATAATAAATGTATATCTACATTTCAAGTATTATCAACAAATTTCCTTCTGGTTCCACAGAGTAGCTCCTATCGAAACAGTCCTCCTGGGGAATAAAGTTACAAAGATGGGAAAAAAGGAACTATTTGAAAGAACAAAAGAAGAAAAACATAGATAGAAACCTAAAAAGTTAACTCTGGGGGGAAATGGGACAGGCAATGCATGTTTCTCATATATGATTTTTTTTTTTTGGATATTTGAAGCATGAAAATTTTTATTTTTTATTTATTTATTTTTTTTTAATTTATTTGTTTATTAAAGATTTCTGTCTCTTCCCCGCCACCGCCTCCCATTTCCCTCCCCCTCCCCCAATCAAGTCCCCCTCCCTCATCAGCCCAAAGAGCAATCAGGGTTCCCTGCCCTGAGGGAAGTCCAAGGACCACCCACCTCCATCCAGGTCTAGTAAGGTGAGCATCCAAACTGCCTAGGCTCCCACAAAGCCAGTACGTGCAGTAGGATCAAAAACCCATTGCCATTGTTCTTGAGTTCTCAGTAGTCCTCATTGTCCGCTATGTTCAGCGAGTCCGGTTTTATCCCAGGCTTTTTCAGACCCAGGCCAGCTGGCCTTGGTGAGTTCCCAATAGAACATCCCCATTGTCTCAGTGTGTGGGTGCACCCCTCGCGGTCCTGAGTTCCTTGCTCGTGCTCTCTCTCCTTCTGCTCCTGATTTGAACCTTGAGATTTCTGTCCGGTGCTCCAATGTGGGTCTCTGTCTCTGTCTCCTTTCATCTCATATATGATTTTGAGTTTAGTCCAAGACCAAAGACAAGCAGGCAACAGGGAATTATAAAACTCTGTAAGAAAAGCCAGAGTTTTAGTAGTCAGGAAAAAGAGTAATTGATGAAATCGGAAATGAAAAGTGAAATCCAGAAGGGGGAAAGGCAGAGAATGACATTCTGAAGACTTTGGGATTGCTCCTCAGTGATCTGGAAGGAACATTATTTTTTGCTGTTGATGAGGGGAATCGACATTGAATGAGCTACAGAAAGGGAACAAAAATATGAACCACGCCACGTCACAAGAAAAACAAACTATCTAGTTTGATTTTGGCCTGTAAAAGCTTTAGCCTATAAAAATATGATACTCTTAGGAAGGCCTTAAGAAACTTATTTTCTATGATCATTACTCTCATTATTCAAGGACCGCATACACTAATTAGGTTATTGAAAATAAACCGGAGACCACAATGCATTCTCAGGCAAAACATATTAACGATAAGTTGTGCATAAGCCAGATGTTATGCCCACAAGTATTTAAAAACCCGATGGTCATGACCGTTAAGGGAAATACTTTTATAATAAACGGAAACCTTAAAATCTATGTAGAAAAAAATAATTGGAAATTCTGAGTCTAAAATTTAATTTTGGAACTATCAGCTCAATCACAAATCATAAATCTCAGACCCAGGAAACAAAAAAAAAAAAGGAATAGTTCCTTCTCCAAACCATGAGGGGAAACTTATAGATTCAAGGTTTCACTTGATAAAATTACCTTAAAAATCATTAGGAAAGTAACCCATGCAGCATAAAAACAGAAATTATTTCTTCAACTCCATTGACTAATTAAGATGACAAAAAAGGAATTTTTTAAATATTTTATCTGTAAAATATTTTACCTCTATGCAAGGTCATGTCACATGGGAAAAGTTATTACTTCTTTCAATTCCTTGAATGTATTTTCCGATATTGAGTGTTTTGGCATCTTGTTGGCTGAGATTGTGTTTTAGACTATGGACTTTTTAATTAAATTACTTTCTCTCTATTTTAATCATCTTAGAAAATAATTGATTACATATGTCTCTTCTTGTGGTATACATATGGATAATATATTTAAACAATATAGTACATATATGTGTGTATATATATATAGAGAGAGATAAATACAAAACAAATAATATTCAATTTCCATGGTGACTAAAAAACAGTTGTCAGTTCAATAGTTATTGTCTGATGTATAACAAGTATTACTTTTTAATGATTATACTGATCCCTGATTTATTATGAATCTAGATGTCTTTTAATATTCATAGGAAAATACATCAAGATCCACATGTATGGAAAATCTTGAAAAATATAGCAGGTAGGTCAAATTACTTACATGAATTGAGTCATAATTTTCATAAAGATTATCTTTCAAATTTATGTGCTTATTTTAATATAAGTCATTAGAATCTCAATATTTTATTTGTATTTGCAAAATACAATATTAAACATTTTGTCATTCATTATCCAACTTTAACTTTGTAGAAATTAATAATATTATCTTGATGTAGGCTTTCTTTCTTTTTTAATAAGTAATAAACATGGAGAGTAATTTACCTAGCAGTCAAAACAGGCAATTTTTAAGTGGGCCAGAACTTTGATTAAATATTAAGTGTTACTAAACTCAAAAAACTTGTCAATTATTAGAAAAATGAGAGCCATATTTTGTAATTTTATATTGCAATGGTTTTTAATTAGAGATTAAATATGCAGAATATCTATATCAGCTCCAGAGGGTATGGGAAAGTTTCCTACTTAAGTATCAAGTTTTTCACCATACAAGCAACAGAAATTACTACAAGGAATGGTGGATAGTTTTAAAATAGGATCCAAATGTTTTTGGCAGCTGTCCAAGAAAATGTGGACTATAAAATAGCTATATATTTGGGACTAACCATACTTTGGAAATTTTTGCACAATAAAATTAGTTGGGAGATACCTTTCTGGTACAAAAATCCATGTAGTTTTCTTTAGGAAACAGCTTTGAATACCCTTCCTGTTATGCAAATAGTCTACTTTCTCTGAAGCAAGAAGGTAAGCAGAGTTACATATGGGTTGGTCCTGTCAACAGCACCAGGTGAACTCCTAGAACTAACAAATCTTCACTATGTGAGGGAGTCATCTTAAACATACAGTGCAGAGGAGACTTCAAATGCATTCACCTCAGTTGTCTAAAGGAAACCATGGGAGAGGCATCACCTGTCATGAAGAGCTGCTTCCCAAAGTTACAACAATAGTTACTGCTTTGTGATTATATATTTTAGGAAAATATTTTATTTATCAAGAGATATGCACGGTTTTTTTACCAGTATTGGAGACAATCACAGCAGAATGTTTATCTAACTCATCATCTAACATGTATTTTACAAAAAAGTTTTAAGCAATGTTTTAAAGTTTTCTTTTGTTTCGTCTTTGTTCATTTTATTATTATTATTATTATTATTATTAATCTTACAAAGTAATGAGACCATATATAATTTTAGACATATTTCATTTTTGATTGATAATCTCCTCTCTTTAATTTCAACCACTCAGTTTTACCCAGATTCTCACCCATTTTATTCTGTTTTCTTCTTTTCTCTTTACCCTTAATGCCTTTATTTCAAGTCTTCTCTATCCTTTTCTGTTATTCTGATTTTTACCCACATTTTTCCATCTAACATTTAACAGTCAAAACCCAGGATCTGCATATGACAGAAAATATAGAGTATTTGTCTTTCACACTGGACTATTTGACTTAAATGTATAATTCAATTTCACCCATCTATATATTTAATAATTTAATTTTTATCTATTGATAAACACAATTTCTGTGTATTAATGTACCATCTTTAATTTCTTCTTTCATCTGTTATTAGAATTCTAGAATGTGAAAACACCCTTACAAAAAAGGCAATAAACACAAATTGTTCAAATGTCTCTGTAATAGGACATATTGTGCTTTGGGTTTAGGATCAGAAAGTGGTATTTCAGAGTCATATAATCCTTCTATTTTCATGTCATTCTATTTATAAATTATTGTGTCTGTTTCTAATGCTGTTGGGAATACTTAGGCTCTGAGCTGTTTCCTATCTTCTTTAGGCAATTGCAATGTGATGCCTCTGGCTTAAATTTAGATATTTGATGCAGTTTGAACCCTATTTTGTTTAGGGATGGATATTAATCTAATTCTATTTTTCTGTACATGGATATTCAGTTTTCCTAGCACCACTCATTAAAAACACTAGTTGTTTTTCAGTGCATGAATTTTTTTATTTTTGTCAAATATTAGGTATCCAGAGGTATGTGATTTTTTATCTTTCAGTCGTATGTGCCCTGCCCTGGTGTGCTTGTTTGGATCCATAGATTAGAATATATAGTGTTATCAATTTCATAATATTAATTTTGACAGTCCAGCAGATTTTTTAAAGGGAAATGTGTGTTATCTGGAAAGCCATTTAAAATACACCTCCTCAAAAAGGAGAAAAAAAAAGAACAAAAACCATGGGAACTCTTTTTCATTCTCAAGTGCTTTCTTGGATTTTGTATTTATGGTATCATATAGTTTTCATTATAGAGGTCTTTTACCTCCTTGTTTAGGTTTATTCTTAGATTTTTTTTAATGAGTCATTGATGAATGGGTTATTTTTCCTTATACTTTAATTACCAAGATAGTTGTTTATGCTATTGACTTAGTAATGGTTCTATTTACTACTATATTAGTATTTATCTGATCCAGAAAATTTTTGGCAGAATTGATTGGGACATTTAATGACAGAATCATACTGTCTGAAAATGGGTATAGTTTTACTTTTTTTTTCTAATTTTGTCCCTGTTATGATTCTTTTCTCTAATTAAGACCTCAATCACTCTCTTGAAGGAGTATAGAGCGTAAGAATTCTTGTCTTCTGCCAGATTTACAAGAAAAAGCTCTCAATCATAATGTTTGATATAGGCTTTTTACATATGAGCTTCTTATGTGGAGGTATGTTCCATCTACAACTTTCCCCATTGATTTTATCAAAAAATGTGTTGAACATTGATAAAGGCCCTTTTTGAATCTAATAAGGCAGTCATGTTATTTTTATCTTTTAGTCTATTTCTATGGTGTATCACATTTATTTGATTTGCATTTGTTGAACCAATTTTGCATGTTCTTTCTCTAATACGACCCCTACTTTGACTTATCAGTACTATGTTAAGAATCCTGTACATGTGAACATTAAGGAGGTTGATCTGCTGTGTTCTTATTGTGTTTTCATGGTTTGGGGCTCAGAAATATATTGTATTTATAGAATAAATACAATAAGATTTTTCCCTTTCTTATTTTATGGAACTATTTGAATAGTGTCAGTATTAGATAGTACTGGAAAGTTGGGTAGAATTCAACATAAAATCTATTCAGGCCTTTGTTGTGTGGGTAGACATGTAATTAATGATTCAATCTTCTTGTCATACTCCTGCTACAGTTGTTTAAATTTTATGGATTAAAATGTCATATCTTTGATGCATTTAATGATTTATCAGCTTTTGTTATTTAACAGCTTGTTAAAATATGCATTATTTATGTTTGTTGTTGTTTGTTTGTTTGACTGGTTTTTTTTTTAAATATTCCCTGATGTTTTTCTGTGTTGTATTAGAGACTATTTGAACAACTCTCCTTCTTTCTTTAATTCTATTGATTCGAGTCTTTTCACTTTATTTTGGTTAGTTTAACTAAGAATTGTTTTACCATGTTAATCTTTTCAAAGAACCAACTCAATGATTGACACAACACCTTTTCTTTAGTATTTTCTTAAAATATTGTCTATAGGTTTAGCAATAGAGACTTTATATTTAATTACTATATCTTTTATATTTCTTGCTTCTTACCATCCATTCTACCTTTGTTTTATTTCTTGTTCATTCTTAGATTTGAGATGCACAATTGGGTTATTTAATCTGAGATTTTTTACAAAATGAGACTATAGATACACAGGTATTTTTATATAATTACTATCCTGTTAGGACAGTCAAGACTACATCTCAGATTATGGTAACTTGTACTCATTATTTTGTCGTCTTCTTTACATAATCCTTATATCTTTCATGTTTTGAGGTTATATTACAATTACATAACTTTCTGTGTTTCTTTGCTCCCTCTGAATTCTTCTATGTGCACATTCGGTTTTATGTTAGATTTTGGCCCCTTATTCATTAATTGTTGTTAAAATTATATACATGCATTTCTGAATATAATCTGTTAATTTGCATGTTATTTGTATGTGTATGTTTTCATTGGTGAGCATTGTTTTTACTTAATTTTAGGCATTTTTAAAGATACTTTTATTGTTCCTCCACTAATACCTTTTTGATTCAATAGTGTATTGTTCAGTCTCAAGTATTTGTTGTATTTTCTATGGTCAATTTTGTTTTCGATTTCTGATTTTATTCCAGTATAATATACGTGTATGCAGGGTCTTAAATCAATATTTTGTTATTTATTAGGTCTTGTTTATATTAGTGCTAGCTTAGTTCTTAAAAGTTGACTTAAATTCTGTTTTTAAATTGCCTGAAATAGATGACTTCTATGTTTGTATTAATGTTAGTTGATAATTATAAACTGAAGAATAACAAACAGAGATTAACATGGATGAATCCAGGAGAGAAAATAATCCAAGAAAATTAGAGATATATAGAAAATAAGGAGAAGGAAATTATCATGTTCAAAATATCAAACTAGGAAATACTGAAAACTGTCAGGAGAAAAAGAAAAATGTAACATTAGCAAACAGCCAGACTAATAGCCACAAATAAGTAACTGTACCCCCTTAATTTTAAACTTGATCGTAAATGGTTTTAACTCCATTAAAAGATACAGACTACTTCATTAAATTTTTAAAAACAGAGATCAAAGTATTTATATCTCAGGATTAGTTTGAAGATATGGAGGAAAAGAGACGATTTCCTTACCTTGAGTTCTGTCATTACAGCAAATTTATATAATAAATATAAAGATGGGAAAGATGGCCCAGTTGTTAAGGGTACTTGCTTTTCTTTTTGAGTATCTAAGTTCTGTTCCAGAATCCACGTCAGGAGTAACAGACATCTGTAACTTCAGCTCCAGCGATTTGGATTTACAGATGTCTATAACGATGCCTCTGACCGCCACTGGCTACTACACTCATGTTCACAGAGTCACATGTAGAAACACATCTACACATAATATAAATGATAAAACAATTAATATAAATAAATTGCTGAATTTTGTGTCACTATCATATAGATATGAGTGATCAGAACATTTTCTTTCTAATAACATTGGACCACATAGGAATTGTTTCTAATTTCTGATTTAGGAAATGTTGTCACTGTATAAATATCCTCGTCTATTCCCTAGGATCCAAACTTTTAGCTAAGTGAAATGCTCAGTTACACGTGCTTCTATAGGGAGTTTTGAGCTGTCTCACTACTACATACAAACATATTGAACTGAACTTTAAAAAATGAAAGTACTGTTCCCTGAAGTTTACTGAGTGTTCTGCCAGGGTTTGAGGATAACTTTGACTTCGATCTCAAAGCTTGCTAATGTTTTTCATTAAGAAATTCTCATATAGAGACACCGATTTTTCCTCAGAAAGAAACAAACTTTGAACAAATCTATCAGATATATTTTCAGTAGTCTTTCTTCAGCAATTAATTTTTGATAAATTAACCCTGTCAATGGAGTATATAATAGTCACTCATATTATCATTCCCCCTTTTCTTCTCTGAATTCACCTCTTGGCCTCTATAGTTAATTGACTCCATTTCCACACAATATAGCTACTAGCCTATAATTATGTTAGAAACTCTGAAGCCGCTTTTATCAAATTAACTGATAATGGTTTAAGATTTTGTTTCATTTATAAAAGATTTTTGTTGCACACTTATGGCAGTTATCCATTAGGAATCATAAAATACTTGTGTAGTCTTAACTTTCAAACAGCATAACTAAAAACGTTAAAAAGTAAAAATTCATGAGAGTATTACATATAAAATCGCTTCCTCTATTGTCAGGTCATTCATATTAATGAAGTTAAATTATACTGTGTAATCAGAAAATTGTCATTAATTTGACATCACAACCTTGCAAGATTAGAGAAGAATAGTGGAATGAAATTTCACGTAACTAGTAATTTTCATATGGAGAATTCATAAATCTACTCTAGTTAGGAAAATTAATTTATAAACTTTGTTAATCTTCATAAACTAAACTGGCAAACTCAAGAATTTATAGTAAAATAGTATGTGTTGACAATGTCCTACAACAAACTAAGGGAAAGGTCTGAGCTGCATTAAATTTTGAAACCTGGTAATACTTTGGATTGGTGTAAAGGTACCATGTAGTAAAATCTTCACCAGGATAAATAGGCCTCGCATATATAATATTTAGATTTTGCAATAATAGCTTACTCTTGGTCTGATATGCCAATGAAACATCTCCCAATTTTAAAGGAATATCAAAATTTACAACTGTAATTATTTCTAATGGCTTAACTGCTTAGCAATCCTGATAGGACTAATGACCCTTTTCTACTTCACATCCTTAGTCCCGCTGTCTTCTTGCCTTGATCATTTTTCGAATTTATATCATTCATACATTTACTTGGTTTTCTTTTTTGATTTTTTATTTAATATTTTCAGACTGTAGTTGAATAGTAATTGAGGTCTGGAAGTAAAATTTCAGATAATGTAGATCCCTATAGTTTCTTATTTTCCTCTTAAAATTATTTTTATTGAGCTATATATTTTTATCTGCTCCCCATGCTTCCTGAACCTTCCCTTTACCCTCTTTCACGGTCCACATGCTCCCAATTTACTTAGGAGATCTTGTCTTTTTCTACTTCCCATATAGATTAAATCGATGTGTGTCTCTCTTAGGGTCCCCTTTATTGTGTAGATTTTCTGGGACTGTGAATTGTAGGCTGGTTTTTCTTTGCTTTATGTCTAAAAGCCACTTATATGTGAGTGCATATGATATTTGTTTTTCTGGGTCTTGGTTACCTCACTCAATATGATGTTCTCTAGATACTTCCATTTACCCCAGAATTTCAATATGTGATTTTTTTTCTGCTGTGCAGTACTCCATTGTGCAAATGTACCACATTTTCCATATCCATTCTTTGATAAAGGGGCATTTAGGTTGTTTCTAGATTCTGGTTATGACAAATAATTCTGCAGTGAACATACTTGAGCACATGTCCTTGTGGTACGATTGAGCATCTTTTGGATATATACCCAAAAGTGGTATTGCAGGGTCTTGAGGTAGGTTGTTTCCTAATTTTCTGAGAAACAACCATACTGATATCTAAAAGGGCTATACCAGCTTGTTCTCCCACCAGCAATGGAGGAGTGTTCCCTTTACTGCACATCCCCTCCAGCATAAGTTGTCATCAGTGTTTATGATCTTGGCTATTCTTATAGTACACCTATAAGAATCTCAGAGAAGACTTGATTTGCATTTCCTTAAGTGTCTTTAAGCCATTTTAGATCCCTCTGTTGAGAGTTTTCTGTTTAGGTCTGTACTCCATTTTTTATTTTTTTATTGGATTATTTGTTATTTTGATGACCAGTTTCTTGAGATCTTTGTTTATTTTGGAGATCAGCCCTCTATCTAGGATTGGTGAAGATTTTTTTCCCATTTTGTAGGCTGCCATTTGTCTTGTTGACTGTGTCCTTTGCTTTACAGAAGCGTCTCAGTTTCAGGAGGTTCCCATTTATTATTTGTTTCTCTCAATTTCTGTGCTACTGGGGTTATATTTAGAAAGTGGTCTTTTGTGCCAATACATTTAAGCATACTTCCCACTTTCTCTTCTATGAGGTTCAATGTGGTTGGTTTTATGTTGAGGTCTTTGATCCATTTGGACTTCAGTTATTTTGCATGACAAATATGGATCTATTTTCTTTTTTCTACATGTTAATATCCAGTTATGCCAACACCATTTGTTAAATATGCTTACTTATTTCCATTTTATATTTTTGTTTCTTGGCAAAAATCAGGTGTTTGTAGGTGTGTGGATTGATATTTGGCTCTTTGATTCAGTTCCTTTGGTCCTCCTGTCTGTTTTTATGCCAATACAGGACTGTTTTCAGTACTCTTGCTCTGCCTTGTTGACAGAGATTTCTGTCCAGCCCTCTCCTGCAGTCATTCAGTCCCAAAGAAACACACAGAGGCCTACATTAATTATAAACTGGTTGGCATATTAGCTCAGGCTTCTTATTAACTAATTCTTACATCTTAAATTAACCCATTATTTTTGTCTGTTAGCATGTGGCTTGGTACATTTTATCAGTGAAGCATTCATCTTGTTTCCTCTGTGTCTGGATGATGACTTCAGACTGATTTTTACTCTTCCCAGAATTTGCCTGTTCTGCTTGGCCTGCCAACACTTCCTGCCTTGCTACTGGCCAATCACTGTTTTATTAAAGCAATGAACCAAAAAAACCTTTATAGTATATGAGAACATTAGCCCAAAGCATTTCCCCCCTGTTTTTTCAAAACAAGAATTCTGAATCTAATCTCCTTTGTTTAGCTTTTTTTAGACCATTACCAAAACAACTTGTAACCAACACTCTAAACAAACAAAAGCATGCATAATCCATTTTTTTAATGTGGGCATAGTTTTCTAGGTACTTCCTCCTGATTGAGGCACTGATCATCTTTTGGGTACCTATAGAAAATTTTGAATTATAATCAAGTACTGACTGGAATATTATGTGAGGCTTAATTATCTCAGCCAGCAGTCTTGAGGCTGTTCTTGATGTAGAACTCAGAGGAAACTCCCCAGATACATCACTTTTCTGATATATATATATATATATATATATATATATATATATATATGTATATTCACATATATGTGTATATATATGCATAAAAATTTGTGTACAGAGGCCAATAGAACAGGTGGGACATGGAAGCAAATGTCAATGTCACAAGTTTTCTTTCCAAAAATAATGAAATGAATTTACACTGAAATATTGCTAATCAAATGAACAAATAGCAGTTTTATGATGTGGGATGTCCTTTTGTATATGTTTTGTCTTTATTGGTTGATGAATAAAGCTGTTTTGGTCAATGACTTAGCAGAGTAAAGTCAGGCAGGATATCCAAACAGAGATATATAGAGAGTAGGCAGAGCCAAGGAGATGCGAAAGGAGACAAATGCCAAAATCTTGCCCAGTAAGACACAGCCTTGTGGTGATACACAGATTAATAGATATGGGTTAATTTAAGATATAAGAGCTAGATAGAAATGTGTCTAAGCTTTTGTCCAAACAGTGTTGTTTTTGATATATTTTCTGTGTAATTATTCATATCTGGGCATCCAGGAATGAATGAACAGTTTCCTACAGTTTTACATTTAGAGAAAGGTACATGTATCTTGAATTACAAGCAGTATGGCCTGGGTGATAAGTTTTCTTGGTTTCTTATCTTACTGGAATTATTTAAACTCAGTGCTGGATCTTATATATGAGAGCTACACAAAGAGAAGTCAGTATGTGTAGAGGCAAGTAGCTGATTGTGTGTGTGTGTGTGAGAGAGAGAAAGAGAGAGAGAGAGAGAGAGAGAGAGAGAGAGAGAGAGATACAATACAATGTCAATATAACAATTTTTAATAGTAAATACCAAAAAAATTACTGAAGATATCACATTATATCCTGAAAACTGAAGTTTCTAAGTACTAAAATAATTGACCACCGATGATGAAGAACTTAAGAAGCAAAAGTTTTCCCTTGGAAAACTGATAGAACAAGCTGCATGGGCTAATGCATAATTCCCTTTCCTCTACATAGCCTTTAACAGTTTTATGATTTAAAAGAATTTAAAATTAAATTTCGACGTATATAGAATCCCCAAATATCGGCATATGAAGTGACAATTATCTGTGGATCTGGTGTACAGATTATTGGAAAAGTATTATGAATAAAATGAAACTAAGACTTAAGGTGCTAGACTACTGTCTGTGATAAATGTGAAGTCAACAAGTAGATCTCAGTTAGAGAGATTCAATTTTCATGTATTAATTACTCATATATAAAGTCGCTTATGTAATGGAACATTTGGAACAGATAAAATTGCCATATCTGCTTATGACTGAAAAGTCAGAAGAAATTATTCATTAAGAATTTAGAAATTTCCTGGCAGTGGTGGTTCACTTATTGGGAGGCAGTGGCAGGTGGGTCTCTATGACTTCAAGGTCAACAAGGTCTACAGAGTGAGTTCCAGGACAGTCAAGACTACACAGAAAAATGCTGTGTGGAGAAACAAAACAACAAAACAAAACAAGAAGTTAGAGCATAAAAGTCCTGAATCATAGGCAGATATTCCAAATCTTAATGTTTACAAACAAACCATTAGTACAGATTTTAAGCTTTAATATGTTAGATAATTTAAATGAAGAGAGTGGTGATGTCAGGTTCACATTTATTTGATCCATTTTTTCTTGCTGTTTTATTAAATGGTTTTGCCATTTTAATTATTTCTTTGAAATTACCTAAAAAGTATTTTTTTAATTCACCCAGAGTTCTCCATGCCCCCATGGTGGAATGCTATGCTCAGCATTAATGCAGGAGAAAGGGGGTGGGTACTGCCTCAACTTAATGTGACAGACTTTGTTGACTTCCCATGGAAGCCCTTACAATGTGTTTTCATCATATTCTCCATCTTCTCTGACTCTTTCCTGATCCACTTCTGATTCCTTTTCCACCCAATGTTGTTTCTTGTTTGTACCTTTGATTTAAAAAAATCAACAAACTACAGTTTTACTGCCCTTATACTTGTGGACATGTGATCTTTGCTGAACCATAAACAACCTACCAGGGTCTGCATCTTGAAACAAAACTGACTCTTCTTTCCCCAGCACCTACCAACTTCCCATAATTCTTTCTGTATGGATAGGTATTTATTCTTTCCTCCTATTGCCATTCTAGAATTCTATCCTTTCCTCCTATTGCCATTCTAAAATTCTATCTCCCTCGATCTTGCAAAAGTCCACTGAATATTTTCTAACTACCTTTGCAATTGTGCTATTGTTTCTGGAAAACACCCCCCCTTTTTTTTGAAACAGGGTTTCTCTGTATCTTTGGAGCCTGTCCTGTAACTAGCTCTTATAGACCAGATTGGCCTCAAACTCAAAGATATTCACCTGCCTCTGCCTACCGAGTACTGGGATTAAAGGCGTGCACCACCACCACCCGGTTTTGGATAACACTCTTTCTTTGAGTGTTCCACTACTTTGGCTTTTACCATCTTTCTTCCCTCTATTCTTCCATAATTCTTGAACCTTAGTAGGATGGATTTGATATAGTTGTCCCATTTAAAGCTTAGAATTCTGCACTATCTTATTCTTTGTACCTTTATTGTTTGTGGGTCTCTATGTTAATCATGATCGATTGCAGAACAAACTTCCCTAATGAGAACTAACTGAACCGCTAATCTTTTGGATCTAAGGTTAACTCTTTAGATATTAATTTAATACTATATCCAATCAACAGAAAAACAGCATTACATTCTTCCATTGTTCTCATAGACTGTCTTGTCATAGTTTTCTTGTTTCATTAACCATGTGTCAAATATTAAATTTAACTTGAGTAACAGACCTTAAACAATCAAAAGTGATTGGTTTCTTCCATGCCCATAGTGCTATATTGCACCACTGTATGTATAGATATACATATACAACATATAGATCTTCCTAGATTTTCTCATGTTTTGATTTTCATTTTTCACACATAAATGACTCATGATCTCTTTCCTCCTCTAGTAGCATACCTAGCACCTATGAAAGCTAAGAGTAGGGAATAAGGCTCTTGTGTGATTATCAGCTTCATTTTTTTGATGTTCTTCTTCAAGTAGGTGATGTCTTCAGCACTAGACACATACTGTAAAGTTCCAAAGGATAAGTAGAAACATAAACAACAATCTGAAAATGTTTCAGATTATATAAAACTTTACTTGCTAAGAATTCTTTAAAAGGTAACCCAGTCCTAGTTCTTCTGTTTTTATTCGTTAGCCCATGGTGTCTGATAGGAAATGGTCAATTGTTATAGGGAAATTCAATTTAAGTGTTTTTTTTATAACCGTGTATGCATATATTTTAGGGGTATTTTTGGTTTCCAATGATCTTGTGAAATGCCTATGATGTTTGACATCTCTTCCTATATGGCTTATATATGCTGCCCTTTTATACCCATTTCCATTTAACTCATCTTGTATTATTCATGTGTAATGCTTTATATCACAGTGTGGTGTTTTCCTTCCCTTGAAGTATACTCACTACCATCATTTACTAATTTCCTGATGTCTGTATATATTTTAAACAGAAATTATATATCTAAAGATCCAAAAATAACATCAGAAAATTAGACAAAATACCCAGTATTTGTTATTTCTGCTTCTGAATTCTCTTACCTAGAATTGCATCGTTTCATATTTCTGAATTGATAAGTAATACTCCACTGAGTAAATGCACTCTATTTACATTATCCATTCTACATACAGCTGACATCTAATATTTTCTAATTCCTATTTTTTAATGAATAGAGCAGCAATGAGTATGAAGAAGTATGTATCTCTAGAATAAGATATAAAATCCTATGGGTACAGCTAAATCTTGTGAGAGACCCTTTTCTAGTTCTCTGTGAATCCTATACTCTAGATTTCTATAGTTGGTTCATCATTTTCACTGTAATAATCTTGAATGAGTCTTTCCTTTCCGTTTATCTACACCAGCATCTGTCTTTATTTGTATCCTAGAATTTAGCCATTCTGATTGAGGTAAGATAAAATCATAAAGTAATTTAATTTGAATTTCCTGATATATAAGATTATTGAGTATTCTAAAAATGTTTCAGTTATTTGCGTTTTGTCTTTTGAAAAATCTCTATTTAGCCCCGAGTCCCATATTTTAATTGGTTTTGTTTCCCTTGTGTTTATCTTTTGAGGTCTTTGCATATGCCAGATATAGAGCTGGTAAGGTGTTTCCCATTCTGCAGACTGTTTCTTCCTCAGATCGTTTGTGTCATTTTCTGTACAGAAGCATCTTAATTTCATAAGGTCTTGTTTAGTAACTGGGTTCTTAGGCCTATACTATAGAATTATAGTCCAGAATATCATTCCCTGAGGAGATAAATTTAAGTATATTTCCTAACTTCTCTTATATCTGATTCAGAAGACAAAGTCTTATTCTGAAGTATTTGATCCATTTGGAGCTAAGTTGTTTCGTTTTCTAAACTTTTTACTTCATTTATCTTATATCATGCACCCCAATTCCACTCATCTCCCCATCCAATCACTTCTGCCATCTACCCTTGCAACCCCCTCAAAACTAAACAAAGTTTAAAAGCAAAACCAACACTTAAAAACATATGAACAAAGGAACCACAGCAAAGTCTCAGAGTGGAAGCTATAGTGTGGCACAGTGAGTCACACAATATATGCTTTAGTTCATACATCTTGTAAATGTTCATTGCAATGAGCCATTGGTCTGTTTTGAGACATGTGGCAGGATAGCAGTCCCTGCTCCCTGCATTATATAACATGTGGTGGCATCCATGAGGAAAGCATGCCCTCCCCCTCCTCTTGCCACCTGCCTCAGGTGGGAGAGCTAGCCTCAGAGGCACGAGAACGGACGAGCTGATCCTCTCTGTCACCTACTGCAGCAATCTGGAGAGTGGGTCCTACACATTGCCTGAGCAAAAGAGTAGAGCTGTTCCTTGTTGAGAGTGTGCACAGGTGAGCTACAACTGAGGGCTTGAGAGTAGGAGAACCCACCCAGGTCCTTGCTGCCTGCTGCCTTGGGTGTACTAGTCGGGACAGTACTGCAGAGCTCACCTGGGTGGTGGAAATGAATTAAAGTTGGCAGACTGACTCACCCAGTTACCACCCAGACCCAGAATCAAGTCGGTGAATTAGCCCACCCCAATATCCACCTCATTTATGAATTTCTGGCATATGTGAAGGGGCTAGACCTGCAGCTGCCACACTTCAAGATCTCCACAACGCACACCAAATCAGGATGCCCAAGAGGAGTTCCAGTGAGCTGAGTTTTGTGCTGGATGATGAAGAAAAATTTAGTTTCATTATATTTGGAGTGATTGAAGTTGATCAACATCATTCATTTAATGTCTTTTCTCCATTGCCTATAATCCGCCTATTTAAAAACTCAATGTATTAGGACCTCAATTCTATCCATTAATGAATGAATCTCTTTTCCAGTACCTTGCTGTTTTTATTACATTAGCCCTAGTGCATAACTATAAATCTTGTGTAGTGAGAGATTCTCCTTATTGTATAGTACTGTTGTAGTTATCCTGTGTCTTTTGTATTTACATATGAAATATAAGATTTTATAAATTTCTGTGAAGAATTACATTAAATTTTGATAGAGATGACATAAAATTTGCTTCTGGAAGTATGAAAATTCTCCTATTGTATTAACCCTACCAATTAACATGGAAAGAGGTATTTCCATTTTCTTGTATCTTCTTCAGTTTTATTTTAAAATGATGTAAGGCTTTCATTATACAAGGCTTTTACTTCCATAGTTTTACTTATTCTAAGATACTATTTAGTGCATTGTGATTGTGATTATTTTTTCTGATTTCTCTCTTGACCATTGTCATTTTTGTATAAGATGACTATTGATATTTGCATGTTAATTTTATATCCTGCTACTTTACCAAATGTGTTTATCTGATGATAATAATTTATTCTCTTTAGAAGTTTCAGAGATAGTAATACAAAGCTTGGGGATTGAGTAACAGATACATTTTAAAATATGCTTTATTCATACAAATTGCATGAACTATGTCCCTTCACTGTCATCAGAAAAAATAGGATAAAGAAATATATATACCACAAGGCAAAAATCAAGAAGTACCAGTTCAAACAGAAAAGTTGATTTAGCAGTAAATACCACTTTTACTCTTTTTATTCTTGCAGAGAACCTAGCTCACTCCCACTATTCACATAGTATCTTTTAAGCATCTCTGATTCCAGATCTAATGTCCTCTGACCTCTACAGGTACCAGGTATAGACATAGCACATTTACATACACACAACATACACACTGAATAAATTATATTTTAAGAAACACATTCATTTATAATTGAAATATAAAAGAGAACAATCTGTGGTTCTGTTTTGAGTTATTATATAGATGTTATTGTCAATCATTAAGACAAAGAACAAGAGAGAAACTTTTTTCTAAATAATTAAAATTAGTTAATATGAATACTCCTTTTGAGATACCTAAAATTATATAGACAAAATATAAGCAAAATTTTAGGAAACAGTTTCCTATAGTCACAGATATTGAACTTACTTTGAAGATGACTTTTCAGCCAACAGACACTCTTCAATGTTTGAGTAACTACTATATAGACAAATGTATGCACATGGGTAAAGAAATATACTGGTAGCACTACCCACACTGAGGGCAATGAACATAATTGATTGTGCACTGTCATAAAATGTGGTTATTTTAGACTGCATTTTAATAATTTTTACAAACTTCTTCCATGAACTCCTTAATAGTAAAAGTTCATGATATTTTTCTCCTTCTTAGTTATTGTTGTACACAGATAACATTCCAAAACATGTGAAAAACAAATCACTTAATTTGAGGCACAGAGTTTCAGAGGCATTGAGTCTGTTACCATACTTGTGGGGAGCAAGGCAACAGTCATAAATCAGGAGCTGGAGCGGGGAGCTTGCTTGCATCTGATCCATAAATACTAGAGAGAGAGCTAACTGGAGTCAAAATATATCAAGTATCTGGTGAGCATTTTTATCTGCTTTTCATTCAAATTCAACCAAGCTCATTCAAAGATGCCAGGCTAAATTTCTTCTATTTCATTACACCTTGCTAGCATAAATATCTTTTTTGTATCCAGTTATTTATTAAATCGTATTTACTGAAGCATCAATAGTTTAGAATATTAATATCCTACTGATCACACTATTTTAGGTTTACTCATATTTTTCTGTAAGGCTTTTCTAATGATAGTTAAGTTATTTAATATGTATTTTCTATTTTTTCTGATTTGGGGTTTATACATTTACCAAACTATGTATAATAATCAGAGCTGAGAGATACAGAACCAAAATTAGTCACACACACGGATCTCTCTCTCTCTCTCCCCTCTTTCTCTTTTTTTCAGCACACAATCACTCCAAGAAGATGGGGAATCATCAGTGACCACCTATTTTGAGAGCAGTGAACCCAGAAATTGCAAAGCTCAAGAAGCTAGAAGCCTCAGAATAAAGGTTAGAACAATGCTGTCCGAACCTGATGTTGGTTTTTCAATGCTTGCATACTTAGCATAATATCTTAACTATTTGACTCATGGCTGAAGAAACTAACTCCACTGAGTGAATTAATAGTTCCTACATAGCATTTATGCCTGTGATTATTTTATCTTTCAAATATTGCACTTTGAGTGGACAAAATGGCACAAGATCCTTGCTACAGAGAGAATGCTTGTTCACTTTCCTTATTTGTATGTGGAATCTCCACCTCCATTCTTTTTTTGTTTGTTTGTTTGTTTTTTTTTGTTTGTTTGTTTTTGTTTTTGTTTTTCGAGACAGGGTTTCTCTGTGGCTTTGGAGCCTGTCTTGGAACTAGCTGTGTAGACCAGGCTGGTCTTGAACTCACAGAGATCCACCTGCCTCTGCCTCCTGAGTGCTGGGATTAAAGGCGTGCGCCACCATCACCAGGCCCCACCTCCATTCTTTAGGAGTTGGAGATAAGGCCTATTAGGAAATAAGTTTAATGAGGTCATAAGAGTGATAAATTTAGTGTCCCTGGTACCAAGTAACACACATCTTGGAATAGATGTATAATAACAGAACAAGAGAGTGAGTTTACAAGTAAGGTAAGGGGCTCTAATCATATATAAGATTAATCTAAAACCTTAATAATAGACTTCAAGTTTCCACAGTTTAGAACGAAAAATGTTTCATGTTTAAGTCACTCACCTTTTTTATTATTCTTTTATGACAACCCACATATTTAAATAAAATCTTCCATCAGGATGATTTTAGAATAGAAAATATCACTTACAACAATTTTTTTTTCATAATAGAATGATTATCTACCATAATATATTCCCATTTTTTCTTGTCTACCTCCCACTCCAATGGGTAAAGTTTCAGTCTAATTTGCCAATATATTTTTTTTTAGCTGTGATAAGGTCTTGTTGTGGTCTGTGACGTGCAAAGATAATTCTGCTGCAGCTGGAACAGGAAATGCTAACTATCAAATGCCAAGCACATGATTATTCCTTCTGGCACAGTGCTCAAAAGAAACAGGATATGTGCAGAGATAACATCACAAAGCAGAATGTACTTGATCAGAATGATCCCAAACCTGGAGTCCTTCCTGCCATTTCCAAAGAACTGAAAGCCCATTTGGAGTATGTGCTCTCTAATGCCCACCGTTATAAACATCCTTATGGTTTAATCAATTATCGCTCAGGTTGTCTATCACTAACCGCTAAAAGCATCCTAATAGAATCAAGCAGTAAATGAATTACTGCGGGGATCTATCATGTACCATCTAATAGTGTCTGCTCTTGTATGTGGTGGCTTAGGAA
This sequence comes from Neodon shergylaensis, assembly GCA_025134845.1. Lineage (NCBI taxonomy): Eukaryota > Metazoa > Chordata > Mammalia > Rodentia > Cricetidae > Neodon > Neodon shergylaensis. The sequence continues at coordinate 22,136,527 of JABTXL010000001.1, read as the reverse complement.
TAGATTAGAATTTAAGTTTCATCGTCTGGGGTTGCTAGGGAATTAGATAAACATCAGCTACTTTCAATCTCTGAGACTTTTAAACTTCGCATTCCTGTTTTCTTCAGAGACATCGCTTTCTTATGGGCCTTTTAAATTAGTTTGTCAGAAAACTCATCTCACACAAGTGGATACTAATCTCCTTGTCAATAGGTACACAGAAAGATAAATGCAAATACACCACGCCTCTGTGTGTTCTGTCACTATTGTGCTGACTCTCAGAACAGAGTTTAGTTCTTAAGTTCCTATTGGTTGTTTCCTTCTTTACCTGAGGAAAAAGTAAGATGAGAACAACTGTTAATCTAAATTACAAGGGAAAATGCTGGAAGAAAGAGGGTGAGTTTTGCCTCCGTTTTAAGATTTAACTCAACACCCATGTAGGCAACTTCAGTTTAATAAAAGAGAAGCAACTTTAAAAGAAAGAATAAAAGAATTACACAAAATTCCCCAACACTTGAGAATTGCTGGTTTTAGCAGCCACTCTTTTGTTCTCCTAGGTATGGAAATTCATAAGAAAGCTACAAAAAAAATTTCCCCCCTTGTCCTCTCATACGCGTAGATTTAGCATACTTAGACACAACATAGAGCTGTTTATTTTTATGTCTATTATTTTATTTCTATATATTTAACTATATACTCTGTAATCCTAAATCAGTAGGTCCATTATCTTATAGGATTTTTGCATAATTAATAATCATCTGGAAATAACTAAGATTATTCCTTATGCTAAATGCAATAATTTATTCAATGCTCATAATTGTTGGATGTCATATCTGCCTAACATAGATTAAGAAACTGAAATCTTAATACATATATTTTAAAGATAAAACAGTTATCCAATAGTGGGAGTCAAGATTTGATCTTATTGATACATATTTGGCCAATTTGGGGTTATTAAATATTGTTTTTATTTATTCTTTGAGATTCTGATAAATATTTATTCCCCTCCAACAAATCTTCCCAAATCCACCTCTAGATCCCTTGCCACCCAGTTCATATCCTTGTTCACTCTTAAGAAAAGAAACAACAGGCCGGGCGGTGGTGGCGCACGCCTTTAATCCCAGCACTCGGGAGGCAGAGGCTGGCGGATCTCTGTGAGTTCGAGACCAGCCTGGTCTACAGAGTGAGTTCCAGGACAGGCTCCAAAACCACAGAGAAACCCTGTCTCGAAAAAAAAAAAAAAAAAGAAAGAAACAACAGTGAATCATAAAATCCATTAGTCCATTTTGTGTTGGCTGACAATTCCTGAGCATGAGGCTTGCTCTGGAGTGTGGTTGGTACACGCAGTAGTATTAGAGTAAAATTTAAAAAAAAAAAAATGCTCTCTCCGAGCGGCACCAATTGTCAGTTCTCCTTGCCTAGGAGTGAGAACTCATTCCCTTTTGCCCTAGTCTTGCAGAATTTCATCTAGTTTGAGCTTGCACGTGCCATTTCCATGATGTCATATACTTTGTGAGTTAGTATGTTCACGTTCCATTTGTGTCCTGAACACAGTTATTTCTTGAAATTTCCAGAACTTCCGCCTCTTACAATCTTTCAGCTACCTCTTTTACATAAATCTCTGAGCATGAGGGTAGAGCTGTGATGTCTTCACCAAATTTATAACTTAGCAGTCCACAATCACTTATTCTCTGCACGTAAATCAGTTATGGGTTCCCTATTAAAAACAATTTACTGAAAGAAGCTTCTTTTTGATGAATGTTTAATGATTTATAAGAACAACAATATGTCATTTGGAATCACTCCATTATTTTGTTCATTTTGAAAAATGATAGTAGCCCATGACCTATCTAGTCTCAGGTTCTCGGCCTCATTAACCCTGTCAAATATAGGTTCCATCTCTTGAAGTGAATCTTAAAACAATGAAACGTATTTGTTTACTCTCATAATATTTGTGCCACAATGGCGCCCTTGGGCACATTTTTTCTAAGCAGGTCATTACTTTAGCTTGAAGAGTTCATGGCTGGGTGAGACTGATGGTTACTTTTCACTTCCAGTATCAAATAGAGAATCTTCCAGAACTATGAATTGTAGCCAGTATGGGTAAAGCTTCAGCTCAATTCTAACTGGTTTTCAAGCCCAGCTTTTTTATCAGTTTTTGTCTACAACAGAGAGCCAAAGAAAGAAGGCTCTCATAGATAATTATATTCCATTTTTTCTCATGATGAAATTGATAAGAATCATGAGAATAGATATTAGGTTGGTTTTATCATATTTATGAGTATCTATTTACATATCCCATAAAACTTTTAAAAAATTAAACAATCTTCATAGAAATTAGACAAGGTCTATGTTTGGTGAGAAATCCCTATAAACTGAACACTCAGTAGACTGGACCAAATCATGTATTGGAACAATCTGAGACATACAACCAGTCCTATTTAGAAATTTAAACTCAAAAATGAGGTGCAGAATCTAAATACTGGTTTTAAGACTTAAATTTTTATTTTTCATTGGAATATATTTCTTTCACAGTAATTTTAAATTATAGTCATTCAAAATAAAATATTTCTTCACTTTAAATTGGACTCTATGAATTAAACTATTCACTTATGTGCATTGTAGTTAACTTACAGGTAGATTATCAAATAAAGTATATGGATATACTTACAAACATTATAAATATTTTAAAAATGAGATGTCAATAGCTCATATATATTGGATGACCTTTTGACCTAAATTCAGCTTTTAGTATTATGGATATTTTATATAATGCAATAGTCTTAAAGATGATGATATTCACAATGTTTAATTGGAATTTGCATGTCAGATCTATCAATGCCTATGCTAAAATTTCACCTGCATACCAAAGACCCCTCTAGTCATATTTTCCTTTGCCTGATGAGCTTGTGTTCTTTCAATATCATACATTCCAAGCAAGACATCATAGTGTATGGTTTCCACACATTTGAGATTCTCATGTTTTCAAGCATGTTACCCTTCATGACAAAGGCTTAGCTAAACTGTGTGACAAAATTAAGTGAAAGGCATTTAGACAATCAGATTATTATAAGATAAAACCAAGGAGAGAAAAAAGAACTGCATTGATTGCCCTAATAGTCACAAGCAAAGAAAATAACAGATAACTCCTACTTTAAATCTAAATCAATTTGCTGATACTTGTCCTGGATCCCATTTGTTTAATTTTTTCTTATATTACAAAGTTTAAATTATATAAGATAAATGATATACAGAAGGCAAATAACTTGTGTAAGTGATAAAAAAATTCACTGTGAATTACTGCTTATATCCACTTGGTACAGTGTAGAATACTAATAGTGGATGATGGCATTGGAATACAGGAAATGACACTGAGATGTCCATTAACATTCCTGAGGTAAAAAAGAACTGACCCAAGGTGATTAATGATAAAGTAGCTAATTAATTATTTCCATAAAGTCAACTGAAGCAACATGTCCACTAAGAAGAAAGCTTTGGGGACAAAAGCCTAGAAAGGTCAAATTATTCTGAAAGTAAGGAGCAAGGGCCTGTTTCTGACAATATTAGATATTTCAAAGCAGATGAATGTCAGGCTCACATCTTAAAATTCTTGCCTCAGGGTTCCGGCTGAATCTCAGGGTCTTTCTGAGGCTGAGCTGAAAGAAGCACTTCTGTCTCAGGGCCCTGGGGCTCAGGTGTCCAAAATATAAACAGACATTGTGAGAGCTGCTGAATTAGACGCCAGTCAAATTTATAAACTTTTCAATCTTTTATGTGTTGCTCAAGCACAGCACTGGATCTCTTACAGTATCAGCTATGGTGACAATAGAGGTGCAGAACATACAGAAGAGAATAAATTCATTTCGAAACTCTGATCCCTCAAAACTTTGTGAATGAATTTTTTAAGAAAATAATTCATGTTTTTATTCAATAAAGTTACACTGACATCCCTATAATTAGAACCAAGAATATATAGAAAGTTTGAAATGCAGAATTTGAAAAAAGTGAAGCTAAGAGTTAGTTCCAGAGGGAAGCAGATGATTCCACAGAACTGTAAAGTCAAAGTTTAAAAATCACTTTCAGAATCTGTATATATCCCATATATGTAATGAACATCTGGATTGCACATCTGGATCTCGCATCTGGAATGAACATCTGGGTCACACATCTGGAACGAACATCTGGATCACACATCTGGATCGCACATCTGGGATGAACATCTGGATCACACGTCTGAGATGAACATCTGGATTGCACATCTGAGTCGCACATCTGAAAATTAAAGATATATTTTACTCAAAAAAATTACTTTCAGATTGCATTTTGACAAAATTAGCCAAGAAAGGGTTGGGGACATCATCTGGATCAAGTTGACTTCATCAAAACCATTACCCTCAGCAGATTCTTCACTAAGTGAATTACTGTTCTGGTTAAACAAAGCAAATCTAGAATTTCATTTGTTAAATTTTTTTGGAAGACCAAAATTTTCAGTCCTTACCTAGAAGTGTTGCCACAGAATTTGTAGTACTAAATAATTGGGGATCTTTCTATGTTTCTGTTTCTCATTGTACTTATCACATCAACATAGTGGATGGGAAGATAATGATACCGAGTTAAGGTCTTTAAATTTGTTTAACAATGGCACAAAAGTCTACTAGAAATGAGATGTAATTGTTGCGGTTTTCAGAATGAAGATAGAATTGAGTACATTTCACAACTGTAGGTATTAGGTTTCTTTCATTAGCTATCCACAAAGATCCCTGGATCAATACCTGGAATGATTTTCTGGACAATGAGAAAAACTGAGAAATGTTAAAGAGCTGTTCTGAATATCTACAGTAAAAGCTTCCCTTACAATGCACATTTACCAGGTATAGTAAAGGGCCATGAAATTTGAATGGGTACCAGACCACATGTAAGCAATGCTCGACAATGCCTTGAAGCTCATTTGAAGACAATCATTCCCAGACAAGTGCAATGCTTCTCTGAAGTGTCTGCAGCACAGTTGGAGCCTTGGAAAGTGTCATTCTCAGCCATTGCAGAGTAGTATCCCAAATCTTGTAGAAAAAACATTCCATTTGTATTCTTCCTCAGAAGAATCTTTCCTGATATGTGTTGGACTACTGTGACTGTTTAACTAACAACTGTGTGAGTTTAGATATCATTTTAAACAACCCTTAGTTTAAGACATTGTTAAGAATATATGCTTGCTGGGCAGTGGTGGCACATGACTTTAATTACAGCAGTTGGGAGGCAGAGGCAGGCAGATCTCTGTGCGTTCGAGGTCAGCCTGGTCTACAAGAGCTAGTTCCAGGATAGGCTCCAAATCCTACATATTGTCCAGTTAACATGACAAAGTCATGGAAGAATTCAAGCACAGACAAGGAATCAAAATGTTTTGATTGACTGGTACATTATAACTTTGATTACATACTGTGGACCCAGGATGTTACGATAATTGGCCTGTCAAGTCAATTGTTACTCTTCAATAAAAATGAATATGTAGGACTAATTAATCTCACAACTTTAGTTTCATTATAAAATTCTGGGATTTTTGTATTTAGTAGCAGTTCAGTGTCTCAATCTAAACAATGTATTGAAAGTTTCTTCTTCATTATTTTGATTTTTGTATTTAAGCAGAAAAATGCAAGCTTATATAAGATGTATTTAAAATACTGTGTTATTTCTAATTTCTCTTTTGAAATTGGTTACATATCCAAGAGTTCTTTCTTTGTTCTGTTTCTTTTACAAGGCTGTAGACTCAGAATGCCAAATACCTTGAACATAAATCACGTTTCTAAAAATGCTAATAATCACAAAAACCATCTGAACTCAGTTTTTCTAACATAACCTCCAACACTATTGAAAAAAATCTGAACACTGAGTTTTTTTTTTGTTTGTTTGTTTTTTTGTTGGTTTGTTACATTGGCAGCTCAGATAAGTGTTGTAGTTTGAATGGAACTAACTCCCTAAGCTCATAGTGGGTGCCACTATTAGGTGTCATGGCCTTGTTAGAGGAAATACTTCACTATGGCAGTGTTTTTATTTTTATTTAATAGGGATTAAAGAATTACATTTCTTGAATCTCAGAAGAGACTTTGAACTTTAGACTTTAAAACATTATTGAGACCTTGATAGAATATGGGGACATTTGAAGTTTAACTAAATGTATTTTGCATTATGATGTTGCTACAAGCTTTTGGAGGCCAAAAAGTGGAATATCATAGTTTGATTGCAATTGTTCCCCATAAACTCATAGGAAATGGCACTATTAGAAGGTGTAGCTTTGTTGGTGTAAGCATAACCATGTTGGAGGAAGTGTGTCACTATGGGATTGGGCTTTGAGGTCTCATATATGCCCAATGCTTCAGTCACTTTTCGGTTGCCTTCTGATCAAGATGTAGTGAGCACCATGTTTGCCTGTACACCATCATGCCCCCAACCATGATGATAACAGACTGAACCTCTTAAATTGTAACCCACCACTTCAATTAAATGTTTACCTTTATAAGAGCTGTCGTGGCCATGGTATCTCCTCACAGCAAACTCTAAGTGAAACAGGAAGAAACACTAATCTGGTCATAATCCCTTCCCAACTTACAGTATATACTAACCAACTAAATTATAATGGAGACTGAAAGCCAGCAAGTGAAAGGTAGAACTCAAATCATAGCAAAAGTGTTAGTTTCCTTTTCTACCTTTCATTGATATAAACACAAAATATGGTAATGTTTAAGAGGCAAGTCCTGCTTTTCACTGACAAATAATTTCATGAATTGTAATTAAGGATAAAAAAGAAGCGAGCTTTATTTAATCCTGTAACACAAGACTATAACCTGAAAGGTAGAAGATTTACCAATCCATTCACCTTTATTCACCTCAAAATATAAAATTCTATTGAGGAAATGGCAGAGTTTTCTTGAGAATAGGGTAAAACATTTACTATTATTTTGAAAATTTTGCGGTGATAGCAATTGCTTGATACAAGTGTGCATGAAAGGCATACCTGTGATAATTATTTGGAAGCAAAACAGAATCAGAGAGCAGGGTATATCTTACCCGCAGTCCATGGACTCAGGAGCAGAATTATGACACTATGCATAATCCGAACTACCAGCCTTGGTTTCTAATATTTGAGTGATGGTCAATATCTGATTTTGCACATGCAATTAAGTGTGAAACCAGTAGAATTTAATCATTCTTCCCAAGTTCATGCTGATAAGGAATAGTTGGTGAAAATTGTGCACATGAGTGGTTTACATTTTCTAAGACATTTTTATTTTTTATCAAAGACTATAGAAAATGGGATGTCAGTTAAAGTAATTTCAGTGAAAGAGAATTAAAGTTTCTTAACTTAGTATTCATATTTAACACATAATCACATTTATGTAATCTTGAAAGTTAAATGACAGTGAGATGTGTGATCATCTTGATTGTTATTCATTATACATTCATGGCACATATTTTCACTTTTGAAAAGTTCACAGAGAAATATTCAGCTAAAAGTTACAAATAGCTCTATATAGGATCATTACAATTTTACCACACAGTGCTATAACCCCTCACCTTTCATGAAGCACGAATACTCGTGGTTCTGAAACTTTTATCTCTGAAATAAAAAAAAATGGTTTTACTAATAATACGAATAAGAGCTATTTCCCCCTCCATTTCAGCGATGTCTGTTATCTTATCTCTGACACAGCAGCTGCACCTGGATATACTGTTGTTTTACCAGTAATGTCAGCTCCGCAGTTACTGGCCTGTTTAACTGGTAGCAGTTTGATGGGACATTTAGGTCCCACAGGATCCATCTCCTGCCCCTGCCACCAAAAACAGTTTTAACAAAATATAATTCTATTTCCCAATAAGACACAGGAATCAGAGGCTGGGGTGAAAACTTACTAACTCAGGGAGGTTGAGGAGCAACTATCTGACCTTCCCTTTTTTGTGTCTCAGAAAAAGAGCTTCCTTCCACTCTGCCAAAAACAAAAACCCGCTACACTCAAAGACCCTCTAAATACTTCCTGCATGTCCCTCTATTCATCTTCCAGATGCCCTCTGACTCTCTGCGATTGCCTTCGGTCAATTAGAGGCTAGCGCCACCTCCTGAGCAAAGGTTGATTTCAAGTAATTAATTCAAACACAATCTCCAGGTTCACAGTGTTATATTGTACTCGGCAACAGATGCCTGCTCTCTCCAGGCTAGAGGCTGCTCCTGTTTCCTCCTATGTCTGTAATTTTAAATATTATCCATTGAACTATAACCAACAACATATTCAAATAGACCATCCTTTCCTTAACATGATGTGAATATTTAACACCTAATGAAGTAAAATTTGTATCATGCTTTTTTCTTTCCCCACAAGTGTTTTAGGTTTTTAGAAAAGCTTTTGTTTTCCCTCAATGTTCAGTTTCCTTTAATTACCCCGATCTCCCTTGAAGGGTAGGTGCAGGCAGCTAGCCAATAGCAGGACTTCTTCACTTGAACATTTTGCCTTGACTGATGCTTTGCCCACATGCTGGAAGGCCCCCTCCCAGGAAAAGCGCACTTGAACCAGTGTCTGGGTCTCCCCCCTTCGAGGATACGGTTTCTGCCGTGTATATGACTCATAGTTCACCTGCCTATCTGGACACAGCAGAAAAATTAAGGTCTAGGCCGTGGAAGACCCAGACGCCAGAAATGGAGCTGCTATTGTTGTTTCCAAAGACGATGACACTTGCAAAGCCATTCTTCCTCAGTTTATCCAATCTGGAACATTCCAATGATGAGGTTGCAAATCAAGAAGTTCTGGGAGAACTCTTCAGGAAAACAGTATTCACTATACCACAGCTCCAAGTCATCCTTACCAAATGCGCCCAAAAATATGGCAACGCCACAGAGAGGGTGTTCATTGGAGTACTTAAACTTAAAATCATCCAGCACAAAGGTTCTCTTGGCCAGGTGAGGGGATCAGTTCTTGGTCTTGGTCTCTGCAGCCAGTGCCTGCTCATTCTCATCCACCTTTTCCACAGGAGCTACAACAAATGCCTTTTTTCTTCTTTGTGCTTAGCTTGGGGCTTCTATTTCTCTTCTTTTTAACCCGTGTCTTTCCTTAGAATGTCTTTTATGGTTGGCTCTCTGAGAGTTTCTTAGCCTCAATTTCAGCCATTTTCTCAAACAGCTTCCCCTCCCGCAAAATTTTCCTAAACTGGGCCTGGCAAATGAAGGAGAGATGCCATCAGTTGGTATTGGGAAAAGCCTGGCAAAAAGAATGCTCTAAGGCCTGTTTGTAAAGTTACAGAAGAGTACAGACAACAACTGTGATATCCAGTGCCATTTGCTCAACTGCCAAACATATCCTTTTCTTCAAATGAGTGTCTAGCAGCTCCAGAATTTCCCTCATCTCCTTTTTGTTTGTTTTTTGCTTTGTTTTTCATTTTTAGTGGCCGGTTTGTTTGTTGCATGATGCCCAAGGTAATGAATACCCAGGTGCTGGCTGCAGAAACGATGTCACTGTTAAGAATGTTCACCCACCAACACCACCAGGGTTACTACCGCTGAAGTATTTACCAGCAGGTCCTTGTTGCTTACAAATTAGGCGACGGCATTGTTCTCAAACACACAGAATCCATCATCACCCTGATATAGGAACCTTGCCAGAAGGAAATTTTCTGAGAAATTCAAGGATGCAGTTGGTTTGTCCAAAGTGGAAGTGGGGTGTTGCGGAGAGCTTACAGACCTGAACACCACTGTACTGAGCACCAATGAAGACCTTGAAGACTCTCCAGTTTTCAGGACGTGTCCAGGGTCCCAGAAATTACGGGGTGGGAATTTTGTTGTTGATTAGAAAAGGTTTCAAAAATCGTTCCTTTAAATTTCTGAGATGATGATAAAGTTGCATTTTTAATGATTGTTTTATTTATCAAAAGTATTGTTGCTGAGTATTCAAATTCCCAAGTTCAATTGCTCTTGCCATTTAATAGGAGCATCAGATAATCCCTTAGAGAGAAAAAAAAACATGAAACATCCCGTTAGCTGTTTCCAGTTCTATAAGGAATTTTGTGTATTTATGAAAGTGATTCATTTATTATGCTTTCTAAGTTGCATTTAAGAGTAGTGTGAGTAAAAGATTTGGTGTTAAATGTTTCTTGGTTTTACAGCTACTGTGATGGGTTCCGTTATCATATCTTGCAGTTTATTGCTAGATTGGCTTCCTATGAAGGCATTCATATCAACTTCTCACAAAAATTGGCATCTTTATATCCAGTTGATTGATCTTACCATATTCTGATCGCAAAGCCACTTTGTAAAAGCAAGAGTATATCTTCAGCAGACTCACGACTTCGATTGCAAACACTTTTCCACAGACACGTATTTACTCTTATACGAAACAGGGGTTTTCTGCTATTATGATTGATTTAAAAAATTTTACCATCTGAGTATTTGTGTCATTTAGACATATTAACATTATGTGATAAATGTGGGAATTGATTGCATTTATATGTATCAGCATATAAGCAATTATACCTGTCAAAAATTACAAAAATAAAAATATAGACATGTAGAATCTAAAGAATTATATGCACAGCTAATGAGTCTATGATCTTTCTTTTCTAGTAATTTCTTTAGCAAAAGTTTTATCCTTTCTAGTCTTACTCAGATGGAGTTTCAAGAGGTTATACCACAACATTTAAACCTGATGTGGAGGCCCACAAAATTAATCCCACCTCTCAGGAGGCAGGGGCAGGCAAGTTTCTATGAGTTAAATGCCAGCCTGGTTTACGAAATGAATTCCAGGACAACCAGAGCTGTTACACAGAGAAATTGTGAGTCAAAGAACAAGCATGCAAATAAGCAAAAGATATAAAACACCATATTTTCCATCAATCAACAGCCAATTATCAAGGAAGTGGTCTTTGAATTCAAAGTCTATTAGCTTCAAAGATTTTTAAATTACCTGATATGTTATCATATGCATAGCTGCATAGATTCCCAATTTGTACTCACCACCAAATTTGTACATCATCTCCAAATAATACACTTCTTCTCATGAAGCAGAATTAACTTATATTTCTTGTTTAATTAGGTAATATTATATCCTTCTGGAGTCTTTGATGGAGTTGAAAAATAGATAGATAGTTATAGTTATATTTTTCCATTGTTATGATAAAAGATAAAATAGATATAAATATTGTAACTGTAATTTTTGCTTTATAACTGTTTTGTTGTATGTAATTTTACTATGTTAAAGTGAAAGCCTTTCTTTTTTGTTTAAACAGAAAAAAAGGAAATGATGTAGGTGGGTCTTTTATCTATCTGTTGCCTTCATTGGTTTATTAATAAAGAAAACTGCTTGGCCTGATAGGTCAGAATATAGGTAGGTGGGGAAGACAGAACAGAATGCTGGGAGGAAGAAGGCAGTGAGGAAGATGCTATAGCTCTCCTCTCCAAGATGGACGCAGATTAAGATCCTCCTGGTAAGCCACCACCTCGTGGTGCTACACAGATTTTTAGAAATTGGTTAATCAAGATGTGAGAATTAGCCAATAAGTGGCTAGAGCTAATGAGACAAGCAGTGTTTAAAAGAATACAATTTCCGTGTAATTATTTCGGGTGTAAAGCTAGCCAGGTGGCGGAACGCAGCCCGCTGCTCCTTCTACACTTCCTGCCTGTCTACCTGCAAGCCAGAAAAGTGCACCACGTCTCATTAAAGATGGTTGTGAGTCACTCTATGGTTGCTGGTAATTGAACTCAGGACCTCTGGAAGAGCAGCCAGTATTCTTAACTACTAGGCCATTCTTCCAACAAATAACCACCTTTCTTATTCTTACTTTGGCAATAGAATTCTGAAGCAGTTATTCAATTAGCTATATTGCTAGTATATTGCAGCAATTAAAACCAGATTGGAAAGAAGCTTTATAGATTCAATGCTCCAATGTTTCATAAAGGATTATAAAATTATTTTTACTGTCCCTGGATCTTATATTCTTCAGCATCCTAAAAACATTTTTCATAATATAAAATAAAATAATATAGAATAGGCAATTATAAGACAACTCAGTTCTGAGAAACATCATAGAGTAATTTCATGACCATTATCTCATGCCAGTTGCTGTGTAATATACATTTGTTGTTCCAAGATTTCATTCACTTTGATCACACTTCTAGGAAAGAAGTAAATTACATATACCTCTTACAGTATGTCTGAAAATTATATTGATAACTCTAAAAAATGATAAACCAAAAATATTATATCATATTAGAATACCATATTTCTTAAAATTTCTTATCACTCGGTAATAAAAGGACTATAAGTTTAGTGGTTCAATATAGATGTTTAAATAAAAATTTCATAAAGTATTGATCCAAATGTCTTATGATTTAATTTGAAAATATTTGAAGATGTTAACCAGTATATGCTTGTCTTTGCCCTAAATTCCATTTGCCTAAACTCATCTCCTGAATTAATCAAACATGAATTCATAATCATTGGGATAAGTTGAGTTTGAGAATCCAAAGGGAAAACATTGTAGCTTTGTTTAAAAATCTCAATGGGCTTCCCAACCAGAAAAAGCCCAGGGCTGGATGGTTTCAGTGCAGAATTCTACTAGAACTTCAAAGAAGAGCTAATACCTATACTCCTCAAATTGTTCCACATAGTAGAAACAGAAGGAACGTTGACAACGCTTTTTATGAGGCTACAGTTACCCTGAAACCAAAACCACACAAAGACTCAACCAAGAAAGAGAATTACAGAACAATTTTACTAATGAACATTGATGCAAAAATATTCAATTAAATACTGGCAAACAGAATTCACGAATATGTGAAAAAAATCATCTGCCATGATCAACTCAGCTTCATCCCAGTGATGCAGGGATAGTTCAATATATAAAATTCTATTAATGTAAGCCATGATATAAATGAACTAAAAAAGAAAAACCATATGATCATCTCATTAGATGCTGAAAAAGCATTCTACAAAATTCAACACCCTTCATAATAAAGGTCTTGGAGAGATTGGGAATAAAAAAGCATATCAAAACATAATAAAAGGAATATACAGCAAACTGACAGCCACATCAAATTAAATGGAGAGAATCTTAAAGGGCAAATAAGGAGGAGGAAAAGAGAATGGGAGCAGGGAGGAGAACTTGAGGGAACAGAATAGTCGAGATGGGGGAAGGACAGAGATCAAGAGCAACTAAAGAGATATCTTGATTGAGGGACCCATTAAGGGACAGGGAGAAAACTGGCCCTAAAGAAATTACCAGGAGTCCACAAGGATAACCCTATCTAAGATCTAAGCAATAGTGGAGAGGATTCCAGATCTGGTCTTGCCCTGTAGTCAGATTGATCACTATCTTAAATGCCACCATAGAAACTTCATCTAGCAACTGATGGAAGCAGAGGCAGAGAACCACAACAGAGCACTGGGCTGAGCTCCCTAAGTCTAGTCAAAGAGATAGTTTTTAAAACTAAAATTTTAAAAAGAAAAAAGAAAAAAAAATCTCTGTGATTTCTCTTTTTTTTTAATTTACTTGGCATATATTTATTTCTATTCATTTTTATCACATTTGGCATTTTCTCTTTGTGTATTAATGTTGATACTCTTTGATATTATAAGGCTGAAATAAATACAGAACCAGTTCTTCAAAATATTTAAGCAGAGATTAAATCTTTCATAGTTCACAGCAGGTGCTGTGAGAAAAGACAATACCAAATTAGCTGTTTCACCATGGGAAAAAAAAAAACAAAAAAAAAACAAAACAAAACAAACTGAAGCCAGTGATAATGTAGAAGAAGCCCCCAAAGTCTAGAGACTTGAGCAAATCTCTCATTTATAACAATACATCTGTATTATACAAAGCCTACAAATTTTTATGACTTAATTGCCTTCCTCTCTTTGCATTTATAACACCAATCTACTTCCTGTCTTTCAATGTGTGTCCCAGAGAAAGGAAATAGAAATACGACACATTATTCAATAGGATTTCATTGTGCACTGAGGGGGAAGAAACAGGCACATATAAATGGAAATACATTTGAAAGCCTTCCCCACTGAAACCTGAAGGGAGGCAAAGCACTTCATTAGGATTTGTAACGTTGATAGCAAACTACTTCACACAAAGTGCTACATTTGCGAATAAGGCACCAAATTGACTGTCAAGGAGATGTAAGACCTTCAAGGAGCCCAATCTGTTTTACACAGAGTGCCCTGTGGTAACACTGAACCTCTGTAACTCTAAGATTTAGATTTCATAAACTGTTGAAAGAGATTCACCACTGAATCTTCATTAGGCGCTGGAATAAAGTTTCATGATAATGACATTGGAGGATGTGCTCAGCTGATATCAGGAAGCCAGTGTGAACTTTCCTAATACATTCTGAAAATGACTCGCAGAGGGGAATCAGTACACCCTAATTTCAAATGCAAACATGACGTGACTTAATCTTATAATGACTGTGATTGTATATCATGTGCCCAGTAGTGTGGCTAGAAATGGTACCAAGGTTGCTTTCCTGTATTCAGAATCACACATAAATAAAATAAATCATCTGATCTCCCACTCACAAAGACGTTCATTATTGAAAAATATTAGCTAGTTACAAATATATACGTTGCTGAGTAATAGACACTGGGCTTCTTAGCACTTTTTTTTTTAACAAATCCTCTGATATATTACTTTCACCTCCTTCTTATCCCATTGTGCCAGACCACTATCTTCTCCTTTGTTTTAATATTTTGTTACAGGTAAAAATGAAAATCTTCAATAATGAACTCATTCTTCATTCTTTTGATAAATATCACTTACAGTTTAATAGTCCTGGTATATGAAATGATCTTTGGAATTCTTCAGTGATGTAGTTGAAATAAGATTTTTTTCATATTCCTTAGTTTCTCTCATGGCTCACTGAGAGAAATATGTGAATTGACATGTGGGCATTCTAGTCTGAGATTTTAAGACAGAGTGATGTAATTACAGTTCTTACAGGTGGCCTGGTACTTGGCTGGTATCATCTTCTTGACTGAAATGCTTTGGCCTCCACATTGAGAAATCATGAGTTTCAGAAGGATGTCATTACTTGATTGTTCTACATATAAAAGTGTAAATGTGGCTATGGTCCAGCTGTCTTTAATTCTATGCATGCAAGCATTAATATACAGAATAGTTAAGTCAGTGTGTTATTATATTTATGAAAATGGATGAATTTAAAAGATTCAAGTTAAGATACTTCATAACAAGTTACTTGTATATATCACTTTACAACAACACTCATGATTTTTAATTATTCCCATAGAATAAAATCATCTTGGACACTTGTTAAAAAAATGGCCCAGAATCAGGTAAATGACAGAAAGTTTGGACTTTCTAGATTTAGATATGCCCAATGTGCCTCTTATGATGTAACAAAGGGGAAATCATTGAATTCTGCTTAAAGAGAACATTGTAAATGTTACACAATAGGAATCAGTTGTTAAAGCATTCAGGATATGAGGAAAACATCAATCTCATGATGAGAAATTGCTTGTAGCTGCTGGCCTGAGCAGCACACCTCTGCATGCCAGAGTTTAGAACAGAGAAGGTAGGAGTATTAGAGTGTTCTGCAAGTCACTGCTATGAAAAGTGGGTAAACAGCCTAGGAAAATAACATTGGTCCTCCCTATTTATTTCATTGTTCTTCAGGTCACTTTCAAATGACAAGGTGAGACTACTAGAGAGAGGGTGAAGGGAGGAGATGTTTGGGGGAATCAGAAGACCTGGCATCTAGAAGGAAAAGCTTGATATGTTTCTAAGTCAAGCTTCACAATAAGAATGACAGCATTATTTTACACAAAACAATATATTTATAAAGTTTACGTGTTTTAACTTTACTTTTCTACTTCTCTCCTTTGAGAATATATACTAAGGTATATACTTTCCCTTTTCCTATCTGTTCTTCTTACTTAGTATTTCTCTCATACATGTAAAATATTCTCTTCACCTTTTTCATTCTTCTGCACTGTTAAGTTAGATAATAGTTGGTCCTTAATAGAGAAATTGTTAAAAATTGTTTATTGATAATGATATCAAAACACATAGTAAGAGAATCTTTTTCTCTTCATATTTCCCTATTTCAGAGTGAATAAGAAATCATGATCTGAATTCATAGGGGCAACTGTCCTGTCTTGTCCATAAGACACTATGTCCATATTATGCTTGACAAGCTCTGAGTCTTAAAATCACTTGCCACCTCTTCCAAAGATGGTCTTTCATCCTTTGGAGAAGAGGTGTAATATTGACAGCCCATTGTGCCTAAACATTCCATTCACAGATGAAACATTTAAAGAAATATTTTTTTAATGATATCTCTGTGTTGCGAAACTGTGGTTTGTCTAAACTCTATGTAGCTGTGAGAAGAAGAATAGAGCAGTGTCTGGTGCTAAGGCTGCTGAGGCAGTGATGAAAGAGCAGTGCCTATTCAGGGCCTATTCAGTTAAATAAGGAAAAATTCATAAGAATTATGAATTCTTTTGAAGAAAAATAAAGGTAAAGCACAAAGAACCCCATTCCCAATGTTGGGTTTCCTCACTCAGTGTGTGTGCAGAGGTAGGAGTTTGGCCCTGCCTCAAATTGATGTGCCTCCCAAAGAGGTCTGTCTCTTTCTGAATGAAGAAGGAGGAGGCTAGAAAGGAGGCGGGGAGAGGAAACGGAACAAAGGAGAGGAGGGAGGGATAAACAGTATTTGGTATGTAAATATCTAAAATAAATGATAAAGTAAGTAAATAAATTTTAAAATAATAAATTTTGATAGACAGCAGAAATTATTTTAGAGATTACCTAAGCTAATGTTGTTGCACAAGAGCAGTGTTTCGAAGATCTATTTTCTGTTCTATGAGACAGGAAGTACACATTTTGTCTATCATCTAATATCTTATCTCATTAGTTTTTGGAATAATCACTAACATCCTTACTCACTTAATTTCTCTTATCTTGAAATTTTCTTTCATGAATATCAAAGGATTTTACACATGTCTTTAAAAAACACACATTCTGAATTTAACACAATCCATCAAATTATATACAGTTTTTGAACATGCCAAAAATTAAATATCAGCGACAATTAGTCTAACAGGCCTAAAAGTTATGCCTAGGTCAATTTTTCTGAACATTATCTTAATACATTAATGACATGGATGAAATTCTCAAATAATCAATCAAAACATTATATTTAAGCAAAACACTTAAGTTTTGATTTGACAATGAGAGAGGCTATCAAGTAGGAAGAATGGTTATAAAAAGAAACATTTGCATTCATCTCCTCCATAGGAAACATTAGCAATATGTAAATACAAAAGCCATCAGTCTTCATGACCCAGAAGTCATGGCAGGTAATAGGTAATCTCTTATCTGTCCTCATAGAGAAATGGCTTCCTCAGGTGAGGTATACCCTTTGCAACATTTGACTCACAGTATGCCTATGTGCATTCTCTGACACACACAAAAAAAAGTGATTGATGCTTGGAACCAATCTAGAGTCAATAACACACTTTTGATGCAGAAAACATGCAGACAAGGCCTTAGACTTTACCTGTTAAGTAGTGGTTTAAACCTAAAGTAAAGCACATTACTGCTGAAAAGGGAGAGGGACAGGATGCACCAAAGAACATAATAAAATATAGAGTCTTCATCCAATAACTAATGGAAGCAGTTTCTGGGTGTGTGTATTGGGGGGGGGGGCAGGTTCTAGCTTCTCTGGGGTTGTGAATTGGAGGCTGATTTCCTTTTATGTCTGATATTTACTTATGAATGAGTGCATATTTGTCTTTCCGGATCTGGGTTACCTCACTCAAGATAGCTTTTTCTAGTTCTGTTCATTTGCCTGCAAATTTCAAGATGACTTGATTTTTACCACTGAGTA
Source organism: Neodon shergylaensis (assembly GCA_025134845.1). Taxonomy (NCBI): domain Eukaryota; kingdom Metazoa; phylum Chordata; class Mammalia; order Rodentia; family Cricetidae; genus Neodon; species Neodon shergylaensis. The sequence continues at coordinate 22,118,664 of JABTXL010000001.1, read as the reverse complement.
GTACTCCGTTGTGTAAAGGTACTAAATTTTCTTTATCCATTCTTCAGTTGAGGGGCATCTAGGTTGTTTCCAGGTTCTAGCTATTATGAATAATGCTGCCATGAATATAGTTGAGCAAATGTCCTTGTGATGTGTGTGTGTGTGCCTCTTTGGGGTATATGCCCAAAGGCGGTATTGCTGGGTCTTAAGGTAGATTGATTCCTAATTTTCTGGGATCTGAGGAATTGAATCATTGATTTCCAAAGTGACTGTATAAGTTTATATTCTCACCATTAATGGAGGAGTGTTTCCCCTTTTCCACATTCTCTTGCATGTTTCCAACTGTTGCATACATTACAGTTTCTAAAGAAAGAATGTTTAAGGACATGTCGGCTATAGTCTGCTCAGCTATTTACCAGGCTGAAAACAAGGTGATAACAAATGCTTTCTCTCTCTCACACATACAGACACACACACACACACA
>JABTXL010000001.1:22098967-22113607 GCA_025134845.1 Neodon shergylaensis | reverse complement strand
CTGGTCTACAAGAGCTAGTTCCAGGACAGGCTCCAAAACCACAGAGATCCGCCTGCCTCTGCCTCCCGAGTGCTGGGATTAAAGGCGTGCGCCACCACCGCCCGGCAGCTTTTTCCTTTTCTTAAAGTCATAGTATTTTCGTCAATCTTAATGAGTTGTTTAGTAAGCCCACATTAATTTGATGACTATATACGCACATTTTGTGGTCAGCTGGAGACTTGTGAAGGCGAACTGGCGGCTCCTCAGCCAACAGTGCATAAAGAAAGGCACGTCTTCTTATTTAGTTAACGTTCATCTTATCTCACCTTGCAGTGGTTTGGTAGCATACATTTAACCCAAATGCACTTATTTCCCATTCCGTTAACTTATTTTTCAAATGATCTCATTAAAGTCTCGTAAAATTAAATTTCATAAACGGCAAGATGTTTTTAAAATGATGACTCAACTTTCATTTCAGTGAGTGTATTTGAAAAATACATCACTTGATACCCAAACTCAATTGAAATGTTTAAATTTTTGCTTCACATGATCTTTTCTAGAAATATATTGTTCTTTTATTCCTTAAATTGCATAAAGCAATGAAGGATAACCAATTCTGATAGTGGGTGTCAAGTAGCAAATTTCAATCAGCTAGAAATTTGCTCTGTGTCCCTGCCCCATCTGCTAAGGTTTGTCGCCGATGTGGTATGCTTCATCAATTGTTTGTGTACCCTAGAGGTATACTCTGTCATTTGCTTGATTTGTTACCTGTATGCATAACAAACATCTGCTGGTTTGTATGTCAGTCTACCTATATCCACAATCTAAGGTGAAGTAACCTGACTTTTTGAAAGAGCTTTTCATCATTTATTCTTTTAATGGATGTGCATATAAGTTATATTTATATTTAAATAAAAAGCCCAAAGAAAATAGATTCTGATTTTCCCAATCTCAGGAGGAAAAAAAAGGGGGGGGGCATTTGAGCAATCTCAGTCAATTTTATGCTCTACCGCAAACTTAAACTTTGATTCAAGAGCAAACGCTAAACCAGAGCATCATTCACAGCAACTGTGACATCCAGGTAAACCAAACCTTCAAAACATCACTTTCCCTTTTAGACCTCCAGTGCTCCATTGACTGGAATGTCTTAGCTCAACTTTCCAACTCGCACATCAGTCTCACTTCAATTTTTATTACAAGTTTGTACTTTGTCAAGTTGAGTTGAGTCAGTTTCCTCTGCTTTCAAGCTAAGAACACATTTAATCTGCCTCTTCAAACAATTTTTTTTACAGTAACTTGATCTTTAAAACATACATCCTAGCAACTAGTAGTTTATAAAGATAATGAGAGCAAAGTTAAAGGTGTTTCCTGTTGATTTCCTTCTGTGTTGCTGAGAGATTCTAAACAGTAAATTATTTCTCTCAAACTAATCATTTGAATCATTTGCTTTCTCCATCAAAAAAAAATTTTAAATGTAAAGTTTGGTTACTTGTGTAACACTCTAGTAAATTCCAAACCAAAAGCTTCTCTGGGTGCAGGAATCTTATTTGCTGCAATTCCCGCCATATGTCATGTGCCTGCACAGGCTTGCCTTTATGTCATAGTCACAAAACAAATATGTTTTGAGTAATTAAGGATTATTAGATATAATCACTAAATATTTCCTACCATAAATCACATTGTTCTTCATTTAGAATAAAGCCACAATTATGCTGAACCCACCATATCCCATAAAGTATTGGTTATGTTAATGGCATACCAAATTTTCCTAGAATTCAATGACAGCTAACTAATATCTAGCCTTCATATCTCAATTGTTTGTCAAAAAATACTTTTTCAGTTATTATTTGTTCTAATGGAATAGGAGATAGTTTTGTCTGGGGCCATTATATGAAATCGTAGTCCAGGAACATGGATTCAGGTAGTACTCTCTTCTGTGCTTCGTGAAAGCAGCTTTATGAAGTTTTTATAGTTTTACAGAACAAAGAGAACAATGAACCAAAGCAAATTTAAAATACATTAACATGCACATCAGATGGAGTTACAGTGTGATAGCTGAAACATTTTATAGGCCAAAGATGTTATCCAATGATATTCTTAGGTTTGGGGTTGGTGAGAAATAGTGGTTTGCTAAGTTAAGAGATTCAAAATGTTTCTAATATATTAACCACAAGATGTGAGTTCCAGCAAAAAGGTGGACAAGGAATGCCTGTTCCGGGTTTCTGGAAGTAGCTCGAGATAAGGTAATTATCTGGACCTGCAACATTCCATGTCCCCACAGTTCTACCCAATCAAGTGTTGGCATACAGGGCTTCTTCCCAGCAGCTCTCATTCACAGTGCGGGTCAAGCATCACATTCTGTGCATTCCAGGGTCATATATTATTTAGAAAGTATTATAGGTTCCTTTGTAGCTAGGATGGTCCTAATATGGTACCAGACAGCCTGTCTGGGACTATTGTCTGAGAGTGAGTGCTTTAGATAATAGTGTGGGAAAGGAGTAACAATTACAGGTGGATAATTACTGGAGGCAAAATATACATGATGTTTGATGATATTAGTGATGATTTACAAGCAGCGTAATGATAAATAGAAACAAAAGGATATACTGTAACAAATGCTCTCATGATGCCATTGGGTGGGATCGTAAGAGGGAAGTTTAGAACAGCCCAGCATTCCAGTCTGTACTATACACAGTAAAGCAGAAAGCAGTTCTGAAAGAGTATTTGCGATCATTGCAACCTATTTTCACATCACCAAACTCCCTTGGTTTCCTACATGAAGAGTAAATTCAAGTATCACCCACTTAGTAGTGGGCCCCACATGTCAGTATTATACCAGCCCACTCACAGGGAATCATACTGCATGTTTCATTACCTTTGATTTGATTCATGAAGTATTTATTTCCTCTGCAATTAAACTATTAGAAGAATGTAGTGGTTTTAAAAAATTATCTGTGTGGTTGGTCATATTCCAAAGGAAAGATGATAAATGTATACAATATTGGCATATTTAACACAATTTTAAATAAATGTATTGTCTGTTATGAATACTGTGTCTTCCTGAATGATTTAGATCTCTTTCTCTATACAGTTATTATTGACGTAGCTGAATATGATTTCAGGTAACATTCTAGTTTTGGTTTTGTGGTGTATTCTATACTTGTCAGCCTATATACCAATTGACAGAAAGAAAAGTTAAAGAAAATATGTTAATTTGTACATGAGTTTTATTCACTTTTGAGAAATAACAAAATTATGTCATTAATGAGAAATGAAACTATATAAAATTGGAAATCATCATACTGGGCAAAGTATATCAGACATTTTCTGCTATGATAAATTTGCTTTCAAATCAGGGTCTCCTAATTTAAACATTTGAAGAATCTCCTAACCTACTCTGACAACTGCTTTGACCCATGGTTATGAGTTTCAATTGTTATTCAATCTTTATTTTGTGGTGATGCATTTAAAAGTGTCTGGATAATGTCTTCTTAATCTGTCTAGTTGATTAAACTAGCGGTTTCATTACCAAGGAATGCTTTTGTCTTCGTAGTTGGCTTTAATTCTTTGTTATAGAAATGGTGCCACAGTTCAGGGCTCATTTATTAGAGGTGGCCATTGTTTTTAGTTTTGCACCATACTGTTAGGCTCACCTACATCTGGATGCTTAATTTAATGTGCTGACAATTCAGCGAGGACATGTCACTTCTGCCAAACCTATACACCAGTGACTTTATAATGCATCCGTCATTTCACAGCCCAGCAGGCAAGATGCATTATACATCTTAGATTGTTTTGCCTGCACACTTGCAATACAGCCTTCAGAGTAGTGATTGTGGTGAGTTCTCCCATGATTTCTAAACACTGTCCTCTTCTTCTTTGCATTGTCACTTCCAGCAACTCTTTCACGTTAATCTGCCTTCGTATCTCCCCACCTCAGACATGCAAGTCCATGAAGAGGTTAAAATAATTCTCATGGGTCACAAATTCTGATGTTTTTAAAATAATTGTTATTTTTGTCTAAGTTGCATTGCCTAAACAGAGTTGTCCCATATATTTAGTCGAGTACACTATTTTCTGACACTTTTGAGATATCACATCTACCGCCTGTTACTATGTCACTCCTAGAAGCCGAAAACTTCCATGTACTGCTCTAAAATGTATGCATCAGTTGCACAAAATTGAAACATTTTGCATAACTTTTCATCGGAAAATAAGCTTTGACTCCACCAGAATTCCTTAGTAAACAGCTTTAGCCCATTAACATCTGATTTGTGTGTTTTGAACTAAATGAATTATTCATAGCTATTTATTACTACTGTTTTCCAAACTTTATCAACACTATATTCTTAATTTAGTTGAATATAAAAAGCATAGCCTAAAGGACAAGAATAATAATTTGTTTACATTGGAGGACCTAATGGTCCTTCTCTAAATGTAGTTCATTAAAAATTAAACACTGGGGATGGAGAGAAGGCTCTGCAGTCAGGAACACTAGGTGCCCTGACAGCGGACCAGGTTAGATTCCCAGCACCCATAGGGCTGCTTACAACCATTTGAAAATCCGTATTCTCCTAGGGCTTCCCCAGGCAACAGACAGGCATGTGATACATAGCTACCCATGCATGCTAATATGAACAAGCATTAAAAGAAACAAAAAGGAAGCATAATTTAGAGTAATAAGAAAGAAGTGGTAACTGGAGAGTTGGCTTAGCAGATAAGAACACATACTGCTGTTTTAGGGACTGACTGTTCACAACAGCCCATACTTCCAATTCAGGGGATCCAATACCTTGAGCCTCTACAGGCACCTGCTTTCTTATGCATTTGCCTCACTAGCAAACACAGATAAGCAGGATTTAACAAAATTAAAATTTGTTTAAAAGCAGAAAGGAAAAGGGCGTTCTTTTATTCTCTTTTGTTTCAAGAAAGTTTTCTGAAAAGAATTAATGGGTGGAACCACCATTTGATTGTCTTCATGTAAACCACATGATCAAATTGAACTGGATTTTAAAAAAATCAATTTAAGATGTTCTTTAAAAATCATTGTGAAGAAAGACTCAACTTTGTTTTATGCCCTTTGCATTTATTGAATCAGTACTTCAGGTAATTTCAGATACCGTTCCTATTCAAACCACCCTGACAACAAACTTTATGTTCACTTCTACATTTACAGCAATGCTGAGAGAAGTGTCTATGCTGTGGGAATCCAGCTTTAGTGTTCTGCCTGGATCCATTTGGATGAACTACCTTATGACTTTTCTGCTCAAAAAGTCTCATGATGTAGAACATTTCCTAACAGTAAATCTCTTCACTTACATGACCAAAATTCCCCCTTTTGGTGAATTACAGCTGATGGATTTTTGGTACATGGAAACAGATTGTTTATAGGACAACTTCTAAAAATTTTTAAATGACTTTGAAATCAGGCAAAAGAGTTGGAAATTTTGTTGTGTAAATGTGCTTTTTATACCTTTTCTTTGGCTCCTTTTCTTCTGTTTGGCTTTATGCTGTTGTTTTTCCTTTTAATCCTACTCTAGTTAGGTTGTTTTTTGTTTTATTTTATCGTGGTTTTAGAAATTTAGGTGTGTGGTTGTTTTCTAAGGAGAGAGAGGGGGAAATGGGTGGGTTATATGTAATTTTACTATGTTAAAGTTAAAACCTTCCTTTTTATTTAGAAATAAAAGGAGAGATGATGTGGGATTCTTGTCTGTATGCTGTGAAAATATTTATTGCCATTAGTTAAGAAAGAAGCTACTTTGGCCTATGGCAGGGCAGAATAGAGGTAAGTGAGAAAATTAAACTGAAAGCAGGAAAAAGGTAGTGTCAGGAAGACACCATGTAGCTACCAAAAGAGAAAGACTCCAGAGCCTTACAGGTAAGCAACAGCCTCACGGAAATAACAAATTAATAGAAATTGGTTAATTTAGTATATAAGAACTAACTAGAAATATGCCTGAACCATTGGCCAAACAGTGTTGTAATGAATATAGTTTCTGTGTGATTATTTGGGTCATGGTGACCGAGAAATGAAAACACAGTCACTATCAACAAATATCTTCTTAAATACTTGAGAAATTTATCTAACTTCATTACCAACTCAGCTCATTAAGTCATTAAATTATTTCTTCCTTTTCAGTATGTTTGAGTAGTTGGTATGGTTTTTTTTGTCATATAATTGTTAAGAATATGGAATGCTTCACAAATTTGCATGTTTTTAAATAAAAATTTTTCAGTGTATTACACATATTTTGAATACTCATATAACCATTTATAGAATGCCTTCTTAAGTTCTTAAATTTATTTTCTCATGTCATCAGTAAAGTACTCAAAATTATGGTACTTAAAATTCCATCCATCCTATTATCTGCCTACCTTTCCTCCTCTTTCCCTTCCCCTTTCCCTTTCTTCCCACAATATATCATATTTTTTTCATTTTTACTCCATCCAGCATTCCTCTATCCCATTCTTGCATCCTGTGATCAATTTGGCAAAATGACTGTTGTTCCTAACAAAAATTTAAAAAGAAGAAAAAGAAACTGAAAAACATGCCCTCTATTGTTTTCTTTTGTCACTTTTTAAAAAGTATTTATTTCTTAATTTTATTTATATGTGTACTTGAATAAGTTATAATCACAATTTGCATGTAAGTACCCAAGGAGAAAATAGGATACTTGGATCCCTGGAACTGAAGTTACTAATGGTTGTGACTCACCCAGTGTAGTTATAAGCTTTTCTCTGTCTTCCTAGTTCCAATGGACTCGTTTCTCTGCTGCCCAAAGTTCCTCAAAGCTACTTATTAAATAATCTTTATGAGTCTTAATATTAATTATAATTGCTGAGATTATTAGAAATGGGTTAATCTCTTTATCGCCATGTGCCCTGTGATTTACTGGTCATACTCTGACATCTTACTCTTCTGGAGGCTACTTATATCCCTCTGATTCTGCCTTCTTTCTCCCTCTCTCTCTGCTTGGATTTTCTGTCTAGCTATATTCTGTCTCACGGTAGGTCAAAGCAGGGTTTTTTTTGTTTTGTTTTTGTTTTTTTTTTTTTAATGAACCAATGGTAGTAAAACATACCCACAGCATATAAAGCAGCCTCCACATCAACTGCTGTTGGTGCTGTTAACTGAACCCCAGTGTTCTGCAAGAGTAAGTGTCTTAACTAATGAGCTCTTTTTATAGTCCTTTTGACTTTTAGTAAAGCCTAAAATTTATGAGCTTTCTTCAATCTATGTTTCTTCACTCTGGAATCAACTTAAAAGGATTTGAATTAAAATTCAGCACTTCACTGTGGATCCAGTATTCATTGTCAGATAGATTATACAGTTGAAAAGGCATATTCTTTTGTTTGTTTTGTTTGATCATTAGGAAATTCAATTTTTATTGAGTTAAAAATTCTTGACTTGATTGCTCTTTGGGTGGATGAGGGAGGGGGACTTAATTGGGGGAGGGGGAGGGAAATGGGAGGCGGTGGCGGGGAAGAGACAGAAATCTTTAATAAATAAATAAAGAAATAAAAAATTCCTGACTTGGACAGTGAAGGAATGAAGGAAGGAAACAGATGGACACTGGGACAGAAAGCTGGGATCTTGTGGCCTAGGCTCACAAGAGAAAAAGTTTCAGCACCCTGGCAGGTCAGCAAGTTGAACAGAGAGGCAGGGTTGTTATATAGAGCTGAATAATAAGGTAGGTTTAATACAAACAATACAAAAAAAAAGAGGCAGGATTTGTAGTATTGTTAAAGAGGAAAGTTTAGCTAATGTGGGTAGGATAAGTGTTAGTATGGGAACAATCTTCAGGCCTTAAAATTTCATAAGAAATATTATGGTAGCTTTCCATACATTGGTGGATGAATCTAATCAAAAAATGGTTGGTTATTTCCATAACATTCATGACACTACTATATAGTAGGCATGTCTTGCCCAGGTAGTCATACTTGTAGCATGTCACCTTTACATATGGAAATGATTGTTGAAAATGTGTCTTCTCCAGTAGCAAAAATATCACTATCAAACACTAGAAAATCTATTGATGAAACTTCTAGATCAGTATTAGCTTGACTTCTTCATGGCTTGTTACTCAAGTTTGCAGTTATGTAGTACCTCCAACATTTAGGGCCTGACCAAATATTCTGGTGGAAAACTAAGAGCAACAGCAGTAACTATTAATGGTTGGGAAATCAGTGGGACCTCAATGACCAGGAACTTTGAAAGAGTTTACCCATGCTAGGCATTGGGCTTTAATTTGATCACCCAGGAAGACTAGAGGATGCATCAATACCCTACCATTAGAGAATAAATCTGCTTAAACATCTTTTATTATGTTTAATTTAGAAAGCTTCCATAGTAGTAGGCTTCCATTTTCAAAGGCCATTAGTATTTGCTAGACACACACACAAAGTGATTCTCTCTCTCTCTCTCTCTCTCTCTCTCTCTTCCCCCTCCCTGTTCTAGCCTTTCCTTCTGTTCCTCCCTTAATACTTTCATATTCTACTATTCTCCGTTACCTGGTTTTATATTGCCTAGAGAAATGGAGAAAAATTGAAGGTGTTTGTCTTTAATTTCCATTTTTCAAATAATTTTACAAAATCAAGCCTGAAACTACTTGCCTACTGTGGTAACATAATTTGAAACAATTGTCCAGGGAATACTTAGAAACCATTAATTTTTGACCCAGAGCTCACTTTCCAGCTTGCAGATAAATTTCTCCATTATCTGCTTGGCCATGGTTTCATTTCCTTATTGACATTTATATTCTTATTAAGCTATTTAATAAGACAAATACTTGTATTAAAAGAAAATGAAAAAGAATGAATGACTCTAATTAAATTTACTGAAGTTTTTTTTCTTTTCTTTTTCCAATCACATGAACCACTTCAGCTTTGCACTATTTTGGAATAAAGTGGGAAATAACTCATTATATCATTACATTGACTCAAATTTATTCTTAAGAATAAATTTCATCGTGAAAAACCTATTATTCTGCTGATTTATTAGGTCATAAATAAGTCAAGGATCCTTTACTTTTTAAGAGGGGTGAAATAGGTCTGTATTTGAAGTTTGCTAAAATATACCAAATTCTTGAAATCTTATGATTTAGTAGCTGTGGACTCTGAACAAGTAAGTTCTTTATATAAACTTCCTCAGCATAATATATCAAGCTAGCCTAGGTCAGAACCTTGATTAAATCAATACTTTTGTTTTCTATCAAAGCTCAGAAAAATCTTAGGTTTTTTTCAGACAACAAAAGCAAATGCCTCTACCAAATTAAGAGTATTCCTAATATGCCATTTTAGAAAAAAAATGTATTTAAAGTCTCTTAAATTCCTAAAGCTTCAAAGAGAGAGGATATAATAAAAAAGACTAAGAATAAAAATTAATATTAATGTCAATACTGCAAAAATAAGCGCTACCAGCTCTTAAAATGTTTGCTTACACACATTTCTTATATTTGATAAGAGATATGTAATAATATATAATATTATATATAGATATATAAAAATCTACTAAGTGCTTTTTTAAAGTTAACAGATAGGAATTGGCTTGTTAATACCTAATAAAACTAGATGATTTTCCCTTTAGTTTTGTTTTCTTTGTAAAAGGTTGCTTTAAGGTATTTCTGACTTTTCTTCTTACATAATCTCTACCCCCTTTGAAGACAGTTAGCTACATTTCTTCTTACCCAGTACTATGATTTATTTGATGTGATTATAGCAACATTGATGTAGATAGCCATTGTCATTAGGCAGAGAAACAAAAGAATTCAACTGTTCACTAAATCAAATAAATGAAGCAATCATCTAAAGAATGTTCTACACCATACACATTAAATTCATTTTTTTCTCAGCAGCACATATAACATTTTACAAGGTATATAATTTGTATATCCAAAGGACTTCAATATTTTTGAAAATTGAAATCATATTGAGAGTCTTTCTTACTTACATACAATAAAACTAGACATTGTAAACAGATCCTTTTCAATATATATATATATGAACAAAACTACTTACATGTGGACAATCACTGAAACAAGGGAGAAAATAAGGAATTTTTAATGATATGAGAGAAAATAAAATATAGTCCTGCTTATTGTGAAGTGACAAGTACTAAGAGGCAAACATCTAGCAACTAATTAGTACATTAATAAACAAAAAATACCTGAAACTCACACCATAACCTTGTATCTAAGCAACAATAAATTAATAAAAACCAAACATAAACATATTCAAAACTGACAGAAAAACAATAGGGGAAATTTAGCAGAAATTTACAGGTGAGAATTGTGCAGGGTTGTAAGTATGGATCTATTTGAATCCTTCTACATGCAATCAGGCAGTTTAAGCAATACAATTTATTGAAGATGCTGCATTTTTCCCATGTGTATCTGGTTTTTGAAAATTAAATAGTTGGTTCTCATTTATGTGTGGATTTATGTCTAGGTTTTCAGTAATCTATTAATCAATAAGTCTATATTTGTGCCAATAATGTGTTTTTTATTACTAGAACTCTGTAGTATAACTATGGTCTCATATAATTAATTAAGTAACGTTTCTTTTGTTTCTACCATACAGTTCAATTTGAGGAGTACTGACATTTAACTCTTTGAGATTCTGGTAGAGTTCTGTACTAAAACCCTCTGGCCATGGGCTTTTCTTTGATTGGAAGACTTTTAATAAAGGCTTATTTTTCACTGAGGCTTAAAGAATCTGTTTAAATTATTGATCTGATCTTGATTTGACATTGGTAAGTGGTACCTTTCGACAAAATTATGTATTTCTTTTAGATTTTCAAATTTGGTGGAGTACAGGATTTTAATGCCTTTATGCTTCTTTGACTTTCCTTGGTGTTTGTTGTTTTGTCCCTATCTTCTCTAGTTTTCATAATTTGGATATTCTCTCTCTACTTTTTAGTTAACTTGGATAAAAGTTTGTAAGTCTTATTTATTTTTTTTCAAAAAACCAACTCCTTGTTTCATTGTTCCTTTGTATTTTGTTTTTTTGTGTGTGTGTTTCTTTTTTACTGATTTTTAACCCTAAGTTTGATTACATTTTGTGATCTATTCATTTTAGATGTTGTTTCTTTTCATTTTAGAACTTTTCAGTTATACTGTTAATTCACTAGCATGATGTCTCCCTAATTTCTTTAGTATAGGCACTTAGTGCTATGAACTTGCCTCGTAACTGCCTTCATTATGTCTCATAAGCTTGGTAGATTTTGTATTAATTTCCACTAAATTCTTTTGTAATTTCTGTCTTGATGTACTTTTTATTCAGTAGAATTATTTTCAGTTTCCATATGTTTTTAAGATTTCTGTTTTTGACAACAAGTTTAATTGTGTTGGTTAAATAGAATGCAGGGTGCTCTTTCAATTTTTTTTTTGTTGTTCCTGTGGAGATTGCTTTGTTTCCAAGTATGTGGTCATACTTCAGTTTTGGAGAAATTTTAGGAGGTGCTACAAAGAATGTATATTCTTTAATTTGGGTGAAAGTATGTAAACATTTGTTAAATTCATTTTTTTATGATGTCAATTATATCTAGGATTTCTCTTTTTTGTTAATGTCTGGATAACCTGTCTATTGGCGAGAGTAGGGTATTAAATTCTCTATCAGTGTGTGGGTATCAATATGTGATTTAAGCTGTGATAGTGGTATTTTTGTTGTTGTTGTTAAACTGGGGTGCCATTATTTTTGTGCATAGCTGTTAAAATTGTATTGTCTTTGGTGGATTTTTCTTTTTAATGTGTATCAAGTGTCCCTCTCTATCCAAAAGAGCTTTTCCATCCTTTTAACAGGGATGTTGTCTATCCTTGATGTTAAGGTGTATTTTCTTGGAGGCAACAAAAACATCATATTATTTTCATCCATTCTGTTTTTCTGTATCCTTTTAAGTATTGGATCCATGATGTTGAGAGAGGTAAAAGAGCCATGTTTGTTGGTTCCAATTATTTCACTTTTTGTGGCGGTAATGGGGTCATGTATATTCCTGTTCCTCCTATTTGGATTTGCTGTTCTGGTATTATTTTTTTCAGTTTTTTCTTCCCTGTGGTTAATCTCTCTAGGGTAGAGTTTTCTTTTTATTGCCTTCTGTAAGGCTGGACATGTAGATTGTGTAGATTGATATTGCTTAAGTTTGGTTTTGTCATGGAAAGTCTTATTTTATCCATGTATTTTAATAGAAGGTTTTTCTGATTATAGCAGTCTATGCTGGCATGTGTGATCTCTTATACTCTGTAGAACATCTACTGATGGTCCTTTGACTTTTAAGTCTCCATTGAGAATTCAGATGTTATGCTATTAATTTATTATTATATATTATTTATACATGTAAATATTATTCATATAATATTGTTATACATTATTATTTCAAGACAGGGTTTCTCTGTATAGTCTTGGTCGTCCTAGACCTCTCTCTGTTGACTAGGCTGGCCTCAGACTCAGAGATCTGCCTGTCCCTACCTCCTGAATGCTGGGGTTAAAGGCCTATGCCAACAATGCCTGGTTTTATTTTATTATTAATTAATTAATGTATATTTTCAGGTGTTATTCTAATATGCCTGCCTTTATCTGTTACTTGGTCTTTTCTTTGCAGCTTTTAATATTCTTTTGTTGTTATTGTTCTAAATGTTTAATATTTTCATTATTAGATACTGATGGGACTTTCTTTTCTAGTCCAGTCTATTTGACATTCTGTATGCTTCTTTTACCTTAATAGGCATCTCCTTTTTTAGGTTAGAAACATTTTCTCTTATGATTTTGTTAGAAATATTTGTCTGAACCTTTGACCTGATCTATTCCTCCTTTTTCCATCCCTATTATTTTTAGATTTGGTCTTTTCATGGTGTCTCAGATTTATTGAATGTTTTGTGTCATGAGTTTTTTTAGACTTAGCATTTTTGTTGACTAGGTGCTTCACAGGAAAAAGGAAAACAGAGTATTCCTCCAGGAATTGCTTTATCACCTGGGCATGTAGGCAGAGAGTGAGGATAGGCAGCAGTAGTTTGTCTACTGCAGGACTTGGGATTCAGCTTGGGGACAAGACCTGGAAAAATGAAGGGAGAAGTGAAGATATTAGTTAACCCTAACTGCTTCCCTGGCTGTAGTGGCCTGTGAATTCACAGAGGGTGTCTTTTGGAGTTGTCAGCTGGGATAAGGTAGTGAGTGCAAGAAGAGAAGTTAGGAGGGAAAGGTCTGTGTGATCGATCAGCTAGATGTGAGAGCAGCAGGAGTGAGGTTGGCTTCCTCAGGTGGCCTGCTGCAGATCTTGCAATGAGACTATCTTGTTGGATTTGGAGAGACAAGATAAGTGAAGTAATCCTACCTGCCTAAGTGGCTGGAGTTGAGTGTGGGCATTCTAATGTCATTTGATATCACCTAGAAGTTTACCTTGTATTTATTTTCAAGACAGGGTTTCTCTGTAGCTTTGGAGCCTGTCCTAGAACTGGCTCTTGTAGACCAGGCTGGCCTTGAACTCATAAAGATCTGCCTGCCTCTGCCTCCTGAGTGCTGGGATTAAAGGTGTGCGCCACCACCACCCAGCTGTATTTCTGTAATTCTTAAGAAAGTTAATATTCCTTTCTTGGTCTCATGAAGTATTTGTTTATATTTTCTAGAATAACAGCTATTCCAAATCAGGGCCCATTTTTATTTAGTTTCTTTTGATTTTGTTTTTGGGAAGTTAATAATTTTTATATATTTTGAATATCAATTTATTATGAGTCATCAGATTTTCAAATATTTTCTTCCACCCGAGAGGATGCCCTTTCCTTTCATTGATTTATTTCTCTGTTGTATAGAATTTAAATTTGATTAAGTTTGGTTTTATCACCTACATGCTACCACATGACAGACAAGTCGTGGACACAGGTCGTCCACACTCACAACTTCTGAGCTGGCTCACCCACACCTCCACCAACAGGGTTTGCTGTATTGTGTTTCCCAAACAAGGCAGGGGTGGTGGGGGGAGCATCTGTCCCCTACATGTGTGCTGTATGGCAGATGAGGGATGGGGCCAGAGCTCCCATGCTCACGTTTTGGCTGGCTCATGTGTGCCCTTCTTGACAGGGTCCATTCTCATGGGCTGTCCAGATGAGATGAAGGGCCTGCTCTCCTGAGTGTTGTATCTTGTAAAGGAGTCAGTTCCCTCGTGAGTTGGAGGTGGTAGGAGGAAGAGGAAGGGCATCTTTTTCTCGCCGGCACCACCACACTGCAGATGAGGGAGAAGGACATTGATTTCTCACCCACACTACCATATGGCAGATGAAAGGGGCACAACCTGCTCTCTCATTCTATCACACCCCCCCGGGACCAGCTTGCCTATGCCCCAGCCAACATGATCAGCTCTACTATGCTGTCCAGGTGAGATGTAGAAACCTCTCTCCTGAGTGCTTCAGCTTTAGATGGTTAGGACAATTTCTCCCTAGTGTTGCAGATAGTGAGGAGCGGGGGGGGGCACCTCTGTACAACATACAATTCTATCATCTCTTCATCTCTGCTTTTAAGTAGCAGCGCAGACCCAGAAATCAGCATGTCACTGGGTGGCAATCAAGTCACTCCTTTCATTTCTTCAGATATGCATCTGTGCATAAGAAATGAGTAAAGTAACCATTCTCTCTCTCTCTCTCTCTCTCTCTCTCTCTCTCTCTCTCTCTCTCTCTC
>JABTXL010000001.1:22079578-22098957 GCA_025134845.1 Neodon shergylaensis | reverse complement strand
CTCTCTCTCTCTCTCTCTCTCTCTCTCTCTCTCTCTCTCTCTCTCTCCCTTAACACGTCATACATTTGTTCACCACAATAGTGACCCAAGGCACTTGTCCTTGAAGCCTAGGTTGGCCATGTGTGTGGGTCTCTTGGCTCCTGCTCCGTCCTTCACGGCACTAGGCAGGAGCATCCTGTTCCTCAGAGCCTAGGGTTATCTGTTCCATGCTTGCCTGTGGGTCTCTTGGCTGCACTCAGTCCATCATTCCAAGATGCACAATTTCAATGGACAAAATTGCAGTGGCAACAAAGGTCCACAGTAGTGTATTTTTCTTCTTCCTTTCTCTTCTCTAGCCTCCTCTCTCATCTCCACTCATCTTTCTCTCATTTCTCTCCTGTCTCTGTTTGAATATGTGTCTGTCTATGTGTCTCTCTCTTCCATAATTTTTGTTTATGAATTCTACTCAATATTTTGAAGCATCAGCTTAGTATCTCTCCTCATTGATCATTATGTGTTCTTCCCTGATAATTTCCCTCTGCCTGCCTTCTATGAGGGTCAATGTGATCACATTAGAACCCAGTGGACCATATAGTATAAGCTCCTTATGTCAAAAACTATAAATATAATCTAATAGCATTTGCAAATTCATTTTTGCCACACAAGGTAACATTAGGATGTAGATAATTGTGGGAGAATTTACTCACTTTGCCACACTGTTTCTGCCATGTTATACTGTAATTACATATTACTTTTAATTTTTCAATTAATATCTTCCCTGCTATTAGCACAACACCAAACATTTAATTATATTATTGTAAGTGAATGAGTGTTTTGCATGAATGCCAGTGCACATATGTTGTGGTTACTATGGAGGCCAGAGAACATTATGGGATCCCCTGAAGCTGAAGTTACAGTGAGCTGTCAAGTGGGTTTTGAGAATGAACCTGAGTCTTCTGAAAGAGTAACAATGCTCTTAAGCACTGAGGTATCTCTTCAACCCATATTTTGATATTTTTTAAGGTTTTATAGTTAATTATCCTATGATATGACCTGTGTTGTGTTTGTGGTAGTTAAAAATGATGTTAAAACAAACAAAGTTAAAGAATATGTCATTTTGAAAAAAAATAGCACTACTATTTCAAGTACTCAAACCTAGGGTGAACTTTGCAAACACTTCATTTGTTTTTATGTTGGTTGCTGTTTTAATATTCAACATAAGGCAAATATATTAGACCTAAACCAGTATGAAAATAAAAAGGAAAGCCAAGATGATTATGTAACATTTAATAATGAGTTATTCTCAAGTGCCCATCTTCTCGTGTCTGACAAGCTAATCACAATAATCTTATAAAACATGAAAATGCTCTGGAAGACTTCTTGTAGTCAAATAGCCCATGGAAAAATAAAGGTCAGTTTACTTATTACTTGACAAGTGTTAGCACCTGCTTACAAAAAGGGGTACTCTCACTAAAGAACAGTTATTAAAGAAATATATGAAGCTGATGTTTATAAATATGGAGCAAAGATTCATAGGCAAGGAAAGAAGTACAGAGGGTGAAAGGAGAATAGAGAGGGAGGGATCAGAGGAGAGAAAGGGAAGGAAAGGGGAGAAGTAGCAAGAGGAGAAGCGGACAGGGGAGAAGTGAAGAGAGGAGCCTAAAGTAGGTTAGAACTAATTAAGCAAACAGTTTAACAACTTCATAAAAACTATTTTTCAGAAGAACTAGGTATTCCACTTTTAAGAATGTATTTAAGAGAAATGAAAATTATATATCCCAACAGAGACTCCCATAAGTCTATTCCTAATAAGTTTATCCCTAGAAACAAACAACAAACTCTTAGAATTACCAAAATTATTGTATACAAATGAATAAATAAACAATGATAATTTCAAAAGGAAAAGTATTCATAAAAATAAATGAAGCAATCCACCAGCAAAGGATAAATGTTTTAGACGTACTCAAAACAAAAGGAACAGGTATATACTATTTCATCTGTCTGGAACTATCTACTGGTAAGAGAACAAATAAAGTGATAAAATTCACAGTAGGTATAACATGCGATTAGAATTGTTATTATGATTTACATAGTCATGAGGGAACCTGCTAGCATAACAACACATTAAGTCTATTGATGATGAAAATGATGTCATGTGTTTATACTTTCTCCAGGCAGAAAAGCATAGTGAAAGTAGTTGTGGGCCTTGCTTATAAAGGATAGCTTTATTGACAACATGATCAAAAAGCAAGGCTCAATACTTCCTTTCATCAGGATGAAGAAGGTCACAAATCGTCACTCACCTGCTCAACACCCTCAGATGAATGCACACTAAGATACTGCCTAGCGAACACCTAATCTAGGAGACACTATCTGAAACAGTGTCTGATGGCCTTATGCCACTTTGTCTCAGACTTACTTACCACTTATTATTACAAATAGAAGTTCAAGCATAAATATGGAAATGATTATCAGAGCCTAAACATGACATCCAAGGACATAGACTTTTAAGTTGGCAGGAGACACATTACAAAATCAGTGATGTTGTCCTGGGTCAAAGTCCTTACGAATGCCTGTGTTGTAAAGAGATATGTGACTCCATTGTGTCCCACCACTGAAGAATTTCTGCCTCCTTCACAAGTACCCACTGTACCTTGATAATATGGAAATCAGACAAAATTAAAAAGGGTTTGCTCTTACTGAAACTACCAATTTGGACTGATATGCCTTCTGAAAATATGTTCCTATTTAATGTTTTTATGCATGTGTATGCCTGCATGTATTTATGTGCACTACCTGCTTGGAAAAGCCCACAAAAGTCAAAAGAGGGTATAAGAGGGTGGAGTTACAGGTGATTGTGAACTACCACTTGCAACTCTTAATTGCTGAGTCATCTTTCTAGATCCTGATTTGGCCCCTTATAACCTTGAAAAACGAGAGTTATATCATAAAATGTATCAATTATAATATAGGACTTTCTCCAACAAGCAGTTCTTCCTATTATCTTCATGCAAGCTGCAGCCAAAGAAGTGTTCCACAGATGTGTTCCTTGAATTTGGTGAGTTTAGGAGCAAAATATCATTCTCTTCTTATTCGATCTTTTATTCATTCTACAATGCTCTGTGCATCTTTGATTTTGCCTAATAAATGCTAAAAAATAAAAATAAAATACACAGAAGGAAAGTAATTCATCTTTTGTTGCATCTTCTCTCTGGAGCGTTTATTAATAAACTATTATACAAAGTACCAGGCACAGTTCATTTTAATGTCCCTGTAAATATGTATTGTCTTTTTAATATTTAAAGAGACATTTACCTTTGCAAAACCACCTTATTTTCAACATAAAAACCAACCAAAAGAGAAAGAGGAGATGATGTAGTAAATAGTGCAAGGTTTTTACAATGTTGAGATTGTTACATGTTGCTTTCCACTCTTTCAAAACTCTAATGAAAACTTATATTTTATAAATGCATAGAAGTTTTTTATGTTTGCACTAAAGTTTTTGAAGTACTAAAAATTCCAGACTTATCCTTGATGAAAGGAATGACTTGTCAAAAGAATGTCAACCCCAGTGTCAACTCTCAGGGGGCATCACAAGTCACACACCAACATGGTTCCCAGAAGCAGCACAGCATAGCATAGCCCACAGATATCAACGTGGCTTTCAATGTCAACTAACTACATCTGGAATTAACTAGAACCTAAATGTCTGGGCACACCAGTAAGAGATTGTTCTTACTTATGTTATTTAAAGTGGGAGGATCTGCTTCTGATCTGGAACCTTTGAGTAGAGAAGATCCACCTTTATCTGGGCATATCTTCTACCCGCAGCCCATATAAAAGTTTGGGCAAAAGGAAACTTGTACTCTTTTCCTGCTTGCTCTTGCTCTCACTGCCAAGTCCATTCCTTCACTGGCATTTGAGTCTATTTCTTTGATGTTCTGGCATATACTGAAGATCAGCTGTTTCATACAGCTACATGGACTGAACAACTACTGGATTCCTGTACCTTACAGGGATAGACTGTTAGAGCTAGATAGATAGTTGTTGGACTAACGGGACCACAGCTTATTAGCCATCCTGATAAATTTCATAATTTATGCCTTTCTAGAGAACCATAAATAATAGAGATTTTGGCAGCAGTTGTAGGCTCTAACGCAAGCCAGTAAACAACTCTCCATTCCATCACAGCCTCTGAATTGGCTACTGACTCCAGGTTCCTGCCCTATTTGAGTTTATGTCTAGACTCCCTTCAGTGATAAATACTAATGTGGAAGCTTAAGCCAAATAAACTCTTTCATCTCTGTGGTGGTTTGAATGTAACTGGCCCCCATAAGCTCATAGAGAGTGGCACTTTTATGAGGTGTGACTTAGCTGGAGTAGGTATGGCCTTGCAGAAGTATGTCACTGTGAGGGCGAGCTTTGATGTCTTATTTTTGCCGGAGTTATGCTCAGTGAGACACTCTACCTCCTGTTGCCTGCATTTCAACATAACAGCTCCTTTTCCAGCATCACATCTGCTTGTATGCCACCATCATCCCTGCAATGATGATAATGAACTAAACCTGAAACTGTATATCATCACCTCAATTGAATATTTTGCTTTATAAGAATTGATATGGTGATGGTGTCTCTTCACAGCAATAAAAACCTTAAGTAAGATACTCTCCTAGTTGCTTTTGGTCATGGTGTTTCATCATATATGACAGATAATAATAAGAAATAGTCCCTAGTAACTACTTATAGAATTAAATAATATAATATTTAAAAGATCTATGAGAATTTTAGATAATAAGCCAAAAGTGCATTTAATATCTCAGATAATATTGCTGTTTTTTATGACATTGCTAGTGCATAGCTGTTCTGTCCAGTGGGAATAGCTTTGCCTGTGATACATGTCATGCTGTCTGTATATCCTGACATGAGCTATCACCTTTTTTTTTGTTGAGTAACTCTCTTCTTTCTTTGTGCAAGTCTGAAGGTGTATGTCAGAACTTACTCTCAAGTCAACTGCTGCACACAGTGATATACACAATGGTTTCTATTTTCAAGTCCAAGAACACCATGACTCCAGTTAATTCATTTAACTTAACATATATTTCTGTATCTTCTTTCTCTAAAAGTGAAAGCCTAGAAACATAACCACATGTGGTAATGAATTAAATGGATTTATTTTAGGAGCAATTGTTTTATTAAAAAGAACTATATTCCCCTGTCAGTGCTAAAAGACAGCCAAAGGAGCAAACCAATACTTATGTAATTTCTCTCATGACCAATAATAACTAGGCAGCAGATGACATGACACTCGAGTAATGGAAGCAGAGATAGAAAATTGACTCCAGCACGATACACAGCACACGCTGGTGGCATTCACATGATGAGCTTAACACATCCAATATATACTCACGTATAGTTTCTTTTATGTCCTGTTTGTTTTATTTTCCATAGCAAAAATAATATATATATACCAATTTAAATGTATTATTTGGTTATCATTTACAGTGAAACACAGAAACCAATATTTTAAATATGACGTAAATGAACACCAAAGAAGAAAAGTGTGCTGGATAGTCTTATGTCAATATGATGTACAAACTAGCTATTTGAAAGGAGGGAACCTCAACTGAGAAAATACCTCCATGAGATACAGCTGTAAGGCATTTTCATAATTGGCTGATGGGTGACGGCCCAGACTGCTGTTGGTGGGTCATCCCCTAGGCTAGTATTCCTGAATTCCATAGGAAAGCATGCTGAGCAAGTCAAGGGAATCAGCCAGTAAGCAGCACCCTTCCAAGGGGTGCTGTGCATCAGCTTCTGCCTACAGGTTCTTGCCCTGTTTTACTTTCTATTCTGACTTCCTTTGATGATCATCAGTGATGTGGTGTAAGCCAAATAAACTGTTTCCTCCCCAACTAGCATTTTGAAGCATGAAATTTGAAGATCTGTTCTGCCTTGTAATGATAAAGTCCATCAGTTGCTTTTATTCTGTGTCCTGCAGAATGTCTGACAGACTCTTTCATGAAGCAGGAACCCCAAAAGACTGTCTCACCTTCTTTAGTCAACTTCAGCAGTCACTTCTTTGTGGGTCCTGCATGTCCAGGCAAGAGCAGTGTCTTGCCCAAATGGCTCCATAAGGAGCCTCTTAGATTCTCATCTTCCTCTTGAAGTAGATTGGTGCTGCCAGGAGCAGATGTGTCTCATTGTCATGAAAAGTCTTAAGTTCTTCAACATCTTAAAATGCTATATTCTGTAATCTTTGAAGGGTTTGAAAAATGCCTATCCATCTGAAATATATATCTGTCCATCCAGAAAATGTAATTAACATGACTATAAGCTTGACTATTATAGACGATTATCTATTAACCTATATTTCTTAATTATACATTACATTTTTAAATGAGGTATACAAACACCATACATTAATCAAGAACAGAAATATACATATACACAGTATAACACAATTATACTTAACTTTGTTTCAATAAACCAAGATCCATACCAATGCAAATTATTCATGTCTATATCATATCCCCTTTAAATGTAAACAAACATTTATAAACAATATTTGGGAATATGGGCGCAGTTCTTTCCAAACTGCTTCTTGCTTTCTATTGGGTGAAGTAATTTTTTGAGGGGTGTTCAAGGCCACTGGGCTGAAGATGGATGCCCCAACATTATAGAAAAACTTTGGGTGACTCTCCAGGCAGCAAGATGTTGCTGTAAATTCTAGAGTTTTGGAAGTTGCTTACAATGCATTTCCTGTTAACTTAGGTAATATTATATCCTTCTGGAGTCTTTGATGGAGTTGAAGAATTTATAGTTATAGTTTTCCTTAGTTATAATAAAAGATAAAGTAGATATAAATATTGTAACAGTAAGTCTTTCTTGATACCAGTTTTGTTATGTGTAATTTTACTATGTAAAATTCCTTTTTATTTAAACAGAAAAGGGGAGGTGATGTGGGACTCCCCTCTGTATGCTGTGAATACCATTGGTTAATAAGAAAACTATCTTGAGCCTGCACAGAGCAAAGAGGTAGGCAGGGAAAACTAAACGGAATGCTGGGAGAAAGGAGGCAGAGTCAGAGAGAAGCCATGTAGTCCCTCTGAGCCAGATGCTGGAACTTTATCCAGTAAGCCACAGACTTGTGGCGATACACAGATTACTAGAAATGGATTATATTAAGTTGTAAAAGCTAGCCAATAAGAAGTTAGAGCTAAAAGGTCAAGCATTGATTTAATTAATACAGTTCCTTTGTGGTTATTTTGGGGCTGAACAATCAGGAAACAAACAAGTGGCCTTCCTTACAACAATTGTGGGTGGACCAGCAGATCATAACAGTGATAATTCCAACAGTTCTTTTATTGTTCAGGATTTTTCTAGGAGGTATTCTTTTTTTATTTGTTTCCATATGAAGTTTCTAGTTACAGTTGAACTAATTGGCATAGGAAAAGACTTTCAGAACTGGAACCTGGTAGGATAAACACGAAGACAAAAAAATTATATAAGGGCCACTTAGATAGACCTTCCTCTGAGGTACTTTGACTGCTATGTTTTTATCATCAAACCTTTTTGGAAGCTTGAAGCAACTAATATGGTAGTCACCAATGCCTCTCCTAGCAGTTAAAGTGACCTTGGGGGAAGTGGGGTAAAGCATGAGGGATGAGGAGTTAGATAAACAGGTTGGTAGGGAGACAGATAGGGACCAGGATCATAGCTAGGTAATGAAGTTGGTGAATATCTAAGACACACGGCTTCTTTTTCACTCTCTAGACTTGAGACAACAGCTTACAGTTTAAAACATAGGCTCTTTAGGCTTTTGTCTCCCACAAGCAAGCACCCTGTTGACGTACTGCCTACTCAAAAATTCGCCACACACAGTTCTGGCCCAATCAAACATCCTAGCTTTCTTCAAACCAGCTATCAATAAACTGGGGAAGGAAACCTCTACAGAAGTTTTAAAAACCCACAGTCTTCAAGGAAAGACTGGATTTTTGGCTTTCTGAGGGCCCTCAGCTTTGCAGAGAGTGTTTTTCCTTGAATGTCTGGTGGATATATATGAATCTTTATTCCCAATAAATAGCTTATTTCATTTGTGATTTCTGTGAGTTTGAGGACAGCCTGCTGTACAGAGCAAGTTCCAGAACAAAAGAAGAAGAAGAAGAAGAAGAAGAAGAAGAAGAAGAAGAAGAAGAAGAAGAAGAAGAAGAAGAAGAAGAAGAAGAAGAAGAAGAAGAAGAAGAGGAGTAGGAGAGGAGAGGAGAGAAGAGGAGAGAGAGAGAGAAGGAGAGAGAAAGAGAATGAAAACAATTAATGAGCAGGACTCCACAAAACTAAAAATTGAAAGAGACAACCTACAGAATGGGGAAAAAGAAAAACTTTATCAATTATACAACTGACTGGCAGTAACTTAATAAAAATCAAAAAAAAAAACTAAATGTAAAAAAATTAAAAATGGGTATATAACTAAACAGAGAATTTCCCAACAATAAAACAAAATGTGACAAACATTTAAAAATATTCAATATTCTTTGCTATGGGGGAAATGCAAATTAAAAGTACCTTGCAATTTTTGTCTTACTCAAAGGAGAATTGGCACAATTAATAAAACAAATGATTGCCAGGTGGTGGTGGCACACACCTTTAATCCCAGCACTCAGGAGACAGAGGTAGGAACTCTGTGAGTTCAAGGCCAGCCTGGTCTACAAGAACTAGTTCGAGGACAGGCTCCAAAAGCTACAGAAAAACCCTGTTTTGAAAACCAAAATAATAATAATAATAATAATAATAATAATAATTACTGATTTTGGTGAGGTTGCTGGGAAAGGAGAAAACTTAGTTATCTTTGATGAGAGTGAAAACTGGTACAGTCACTGTGCAAATCAGTTGTAAACTTTCCCCAAAAGACTCAAAGTATAATTACAGACAAATATTGTGTGCAGTCTCTTTCCTAACTGCTATAATGGTATTCGCATGAGACAAGCCCTCCTTTCTGTTTGATATTGGTGGTTAAGTCACATCATGAAATATGTAGCGGTTGTAGATATTTAAATCTTAACATGAAAGGATCATGAAAAAGCACAGGAACCATCCTAAGCTCATAATGACTGAAATGTTGTAGCATGAGCGTTACAAAAAGATATCATTATTTTATAAAACTTAATACACATGCAATTAATAAACAGTGCTTCACTTAGTTATAAATTTGAATCATTAGGCAATATCCACTGTAAGTACTTACTAAGCCAATCAAGCTAAGGTTTTACAAAATTATGAGAATGTCAATGTATTTTTTCCAGTAAAAAAAGGTATAGTTTAATAACAAACTGATTCAAATAGAAAATTGCTATTCTATTTTACAGGCCAAATAAGATGGTTCTGGCCAAAGGTACTAACTTGTTGAATTAGTATTTGATAATATATTAAAGGAAAAGAGAAGCATACATCTGATTTTGCAAAAAAATATACACATAATGTTTAGAAATCAGTTGGTAACTGTAATATAATTGATAGGTTACATCATAATCAAAACATAGTAGCTTATTTACAATAATTATTAATGAATAGCAAGAAATTTATTTCTCTCAATATAATGTAATTTGAGCTTTATGATACTAAAGACATAGAACATTATTAGATTTTGTAGTCACATTTAGTCTCTGGAAACATGATTTTCTTAGAATTATTTTCAGTTCCTGTGGGGAAAAAGGGATATGGACAGTGTATCATAGTATCATGATTCCTATATTGTCCTTGATAACATTTATTAGACCTTACTATTCCTGCTTCTATCTCTTCAGCTGACTCAAATAAATGGGAAATTTCACTAAAGAGGTGAAAATTGTTCACCTTGTTAAATTTCTCACTTCCAATGTCCAGAAAAATATCTGGGTCACATAAGTGTTCGCACATAATTATTAACTAGAATTGAAAAAATATATGTAAGTTATAAGCATACTCTTACATTTGAGGAAAAGAGCCCAGCATATGTTCTCATGTAGGAAACTACAGTTATAAAATAAATCCTGCAGGTTGGAACTTTCAACCAAAGCAATTAGAATAGCATAAAATTACTGAAATTTCTGCACATGAGTTGTCACTAACTTATCACCTCTCTTTGGTGAGCAGAAAATAACAAAGCCCATTAATCAATGATTTGGGGAGATTTTCATGCTAAACTCATTACTGGTCTCATCTCACTTGCTTCATCTAACTTTCAAATTTTATACCATTCTTATGTAGTTTATTGAAGAAAAGTCTTAATAACTTTATAATCATTCTGAACAATAAAATTAATTATACAATAGCTGTCTAAAATTGATATCTTAATATAAATAATCATTATAAACAAAGATAGATGTTCCTTTATACAATATTTTTTCAAAGACTGCCAAGTGTTAGCTCTATGATCATTGTTAATCAGTAGAATGCATGAAAGTAAATTTGTAGATCATTAAGAAATGTGCTCTATTTAAAACTCAATAAATAGATATCTCAAATTCAGATGTCATTAATTTGTTTTCCCTAAATAGAAGTCATAGTGTGACCTGTGTTTCTCATAATCAGGTTGGTACCCTCTTCCAATAATTTACTATCATTTATTGATATTTCGTCACTTTGTCTTGCCCATGTAGCAAGCATCTAAAATTCACTTGATTTATTTCCATAGCAGTCTGTTAGTTTATGATAAACCTGCAGTTTATGTAGGTTTGATCTATAGACTTCTGTTTGAATGTAGAAAATTGAAACTCATTTTAGAAATTTAGATTTAAACAGATGCAAAACTCCTGTGGTGAAACTAGAAGCTAACTTTTGGAATGGGCAGTATACTTGGAATTGGGATAGGCGTTAATAGGAAATTTACAGTCTTGTTCAGAAATTTCAGTTTACTTATTTTATTATTGCTAGCTTTTGCAAAGTGGAAGTGTGTATAAAATACCACAATCCTAAATTTATTTTAAAATTCTCCAACATTTGATCTGGACAGAAGCACACATCTTCTGCCTTGAATAAGTTACTAATGTCTTCTCTGTCTACATTCCTGATATAGAAATACTGGTAACTCAAAAGTTATAGAAATATTAAATAAAAGTTCAATAAAAGCTTGAGAAAGGAAGAGTATTCCTATGTTATTATACCTTTACTGGGCACTTTTTGTTCAAATCATTATAGATTATAATACTTAATTTCAAATTTTATGTACATCTAATGGCCTAAATGCACTACTTTCTATACTTAAATGCTCTTTTAGTTCCTGCTCATAAAACAGACATTGCCTTACACTTAGAAGCCTGCTCACCCTTCTGAGAGTCTAGCGGCCAGAAGTAGCATGATTCACCAAAATTTGTTTATGTTAGTTAGTTAGTTAGTGTGTGTGTGTGTGTGTGTGTGCCCAAATAATCCAGAAGAGGGAGAAGAGGGCATAATATTACCTAGAGTAGAAATTATATATGATTTAGAACTGGACCTGAATCTTTAGTCCCATGTTTCATCAAATTTTATTTGATATCTTATTTCTGTAATATTTTAAAAATCAATTTCGTATCAAGTGGTTAGTACACTAATATCTCTTTTCACGAAAAAGTTAAAGAAAAGAAGAAAAAGGCCATTCATCTCTCTATAAATAGTTTATATAGTCCTTCTGAAATGTGAAGAATAATTAGGTGGACGTCAGAAGATTAATTAGAATTCTAAAAAATGAAGAAATTTATAAGAGCAAATAAGTAAAACTCTTAGAAACTGACATATGTAGGTTTGAGAAACAGTGCACTTTCTTCTTAACTTATTTAGATAAAATTATCAAAATATTGAATATAGGTTGTAGAGACTAGAAAAAAACAGATATATAACCAAGGTGGAGGGCATGAATTATCTCCCCAGGAACCATGTGGAAGGAGAAGAGAACTAACTCCTACAAGTTATTCTCTGAAATCTACATTGCTGTATGGCATGCATATCTGCATACATGCATACACATGTACACAGTTACAATGAATGAATAAAGATGATTGAGAATTTTAAATAGATAAGATGTAGTGTTACTAAAATATAAGGTAAAACATAGCAAATAATATTTAATTAGCATATTGAAAGAAATTATCAAAATTAGAGTTTATTTCCAATGAAAGAAAACTAGAAAAATAGCATGCATGGCTGTCAAAAAATTTTTAAATCTAACTTTATCCAAAGTATAATAAACAAATGAAAGTTGCTCAAACAAGTGATATTTTCATATTAAATATAAACATCAAAGCATGGAATTCATGTATATGGTATAAATTATGATTTATGTACACTAAGACTTAATTATCAACATGATAAGATACATAATTTGTGATTCTTGAACTTTAGCAACAATGTATGTAAGTAATTCATTTTCAAAATTTGAACATAGTCCTTGGGAGACATAAAATCAAAATTGTAAATATTAAAATATTTCTCGCAGAATTTCAAAGGTAACATGAATAATAATTGAATATCCATGAAAATATCATCAACAATATCTGCAACTTTGATTACAGTCCTACACTCCTTATTCAATTATGTAGTATAAAGACTTTTTGTTCCATTTATTGTTGCAAGTGAACACTGTCATTTTGAAACAGTCTTTTGAAATAGCAAAGTCATAATGTAATGATATTTATTTGTAGCTTATATATGCCAGTGAGAATAAAAGAAATTTCCACATTTTGCATGCATATGAACCATCACAAGACGGGAAGAGAGACAGAATTAAGCATTTATTATTACAATTAATTAGAAATTTGAAATAGAAGAAATAATGTACTAATGTCAGGATGCTAGAAAGAGAAGAAATGAATACAGATATCACATAAGGATAAATATTAAAACTGTTTAATGAAGGAATTTGAAGAATCAAAACACAAAATACTACAGGAAATATGTATTGGGCAAAGTATAAATACAGCACATCAGTTTTTAATCAATACAAAGGAAAAATGAAAGTAGAAATGTTTGCATGCTGTACAATTAATCATTATAAGAAATCAAACAGAATCAAGTAAAACATTTTCTAATAAGTAATAGACTTTATTAAGTTAGAAATGTGTAAGTTGAATATTTGAAGAAATCATTAGCTTTTAGTAATCAGTAATTAAGAGAGAACTTTAATAGAAAGCATTTTCATAAAACTGGAAGGTGCTGTGTAGGCAGATGGGGGAAAATGTCATCAATAGTCTATCTAATTGTGAAAACCGTGAACTGCAATAATGACCTACATGGCAAGATATACCGACGGATGCAATAGTGCCATGAATATTATAAAGCTAACCACCACTTTGTGAGTAGATTTAAGCCCCACCACATAGGAAGAAACATATGCTTGGCACTGTAACTCTGAAGAACTCGCAGACCCCACTACCACTAATATTCTGATAAATGAACATAGTACATAAGTATACTCTAAATTCATATCTCTCTACATGAATAAATTAGTGAAGCTCTCAGAGCTCATCAGAGAAATTTTGTTATACTGTGAACAGGTGTTAATACAGAAACTTATACCTTGTCAAAATTCAGAGAGTGTCAGTGCAATGCAGTCACAAACCCCACATCTATATCACACCCTTCTGAAAGACTCAGGGACCATCGAGAAAAAAAGAGACAAAATTATTATGAAAACCAGAGGTCTGGGATGATTGAACTAAAATTGTCTTCTTTGCATGACATGACTAAAGCACTATTTAAACCAGAGCTACTGTGCTTGTCTCCACAATACCTGTACCATAACAATGCTGTCAACATTCTAAAATAGAGTAAGCTCCTAAACCTAACTGAGAGCTATAGGGAGTTAAAAGCTTTTCAGGTAGGGAAGTCAGTTGTTTAAGAGTATGCTTCCATGGACTAGAGAGATGGCTGAGAGGTTAAGAGAACTCTTCCAGTAGTCCTGATTTCAATTCCCAGCAACCACATGGTGGCTCTCAATCAGCTGTAAAGAGATCTGGTGCCTTCTTCTGGTGTACAGATCTACAGTACCCATGATGAATAAATCTTTTTAAAAAAGATTATGACTCCTGATAGGTCAATTATCTGTTAGGAGATGGTACCACAACTAGGAGAATATAGACAGCAAAGACTGGAGTCAATGGGTTATATTTAAAAAAAAATTAAATATATATTTGGAAAGAATGGAGGTAATGGTCAGCCTGAGATGAAATAAGGGAAGGAGTGAAGATAAATTTGATCAAAATATATTTTCTGAATTTTTAAAAGATTAATAAAATATTTATTTAATACAAACTATTACAAAAATGATATAAAACCATAAAAATATCACATACACACACCCCATGGATAAATTGTTTATTCATCAATGGATAGTCCCTAGACTCCTATACATATGAATGGGATTCACTAGACAGCATGAATTATGTAAACAGACCTGAAGTTGAAAGACAGACATGATCAGGAATTATCTGGGATAAGTTGGAAGAAGACAGGGAAGTTAATATGAATAAAATGCATTGCCTATGAATATTAAATTCTCAAAAAATGAAAGAGTTAATTTACAAATATATTGAAATTCAAGATTTTTGGATGAAAAAGTAAACAAGTTCTCCTAAGTGAAAATACAATATTAAAATTTTTTTCCTGTGGTTAAATTAGCCATTTACTCTTTCTCCAGAAAAAAATATAGAAGATTATTTTTTTATTTTCCCATGTTAGTAGGGTGGCTAGTTGAGAAATAATTATTCTAAATCTTATCTGTAAGCATCACATAAGAAATAATAAGATAATTCAGAAGTGATTGAAAGGCCATTAAGGTTTTATAATAGAATTAAACGTACAAGGTTTTCTTGATAAGAAGTGGAAAAGAACCAGCTGTCTAAATGTCAGCCCCTCTAAGCATTTTTATTTGTTGAGTGTTTCATTATGACCAGGAAATCTGATAATCCCCCTAGTGTTCTGAGTTATGACTTTGACGTATTTTTTCTCTCTCCATTAGAGTAACTTAAATGGTTTTCTTCTTGAATCTCACAAAACATCTTTTCCTATAAAGATTTTATCAATATTTATTCAATATTCAATTATTCAATATTCAATAACATTGATAGAGTTTATAATGAGGTAATTGTTAAAACACTAATACTCTGCTAGCTCAGCTTTCCTTGACACCGTGATTACCACAGCCTACCAAGCTCCACTTCTACAGGTGTGTATCAACATCATCTATTTCTCATATCTTCTTTTTATTGCACAGCGTGATTCTCTAAAGTGTCATCTCTATTTGTGGCTGTGTCAATTTTTATTATTATTTCCTCTTACAAGATGTGAATTTAAAACAGTTACAGATTTTCTGCCAATACTGCCTTGGCTACCCTGCAAAACTTGAAGGTAAAACTATTGTGGAAGACACCTTGAACTCAAATCACAAATCACGGAGTGATAAATCTAGTACTCACCTGGAAGTTTTATCCCTACTGTCTAGTTTTGTCTTGAATTTTGCTAAAGAGACAAATCAACTTCATCACTTCTAGCTATGATTTTGAAATCTGCAGTAATGACTGGTCTGGTCTGGTATGGCCTCTGGTATAATAAGGCCTTGGATGTCATTGGAGCACGCAACCACTT
This sequence comes from Neodon shergylaensis, assembly GCA_025134845.1. NCBI lineage: Eukaryota > Metazoa > Chordata > Mammalia > Rodentia > Cricetidae > Neodon > Neodon shergylaensis. The sequence goes on along the minus strand of JABTXL010000001.1, from coordinate 22,083,387 downwards.
TCTAATTAGATAGAAGGTCAGCTCTGTGAGAAGAAATGCATGCCCTTCACTGGTCACTGTGCAGAGAATAAGAGACTGTGGTATGTTCAGACTTAAATGTGACATGCATCTCACACCTTCTTGTTATGACTGGATCTTCACTGAAGACAGAATAGAAATATTCTAAGTGCCAGAGGTGGTGGACTCAAGGAAACAGTGATTTCCCAACACAAATGAACAATTTCACTCATGAACTCAATGATTGTGATAACATAGAAAGACCTGAACAAACTCAAGCTAGACAAAATTTTATCATGGATCCAGCATGGACCCAGCATGGAATCAGCATGGAGTGTGGAAGGTACGCAGGAAACCACTGCACTAGCTAAGGAGCTATCAGCATATGATAGCTTTTGGGAGATGAAGAGTCAGTTTTCTTTTTTTTTTTATTTTTTTAATTTTTTTTTATTTTTTTTTATTAAAGACTTCTGTCTCTTCCCCCCCTCCCCTTTCCCTCCCCCTCCCCCAATCAAGTTCCCCTCCCTCGTCAGCACAAAGAGCAAACAGGGTTCCCTGTCCTGTGGGAAGTCCAAGGACCACCCACCTCCATCCAGGTCTAGTAAGGTGAGCATCCAAACTGCCTAGGCTCCCACAAAGCCAATACGTGCAGTAGGATCAAAACCCATTGCCATTGTTCTTGAGGTCTCAGTAGTCCTCAATGTCCACTATGTTCAGCGAGACCATAGCAGCATTGTTTGTAATAGCCAGAACCTGGAAACAACCTAGATGCCCTTCAATTGAAGAATGGATGAAGAAAGTATGGAATATATACATATTAGAGTACTACTCAGCAGTAAAAAACAAGGACTTCTTGAAGTTTGCAGGCAAATGGATGGAAATAGAAAGCACTATCCTGAGTGAGGTAAGCCAGACCCAAAAAGAGGAACATGGGATGTACTCACTCATATTTGGTTTCTAGCCATAAATAAAGGACATTGAGCCTATAATTCGGGTTCTTAGAGAAGCTAAATAAGAAGGAGAACCCAAAGAGTCAGTTTTCTTTAATGACATTACCCCTGTGGGGTGGATCACATTCCAAGGCAGGTCCCATGCCCAAGTATAGTTACAACACAAAATGTCTATGATAGGGGGAAATAAAGAAAAAGAAATAAACCTCAAAATTGGATCAGAAGAGTGAGAAGGAAGTAGAGGGTTAATATGATCACAATACACTATATACATTTCTCAAAGAATTAAATTATCATTTTTAAAACTAGTATAAACTTTTAAAATGTAAGTTAGTAGTTTTATTGTTCCCAGCATGAGATGTTAGCCATGAGGCTTAAACATTGTGAATAGTATATTGTGTGAATGGACTTTATTTACTTTTCTGAGAAAAATGTCCAAGAGTGCAACTGTTGAGTTACTAGCAGCTGCAAAGTTTTTTGTGAATTTCTGAATTGTCCAATGTATCTATACTATTTTCATTAATAATCAGAGCTACTTCACACGATCTAGTTTTCCCATCTTTATCAGTATGTAATATTTTATTATAATTTTAACAGGTGTGTGGAAAAACTCATAATGATATCCTGTGAGCCAATATTTGCAATATAAATATAAGTTCTTATACACATGCATTTATTACAAAATGAATCTTCATCTATTTTACACATTACGTAATTAAACTGTTTCCTTTTAATAAACTTTAGCCATTGTTTATATATTCTAGATGTAAGTGTTTTATAGGAAATGCAGTTTGCAATTCTTTTCTATTTCTGTACCTGTTCTATCTGAACAGTCTTTCAGAGAATATTTTGGTATAGTACAAATCACCTGTGTTTTTTTTCTCCTTTGGGGGATTTTAATTTTTGTGTGAACCTTGAAATCTTTTTAATTTCAAAGAATTTCTTCTATGAACTTTCATCAGTCAATTTTCAAATTATTTTTGTGAGAAAGATACAAGTCAAGCTTCATTTGTTTTGTTTTTTTTTTTTTTTGGGGGGGGGCAAGGTTTCTCTATAGCTCTTGAGCCTGTCCTCGACCTAGCTCTTGTAGACCAGTCTGGCCATGAACTCACAGAGATCTGCCTGCCTCTGCCTCCTAAGTGCTGGGATCAAAGATGTGCACTACCACCGCCGGGCTAAAGCTTTAATTTTTAATCAATTATTAAACTTTGTAGAATATTAGTTAACGATGTGTTACATTCTTTTATGCTAGAGAATATTTGTTTAATGATGCAACAAAGTGCTGCGTTCTTTTATGTTTAATTTGTTTAACCCTGTAAAGCTGTTTTACTTTGCCTGTGTATAATAACATCTGATTGGGCTAATATAAAAGGGCTGAACAGTCAATCTCTAGGCAGGAGAGAGAAACGGGGGAGACTAGAAAGCAGAGATAACAAAAGAGAAGAGAGAGAGAGAAGTGGGGAGAAAAGGAGAAGAGGATGCCAGGACCTAGCTACCCAGTCACACAACCAATCACAGAGGAAGAAGTAAAGAAAGGTATATAGAATATGGAAAACTAAAAGTCCATAGACAAAAGGCAGATGGGATAGATTGAGAAAAGCTGGCCAGAAATAAGTCAAGCTAAGGCCAGGCATTTATAAGTAAGAATAAGTTTTTTGTATTTATTTGGGAGCTGCATGCCAGGCCCCCAAAGAGCAAAGAGTAAAATTAAACAACTATACTAAATTAAGAATTGTGTGTGGTTAATTATATGTTTGAAAGTCAAATAATTTGTAACAGTGATGCCCGGATTCACTTTCTCAACCATTATCACAGTCATTACAGAGCTTTGTCTAAGATTCAAACTGAGTATTTCCATACTTTGTTCATCTAAATTAATTCTAGCCTTTCAATGTATATTTTCCAATAATCTAGTCTACAATTACAAAAATAAATTGCTGGGAGTAGGGGCTATGATTAACTCTAGCAATTTGGTGATAATAGTTATCCTTATTGTGTTGAATATACAAACCATTAACTTACTACATCTCTGCATTAATTTAGTATACTTACATTACTAACTGGGTTGAATATCCAACACTAAAACCATTAGTTAAATATGCTTAATACTAATGACAGTTCAAATGACTTCATTCCTCTTTAACATGCTGAGTTTCTGGCTGTTTTTCATATAAATGTTTGATTTTTTGAGTTGAGGCTTTTCCTCTTTCAGAAGTCTGTGTCTATTTATTACAATTACAAATTTTTCAAAATGGTTTAGTTATATCATACCTACCTTGATAAAAGACAATTTGATTTTCATTTACAATATACTTTAATTATTGAAAATTTCTTTTTCAGTTGGATAATTTACTTAGTTTTCAAATATCTGTAATATTTCTTTTATCTTTTGTTATTAATTTCATTGTTAATGGAAAACTTATTACTATGTTTTAATTAACTTTAATTATATTTATATTTAATAATATTTATATAATTATATATATGGCAATAATCTATTAAGGTATATGCTCTCTGCTAAAATTAACTTGAAAGAAATGTATGTGATTGCTCTTGAATAGGATATACAAATCTCATACATCCTGTGGGAGGTCAATTGGAGAGCGAAAAGAAAAGATGCAAAGAATAAGAACTTCAACTATAATTGTGATTTGTAGATATAACATGACATCTTCATGTTCTTAATTTTTTGGAAGTAATTTAGGTTATACATCATAAAATTTAAGTCAAGTATCCTACTGCCGGGTACTTTCAAATGTACTAGGTTTCCAAGAGAACTTCTCCCCACCTCATCTATCTATCTATCTATCTATCTATCTATCTATCTATCTATCTATCTATCTATCTATCTATCTATCTATC
>JABTXL010000001.1:21870227-22064023 GCA_025134845.1 Neodon shergylaensis | reverse complement strand
AATATTGTTAAGTTAGGCAACTAAAGAACTCTGGAAATCCTTGCATTTAAAATTAGATCAACATCAAACACTCGAAGAATATACCTCAAATATATACAGATTAGAGCAATCCTTGGTAAAATAAAAAAAATCATTTTTATGAGATAACAAATTCAAAATAAAAAACTTTCTAAGCTTAAAAATGTGACCAACATAATTTTTTTTTAAAATACACATTGGTTCTAACTATAGGAAAAATTCTTATTCATGGCCTAGAACCTTCAGAAAGAATGTGCTGCTGTGAGAGAGAATAAAGGAGAAAGAGAAAACCTTTAAATAAGCAATGGATTAAATAATTCAAGTACTTCTTACTTATTGTTTAAGTAGGTGAATACTCAGCTTGTCAGCTATTTAACATACTTAGTAAAACTGCTAGTGGGCATACTCTGCTGTGGTGTCTAATCCTGGTTGTCAGTGTGGTTACATCTAGAATCAAATAATCCCAAGCAATTGAGCTTACCTGAGAGGGAGTGTATCGATTAGATCAATCAAGACAAGGAGACCAAATCTAATTCTGGCTCATAGACAGGAAAACTTGATTCTTGGCCATTCCACCTGGAAACAGGCATTGTTGGACTACATGGGCCACAACCATTAACCCACTCTACTAAATTCCTGTTTGTTGATTGAAGTTTCTGTTCTGCAGGTCCCCCAGTCATTCAGCCCCAAAGAAACACACAGAGGTCTACATTAATTATAAACTGATTGGCCTATTAACTCCGACGTCTTATTAACTCTTATATTGGCCCATAATTCTTGTCTATGTTAGCCATATTGCTTGGTACCTTATTCTGCAAGGCAATCACATCTTGCTTGCTCTGCTTCCTCTGGCTTCCTCTCTGGCTGGGTGATGACTGCAGATTGAAACTTCCCTCTCTCCAGAATTCTTGTTACCCCACCTCTACTTCCTGCCTGGTTGCCCTGCCTATACTTCCTGCCAGGCTACTGACCAATCAGCATTTATTTAAAAAACAAGTGACAGGGTACAGACTATTGTCCCACAGCACTTCCTCCCACCTCTCCTTTTTTTTTTAAAACAAGAACTCTGAATCAAATCTCCTTTGTTTAGTTTCTCTACTGACCATTACCCATAACAACTTGTAACCAATATTCTAAACAAAGACATACATCCACAATCCATTTTGGGGGAATGTGGGCATAGTTTTCTGGAATACTTATTGCTGATTGGGGCACTGATAGTCTTATGGGGACCTAAAGAAAACTTAGAATTATGATCCAGTCCTGACTAGAGTATCCTGTGTGGCTTGATCATCTCAAGCAGCAGATTTTGAACTGGTCTGGTTCTAGAATTCAGACATCTGAGCCATTCCTCCTATGAGAGATTTCTCAGGGGCTCTTCCTTGGTCAAATCTGATTTTTCTTAATGCAGAATGAATCCACCACCCCTCATTTCTTTGTGGAAACAAAAGTAAAACCTCCTCTTCAAAGTAACATATATTTTGACTTAAATTTTAAAGTCAAAGCAATATATATATATATATATATCCAGTAGTATTTATAATCAAATGTTTTTGTAGCAGCTCTTGCTCCTTCCTAAGTCATCAAACAATTTACAGACAACACAATACCATATCCAGACTCTGTGTATTTCTCATCTTATGTGCTTTATTTTAACCTCTATTTCTTATATTTTTATTTTTGATTTTTGGCTTTTTGAGACAGGATTTCTCTGTGTGTCTTTGGCTGTTCTTAAATTCACTTTGTAGACCAGGTTGTCCTTGAACTCACTGAGCTCTGTGTGCCTCTGCCTCCCAAGTGTTAGAATTAAAGGAATGTGCCATCACAACTTGAACTCACAGAGATCTGTCTGCCTTTGCCTCCAAAGTGTTAGGATTAAAGGTGTATGCCACTATGCCTTGAACTCATGGAGATTCATCTGCCTCAGCTTCCCAAGTGTTTGGATTAAAGGTGTGTGTCACCACACCCAACTTCTCTCTTTTTTCATTTTTTCTTTTAAGGACTTTATCCTTTTTTTCTGTCCCAAGCCTACATATATTTTAAACACACAGTAAACTGTTTAGAGCTTTTTCTTTGTTTTTGAGTCTATCTTTACTGTATATCTCTTTTTTTCTGACCACATGAGTCTTTAATTTGCTAAGCCATATAGCTAGTATTAAAGCAATGGCTTTGACAGCTGGATCTAATCTATTCCTTAGCTTTTTTCTGAGAGTCTATCCTCATGGTACAGGTACTGGCTGGATCCATGTTTATTGCCACAACTCTATGGCTTTTCAAGGTCCCTGCCACTACCACAAAGTATGAAGTCAGCTTTTCATTAGCACCATTTAAGTGTTACGTGGCAGAACCTCTTAAAAGAGCTGCAATGTTTTATAGCTAAAGCTGAGTCAGGAAGCCTCTCTTAAATGAGAGTGTTTGCCTCTAGCAAGCATAGCCCGTCTGAGAAAGTGCTGCTATCAAGAAGTTATACTTAACTCTATTCTTTTCTATCTAGAATAACTTCACAAGCTCTCTCATGCTTTTAAGTGATTTTGGTCAGCCCCATTTTGGTATGCCATTCTGTTGACTGAGGTTTCTGTCCCACACCATTCCTGTAGTTGTTAAGTCCTCAAGAAATCACACAGAGGTCTACATTAATTATGCTCTGATAATAAAAAGTGCTCAGGCTTTTTAATAACTCTTATATTTGCCCATAATACTTGTCTGTGTTAGCCACATGGCTTGGTACCTTTTTAGGTGAGGCAGTCACATCTTGCTTGCTCTGTGTCTGGTTTCCTCTCTGTCTGGGTGACGAATGCAGACTGAAGCTTCCCTCTTCTCAGAATTCTCATTGCTTTATCTATACTTCCTGCCTAGTTGCTCTGCCTATACTTCCTGCCTAGCTACTGGCCAATCAGCATTTATTTAAAATACAAGTAACAGAGTACAGATCATTGTCCCACAGTAACTTTTAGTAGCCATTCTACTAGTTCTGTTGTTTTCAAGATTTCTAAAAGTATAGCTGCTAACTACCTTAAAAACTCTTTATTATTTTCAAGGAATGGAATTATTGGTTGAAAGAGCATACATAATTTAACATAATCCACCTCTAGAACCAGCCTTACTCTCTACTCAAAAATATCAGTAAACAATAATGATACCTTTTCAGCTTACAGGGGAAAATATTACTTATTTGATTAAGAAGGATCATGCACTCCAAGCAGAAAAACTGACTAGGGTATAATTTTTTATATTCAGTGATCATAAAAGGATATGTTTATTATTAAATTTTAATCCTTTAAATTGCTTAAAAGATATAAGTTGATAAATAATAATATATGAAACAATTTTGATTAAAGAGATATTTCAGTAGTAATTGCTATTTTTTCAAAGAAACAGTGTTTGGTACTTAGGACCTCAAATGAAGATCTCACAATCACCTGTATTCCTAGCAGCAAAGAAAAATCAATAGGTGGGAAAATTAAGCTCAAAAATAAGACTAAAGAAATAAAGAATGAAATATAGACATTAGGAGCACTGAGAATTTATCTACACATTAGAAATTCTAAAAAGAGATGAGATAATAAAGTATATATGGAGAAGAGTAATTATGAAATTTTTAAATACAAAGGTTTTTCACACCACTTCCTCCCAAATAGCAGAAAGAAAATAATAATAATCTGCCAACTAGGTCAGAACTCCATTGATTATATTAAACTTCAAGGAAGATGGTATTTTCCCTGTAAGCAAGCAGTGAGTGAAATTGCTGACATCACTTGTAATCGTTAGTACTTGAAGGAGAATAAATTTGAAATTTTTTTTAAAATTCTGTGAAACTTATCTTGTTATATGTAAAGAAAAGCTGATAATAAAAAATAAGAGTGTTCATTGAATAATGTGAATATGCATACATTTTCTATGATGAAATTACTATAAATCACATATACAGAAACATACAGAGACACAAACACACACAGATACATTCACATAACACATGTTGGAAGCCAAATATTTAAAATCAACATAAAGTACCACAGTCAAAATTTGCTGAAAACAAGAGTTGAGTATAATCTGTGAGACACAAAAATTATGAGGGGATATGAAAGTATTTCACTTTGAGGAACAGGACATTCATGCCAACAGAAGAAAACTCATGGCAGAAGATATTTTTCTAAAAACAGCAAAAACTCATAACAGAAGATACTTTTCTACACAAAAAAATATACTTATACTGGGAGCTGGAGAATGACTCAGTGATTATGATCACTGGTTTCTCTTCTAGAAGACCTGGGTTCCATTCATATATCTAGACCATGAGGATATGATGCCTACTTCCAACCTCAAGGGGTATTCTATGAATATAATAAAAAGATATATATTCAGAACAGCACATACATATAAAATAAAATGAAAAGTTTTAAATGGATATTTTTGATGCATTACATACATCATCTCGTTGGAAGAGGCTGCTTGTGTGTTTCCTGGCTGCCCAGACAGAAAATAATCACTCAGAAACTCTATTGATTAAATCCCTGCCTGGCCAATCGCTTAAGCATATTGCTAGCTATCTCTTACATCTTAAAATTAATCCATTTCTACTAAGTTGTATATCACTACAAGGATGTGGCCTACCGGGAAAGTTCCATTCAGTTCCTGTCTCCTCAGGTGGCGACATGGCTTCTCCCTGACTCTGTCTACTCTTTCTTCCTATATCTATTTGGAATTCCTGCCTTGACCTATTATGTGCTGCAATAGGCATAAAGCAAATTTTTTATTAACGAATGGTATTCATAGCATACAGAGGGAAATCTGTATACCACATCACCTCCCGTTTTGTTTCAAAATAAAAGGAAGGTTTTAACTTTAACCGATCAAGATTGCATACAACAACACAGTTATCAAGCAAGAATTATAGTTACAATATTTGTATCTACTTTATCATTTAACATAAATAAGAAAAATTATAATTATCACTATCTATTCTGCAGCCCCATAAAGACTCCAGAAGGCTATAATGCTACCAAAGATAATAGGAAGTGCATTGTAAGCAAGTTCCCAAACTCTAGAATTGACAGAGATATCTCTCTGACTGGAGAGTTACCCAACATTCTTCTGTAATGTTGCAGCATCTATCTTCAGCCTATAGACACATTATGCAGCAGATATTTCCATGAATCAAGAAATTTGAAGATCCCATATGCCTTTTGTTGGCCAAGTTCATCAGATGCTTTCTTCTATGTCCTACAGAATATCTGGCAGTTCTTTCATGAAGCAGGAACCATGAAGGAATGTCTCACCTTCTTTAGGCAACTTTAGCAGTCATTTTTTGTGGGTTGTGAATGTTCACTTCATAAACCATAACATCAAGCAGTCTAGGCAAGAGCAATTTCTTGCCCAAATGGCTAACAAACTCCACAAAGAGCCTCTTCAGTGCCCATCTTCCTTTTGAAGCAATTGGTGCTGCCAGGAGGAGATGTGTTTCATTGTCATGAAAAGTCCTAAGTTTTAAAACATTTTAAATGCCTTATTTTGTTAGTTTTAGAAAGGTTTTTTTTTTTTTAAATCTATGCCTCTGAAATATATATCTGTACATCTAGAAAATCTAACTAACTGTGATTGATCTAATGGGAGCTCACCAAGGCCAGCTGGACTGGGACTGAATGAGCATGTGATTAGACCAGACTCTCTGAATGTGGCTGACAATGAGGTCTGACTGAGAAGCCAATGATAATGGCACTGGGTTTTGATTCTACTGCATGTACTAGCTTTTGGGGAGCCTAGTCTGTTTGGATGCACACCTTCCTAGACCTGGATGGGGGGAAGGCCTTGGACTTCCCACAGAGCAGGGCAACCTGACTTTTCTTAGGACTGGAGAGGGAGGGGGAGGGGAAGTGGGAGGATTGGAAGGGAAATGTGAGGAGGGGAGGAGGTAGAACTTTTTAATAAATAAATAAATAAAGAAAATAAAGAAAGAAACATCCTTCCTTTAAAAAAGTATCTTTACAATCTTTATTCTTATAGAAATTTGTATCTTTAAAAACTAAATTATTAGTTCTTCAGTTAATAAGAAGAATCAATGTTGCAGTATTGAAAATTTATTTTTCATAACAAACTGGTATTGTTCCTTCTCAAGAACATATCTGTTAGCAATTTTACAATCTAAGCATTTCAACTAAATCAGAAGAGGTAAAAGAAGCACTTTCTTTCGAATTTACTGGAAGGAAGGAAACATCTAAGTGAAAAGTTTCAGACTACCATATTCAGAGTAATTGCAACTGTGAAATAAGTATATTTCATTGTAAACTCCTTCATTGTACACTCTACAAGGAGAAAGCAAATAAAGTAATGACAAATTTCTTGTCTCTATCAAGAAATAGCCTAAAATTATTTGTTATTGTTTTGAAATCTCAAGTGAGATAAGACATTTATAGCCCATACTATAAGTTTTGTATTTATAATATGGGTATAAGTTTGTATTTATAACATGGGTAGTTTTCTGCTTAAAATATAGAAAATACATTTTGAAGAGATGACTCAGTGTTTGAGAGGACTTACTACTCTTTCAGAGGTCCTGAATTCATCACCTAGCATCTAGTTGCTCACAACTATAGGTAGGTTCAATTGCAACTTCTGCCCACCCCAGTCCCTGCATCCAAATGTACATACTACTCCCAAACACACACACATACACATAATTTTAGTATTTGTCAACTAAAATGATATAGCGAACATGTATCAGAAAGAGAGTATATTGTGTCTTTTTGCAGAATTTTTAATGACATATAACAGTTTTACAATTTATGATATATATGTATATATATATATAATATGACAACTCAAAACATGTCTAAAGTGTAATAATGTGTGCTGATTAAATTTTCAATTTAGATGTATCTAAGGCTACCACATAGATAGGCCATGAGAAACACAGGCATAGGTTTATTTGGCCTCTGCACATATCGCTTAGAGATTAAACTAATTATATTAACTGAGGTGGGAAGATTCACATGGAAAGTGAATGGCACATTCCCTGGGCTTGGGACCTGCACTATATAAAAATGAGAGAACTAGCTGAGGAGACGTATTCTTTGCCCTGTCTCTGATCATGCAGGTCATGTGATCAGCTGCTTTATGATGTGGTTTTCTTGACTTCCCAGTCATAGAGAACTGTACCTTGAACTCTGAGTAAAATAAGCCCTTTCTCCTTGAGTTCCTTTCATCTGGCTAGTTTTTCACAGGAAGAGAAAAAGAAAATAAGATGAGATCAGGTTGCAGTAAACAACATTTACGTGATATTACATATTTATTATTTTTATTATGAATCTTCAAAGTCCTCTTTTCTAATTCTCCATAAAATACATAGGCTGCCAGATTTATCTGCTTTCCTGGTGGAAAGAAATGGATTGCTTTTAAACAACCATATCTGTGCTTTATCTCTATCCTTCCATTTATAAACTTGTAATAACTGTTTTACTATGTTCTTCCATTAAGATGATTTTTTGACTTTATTTTTCTGTGCCTGATTTATTTTCTTTAACGAAAGGAAATCATTTCTCTCCATGTTGTTGCATATGATACAACATCATTATTTGAAATGATGGATCATATCTCATGGTATTTCTCACACAAGATGTGTACATATACAAAAGTAACTTTCTTTATCCATTCAGTTATGTATACACAACCAAATTAAATGCAGACATTGACTGAAATAAGGTAATTTGCTGTAATTACAGTGCTGTCATAAGGATGGGAGGACCTTTATGACGTATATAATTTTCTTTAAATATAAAGCTAAATTATAAGGTGGCTGGAATTTGTAATATTTGCACAGAGTTTTTAACCCCTTCGGTTTATAACTACATTAATTCATATTCTCCCCTGCAGTGCTTATTTTTTTAACCACATCTTTGACAACAATAGAATTTGCTTCTGTTTTCCTCCATTTCTTTCCTAAAGCTGTGAGGTAGCATTTTATTGTTTCCACATGAAATCTATTAAATCGACTCACAATACAATTTTCACAAAGGCCTTCATTTTTTCAGAAACAGTAACATGTAGTTCAGACTAGTTTCAAACTAGCTATGTAGTCAGAGGTGCCCTTGAACTGATTGTGAGCTATCTACTTCTCCCCAGCAATGTACTAACCTCTGGTTTCTGTAGTGCAAGGGATCGAATCTAGGGCGTCATGCACAGTAAGTAAGTACTCCATCAACTGTGCTAGGTTTCCTGCCCAAAATAAGTTTAAAGATTATCATGTTTAAAATGCTCTGTTTATAAGAAAAACAACATTCCTGTATATAAGAGAAACACATTGTTCATTGGACAAAAGTAGCTCTCATAAAGGTTGGGTATTATGATTCCCTCTGTTTTACAAGTGATTCCATTAGTGATAAATTGATTTCACCCTATGACTTGAACTTATCATTATGCTCTATCACTGTTTGCCAATGTCAATTCACACTTTGAAAAAAGTATATGTCTTGAGGCTTTAGGAAAATTAAAACTTTCTGATTCTGTGCCACAAATACTTAGCTGTATATAGTGTTCTTTTTCTCACTTTTGACTAAGTTAGGAAATGAAGGTCACAATTAAAAGTTATATATCCTTTTCCTCTGCGAATGACTTCAGAACTATTCTCACTCCCCTCTCTATCAGATTCAGTGTAGCAGAATACTGACAGTACAGTCACTGAGATCAAAAATTAATAAATGGGAGCTCATAAGATTGAAAATTTCTGTATGAAAAGGGTACAATATTTTGGAATAAGTAACATGCTGCAGGAAGGGAAAGGATTGATATCAGCTACACATCAAATAGCAGGTTAATCTAAAATATATAAGGAATTTAACAAACTGAACTTCAAGGACACCAGCAAGCAAAATTTAAAAATAGGGTATAGATCTAAAAAGAGAATTCTCAAAGAAGGAAACACAAATGACTGATAAGCAGAAAATGACATGATCAGCATCCTTAGTTATCAGAGAAATGCAAATCAAATTTATTTTGAGATTTCATCTTATTCCAGTCATAGTGGTCAAAATCAATACAGCAAATTAGAATTCATACTGGTGTGGATGTGAGGTAAAGGAATAACTCATCCTTGCTGGTGGAAGTACAAAGTCATGCAGTCACTATGAAAATTAGTGTCGTGAGTCCTCAGAAAGCTGGAAACAGACCTACCTCAAGATCTATCTGTACCATACTTAGTCATATACCCAAAAGACTCCACATACTATAAGACACTTGTTCAACTATGTTCATTGCTATTCTATTCGTAATAGCTAGAAATTTGAAAGAGCATAGATATCCATCCATGGATGAAGGATAAAGGCAATGTAATACATTTACAATGAATTATTACTCAGCCATTAAAATGAAATCAAGAGATTCACAGATAAATGATGGAGCTGTGCAAGGTTGCCCAGACCCAGAAAGAAAAAAAAATGTGGCATGTATTCATTTATACATATATGTTAACTGCAGTGTCTTTGATAAGCTTGCATACAGAGAAAGTAAGAGAATGGGGTTATGGGCGGATATCCTTAGGAAAGGAAAATATAATATTTGTGGAAGACAAGGGGTGGGGACAGGACGTGAGACCAAACAGAACTGGAGAGGATAGAGAGGGGCAAGGGAGGAAATATAGGACAGGACATATGGGTAATACTTAAGCCCATTTATAGAATTATAGAAAAAATGTACTACAGTAGAAGCTTCTTTCAACATACACACTATATATGTGTGTGTGTGAATATATATATAGTGCTCTACATGAATCGTCAAAGAGTGGGGAGACAGAAGAATGATGAAGATGGAGTCCCAACCGGTTATTTCTCATGACCAAATTAAGCTTCCCATGCCAGCAATGGGTTATTTCTGAGTTGTTGGCCCCAGGGGAACCCACAAACAATTCAGGATTTTGCCAAGAATATGGGTTGCCCTTAACAAGTTGAGGCCAAAACCATGTTGCTGAAGGCAATAATTACAAAACTCTTCAAATATGGAGAAGTCAAGCTGCTGCCTACAAGCCTTCAACCCCTACAGAGTAGTATTCATGGTATTTGAAGGTATTGTGCATGCTACCAAAGGAGAAAGGGATATACCAACTTAGCTACTAACTGTTCAACTTGCAATGGTTACCTGCCTACAAGATGCACTATGCAAATCTGCTTGGGTGGCTCAGAACCTGAGACCAGATAAGACAGTGACATTGTGGGAAATCAAAGGTGACTGTTCTGCTGAGGTTATATACTCATTTTAAGCTTCCTTCTGCAATAGATGATGACAAGAAGGGAGACCTATAGGTGGAAAATGTGCACAGACAGAGAAACCTTAGAAGTTAGTCTTAAATGATATATCTCCATAAAATTCCTCCCCTCCAGGCTCTTGGAATGCTGTGTAAGAGGCGAAAAACTGTACAGCTAGAGGGGTTGGAGAAGAACAGGAAAATAAAGCCCTTTAAGCACAGCAGGGTTGACATATACATGAACTCACGGAAACTGTGGTACCAAGCAGAGTGGCTTCATGGTTCTTCACCAGATAGGCTCAGAGTGCTGAGAGAAGTGGAAATGTGCCGCCATTCCCAATGCAAAAGCTATCTCAGTTGGTAATCACTCACAAATGAGAAATTAGTCTTTTCCCCTGGAATCTCACTGGGACTACAAACTACTAAATCCAGGTCCCATGTCTGGCAGTAGATGAATAACAAAATTAAATCCATGATTTTTTCAAAGTTCTTTTTCTCATAAGGCTTTGAAAGGGCATTTCTTTTCTTTTGTAACCTTGTATGTCCTTTGCTTCCAGTTTTTTTTTTGTTGTTGTTCTTAGGAGATTTTTGTGTATAGAGAGATGTGTGTCTCTGCATGGATATGTATCTCCTATGTTTTCTCTTCAGCTCTTTTACTGATTGTTTTTTGCTTCTATTCCAGTTTGTTATTTTTGATCTTTTTTATTTTATTATTGTTCTTTAGATGCCTGCTTGTTTTCTAAAGGGAGAGAAAAATCGTATGAATGTGAATGATAGAAAAGTAGGGGAATATAAGAGGAGATGGAGGAGTGGAAACTATAATTAAAATATATTATATAAAAATCTACTTTCAGTAAAAGAAATATATATATACATATATATGTCTAAGTAATGGAGGCAATATTATATTTATTGTATTTGATAAATTTCTGAAAGTATATTTTCTTTCAAATTGTATGATACCATTCAATGAATGCAAAATTTTAAATATAAGTTTTTCTAAGTCCAGTTTCTAATATGCTATCACCATCTATTTTAATGTTGAAGTTTTATTTTTTCTAAATTGAAATAAAATTTATTAATTAAAAGTTTTTTAATTAAAAGGATTTCTTAAGTTAGCTGATAATTTCGCTCACTTGCCTCAATACATAAAGAATCTAATGAAGGAAGGTAGGATATGAGCCTGTTTCTATTATACCACACTGTGTAGGTGTCAGTCTATGCATCTGTGAAGTAATATCATTGTGTTCCTAACTCCCTGAAAGCAGTTTCAGATCACGGTTTGTTAGACAGTGTTATTTTATAACCCAACAGAGGCATTGCAAGGTTTACAACCAATTCACAAGCATAAGTTCAAGACTATGCTAATCTCACTCACCTTGCATGTTCCTATCTCTGTTAGATTCATGGGTTTTGCCGAATATTAATTAGCTCTTGCTTTGATAATTCATGCATCCTAATTCTGTACTGTAACCTCAAATAGAATACATAATATATTCTTGTCCAAGTTAGTATACACAGTTTGAGAAGGCTTATACCTTAGACAGTGCAGAATGCAGAAATAGTTGAATAAAATATTTCAAATTCAGACAGATGTACTAACTCTGGAGCAACTGTTCAAATATCAACAGTTATCACCGTATAAAAAGAAAATTCCAAGCAGACACACTGTTCAGTTTTCTACCTCTTCCACTGTTATTAGAAATGTGATTTATCAAATTATACTTTGTTCAATGATGAAGTTTTAGTAAAACAATAACTCTTGGTTTAGTTATTAGAGGTTTAATAATTCATGAAAGACATATTTGTTGGCAATTATATTACACACACACACACATACACCATGGGGATTTATTATGTTTTCTATGTAATAGTATATCTTATATCTTTCATCATAATTACAATTGTTTGTCATTTTTATAATAACAACACAATTAAAGGTTAATTTTATCAGACAATTGGGTCAGAACACAAAAACAAGCAAGTGGCAAAGACTGCCATATTTTGTGGTAACTTTTAGCGTTATGAGTTAGTCTTGATTGTCAATCAGCACCTTGTTTCACCAACTAGTCATCATTTGCTTTAATCATCCTGTGGATTTCTTTCTAAGAGTGTGGATACTATGTTAATTATTTTTCTCATAGCTGTTACAGAATCTGATTCAAAGGAAAATGACTTTTTAATTACTTTTTTATTGAATTTTGTTGAACTCTACATTTTTATCTGCTCCCCACCCTGCCTTTCTCATCTTGTCCAACCCGCTCCCAAGGTCCCCATGCTCCCAATTTACTCAGGAGATCTTATCTTTTTCTACTACCCATGTAGATTAGATCTATGTATGTCTCTCTTAGGGTCCTCATTGTTGTCTAGGTTCTCTGTGATTGTGATTTGTGGGCTGGTTTTCTTTGCTTTACAAGTTAAGAGGATACATTCATTGTGGGTTAGGGCCAGGGTACATACAGATGAAGATGGGAGCATAATGTCATTGGGCACATTGCATGTCAACACTCAGAGAGCAGAAGGAGGGGACGTTGGTGATCTATTTGACTCATTCCTTACCCAATCCCACTTTTAATTCAATCTAAGACACAAGCCCATAGGAAAGTGCCATGAACCTTGAAGTTGTGTTTTCCTGCAGTTAATCCTTTAGGATAACAAATTACAGCCACAGTCACAGGTGATCTCTTAGATGATTCCAAATCAAGTCCAGTTAATTAATTTAATTAATATCAAACCATCCAGAACTTGGATTTATCTCCTATGGTTTATACAATAAACAATGACTGTAAAGATTTCAGTAATTTAATTCTGCCAATAGTTTGCTTACGTTATGTGTCTTGGGATGGTTCCGAGGAAATTTATGTCACACAGAAATGCAGGAAAGCTGGAGTCAGTGGAGAATATGCCCATATTCTGCTCATATAGAACATGGTTATGATAAATTTGGTCATGTTGTATGTTTACCGCTAATGATGGGGATTACGACAGTGAGGAAAATTGATTGTTAATTTTCAACTTAGTAGTGTAGCTTTTTTTGTAAAAAATGATATTGAAATTACTCTACAGGAATCCTTTGAACTTTTTCACAATTCTATTTATTCTCTTAAGTGAAATATCAAAATTTCATTGGAATTTGCTTTATTGAACTACTAGAAACCATCATTTTCTCTCACAATAGTTCTAGCAAGGGGTATTGTAAAATGTTTAATATCATAATTTTCAAAATTATGAACACTGAACTTAGTCTGGCAAATTATAAATGCTACAGAGGGTTTTTAATAATTATAATGTCTCCAAAACTAATAATGATTATTAAATGTCTCCTGCAGCCAACTGCTTCAGTATTTTCTGAAACTAATGTATAAACCACCCTCTTTTTTCCTTCATAACACCACAATTAATAACATTCATGATCCTCAAAATCACCAATGACATCATTAATATTTTAGGCTTCAGTGATCATAAAGAAATTTAACATTTTTTAGTACGTATTGATTGTTTTTCTTATTTACTTCAATGCGATGATGAAAACAAGGTATTTGCCAAGCTGCTGGTATGTAAGCTTTCATGGCAAAATAAATAATCATTTATTAGGTTATTTTTTAAGTATTCATAATGTGAAGTCCAGTAGGCTGTTTATATTATCTGTGTCTTCCAACTAAAAATTGTTATTGGGATTTATCCACCCTAAATTTAACCTCTGCTATCTGAAAATAGCATTATTAATAATACTACAGTGAATAACTGTGAATAAATAATGGCACTACGTTAGCAAATGCCTTCGGTGTTTGGAGACACAGATTCATCTATAAATGAGTGCTATTTTTACTTTATGGCACTCCCTTGCTTGTACCACCTTTTTCTTCTTTCCCCTAAGGCAAGTCCTAGAATGCTGTAACTAGGTGTGAGTTTCAAATGACAACAGTCAAATAACATTAATCCTAACCTGCTTTCCTTTACTAATCCTTATCCAACACTTTCAGCTTGCCTCATAAACTACTTGTGTACCCAGTCTTGCCCGACGACAGAGGATTTCCATGATCTGTAGCTGGGAAGTCATACAGTCCTTCCTCCAGTGTCCTCTGCGCTTGATCTTCACGCTCCATTGACCACTTCAATCCCTTCATTTACTATTTTGAGAAGAGGATTTTTGAAGGTCTTTTCCATTTCTGTTTGGCAGTGTCTTACTTTGTGGATCACAAGGTCCTCACCAATTCAGCTACAAATGTGATTTCAGCAGAAAAGTCTTATCCGAGAGCATGAACAGACAGACACAATTCACTCATGCTATTTCTCTATACACTTCTTTGTTTTCTTTGAACCTATCACCAAATGACAACCTCAGTTATCTCTCTTAAGGATGCAAACCAGAATAAAATATAATGAAAGATAAATGCTCTCAGGACCCCATATTTATCATATCTATCAGTAGACTTGTTATACAAGCAGAACATTACCATTATTATAAAGTTCTCTTTATAATATAAAGGTATCTGTAAATAATCTCAATATATATAAAACTTGACAAAAACAATAAAAAAAACTGAAAATAAAGTTTAACATTTTCAAAGTAAAAGAGACTGCTTTATTTAAAGTCAGATTTATGCATCTTTTCCCCATAATCCTGCTGGAAAGCTAAGTCAACCCACACCATTCCCTAATTAGCAATTAATTCACCAAATGTACCATATGTATGAGAATGTCAAGTTCAGTCAGTAAGTGCACATCATGCTGTCTCCACTTAAGATGATGACAATGTAGCTGTAGAAGTAGTTAACAGGGAGAAGCACACAGCTAAATATGCCAAGTGTCATAGCTGACTCTATAGAGGTGGGCTATTGGAGGTGGGCTCACGTGAACTAAATATAAGTTGCCTCCCAAAGAAGGATGAGCAACAGAGTAGCAATTTATATATTCAGGACAATGCCACGTAATGCACTTAGGTTGACAAGCTAAACAGAGATTTACATTCAGTATAAATGCATGTGTTGTGTAGGCTGAATGTAAATCATTTTTTTTAAAAAATACAGAGTGCATAAAATGGTAGCTCAATTAGAAGTGAGAAAAGATGCTGTCCTCAAGTCTGACTCACTGGGGAAACATTTTTGGAAGTGTTAGGCAAACCCTACCTGATTTTCATTTTTGAATTTTCCAGAGAAAAGGCCTGCCTCTACAGGTTGCCATTACCCCCAGTTGACAGAGTCATAGGGTCAGCATAACTCAATATGGTTTGTCCGTGGCAGTGGGAGAAGAAGCTCCACGTTGCTGTGTTTAGCAGCTTGAGTTCTTGTTAGTGTTCTTTACTGAAGTACAGCCGGGACTACTGAGTATGTTCCAGAAAAGCATTCAGGGAATGCTTAGCATGCTGGAAAGCTGAGGTTGAGGAAGATGCAGTTTTACCACAGTTTTAAGCATCCGGTGTTCCCCAAATCTTAGGTGTAAGGATTGTGGTATTAAACATATCAATTGCAGCTGGTCACTATACAGACAGCTGGTTTCGACATTTTAACCAGTTGAGGATTTCTGTGGTAGTCTCCAATTGAGAAAACCTAAAAGAAGCTTCTTCGATGTGGAGTGCATGGTAAAGTTTTCCATGAATGTAAGAACAAGCCTTTAGAACAGAGCTAGATAATACAAAAAGGTGACAGCAGTAGGCTCTCCTCTGGAGTCCATAACCTCACCAGCAATAGGAAATTGGGCCTAGAGTATTTAGGCATAAATTCTTCCCTGTTGAGCATCATAAAGTTCAGTTAGAGTGCTCTGGTTATTCCCAAGGTATAAATGACACTATTGTATTCTTGGGGATCTCTTGCTATGCCTGGGATCATTGTGATTTACACCTGGGTAGAGACATATTTAAATGTGTGTGTATACATACATACATATCTATCTATCTATCTATCTATCTATCTATCTATCTATCTATCTATCTATCATCTATCATCTATCTATCTATCTATTTATCTATGTATATATAAGAAATACTTGTAATTTTTAAGTAAATATAAAATATTTCCCTATTTTTCCAAATTTCCTTAGTGTTATATATCAAATTATTATAGAGGTCCTGGCAACACCAAATCAGATCCACATGTTTAATAGTAAGCGTCCTCATCCTTTGAGACATCTCTTCAGCACTACTGTGCTCTTGCTAAAGCAAAGGTGGGTATCATGATATTGCTATGCTACACTGTATCTAAAGCATTTTAACCTCAATGTGCAAATAAGCACAGATAATATAGTTCTTGAAAGTCATTCAGCAATGTAAGGGAACAGCTATGTGATTAATTTCTGTAGTCCTGCCTTTCATTTTATGATACTCCAGGTGTTCCCATAGACTCCGTTTAAACAATACACACACTAAAATCATAAGCATAGTTATTTTTCAGTGTTCAATTAAAACACCGGAACTCTAGAGACCATAGGTAATATTATTTGACCTTACATTATCTCCAGCTGTGATAGTCACTAACAAAATTATGATTAAACAAGAACTTAATAAAACTGCATTACATAAAAATTCAAGTAAATCACAATGCTAATCAAATCCACTTACACTTTTGTTTCTCTCTCATCCCATCTTAGGTTTATTCCCCTACATTTGAATCCAATAGGATTCAAATTTTTCTAATAGTTTTTATTAATATTTCTTTCATTTGTCAATGAATAGACATGGCCGTATAATGCTCTCATTTTCTATTTGTCTATTTTACTAAACATATTATAGTGAGCTTGAAAATGTAACTTTAAAATACAGTTTTACCTGTTTTTAAATATCTTTATACAATATAATTTTGCACATTCAAAAGCTAAAATTTAATGAATTTCAACTATGTGCTTGGTCATGAAGCCATTGCAACAATCACGTTAAACACACTTGATCATCCCGCCAAAGTTGGCACAAGAGATTTTTCAGGATTCATTCTTCCTTTGGCATTTTTTTCTAGTATCCTAAATAAATAAAGTCAAATTACTAAATGGATAATTTATAATAATCTTGAAAAAGTAAAGAATCTTAAAATATCTTTGGTTTAATTATGTAAGAAATCCATTAAATAGGTCACTTGTATATTAAAATTATATATCTACATATGTAATATAAATCAAGATTTAGTTTTCCAGAAGACTAAAGTATTTTGTAGCTGGAAATAATAATGAAGTTCACCTCTCTCCTAAAAAAAACAGAGAAGGGAAGAAATTAGCAAAGAATTGAATAAAATTGTCTTCATTGGACAAATTAAGACACATATCAGGATAAGAATATTCTAGATTAATCTCCAATGAGCTCTCAATAGTCACTAGTAAAATAGGCTTCATTCTAGAAGAAATAAATAGACAACACAGATATTAGTTGTTTGTGGCTCTGCGTCTTCCTTGGGATCTTTGGCTACATTAGTCTGCAAGGGTGAAGGGAGCATTAGGCAGGAGCAGGGTTCAGACAGCTGTGGGTAGAATGGAGACAGCCCTCTGGCAGTAAGATTCTTATGAAACAGATCAACTTCATTCCAGAGTATAAGGAATATATAGGATTAGGGAAACTGGCGACAAACCCTAATTTGTAATAATTGGCATGCTCACCTGTGGCAAGGCTTCCTACCTGCAGCTGAGTTCGTAAGCAGATCTTCTATTACTAGTCTTCTAGCAGGAATCTGGGCCAAGGGTCAAGCAAATAATAAATTGAACTTCTGGATTAGAGACATCTTTCAGATAAGGTCAGTCCTCCAGGCCCACGGAAATTCTTCAGATAAAGTCAGGTAGAGAGCAGAAAGTTTCACTGATGAGGGTAGGAGTCTCCATGTAGTGAGGCTTTTGGAAAATGTTGCCAGGCCAATTTCTGACCATCCATAAAGGGCTTCCAACAGGTGGTGGCTTATTTTGCCCTGTGCAATTATCTATATTCTTAAACTGATATGTAAATTTATTTTATTCATCTTCTATCAAAGTAGATATTTCTTTGTATCCCACATTACAATCTTAATGAATTATATTTAACTTTAAAAAACTGATTAAACACATAGATTGGTCTATAAATTTGACAAAATTACCGTATCTTGATTTTATTTGCCATACCCAAAAGCAACAATTTTAGTTGTTAACATTATACACTCCCAATATTAAAGTCTATCATAGGCACTTTATGTTTAAAGCACGGTGTTGATGTAAGTCATTTTATTTACTAATCAAATTGCTGAAAATCTGCATTAGAAATAATTTTAGCACATTTGAGTGAGGGGACAAATAGGCATTGTCCCTGTGAGTGAAAGTAACAATTTATCTATGAAATATTTTACTTCGTATTTCAAATTCTGCATGTAATAAAATCACAATATCATGACATCTTCTGAATTTATAACAAAATTTTCAACATAAGCATGGTATCAAGAAAAGATTACAAGGCATACTTTGCTCTGGAGTTTGTGGCATTGTGCTTGAACCCAGTCTCTGAACTCTAGAACTCACTCTCTGTCCTTTGTGGCCTATTTACTTTATAAAAGGATGTACATTTTCCCAGTTTTTGAACGTCCTATTATAAAAGACATTCAAAGCAGGCAACTTCTTTTAGATTGTCTCAGTATGCTACCATCTATCCTTGGAAAATAGAAAAAGAGTAATGACCTCCATTGCCTCCCACCAAGGTTCATGTCCCTAACCCAATAGGGGCAAACAAGGACCATCCTCCCCACCCTTCTAGCTTTGATAGCACAGCTACATCTTCTCCAGGAGGTCACATCACAACAGTTTTCAAAATGTTCCCTAGCTTATGATTTCAAGGATCCATTTGATACACAGGAAGAAGCTAGGCAGTGAGATATATTTTTAAATTTTTAATGTTTTTATTTTTTAAATCTGTTTACAAAAATATTATCATATTTATTCTCCTCCCCTAACTCATTCCAGTTCCTCTTCCAGTTCTCTACCTATCAAACCTCATGTTCGGTTTCTCACTTAAAATGAAACGAAAGCAAATCATATACAGGACAAAAATGTTTTCAAGATACCACATAAAAGCGATTAGGAAACTGGCCTAAGAAATATCCTTCCATTTCCAGAACAACATGTTTCTGTTAACGTGAGGAAATTCTTATTTCAGTTTTATCATGATATAAATCTTATTCTATAGATTCTGAGTGAATAACAGAAACATTTAAAGATGCAACAGCACAAGCAATGTAATATAATAATATTTGATAAAAATATAATTAGTTACTAAACTATAATTTTTCCATTTTGGAAACTGATAATTCAAGATACAAATGAGAAATCTCTAAATACATGTATATTTTATCTGATTTGACTATTCAAGACAATTTGAGGTTCTTGAAGAATAGGAAAAACTGTAACAAAGCTGTATTTGAAACCTCACAATTTCTTCAACTTGAGAAATTAATGCTGAGATAATTTATTACATTCTATTAAATTCTAAAATTTCATGTATTGATTGACTACAACTTTTAGTAATGTGATAGAGATTAAAATATAAACACCAGTATATAACATTACAGGTCAATTTCAAGGTTTCACTTAGTCTTTTATTTAAAAATGTAGGACAGACTCTAGAGAATAAAATGCTACTTTCTGAAGAAAATAGAGTTTAAATCTTTTATTTGATGCTCATGTTTTTAAGAATTATATCATACATAACATGTATCCATTCACTTTTCAAGTTATCAGGTATAATGATAACTGAAGTGTACCTTTCTATGAGCAGACTCCTGTAAGAAATATAAATACATCTTTTGATAAGAAAACAATGCTGTCACCTTATGTTTCAGTATACAGAACTGTTGCTTTATGGATAGGCATGGCTTTGTTAACTTCTTAAATTTTCTCTCCAGGGCAATAGAAATAATTTCATTAAAACTAAAGGGAAGAAAGTTGGTTAGGAATAGCATCTACAGCGCTTGAAGTGGTCCAGAGCACTGGGGCAAGCTTCCTGATAACCAGATCACTGACTCATCCAGCCACAAGTGGTTTACAATGAGCCTATATCATCAACCCCTTTCCCCCAGAGTCCTCTTCTAATCTCTGCAGGAGCACAGGTCAAAGACAGTATTTTTCTTCACAACACAAAATCCGTATAAAATCATGTCTAAAATCCAAGTAAAGCTGAGTCTAAAATCTATTAAAAGCCATATAACTGATCCTTAGACTGCTTTTACTCTGAAAAAAAAAAAGATGTATTCTATTGTCTGACGATTGTGTAAGTCAATTGTACCAAGATAGATGATGTTAGGATGCCCTTGAAGAGTCAGGATTGTACTAAGACAAACATTTTAGTAATTGGTAGAGTCTTTAACTTTGGAGAAGAATTCATATCACCAGTTTTTATTTATTTTGTTGTACTTTCACCATATGCAAGAAACTATAGCACAGAAAAACTCTAAGGAAGAAAAAATTATCTTACTTATCTCAGTTTGTAGAATGAATGTTGCTGAAGTAAAAGGCAGAAAAGTATTTACAGAAACTTCAACGACACATTACATATGAAGTGATCAATTATACCTTTGTTGTAAATAAATCGTGCCAGTAATAGAACCTTAGTGTTAGGGCCTTACAGCAAGAGAAAAGAATTTAGAATTCACAGGTGGGGTAATAAGTTCTCAAAAAAAAAAAAAAAACTAGGGTGAAATGTCTAAATATGCCATAAGCATGATTTGCTAATTTGAAACCTCAGGTCTAAATGATATTCATTATCACACATATTAATTAGAACAACAAAAAAGGGACATATCACCTTCATACATAAAAAAACCATAAATGAATAAAATAAACATATCAAGTGACAGAAGAATAAGATTGCAAGGAAGGTGTCATAGTTAAAATGTTTACAAAACTCAGTTCAACTTTATGAACAAAAAAGACCTTTCAGCTATTTACATGTCTTTATGACATTGTATTCTCTGTTAATTGTGAATATAATAAGTTAATTCTGCCTTATATAAGTCATTCTGCCATAATGGCAGCTGAGTTCTGGTTAAAGAGTAAAATAATATTAAAAAATTATAGTAAGTGATGAAACCCAAGTCCATAAGCATTCAGGTTCCAACCTATGATACAATATCAGGAAAGAGGAATTAGCTATATTTTACATTGTTCCAATTTCAGTGTACATTTTTTCTTATTGTAATATGTTAACTGCCATTGCTACAGGACATTCCTTAGGCCGAGAAGATTTAAGTCTCCAACAGAACTCTGTTTATATTCCCAAGTTTGGAACTCCTATAACTTGTTAGCTGGGTGGTGGTGGTGGATGCCTTGAATCTCAGTACTTGGAAGGTGGTTCTCTAAGTTTGAAGCCAGCCTGGTCTACAAAGCCATGACCAGGACAGACAGGAATACACAGAGAAACCCTGTCTCAGAATTTAAAAATAAGGAAAAATAATTTTTTAACCTGGAATTTTTCTTAAGGTAATCTGGGCAATCATACACTTTCTTGTTTTAAACTGAATTACAAATTTATTATTTTTTCTTGAGGGGTGTGTCATATATCATAAGTTGGGGATAAAATGAGATTGCCCAACAAAATAGATTAGATAATAAAAATCAATTAATTAAAAAATAGAATTAAATAAAATATATGTAATGACTTTCTAATTCCTACATAACTGCCACACAGTTTCCTAAAATCTTACACATGAATACATAATATAAAGTGAATGATGTTGTTCTTGCAACAATTATTTTATAAAGGAACCCTGGTTCAAGGAGCATCATGAAGAGAGAAGAGAGTATAAAATACATCATTCTACCAGTAATTGAGAACGCGACTAACAGTCTCTTCCCTTGGCCTTGAAATCTGTTTTCAGCACTCATTATAGAAGGTTCAATCCAAACAGATGCATCATTATGCCAAGAATTTTGAATCTCATTTTCTTTTTCCAAATTTCTAGTAAATAATTTTACAAGACATAATATAAATTGTCAATGGGTTGTCTTTTACAGCCACATTTAGTCAATATGATAATATTTGCATGCTATGAACTTTAGATTTATAATTGGCACTGAACTAGAGAATAATCAACATGAAGTAAAAGACTCATTTGTTTCTCACACATTCTTTTTCCTTTTATTGAAAATAGACTTTTTCTCACATAATATACTCTGACTAAGGTTTCCTTTCCCTTTATTCCTCCCAGTTCCTTTCCCTCTATATCCACACCTTTTCTGTTTCTCATTAGAACACAGGCTAGTTAGTTTCTAACAAAACTAACACATTAGTATAGAATAAAACAAACCGAATGAAAAGACAAGAAAAGGCAAGAGAAACAGATATAGACAGAGACCCATTCATTTGTAAATACTGGAATCCTTTAAGAACATTAACTTGGAAGCCATAATCCATATCTGAAGGACTCATACAGTCCCTGTGCATGCTGTTTCAAGTCTCTGTAAGTTCATATATTTATAGATCATGTTGATCATTAGAGTCCTCCATTCTGTCTAGATTCTACACGCTTTCTGCCTCCTCTTTCACAGGTTTCCCTGACTGTTGGGTATTGGTTGTATTTCATGGAGTGGGCCTTATGTAAATCAGATATTGGTTGGTTACTCCAAAAAGCTTTGTGCCACCATTGCATTAGTGCATCATGCAGGCAGTCACCATACCACTGAGATTAAATAGTTTATAGTTGCTTTGGTGTTTATGTTCCTCCTTTGATTCCATGCAGAATATCTTCCTGAACCAAAGATGCTAGAACATTAGGATGAAAGTTTTATGTAGGCATCAATACATAGGTGTTTTCTTTGACAAAAAAAAATATTCTTGAAGATGCCGCGCACCGCGCCCCCGTGTCTGCGCTCTGTGCGCTGGCACCCAGTTCGCGAGCTTCAGGCAAGGGGCTGGAGGTTAAAATACACAAACACACACTGA
The DNA here is from genome assembly GCA_025134845.1 of Neodon shergylaensis. NCBI lineage: Eukaryota > Metazoa > Chordata > Mammalia > Rodentia > Cricetidae > Neodon > Neodon shergylaensis. Next base: position 22,040,906 of record JABTXL010000001.1, on the reverse strand, counting down.
CAGAAAGACAGAGACTCGGGTCATCCTTGAATTCCCCAAGAATGCCCCCTTTATTGTGTTCAGGGGCAGATTATATAGAGATAGCCATGCCCCAGCCAAACTCACCAGAAACCACTCTCCTGCCATCAGGAACTCCTGAAGGTCTTGTGCTCAGAGCAGCTGTAGGCACTCAGATCAGGGGATTACAAGAAATTCAGGATCTGGGGTCTCACTGCTCCCAACATTAAAAGACCTTTTGTGGCTAATTTATACTTATCTTGAAATTAAGACTATGAATTTTGTATTTTGATAAAATACAAAATGTTCAAGCATTCTTATCTGTCTGGTTGAACATTTTGAGCCACCTAAGTTGATCTATACATTTTAAAATATTAATAATTGTTCTTCATAGACCCTAAAGGGAGTCAGATTTCTCTTTCACACAAAAGCAGTTGCATTAAGATCTACTCCATGTGTATTATGGAATCTGAGCAACTTACAAAGAACCATACCAAAGATACTATGTGGCAATGATGTGCTCATAAATTAACAAAGTGTGACTTCATAAGATGGTCTTCTAAAGAATCACTATCAGTCCTCATAGCCAGAAATCCACCTGAAGAGAAAATATCTGTCAGTGTTACATAATTGAGAGGAAATCTTAAGTGGGGAAATCGTGTGATGATCACTGTGCTTCCGAATTTCCAGCTTAGGGAGATACATGCAGTGAAGACACCTATATGGACCAAGATGCATTCCAGACAGTGTAACGTCAATCAGATAAGCAAGGTCTTACTATCATCAGCAACACATATTGCTATCTTCTCAGATCATGCATCAGTGAGGAAGACAAAGGAGACTAATGTAACCAAAAAATGATAGTAAAATTCTCAAAAACAACTCATGAGGTACAAACTAGAACATTTTAGAAACTTAAATAAAACCTTAATTTTTTTTTTTCGAGACAGGGTTTCTCTGTGGCTTTGGAGCCTGTCCTGGAACTAGCTCTGTAGACCACGCTGGTCTCGAACTCACAGAGATCCGCCTGCCTCTGCCACCCGAGTGCTGGGATTAAAGGCGTGCGCCACCATCGCCCGGCCTAAAACCTTAATTTTCAAACATTGCAATCAAAATACTAAGGAATCTGGATGTCAGACACTTAGAGAGATATTGTTTTGGAAGTTTATGATTAAGATATAACAGCTGTAGAAGTATATTTTACAACTGGGATTGATTTATACAAATAATATTCTGTATTTTCATGTATTTTTTTCAGTTAACAATGCTTTTAGGAAGATTAAACTGTAATCATATCCTATGGCTCTTACAATATTTCTCCCTCCTCTTTCACAGGATTCCATTAAACTTCAGGGGATCAAATTGATAGGCACTTCCCAAATATAATCAAGTTTCCAAGGTAGCTTATTTTAACTAGCTGCACGTCTCTATATTTAGTCTATCTACTGAAGTATCAAGACTTTTCTGGTGATGGCTGAGAAAGACATTTATCTATTAGCACAGTAGTATGTGGTTAGGAGTCATCTTACCGCTATCTATGTTCCATTTGCAGAGTTGTAGTATTTGGTTTTCTGCTAACTCTTTGACCTACCTAGTCTAATATTCTTGGCCATCCAAGCAGTGTTAGGAACTGGTTCCATCTCATGGAATGGGCCTTAAATCCAATCAGATATTGGTTGGTTACTCCCACAAGCATTGTGCTACTACTGCACTAGTGCATCTTGCATGGAGGTCAGCATTGTATAAAATCAAAGGTTTTGTAGTTGGGTTGGTATTTGTCTTTATACTTTAGTATCATGCAAAGTACCTTAAAGTATCATCTATAGTACTTTATAGTGTTGAAGGTTCTAGGTAGGTATCAACTCAACACATCTATGTTCAATGAATAATGTAGGTGCTACCTTCAACAGTAGGGGCAATTCTGTAGTCTTGCTTTGTCTTAATGATGATATCCTTTGCTTTACAGTTACAAGATGTCACATCAATTAGTTGCTCTTCTTATGAACATTCTGTTCAGAAAGTCCTTTCATTTGTCAGTAATTTCAAGATTATTCCCCACTTTCTCTTCTACCAGACTCAGTATATCTGTTTTATGCTGAGGCCTCTCATCTATCTGGAGCTGAGTTTTATGCATGATGATATATATTGATCTAATTGTATTCTTCTACAGGCAGCCTTACAGTTTGACAAGAACCCTTTGTTAAAGATACTCCTTTTATTTTTGTATTTCTAGATTCTTTACAAAAAAGAAATCAGATGTCTAAAAGGGATTGATATCTGGGGTTTCAATTAGATTCTATTTATAAATGTACCTGGTTTTTATGCCAATAGCACGCTGGTTTTATTACTAAAGCTCTAGGGTACAATTAAAAATTTGAGGTGATGATGACTCCTACAATTCTGTCCTACAATTTTGAAACAATTCAGGATTGTTTTAGATTGTTTGGATATTTCAAATTTTCTATATGAAAATAAAGTTCATACTTTCAAGTTATATAAATAACTTTGAGGATTTTTCCTTGCATGTTTTTATTCAGTTGTGACATAAAAATACCATAATGGTTAATGACAAACCCATAATTCACATTAATGATAATATTTACTATTTATTTACCATTATATGCAATTTTAAGTAAATAAATAAAAATAATAAAAAATATTGTTATTACCTATTTATTATTGCCAAGTTACTAGTCCACAGAATAAGCATAACAATAAGCAATTTACTTATGGACAAGCTGATTTTCCCATATATCAAAAATATAGACTTCCTATGAGATTTTCACTTTAGGCATCTCTCCTTTTGTCATTTTAAAGTGTATGCAAAATATATAGTTGTGGAAAAAGAGAAAAGAAAGAAAACTGAATAATTTCTAGAAAGTTAAGAATATACACACTTCTATTCTTCATCAAGGAGGTGTTTTACATGAATCATTTTCACTCATATAAAAAAGAAGTAAAATAATCATCAATATCCTTAATCTACAAATGCTGCGACATATAAAAGACATTTGCCTGGAAGATATATTGGTGAGATAGCAGTACAAGTGTTATGTGAGTAGTAGACCATTTGTTTATTGAATTTTGTGCCCATTCCATTAGATGGAATGCACATCCGACACTGATGTAACTTAACATTTTATAGGCCATAAGCATAGAAGAAAGCCTACTAATATCAACTTAATTCTCCTAATAACATGTTTCTATAACCACTCTGCCCTCATCAGAGAAGCTTCTTATTGCAGTAGATAGGAATTAACATAACTATCCACACCAGGACCCAACAGAGAAAGTATAAGACTTTGGAGCACTCAGAATTAAACAGGATGTCTTTAGAAATTCCCTTCCCTCCAGGTGGAAAGATTTTAAGAACCGGATGTGGTGGATGACAAAAAGGAAACCATGTCTTCCAAACACAACATGATCAGTACACATATAAAATCACAGAGAGCAAGAGAGCGTGCACAAAACCTCCAAAAGTTCAAACCAGACAAAATAACTGAGAAAGAAAAGTCAACATCAAGTCTCACTCACCCCTATCCAAGAAGATACCAAGTAGTGTTTGATGCCTTCTTTGAAATCATGAAATACAATGTCTAAATTATTCTATAAAAATGTTGAAAGAACCAGTTAACAGGTAAAATTCACAGGCTGGTGAATTTAAAATAAATAATAATCAGACATAACATTAAATTTCAATAAATCTTTGAAGTCAATAGCATTCAGAACTTGACCTACCTCTTAATGAAGGGGTCTACCTGAGATCACTGATATCCTAAGCAAAATTTCCTGAGAATGCAAACAAATCTCAGTTCTCCATGTTAAGTTCTGAAGTACTTCATAGACAGTCATTTAATATTTGAAGATCTACAAGATACACATATTAATTAGCTCATCTTCCCTCAAGTAGAACTGTATAAAACTGTACAAAAGCAACATAAAGTACACAATATAGTAATAATTAACAAAAAGTATCTTTAAAATATATTTACATATTTCTTATGAACAGACTCTTGTAAGCTAATGTATAATAAAAAAAAACAGTATTATTGACAAAGCCTGGGTGCTTATAATGGATACACTAGGAACCAAGTCATTAAAGTACCACATCCAGATGCTGATATGATTTTCCGTCAATTAAGAAGCCTAACCAGCATTTTGTTTTAATTTAATTTTAATAACATACTGCCTATGACATCTGGCACATAATTGCCTTATCATGTTAGTTAATTTTTCATATGTAAATGTCGATATCAAATACATAATCAAAAAATCCCTGGAAGGCTCATGCAAAAAAAATATATGTTTAATGCACCCATAGTTTCCTATGCATTATTCACAACCTTAGCAACATTGATTGCATGATTAAAGCGAGATGCTCTATTTTAGTCAATTAGGCAAGATTGTCAGGCATAAAAGCAATGAAGACCACTCAGGTGTCACAATGTTGAGTGGGAAAGTAACTGTGGTTTCCACACCACAGTAGTTATGAAATGAGCTATCAGTGACTCAGCAGTCACAGGTGACTGAGAGCCCCTTGATGATGGAAGGCACACTTCTTTTCATTCTGTCAAGATAGTGAGAGTTCAGGAATTAGGTTTATAATTGTCACATACCTCACAAATTCACCACTTATCTACCCACTGACCTATCTATATAAACACATTCTTCTATGTGTCCTTCCACATACCCTTATCCCGAAATGTAAATGTCTCCGTGGACGCTTTAGATATTTAAGAGACCATAAAAAAAACTGATTATCGATATGCTTGTCTCCCTGTATTTTGATTACAACAAGCACATTTTAAATTTTTGTCTCTTTAATCTATGTGTTTAATTATATTCAAGGCATGGGAATTAAGAATGGATATTTTCCTCCCTGCTTAACTAATAGAGATATCAAATAAAAAAATAACAGGATTGCTTAACTGAGAATTATCTCAGTCCTTTGTGTTTAGGCAAGTTTTTCCAAAGTCTGAAAGAGCTTCCATTCATGCCCGCCCCCCCACAGAAAAGATATATGTCCAATATAGAGCTAAATCAGTAGTGATTTCAAGGAACAATAACATAAATACACTAATAACCCCTTTGTTGTATATAATTGAAATTTTGCTCTTGAAAGATAGAATTAAAACCTTGACCCCAAAATTGTCTTTTATAAATCACTCCCTAAGAAGTACAGTTTAGAAACTTCTTTATAAATGTCTTTTTCATGTGACAATAATTAAAACCTTAACCCCAAACTTGTCTTCTATAAATCACTCCCTAAGAAGTACAGTTTAGAAACTTCTTAATACATGTCTTTTTTCATGAGACAATAAATAAACTGAGACAATTTATTTCATTCACTATTCCTCAATGACATATGTATGAGTTGGGAAGAATAGAACCACAGAGATCTGATACTTCAGGCAAATGTTTCACAAATAGAAAAGTCTCTATCATCCATTTGTAGTGGGTAAGTCTGATTCAAAGTTCTACATTTGGCACAGATTTTGATCAAATCACTTAGGCACTCTTATTCTTTTCCTCATATAAAACCATAAAGATAATTAAAGGTGTATTTTGCAGTGAGTTTTATATTTAAGTGGTGTCACATCACACTTAAAAGTAGACATAAAAACTAAAAAGAAAAAAATTGTACTTTAGCTGAGTAGTGGCAGCAATCAGGAGCCAGAGGCAGGTGGATTTATGAGTCCATGGCCAGCCTGGGCTGTACAGAAATAGTTCTAAAACAACCAAGGTAATTACACATGGAAACCCTGTCTCTAAAGGACAAAAAAGGTACTTGAGTACGACTAGCCCATATATTCACCTTAAAATAAATTCTTTAAAAAACTGATTATTTTAAGATTCAACAGGATAGTGACTGAATTGAATATTCATGAGACTAATAAATAACAAAGCACTAGTTTTTGATTTTAGAGATGTTTTCCATTACACTGGTTCTATAAGAAGATAATAAAATTAGTATGCTTAAAGAACTTAAATTATACCAAGATGTAGACAAAAAAAATTTTTAATCAGGTCTCCTAGTCAGTTCTGTCCTTCCAGCCACTTCCAAATAAACATAGTGAGACTCATTAATTATAAGTTCTTGGCCAAAAGCTTAGACTCATAGCTAACTAGCTTTTACATCTTAAATTATCCCCTATTTTTTATCTAGGTTCTACCATGTGATTTGCTGCCTTACATTCATATTGCATGTCCATCTCTAGTTCTATGTACATGTCCTCTCGACTTCTGAGACTCTGCTCTTCTTTTCAGCATTCTTAATGTCCAGAAAACACTGCCTAGTCATTGGTCAGTCTTTTAATGGGAATAATACATAATACAGAGCAGAAAAATATTGTCCTGCAGCACCAAGAACTTTCATTTCTAAATCCATTTCTCATGATCAGTCAAAAAGATATTAACATATAACCACTAATTTAAAGAAAATATGAATTTTAGAACATGCAGCTAAGCCCCTAGACATGTACATAAGGAGGATCAGTATATGAGGGATACAAAGTATCATAACCCTACGTAATTACTGCAATATTGCAAGCAATTACTGATTTACAATCTCTAGTCAGAAGCTATCCATGGTAGAATTTACTTCTCTTGGTCCCTTTCTGTTTCTCTATACCTTAATACTATATTCTTATATATTTTTCTTTAGTTGCTATTTCCTGATCAAAGTTTCTATGTGGTGGTCACAGGAATATATGGCAAAGATCAAGACTAATTAATCAGCCAATGAAATAGATGCTATTTCTGTTTTGGCAGAATAAATTATGTTCTGCATCTTGCATCTAATAGGTATTTAATAAGCGTTTGTTGCATAATTAGAGAAATAAAGTTATTAGGAACCAATTAGAGAGATCATTACATTTAATTGCCTTCTCCATGCTAAAAGCATATTCCTACTTCAGTATCGATCTTTTAAGTCTGTATTACAATAATCTCCAGTTCTAGGAGCCAGAAGACTTAAGGGAGTGAAGTAGATTGCACAGATGATTTTTCAAAACTGAAATATGACTCAACAGTTAAGAGCACTGACTATTTTTCCAGAGGACCTGGGTTCAATTCCCAGCATCACCGTGGTGGTTCCCAACTCTTTGTAACTCCAGGTCCACAGAATCCAAAACCCAGGACAAAATACTAATGTGCATAAAAGAAAAATTAATAATAAACTAAAATAATTTCAAATAATGGAGGGACCAACGTGACATTACTGCACCCAAAAACTTCCTTAACAAATTAAACAGTCTAGATAAGTGTCTTTATGGTACACTTTGCTCAAAAGATGAAGATTAAATGGAAATCTGACTCACCACTCCTATTTGGGGCTGCTGTGTTCTTTTGTAATTTGCCTTTAAAAGGCTACCATTTGTATTACTTTACACACAAACTTTTTTATGTAAACTAACTGCATTGCACTGGAAAGAAAGTCCACATAGCTGGATTCAATAGAAATGTTATGTTATATAAAATTATTTCTAATTTACAACTTTTCATGAGTTTTCAGCTTTATGTGATTCAGTGTCTTACGCAGTGCCCATTTTTTCATTTAGTAGAAAAAGGTGACCTTACTGAATTTTATATTCAGTAAAATAAGATGATATTACATATAAAACATACCACAAATATTTCTTAATAACTATTTGGGATCAAGGCAGAATTACCTGAAATTGATTTCAAAGCATTGCATATTTAATTGTTTAGATTACTACAAATTTATAATACAATTAGAGGCCAAAACTTTAAGTCTGTAGTATGAATAACAAAACCTAGAGTCAGATTTTGGCATTCAACCCAAACACCAGAGAAGCAGCCAAGCCACTAGAGAAGTCTTGCCTTTACCAAGGCTGGGTGACTGTAGGCTATAACAGACTAAGCCTCTCTCTCCTCTCATCTTAAATCCCCTCTAGTGCTGGGATTAAAGGCATGTGACTCCCTAGGACTGGGATTAAGGTGTGAGCCACTACCACCTGGATTTGAATCTGTATTGATCTTATATCAGTAGCCTTGAACTCAACAGAAATCCATCTGACTCTGTCTCTGTTTCCCAAATCCTGGGATTAAAGGTGTGTGCCACCATTGCCTGACTTCTAGAGGCTTAGCTTTGATGCTGGTCTTCAGGCAAGATTTGTTTGTCAAAATACAGATAATGAACCACTGCAAGTCTTTGAAAATTAAAATACATCCAATCTTTCTATGTGTCCTATATAAATATTCTATCATCTTAGTAAATTCATTAATTTCTAATTGATCATCAAATAATTACATATGTTATATGTTTTTAGGTATGAAAATCAAAGGTTTCTCTCTTCTTCAATTTAGTAAGTATTGGCATTGATCTAATACATAACAGAATTCCTATATAACTACTTGAAGTGTAGACATCAGGGTCAACCTTACAGGAATCTTGAACTCCATAGTCAGTGTGCCCATGACTTCCACATGAATTTGTCAGGAAAGTGGAAGAAATTAAGATCTGTTTTGTCCTTCCAGTGTCAATCTCCTTGCAACTGCATTAGGTGGACACAAAGAAGTACCTACTTCTCAAATTTATCTCAAAAATAAAAAAGCAGAAGTGTGGAATCAGGAGAATTCTTTCTCTTGTAAATTGAAAGTAGTGTGTTCATTTTCCTGGTGTGATCATTAACCTATCAATGGTAATAATGATGATCTTTGGTAGGTGGTCAATTACTGTGGAAAAGAAAGCACACCAGTTTATAAATATGTACTATGTAAATCCTACATTACTTGTATATAAATTTAATCAGATTGTGAGAAGGTTTTTTTTGGTATCTCTGTTCATTCAATCAGTTAGCAAATCTGTGTACTCTAGTGTATTTGACAAGCTTTTCTAGTGCAAGCAAATGACAATGGGATAAAAAATAGAAATATTTGCCAGATGTTTTTAACAGTCAACTTGACACAAAATAGGGTTACTCAGGAAGCTCAATGGGAAATTGCCTAATTAAGGTTGGGATCTTGGCATATCTGTAAGAGAAGGCCGTGATTGTTCATGCAAAAAGGCCTAACCCATAGTAGTTGGCACCATTTCTTGAACTTGACTTTGAACTATATAAGTGAAGAAATCAAGCAAGCAGCATAAATTCAATTTTTTTATTTTTCCTTTTGACTGTAGAAACTTTGTGACTATGGATTTGAACTCTTATCTTGATTTTCCTTCAATGAGCGATTATAAACTGGAACTGTGGACTGAAATAACCTTCCTCCTGTAAGTGAATTTTTTGTTATAGATGAAGGTGAAGTCTCAGTTGTAATAGAGACCCAAGTATTTTGAAGTTGCCAGGATGGTGGGATGTCTATAAAGAAGCATCATGGGTGTTAAAAAAGCAACCTGAAGAGGGAAGCTGTATGTCATGTTGGTCAAACAGGAGAGGTAGGCTGCCCAAGACAATTGAAGTCAAGAAGATGACTGAGTTCCAGATGTCAGACTTTGAGCTAAAGTATTTAGTATTTGCACATCTGGATTTTGGTTTTAATCATTTGCTATATCATAGACCTTTACTTTTGGAAATAGTATATGATTTTTTTTTATTTTATAGCTAAGAGATATTGGAATTTTAAGTATAATTTGATCTTTTAATGTGTTAAAATCATGAAAGACTTTGGACACTTTTAAATTTGGAATGTAAAATACATATACATATATGAGTATGTATGTATTTGATGTAATATATATAACAAAAGGAAATATATGTGTGTATATATATATGTATATATATATACATGCATCAAAATATTTTTCCTCACAAAATGCATCCTAATTATGCTTTTTATCTCTCCTCAGGATTCCTTCTGCTTGACATTCCATCTAGATCCACCCTTTATGCCTTTCACTAGAAAATGAACAGGTTTCTAAGAAATAATAATATTATAAAATAAGATAAAAAACCGACCCATCAGAATTGAACAAAAAAAAAAAAAAAACAGAAGGAAAGAGCCCAAGAAAAGGCACAAAAAACAAACCTCACCCATTTACACACTCCCAGGTCCCTTGAAACACTAAACTGTAAACCATAAAAAGTACACAAAGGACCTCTAAGTATGCTATTGAGTTTGTTTTCTTTTATACACCAACAGGTGGGCATGCAGTCTACTCTAAAGAGTAGATTCTTGCCCCAGAGAGACTCCCTTGGAGGAAACTAAATTTTCATTTGCCAGTGACTGTCAGTTGGAGATTGCTTCTGTGGTAGTGATGGGGATGTGTCCAGTTCTCCTTCTAACTCTTGAACTCCCTATGATGAAGAACCATAGCGGGCCGGCCCTGGGCATGCTGCCACAGACTCTGGGAGTTCATATTTGCATGTGTCATGTTGAGTTAAAGGGCTTTGTTTCCTGGTGTCCTTCATTCCTTCTAACTCTCACATTATTTCCAACTCCTTTTGTGCAGGCTTCCCTGAGCCCTAAGAGAAGGGATTTGATGAATTTAGGTATTTTCCCATTTTCTTTCAATGTCTCTCATTCTCCACATTACGTCTGATTGTGGGTGTCTGTGTATGTTTCCATCTGCTACAGGAGAAATCTTGTCTTATAATGACAGTAGAAGGCCTTGATCTATTATGTGCAAAGCTAAATGTCATTAGGAATCATTTTATTGCTATTTTTTTCCTTTTATTTAGAATAGAATTTTTATCAGATAATAAATATATCCCGATTACAATTTTCCCTACCTCTACCTCTCCCAGTTTCTCCTAACTCTCCTACAATCAAACATGACTCCCATTCAGTCTTTCATTACAAAACAAAAAGTGTATAAATGGCAAGAATATAATATAGTATAAGTGATTTAAAAGGACATAACACATTGGAGTTGAACAAAGTAAAGTCAGAAAAGGAAAGGAGCCAAGGAGAAAGCATAAGAATCAGAGACCTACTTGTTTCCACACACTCAGCAATCTCGTAAGCATTAAGCTGGAATCCACCGTATATGTGAAGAGGACATGGTAAAGAACTTTGCAGGTCCTGCCTCGAAGGGACTGAGTGTTTTAAAGTCTTTTATTTTCTAGAAAGTGTCTCGCTGTAAGTCTCTTTATTCATTCTAATCTGCTGCAGGGCAAAGCTTCTCTGCTAATGGCGGAGCAAATCACCGATGTGTAAGGATAGCATAATGTCATTAGGAGTTATTTTATTGCTAGTTATTTTTTTAAAGGCCAGTAATATTTGGTTTTACCCTAGGTCTTTGAACTATCTAGTATCTGGCTAGCAGTCAATCAAACAGTAACAGTTATAGGTTTGATGTGAAGTTGGCATTAATTTTAAGGATATTGAACATTTAAGTGTTTCTCACCCATCCTGTTTCCCTCTATTGAGAATTTTCTATTTTGATCTGTACCCCATTTTTTAAAAAATTTTCTTTTTGTTTTTGTTCTTCAAGACAGGGTTACTCTGTAGTTTTGGAGTCTATCCTGGAACTAGCTCTTGTAAACAAGGTTGGCCTTGAACTCACAGAGGTCTGACCACCTCTGCCTCCCAAGTTCTGGGATTAAAGGCATGTGCCACCAGTCTGGCTGTACCTCATTTTTAATTGAGTTATTTGTTTATTTGATATCCAATTTTTTGAGTTCTTTATATACTTTTTTTAACAGTCTTCTATCAGATGTGAAGCTGTTAAAAATATTTTCCCATTATGTAGGCTGCTGATGTTTGAATGATTGAAGGCGTAAGTCACGAACAATGCCACACCAGTTTGGAATTATGCTTAATAGGGTGGTATTTATTTAAAGAGGAAAAAACTTACAGATCACCGTCCCAGACAACAGCCCTCTGCGCAACCAGGAAGGAAGTCTAGTCACCGGTGGAGCAGGAAGTGAAGAGAGAGAGCAGAGGGAAGCAGCCACTTTTTTAAAGGGAGAGAGACCACGCCCCAATGGGCTGGTATCTCAGTAGCTATTGGTTGGAGGGGCGGAAGGACCTCCCACAACAAATGATGGTATCTTTTCCTATCTAGATGATTTTTGTTTCGTAAGATCCTCGTTGTTAACTATTCTTCTTAGGACCTATGCAAATGGTGTTCTGCTTAGAAGTTCTTTTCCTGTGCCAATGTGATCAAGGGTATTCCCCACTTTCTCTTCTATCAGGTTCAGTGTATCCAGTTTTATGTTGAGGTCTTCCACTCATTGGGAGGTGAGTTTCATGTGGGTGATATATATGGATTATTTGAATTCTTCTACATGTATGTATTCATTCAGATTGTCAAACACAATTTTTTGCGGATGTTCTTTTTTTTTTCCCCCAGTGGGTATATTTTGCTTCTTGATCAAAAATTAGTTGAATTTTTTAGGGACTTATATTATGATAATAATGTGAGACTTTAGGTAAAAGAAGTGGGAAGTTCTATGTCTTAAAGTGATCTTTTTAAACAAATAGACAAGTTGACACAATCTTGAAACATTTGGGGAGAGAGTATAATGATAAAATGACTAAATTAGGTCAGCCTATGCACATGTCTTTGGGCTTTTGCCTTGATTATTAATTAATTTAATAATATTAAACTCATCACACTTGATCCTATTCCCCGGGGTAGCACCTGAACTAAAAAGAAAATAATAATAATAATAATAATAGCGCAGCAACACATATGCCTTTATTTCTCTCTGCTCTTGGCTGTGGGTGTTATGTAACTAGTGTGTGTTCCTGCTTCAGTGTCACTTCACTGATGAGCGATAACCTGAAAGTACACTGAATAAATACTTCCTCACCTAAGTGTGTGCCCTTTTGTCAGTGTATTTGCCACAACAACAGAAGTGAAGCTCAGGCAGAATTGCCTTAAGATTTCTACTTATATACCTTAGGCAAGTTTAAGAAAATTATGTCTATCTAGAATGTTCCTGAAAATGATTGGTTAGTTTAATATTATTATGTGGAAAATGGCAGTCATTTTATAGGTTATACAACTTTGAAATGCAGTCCCAGTAATACTTCTGAAATATACCAGTTACCATTACATGAAATGTCTTTGCTTATTGCTTTAATAACTCTGATAACAGTCTACAGAAGTGTCATTCAGACCATAAATTTCACTGTGATGAGAGACGATTTTTGAGAGTACCTCAGATGTAGTGAACAGCAGACTTTATTTATTCATAATATATGGTTTATTTCCTACAATATGCCTAATCAACTTTAAACTGACGATGTAAGTTTAATTTCATGTGGTATTTCTTCATTTCAAGGGTTCACAATCATTTTGAATTGTGTTGATTGCATAATCCATAAATTTCCACATCATTTCGATGTGTTTATATATTTTATCTATTGTGTTGTCATGGAGAGACTAGTGCTTTTATGTTTTACTCAATTTTTAGAGCAGAATTTATATTTTCATATTTCAATTGATAACTAAAGACAAGCTTTATTTAAATACTATATATGAAAATTTCTCTGAGACAAATCCAATAGAGACTAAAAATCAGGTAAGTATATTGAGTAAGATATCAATTTATGTTTTATAGATTTGATTCAACTGCTTACATTATTGAGGAAAAAACTATATTCAGAAGGTTCCAGCAAAACAAATGTCATTAGTTTTGCACACAAAAATCAAACAATGGAAGAAAGCTCTGCACAAAAGATTTTCTGATTCTTAACTAGTGGCTGCCATACAAAGCATTCTTTTTCTGAACTACTCTTAATTCTTTTCCATGGCGATGTGTTTATATGTCTGATACTGGAAATTGTGCTGCATGAAACACTTATTTTGACCAATATTATATTACTCAGCATAAATATTTCATTAAATGTAGGATCAGGCTAATGACCCTTTAGTTTTAAAATTTCTCAATACTTTTTTTTCTAATACCTGTGTAATATTTATATATGGTAAATATAGAGATGTCATAATTCATTTCTTCAATGAGTACTCATGTTTCAATTTTTCTATTATAGATATTAGCATAATGAATATTTTAAGGCCCAAGTATATTATTGCCTTTTAAATGGGATATAATGAATTCATAGTGATATGTATTTTGCAGATGTTTTAAAGAATTATTCTTCTAAAAGAATTAAATGCTTCCCAAAGGTACTTATTATGAGAAATATCATTAAATCTGTATAACTATTTATATAAAATAAGCATAAATCATCTGAGATAATAAATGTTCATGTACAGTATATTCTCTTTAGCAGTTTAAGTAGAAAGGAGGAAAGTTGAATTAATTCACACACATAATTTGGTTGGTCTGAGAGCAGTAACCATAAACATGCAGTTTTGGCACAAATTAGTTAATATGTCTGATAAGTTTCCTTATCAGTTAAATCCTGAGTTCATAACACTGTAGGTGCAATGCAGTAGGTAATGATAAATATGGAGAAAGTGTGCTTTTGATATTTTCACTTATTGCTGTATCATAACATTCTCAAGGAGAAAATATTAACCTGTTTTATTGTTTTTATCCATATTAAATATAGAAAGCAATTTAACAAAAAATGGCACAGTAGAAAGTAAGAATAAAAAAACTGTCCTTCATAAGACTTTTATATTTGCCTGATGTCTTTGACCCTAGGGTTTGTCAAAATAGTGAATCATTTCATTCTTGTTAAGTTTTTAATTATTTTTGATATTGTAAAAACCATATTCATTGAATGTCTTTTGGTCATGACTTCCCCTCCCCAAACTCCTCCTAAAGCTTCCCCATCTCTCTACCCACCCAAATATATGTACCTTCTTTCAAAAATATACATATATATGATATATTGATTTCACGAAATATATATATTATAGGAAAAACAATAAAAGAAAAATCTCAAAAATGAAAATAGAAACAAAAAAAAACTAAAGACAAGTAAGACCTAGAATGATAAAACAAAGAAAATAAAGAAAGATTCATTAAAAACATTAAGTTCACTTTGTGTTGATCAAGTATTTGGGGGCATGGGATGTGGGAACTGTCTTCATGTGACTGGTATACTTAGTGAGACTCTTGATTTTCCCTTTGCCATTGGATATCATTTGCAAACAGATTCTTAATTTGGTATGTGACTCTATGACTCTGTCACTGTCTCAGTGTTTGGGACCTGTCTGGCTTGAAACTGCTCAGTTCATGTGTATGCTGCCACAGAATCTGTGAGTTCATATAGGCATCAATCCTGTCCTTTCCGGAGGACACTTTTTCCTTGGAGTCATCCATCACCTCTAGCTCTTGCTGTCTTTGGGCCTCCTTTTTGGCACAGATCTCAGAGCTTAGGGAGATGGTACGATGAAGACATTGGACTGAGTACTTCACAGTCTCTCTCTGTTTCTCATTATCAAGTTATGGGTCTCTAGTTTAACCATTCTTAGCACAGGTGCAGCAGTTCAAATTTTTACCCAGAGATCAGCATTTTCCCTCTTGTGTTCATTTGTGAAAAGTAATGAAGAAAACAAATATCCATATATTGCCTGAGATAATTGCTGGAAAGACTGAGTATAAGATACTAGATAGATGATATTAGATAGAACTCCCTGTAACAGAGGAATAGAAAGAAGCGAAGGACTTAAATATCTCGGTCTTTCTTTGAGGGAATAAATAAAAGCTAAGAATATGGAATCCTCCTTCTTTCTAGTCCTTATGATTTATGAGTGTAATAAAACCTGATGACTCAAAAGCACACATTGTTTTTCTGTGGGATATGAATCACCTCAGCACAGTCAAATGTCTGGCCTTTGTAACAACAAAGTGTTTCACAACCAGTGGTTTTATTTCTGCCATCATTTTCTCACAAAAAGAATATTTGTCCTCCTAAGTCCATCCCAAGACCATAAGAAACATACATTATATTTTAAACATCATAAAGAAATGAGCCTGCTCTAGATACAGAAGGGAAATGAGAAGAAACATGCAGGCTAAGAGAGATCTCTTTTAAGAGCCATGTGCTGGACGTTGCTACTTTTCTGGTAACAAGGATGTTTGGGGCCAGTTTCTTGACTTTCATCATCTTATCCATAAAAATTGAGATGATTACACAAAACGACTTCAAAGAATTTTCATTCTAGAACATATTTCAACCTCTTAAGTCATATTAGTCAAATAGGTGAGAAAAGCAGATGCATCATATCGGGAATGTGGAAAGAAACTAAAGAATATGCAGGATTCAGAAATGACTTGTGAAAGAACTCACATTAAACACAAAAAATCTAGTAATGGCATAATTCAAACATTTGATTTACCGATCATTTCAATTCATACTCTTTTCATTGCTGTCTTTTCCAACATCCTTATCTTGTCTGTTTCCTTGGAACTATTCACAAGACTTTAGTGGATTTTAAAATGTGTTTATAGGTGTGTGTGCGTGTGTGTGTGTGTGTATGTGTGTGTGTGTTTATGGGGGGATGGTAGGCATGTATGTAAAACCAAAACAAACTAATAAACTGACTTTCACTATTTTTGCTGTCCTGAAGTTGGTACAGAAATCTGTCCTTAAAGGCTTCATGAAGATCAAAACTAAAACAAATTAGAAATTGTCAGCTGTCTATTCCATAATTCCCAAATGTGACTGAAAGTAGAAAAGACTTCAGAAAAGTAAGTGACACTGGATAAACAATAAATGGAAAAAAATTAAAGAATAATGGGAAGGGAAAGAAGGTAAGAAGGGACATGCTTTTAAGGAATAGAATCATGGTGACCTCTATTTGTTGTAGAGAAGATCTTGGTTTGGGGTGGAAGCTAAACTTAACTGTGTAAGATTTAAAATGCAGTAAAAAATTCTGTTGGTGGAGCAAGGTGACATAATAGATCCTTTCCTAAGACTCCATGACTTCACTAGCCATGAAAAATTACCTAGGTTTATAGTACAAGGGAAGATTTCCCATGTTAAGTGCGCCTTAAGTTGAATTAGATAGCTCTTGGGTACCACCACTGACTGCCACGTATTTCACCTTTAAAGTCATCCTGCTTGTGGTTCACAGGTGTTGCAGGGGACAGAATTATGCATTGGTTGTCTCCTGCGAGAGCTTGCAGAATACTTCCTCGTATCATGAATAGTAGAATACAGCAAAGAGGCTTTTGGGTTCCATCTAGGCTGAATCATCTGAGTCTCCTCTCCTAAGTGTGGATAGTCTTGATCAGTATTATCTTTTATAGATTTGTCTTTCAGAAAATAAAATAGCCGGGCGATGGAGGCGCACGCCTTTAATCCCAGCACTCGGGAGGCAGAGGCAGGCGGATCTCTGTGAGTTAGAGACCAGCCTGGTCTACAGAGCTAGTTCCAGGACAGGCTCCAAAGCCACAGAGAAACCCTGTCTCGAAAAAACAAAACAAAACAACAACAACAAAAAAAAAAAAACAAAAAAAAGAAAGAAAGAAAGAAAAGAAAAGAAATGTAAAATATTACAGAGACCAACAGGTTTTATAAAACACAATCCAGTCTCCACTTGGAAAACTGATACATTTCCATCAATGCTTGAGTGACAGAAAGCAAAGTCAATCCAAAGCAGTATTTGGATAAAATAAGTAAGACAATGGAAACTGAAAGAACACCAACTAATGGAAATATCAGAAATATTGCAATAATTTATTATTTCTTCTAGAATACATTCCCTTATATCAATTTTTTAAAAAAAATAATATAACATAAGTGAATTTTTTCTCTCATGAAAGGTCTGTTTTCATTCCAGCTCCTTAGTGATCTTCAGCCTTGCCTGATACAAACAGAGTAGCAATGAGTTTGTGCCAAGCTCAGACCCACACGCCGTCTCCCATTACTTGCCTTTCTGTTTTCCTTCGTTTTCATACTCTTTCTTTGCAGCTGCCTGATGTTTTCCCCTTTCTTTGAAATTTTAAGGATCCAAAAGAACACAGGTTTCAGATAGCAGGGATTGACGTTAAAAATAGCAACAGGAGCTTTAAGAAAGCTCCCATGTTTTTTACCTGTAAATTCTTTTTGTTTTTTTTTTTTTTTCTGTTCTTAAGAAATATGTTCCTTCTCCAGATTTTTCTCCTAGGAGTCACCGTATCAGAGGACATGAGTAAAGATCTGTGACAAGTAGTCACATATATTCCTAAATATAAAGATAATTACAGATTGCATCCACCAGTTTGTTACAGAAAGTCTGATTATTCCCAGTGTTAAATGGTATACTAAGATTATATTAACATGCTTTGACCTCTGTAATAAATTATCACGGTCAAAAAACTTATTCTTTCCTTGTTCTGAAGTCTGAAATTCTATACCTTGTTGTACTGGGACAGAATGAAGATGCTGGCAGAGGCATGCACTCTCCATTACTATGGAAGAATCAATTACTCAATTCTTGCTATCTTACTTGGTTTGAAGCCCCATAGGGATAATATCTGATTCTCTACACTGTTGTCTACTTCTGTATCTGCAAAATCCTCCCTTTACTCCAGACTTGAAACCATCATTAAAATCTATCATTAATACAAAACTATCATTAAAACTGTGTTCTCACAGTCCCATACATAATATGCCATTGTGATATCCAATATGTATTTGAGCATAAGCATAGTTTTGAAAAATTATTGCAGAAAAGGTTATAAAACAAGTAAAAATAGGTTCAAGAACAATTAATGATATTGTAGCCAAAAAAATGAGACTATTTAAATACTTGCCAAGAAAAGAAAAAAATGTTTTGTTTAAACTTTAATAAATCACTGAAAGGAATAAAATTATTTAACACATTTACCTTTTTGCTAATAAAAGGCAGATATTTGTAATTAATGAATACTATCACATATAAAGAGTAAACTAAAAAAATAAATGTATTTATTTGCAACATTATTATTAGAAGTGTAACAGGAAAACATGCTAAATAGAGACTCTATTTTAATTATTTTACCAAATATTTTAAATAATTAAATGTTTACTCAATCTACACTGTTATCTAAAGTCATAAAAACACATTTTAACCAATAGCTACAGTATAAAATACTAGCAGTAGGTTAGAGTAAGAAGAGAGTGAGTCATTGACTCTGAAATGTAGCTTCCTTGCTAATATTGTCATTAATCCCAATTCATTTGGAAAGGATTCACAAGCAACTACTGGGCTATATTTTTCACCATAGGAGAAATAATTTTCCTCATTTTTTATTCTTATATCTTGTAAAGTAGAATAATCAAAAATCTTACATAACTTAGAAATACAGTCAGTTTCTCTAAAGAGAACGGTGTAGGAAAGGTCATATTTTACAAGTTTTGTTAAGTTATTTTCTGTTTCAAGTGAACACTGAAGGAAGGCAATGGAAGGGAATCACAGTCTATGCTAGTAGGCATCACATTTCTATGGTTAAATAATAAAGAAAGGCTGTTGAAAATTAGTTGATTTGGACAGCTGAATTTTAAAATCAGAAGCTGAATTGCTAGTGACATTTTTGGTCTTCCGTAGTGCACACTGATAGGGCCTGACCTTACATTCTTTACACATACACCCTGCAGCACTAAGTAGGAGACACTAGCATTTTTACTTAAAAAATATATTTCCTCTAATAATATCCTTTATTTTCAAATTATAAGTAAAGAAAGTGTAGAAGCAACTGTTCCCTGATGATATTTAATTGCTCTAGTTGGTTTTTGCATACATGACTGTGAGAATTTTAAAATAAAATTTGACAATTGTTACGAAATACTACACAGCACAACATGAGTGGAAAACAGTAGAGTCTCTAACCCAGAGTAATAGGAATAGCTCATCAGGAAAATACACGCATTCAAAACACAGAGTCTGAGATTTGTGTTAACTAGAAAATAGCACAAATACATTAATGTGGGTTCCACATATTTTGAAAATTTTTGCAGTAAATTTTGAAACTCAAACATGCTAAAGTGTACTTCCTTCTCATTCTCTTCTCCAAATTCCAGTCATGTTACCTATGTTCTCTCTTTTCTTGTAAGAGAGCCACCATGTTTTCCTAGAGTTTGTCTTTTCTGAGACAAATTGCAAGCTTGTGGTAACAGCTTTACCTCAAACACAATCTATCAATCCATACTATTATAGAAAAATTAAATGATACTTAATGAAACTTGATGCATAAGGTGGTGAGATTTCAGTTAACTATTTCTACCTTATGTATCTGTGAGAACATATGAAATGAGAGAACCGAGTTAAGGGGTGAACACAAGTGAAGAGCATTTAAAATGGATTAGAAGAAATAAGTGTGATGAGGTCGTTTGTGACGTGCGTGAGGGGCACATGGCATAAGGAAATGAAAAGAAAACTTATGAGAACAAAAATAAAATGTATAGGGAATTATAAAGACAGAGCAAGTATCAAAGCATGATAGTCAAATATATCTACAGCTACAGACAAAAGAAGCTGGTAATACCAGCTGGACAAAGATGAGCTCTCAGTGTGAGACTATAAGACAATAAAGGGAAAAGGTACAAATCCAAAGATTTGGACGTAATGCACGCTAGAACACAATGGCTCTTTCTGAAATGAAAGGTTCTTTCTTTCCTGTGAATAAAACAGTAAGATATGGATATGGTGTTCTGTGCTAGGTATTTAAATGTTCATTCTGAATGCTATCAGAATAATACAGAATGGCTATGAGTTCTGTGATGAAACAGGCTTTTAAAAGACCTATCAAGCATTTGTTTAATGAGCAGAACATACCAAACTATAACAGAACACATCGAGTTCCTGTAGAGTTCTGTTTTGTAAGATTACATCTGAAGACTTCATTGATCTAAAATTAAGTCTAAGCCAGACCTCAGCATTCTTTCTCTTGAATTTCATAGACTACTATAGAGGGCAAATTAGTGACACATTGTCATTTGTGTCTGAGGAAGTAACTAAGGCAGGTATATCATTTAAATTACTTTAGCTATTTTATATCTCTTCCTGTGTAACTATAAAGCTGAAAATGAAAGATTCATAATACCATTCATCCATAAGAGTCGGGAGCTAGAATTATGTCTTACATATTGACATTTTAAAGTATGAGTTTTACAATATTTCAAAATAATTTTATGGAAACATTATCTATAGAAATGTTTTTGTAAAATTTTTGTATTAAGTAATACACATTATCCTCATTCAGTTATACTGTCTCTTAGCTTAAGTTTTATTTTAGTTTTTAATTTATTTTATTTTCTTAAAAAGAAAACAAACTATACCCCATCCCACATACCAGTCCTAGTTCCCTGTCCCCCACTCCAGTTAGCTACCCTCATCTCCCCCACCCCATCCATTCCTCAGAGAAAATAAGCACACTGGGCTGGGGAAGGTTCAAGGCTTTTCCCACTATATCCAGGCTGAGCAAGGTATCCATCCAAAGAGAACAGGTTCCCCAAATGCCAGTACAAGCATTAGGGACAAGTCTCAGTGCTGCCGCCAGTGGCCCCACAGTCTGCCCCAGCCATACAACTGTTACCCACATTCAGAGGGACTAGTTTTGATTCATGCTGGTTCCTTTCCTGTAGCTAGAGTTGGTGAGCTCCTATTTGCTAAGGTAAACTGTTTTAGTGGGTGTCCCCATTATGGGCATATTTTGCTCATATTCTCACTCCTTGCACTTTTCAAAGCTCAGCCCAGTGCTCTGCTGTGGGTCTCTGCCTCTCCTTCTATTAGCTTCTGGATGAAGGTTCTATGGTGGCATTTAAGATATTCATCAGTCTGACTACAGAGCAATGCCAGTTCAGACATTCTCTCCTCCATTGCTAGGGTCTTAGTCTGGGTCATCTTTGTGGATTTCTGAGAATTTCTCTAGTGCCAAGTTTCTTGCTAGTTCCATAATGGCTCCCTCAGTCAAAATATCTCTTTTCTTGTTCTCATCTCTGTTCTTCCTCCACATCGACTATTCTGCTTCCTCAAGTTCTCCCTCCCCCTCCCTTCCTTCTCCCCTTCCATCCTCCCTTCTCTGCCAGCCTCCATGCTCCCAATTTTGTTGGGAGATCTTGTCTATTACCCCATTCCAGGTGGATCTATATATGTTTTTCTTAGGGTTCACCTTGTTACTTCGCTTCCCTAGCATCATAAACTATAGGCTCAATATCCTTTGCTTTACAGCTAGTATCCACTTATGAAAGAAAGTATCTTTAATGAATGGTGCTGGCATTACTGGATGTAAACCTGTAGAAGAATAAAAGTAGATCCATATCCATCCCCATGCACAAAACTCAAGACCAAATGGATTTAAGACTTCAATATAAATCCAACTACACTGAACCTAATAGAAGAGACAGTGGGAAGTAACCTTCAATGCAAGGGCACAGGAGACTACTTTCTAAATTTAACACCAATAGCACAGACACTGAGAGTAACAATAAATAAATGGGACCTCCTGAAACTGAGAAGCTTCTGTAGAGCGAAGGACACAGTAAATAAGACAAAAATGGCAGGGTACTGAATGAGAAAAGATCTTCACTAACCCCACATCAGACAGAGGACTGATTTCCAAAATATATAAAGAACTCAAGAAACTAGACATCAAAATTCCAAATAACCCAATTAAAAAATCGGGTAGAGAAATAAACAGAGAGTTCTCAACAGAAGAATCTCAAATTTCCAAAAGATGCTTAAGGAAATTTTCAACATCCTTAGAAACTGTGCTGCCACTGGGACCATACTAAGCTGAGTGGCCTGCTGTGTTACCTGGGATTATGGTGTCATCTGAGCCATTGATGCTGCTGGGACCATGTTTGGGTCTGTAACTCCACTGTACCAAATGTCTTTGTTGCTGTCTGTGGTTCCTGGTGTCTTCAAGGGCACTATCAATGCCGTGTATCTGGGCTGCCTCCTAGGACTATGTTGGTGTCCAAGGACCACGTCTTTGACGGGATCATGCGAATTTGTGTGAACTATACTGACACCTGGTTCCCTGCTGATATCTGAGTTCAGGCTGCTAATGTGTTGACAGCAACCATGTCTGGGCCTGTGGTTCTACCACAGCCGGGATCTCTGTTGATGATCATGGCCTATGGTGACTCCACAGGCTACATGAATGCCTGGGATCTAGGTCACAACCTGTGGCCATGTTGGTGCCTGAGGGCTGTGCTGCCATGAGGGCCATACTGATATGGGTGGCCCATGCAGCAACGCAGGTCTGTGGTGTCATCCATGCCCGAAATGCTGCTCGGGGCCTTGTCTGGGTCAATGTTACTGCTGTACCTATTGTCTGTGATGAAATCCATGACCAATGTTGCCACAGAGCTCATAGGAACCACACATATTGAAATCAAATGGCCGTGCAGAACCAGCCCTGTTCCTCCCTGCCCCTGGGCTAGCTGGCTCCACAGAAAAAGACGGAAGAGCAGACGCCCACTCAGCTGAGATGGTTCCACTCCTTTACATGGGCATAGGAGAAGTGGCCCTGGAGGATATTGTCCTAGGAAAGCTGCTCTGCAACTTGTCTGAAAGGTTAGTCCCAGTGGCCCTGACCGAAGAAATCAGCTACGACCCAGACCTACATCTTAGGCCTTGGATTGGCCCACCCTAAGATTTATCCTTCTATTCCTGCTGGAGGACACAAAGGTACAGCAGAACAACAACCACAGAAACTCCATGACTCAGAGAAACAGTAGTATATCCACAAGGAGTTTTGGTGAGAGTCCAGTTATAATGGTGTGCCAGAATCCTTGAACCAGACCAAAGACTCATTGCAATAAACATTGTTTGGGCGTGGCTTGTTGGACAAAACATAAGTGAAGTAACAGCTGCTGAAGCCAGTAGGAAGAAGAGTTGTTGGAAAGACAGAAAAGCATGGTACCCATTCAAAGAGAATAGGTTCCTAAAAATTCAGTACAAGCAGTAGGGGTAAATCCTGGTGCCATTGCAAGTGGTCCACAGTCTGCCTCAGCCATGCAACTGTCAACCACATGCAGAGGGACTAATTTGGTCCTATGCTTGTTCCATCCCAGTACAGCTCATGTTTGTGAGCTCCCATTAGCTCAGGTAGACTGTTTCAGTGGATGTATCCATCATGGTTTTGACCCCTTTGCTCATATTATCAAAAGGTATTATTTTCATTTTGGGTTTGTGTGTGTGTGTGTGTGTGTGTGTGTGTGTATTAATTGATTTGTAGGAGTTCTTTAGGGGAGAATGCTGCAGAGGGGAGGGGAGGATATGGAAGGACTGGGAAATGAGTAGCATTGGAGTACGTGAGGTGAAATTTCAAAAAATCACTAAAAAATTGTGCTGTATAAAGTCCTTTCTTCATAAATATGACAGTATTGTGTATTACTAGAAACAGAGAAAATAGTTAATGTAAGTTGCATGAAGTAATTGAGGTTAAAGAAAGCCTATTGGTATTTTAGCATAGTTGAACAATGAAATGAATAAACCATGTTAAAATATATATCACAGAAGCAGTATATTTCTCCGCGAATGTGAAGGAGAGAACAAACTATACTTTATGGAGAGTCTGATATATTTTAAGAGTTTAAAAGCTTGTATTTTATGCAAATCAAAGCTATTTTTAAGTATGTTTAGCTACATATTTCTTTTTTATTGATTTTTATTGTGCTCTACATTTTTCTCTGTTCTCCTCCCTGCTTCTCCCCTCCCCTCTTCAACCTTCCCCCAAGGTCACCATGCTCCCAATTTAATCAGGAGATCTTGTCTTTTTCTACTTCCCATGTAGATTAGATCTATGTAAGTCTCTCATAGTGTCCTCATTGTTGTCTAAGTTCTCTAGGATTGTGGTTTTTAGGCTGGTTTTCTTTGCTTTATGTTTAAAATACCACCTATGATTAAGTACATATAATAATTATCTTTCTCTGTTTGGGTTACCTCACTCAAAATAATGCTTTCTCTCTCCATCCATTTTCCTGCAAAATTCAAGATATCATTACTTTTTTTCTGCTGTGTAGTACTCCATTGTGTAAATGTACCACATTTTCCTTATCCATTCCTCAGTCGAGGGGCATTTAGGTTGTTTCCAGGTTCTGGCTATGACAAACAAAGCTGCTATGAACATAGTTGAGCATATGTCCTTGTGACATGATTGAGCATCCTTTTGATATATTCTCAGAAGATGCATTACTGGGTCTTGAGGAAGGTTGTTTCTTAATTTTCTGAGAAATCGCCACACTGAAATCCAAAGGGGCTGTACCAGCTTGCATTCCTACCAGCAATGCAGGAGTGTTCCCTTTTACCCCACAACCTCTCCAGCATAAGTTTTCATCAGTGTTTTTGATCTTGGCCATTCTTACAGGAGTAAGATGAAATCTGAGTTGTTCAAAGCTATTTTCTTTTTTTTTTTTTTTGTGGAGACATAATAGATATATATTTATAAAATTGAATAGTAAAATGTCCATGTAACCCTAAAGAAGAAAAGCATAACTATGAAAATATTAATACTATACTAAATATAAATGGTTTAAACATACCAATTAAAAATTATAGCTTATCTGAGTGGATGAAGTTTGTGACCTTTAATAAAGATGTAAAAACATGTTTTCTTAAGATGAATCACCACCTTAATTTTTTCAAACACTAAACCAATAGAAGACAGAAAACACCCATTGTTGTTTGCAGGAATGTGTGAGGGATGTTAATACAATCCTAGAGTAATTAATTATATTATTAATGACTTGGTAAAGGCATACTATAGTCAGTGACGGATAATCAATGAACCAGCTCCCAATTTTGTCTTCTCAGTTCTGCACATGCTATGGTACACATGTGCCCATATCTATACACACAGTAATAATAAAATTTTTAAATAATAAAAATCTTCCAAAGGAATAGCTGGACAAATTTAGGAAACAAATGTAAGTATATGTAATAATGTAAATATTCATTCCAGTCCATTACTGATGTAAAAGTATAAAACTCTGATAAGTTAAATAGCAAAATCATCACTGCATACATACCTAATTCAACCAGACATCTATCTGTATGTGTGTTCATCCATCTACCATACCACCCATTTAACAATTAAATTTTTACTAAGTACCCAATTATACAGATTCTACAGAAATGCATCAAAGTCTTAGAGGAAGAAATGATTAAATTATCTTAGCAGATATTATACAACACATAGTTATGCAGTATTTGCTCAGAAAATAATTATTATTTTATTACAAAAATTATAATATCAGACCATTACTCTACACTCAGATCCTTCTACTTCTTCTTAAAACTACAGTACCAACAGCTGTCTCTTACAATGGCTGAATAATTTCTTTTTCTACCAATCTATTTCAAACTCTTCTCTCAACATCCAGCCAATTCATGGTCTTAAGCACATTTCTTCTGCAAACAGACAGAATAAACTCTACTTGTGTTGCTTCTCTTTGAAATTCATTGCCTTTTCATGTTTTCTTTCACTTTTAAAACTCATAACACAGTTTTCTGCAGCTGACATATTGATTGAGATCTTGGATCTTGCAATCTTTCTAAAGGCAGTACCTTTGATGTAGTTAGTCATATTTTTCTAACAATGGTCTCAGATGGTGTGATTCATCCCTCACATTTTGATTGAACAAATGGAACATACAAGAATAATCTCATCTTTTTGACTCACAAATCTAAAAGTATGTGTGAGGGTAAAAATGGGTGGAGAGAAAAACTAAAGCCTCTGATTGTGCATACAAGATATAAGTTCAAATCTCTGAAACTGTTTGAAGAATAGGATGGATTTATTAGGGGAAATTCAGCATAGCAACTTGAGACTGTTGACTAGAGGGTATTAAGACTTCAGTGAGGTAAATGTAGAATTAAAAGAGAAGAATCTCCTCCTTTTAAAAGAGACAAAGCTGTGCACTCCAAAATAACTAAGCATATTCTTTTTGACATAGCAAAGCACCAACACAAATGAACTCACAGTGGTTGGAGCACTGTACGAAAGTATGTATTTTTATTCTAAAGTTGATCATCCAGAATCATCTGGGAAGCGGTGAACACATTTAAGAAAATTCCTCCTAAAGAATATATTGTAGGAAAAATCTATAGAACATTTTCCTGATTAATGATTGATATGGGAGTGCTCAGTTGACTAGAGACAAGTGCCACTCCTGTGTTATGGTCCTGGATTGGGTAAGAAAGAAGGCTAAGCAAGTCCAGGGAAGTAAGTATGTACAATGTGTTCGTTCATGGCTTCTTATTTCATTTATGCCTCCAGGTTCCTTACTTTAGTTTCTTTCCTGAATTCACTTCATGCTAGATTATAAATTATAAAATGAAATTAACCATTTCTTTCATATGTTGCTTTTGATAATGGTGTTTTATAGACAACAATCCCTAATCCTTAGAAAGGCCAACTCAGATCAAATTCCAACATTGAGGCAGAAGTTGTGCCCATAAGCCAACCCCTAGATATGGATGGTTTTCAATTATTAGCTGTTAAAAAAAAATACAAAAATATGATCTTCTCTAGTAGTGTATGCTGTAGCAATTAGACCTCTTTCTCTAGAGGAAAATGATGCATCTGAGAATTTTTATGGAACACAAATTCATCTTGAAGGATATTTTTGTAAAGGTCCAAAGTTGAGTGAGTAGTGAAAGAATAGTTGGAAAGAGTTTGGGAATGAATATGGTCATAACATATTGTACAGAAATTACCAAAAACTAATAAAATTTTATAGTGGAAAAAACTAATTAAGCATAAACTATTCATTGAAGGAATACAAATCATGCTCTTTAGCAGTGAGGCAGCGAATGCAGATGGTTTATATGGAAGAGATTCAAAGGACTAAACAGAACATCATGGAAAACTTATAAACTGACTATTCCAATGCTATAAAACCATTCTACTGGGAATGCATAATACAACATTTCATAGTTGTTTAAAAGCTAGTGCTGGTCTGTTTAAGCAATTGTTGAGTTAAATTAGTCTTGTTTCATAGATATGAAATACAAATCTGCGAAATGTTTGCTTTTTGATTCACCCAAGAAAGAATAATCAGTATCAATAAAGACATGAACATTTACTACTTGCCTTCAAGTTAGAAGATCAATATTTTATCAGATCATTTTATGTACAAAGACATCACTTAAAATCCATAATGTGGGGTAAGGGAATAATCAAAATAAATGAATCAGTACTTAGAATACTAAGGTTGTCTGGCATATTGAATAAATATTTTGCTACTTTTTGGTAATAAAATTCAAATATTTATACTAAAATTGATTTTCTGTGTATATCACATTATAAAAGAAAATAACTTGACAACAACAAAAAGAATATAAGGAATTTTCTTAAGATACAGCTTAGATACATAATTAAAATGAAGTAAAAATCATGAGTCATTTCAGAAATAGTGTGACACCATCTGTGAGAAATACAAAAGATGATGATTAGCATGCATTATTTACTTGTTTGAGAGTTGCATTTCCTTGTGTGGTGTGATATATTTAGTACAGAAAAATGTTTAAAACATTTTTATAAATATTTAAATCTTAAATCCACTGAACAAAACATTCTACATTAAATGTTCTCATTCCTGTTACAAGGTAAAATTAAATAATAACCTGTTAATATATACACAGCCACACCTACAGACACACACACACACAAACACACACACATATATATACATGATATGAATCTATAGAGATAGATACATATGTATATCATGTATATATGCATACATTTTCATCATGTATGCATACATTAGATGTCACAGTGATGTAATCTCAACATTAAGACTCTTGGCCAAAAATTATTGATTCATAAAACAACAATAACAGTACCTTTTTTAATATTTATTTTCTGTCTTGCATAGGATTTTTCATACATATATGATGTGGGATTCCCCTCTGTATGCTGTATGCTGTGGATACCGTTGGCTAATAAAGAAACTGTATTGGTCTGATAGGGTGGAACAGAGCAAGGTGGGGAAAACTAAACTGAATGCTGGCAGAAAGAAGGGTGGAGTCAGGGAGAAGCCATTTAGCCACTGCTGGAGAAAAACGTTCTAAAATTTTGCTGGTAGGACACGACCTCATGGTGATAGCAGATTAATGGAGATGGGTTAAATGAAGATGTAAGAGTTAGCAAATAGGAAAATAGAGCTAATGAGCCAAGCAGTGATTTAATTAATACATTTTCTGTGTGATTATTTTGGGAGTCTGGGCAGCTGGGAAATGAACAAGTGGCCTCCATACAACAAATTGGTACTCAAACATGGTTGACTAAATCTACATAAAACCTGAGAAAGTTTAAAAAGATACTAGACACAAATGAACAGAGTTAAGCATGGTTTGGTAGTGGTGTTTTCTTAAGTGGGCTTTGTCTGCGAGAAGCAAGCAGATGCATGGCTCCTTTAAAAGAGTTTTTTATGATTCAGTGGTAGCAGAAAAAGGCCATGCTGTTTTGGAACTGCAGCATTTTGGAAAGAGGAAATGGAAACTGCAGTCAGGATGTAAAATATTTAAATAAATAAATTTATATAAAAAAAGAAGTGGATTGCATGTCCAGCAGTAGATGGTCAACAAAAAATAAGTTCAATGGCATCTTTGGAGGTTTCTTGTCTCATAATGTCATGTCAAGCCTACTTTTTAATATTATCATTGTTTTATTTTTATTATCTTTTTATATAAGATATATATATACACACATACATACACATGTACAATATATACATACACAATATAATATATATTCTTTCTTTTTTTACCCCACAAATTCTTTGTGTGTGTGTGTATACACACACACACACACACACACATATATATATATATATATGTATATATATATATATATATATAGGCTTACAGTTTAGTGTTTTTATTGGATTCCTGAGTATGTAAATCAGTGAGTTTCTGATTCTTGGGCCTTCTCTTGGTTTCTTTTCCTTCTGTTAGTTTGTCTTGTCAAATGTGACAGTTTTGTTTTATCTTATTGTATTTTTTTATTATTATCCCATAGTAACCTATTGGTTTTCTAGTGAGAGATAGAAAGGGGGTGGATATGGATGGAAGATGGGGGGAGGAACTGGAAGAAACAGAAGGATGGAGAACTGCAATTAGAATATATTATGTGAAAAAGAAAATCTATTTTCAATAAAATAATAATAAAAAATGTATCTGATAAAATTTTTTCTGTCTAGCTTCCATTATTATGCACATCTCTGATGTTTTCATCCATCGATGGTCATATTTCTCTTAAGAAGCAAGACAAATAAAAAGAACAACCCTGTTCTCTTTTCAAGTTTCTTTGACTTCCATGCAGGAATATTCCCTACAACATCACTCATCACTCTTTTTTTTTGTGATTTTTATTGACATATACATTTTTTTCTGATCCCCTCTCTGACTCTCCTCTCCCCTTCAACCTTTCCCAAAGGTCCCAATGTTCCCAATTTACTCAGGATATCTTGTCTTTTCTACTTCCCTGTAGATTAGATCTATGTATGTCTCTCTTAATCTCTTAGTGTCCTCATTATTGACTAAGTTCTCTGGTATTGTGATTTGTCACTGTTTTTTTTCTTTATGCTATTTTGAAACCATTTGAAGGTTTCAGTTGTTTTGGAGTCTACTATTCACTTCTGTAATCTTTACTGCTATTCAGTGAGTTTGACTGTCGGACCACAGGCAAATTAAACAAGAGGTGGAAATGATTAGACAGAAAAAATTTTATCCCCTTATTTTATAAAGAATTACGCCTGAGAAAGAATATTTAAAAATAAGAAAATCTTGGAAAATTTGGCTACATGGGAGCATGAGAATGCTTCAACAGAATTATAGATGTCCAGTTATCAATGAAAGAGGACTGGAGAAATCTTGAAGCAGGTCTATGGAGACAGTGTTGCAACCGACCTGAAGAGGTCATAAAATTTTATTTTTTAAATGCCTCCCACTTCTGTATAGAAGAAAAGAAAAAAAAAAAACAAATTTAGAACTTGACAAAGGCATCAAAGCATACCGTTTGAGTGCACTCAAACTGAACCAAGTAAACAAAGCAAACTGAGCAATTTAGTAGGAGCAATGGTGATCTTCAAATACGAAAAGCCAGGGTCATTTATTGACTTGAACTGTTATCATTGCTCTCTCAGACATTTCAAAATGGCATGTCAATGGGAGGCTCAGGGCAGTTCAGTCAACTTTGCTCTCTTTGTTGGAGAGACATACTGGACAATAAATATCATTAGTAAACCCGGTAGTCTCAGCGATAAATAAAAAGGTCAGGCCAATTCTGCTCTCCTACGTGCAGCCTGCTTTGGGAAGCTAATGGATGCTTAAAGCAGCTGGTTTTCATAATTGTTGTAGAAACTGAAATAAAAGTATGATCTTGACAGATTCTCATGTTGACCCCAAATTATTCAGAAATGTGGCAGGTTACTGAAATGCAATGACCTAGGATGAGCACTCACCAATCAGGTGAGTATTTATTGCTCTTTAATTTGAAGAAATCTAATAATAAGTAGTCGCCAATAATAAAAATATCAATAGATACTAGAAAGCAGTGCTGTAGCATCTTTAAAGTGCTGAAGAAGCCAGTATTGTCTTTATACAATAATCAGATGAAAGCTGAATAAACCTCCAGATTATTTCATAGATGTCATATTTGCTATGTCAATCCATCAGTGCAAATTTAAATAAGGAAATTATATATATATATAGTAGCATGGATGAAGCTGGAAGACAGTGTGTAATACTAATTGTGAAAATTGAATTTGAAAAGGTGAATCTGTGAAGATCTATGGTAGAAAACAGCACTTTGTGTTTTTATTCTGTATGTAAAGGCTTATGTTGACAGATCACATGCTATACTTTATTACTAGAATTTAAAAAAAACTGTGGTTTTTCATGAATATTTTAAAAATAATTTTTATATGTTGCCATTGTTCTAACAAACGTAAATACTCCTAGTGGAGTTAGGCCCACAGTTAAGCAATAATCTCTACAAGAATCCTTAATGGCTACTACAATGTGTGAATTCTTTTCTACCTCATATTTATTGTATCTTATTAACTTCCCCCCTCCTTTGCTGCTCTGTTGACTATGGGAATTGCTCAAGTTAGTCCCCCTGGGATGGGCATTGTTACTCTATGGCAAGCTTCAACTATTTTCTGGAGTTCTCTCTATGTTGCTGATTTAGGTCTTGCATGAGTTCCTTGATTTCTTCCATGACACCCACTGAAAAACCACATCTACTTTCAATAGTTGTAGGTTTGATATCCGTGCTTCTTTCCCATTTACATCTTAATGGAAACGTGTGAGATATCCCTAGATCTCACTTATTCCTCTTAACCATTTTACATTTTATTTAATTTATTTATTTATTTATTTATTTATTTATTATCTTCTGTGTGTGTGTGTGTGTGTGTGCACATATTTTCTATTAAAATTTCACTTTTTAGCCAGAACTTGCCTGGAACTCACTATGAATACTATATTGGCCCCAAACTCATGGTGATATACCTAACTCAGAATTATAAGAACTAGAATAACAGCAACCACTGTTCCAGGCTTAAATCTGTAATTTTGGGCACATTTCTCTATCATCATTTTTGTATAACTATTCAATGTAAATAAAAAGTTATTGATATCTCTTTAGATTACTCCCTTGAATATATTAAACACTAAAAGCAGCAAAGGAAAAAGGTCAAGTAACATATAAAGGTAAACCTATCAGAATTACACCTGACTTCTCTATGGAAACCATGAAAGCCAGAAGGTCTTGGATAGATGTGCTGTAGAAACGAAGAAACCATGGATGCAAGCCCAGACTGCTTTACCCAGCCAAGCTTTCTTTCACTATCAATGGAAAAAACAAGACATTCCAGGATAAGAACAAATTTAAACAATACTTAGCCACAAATCCAGCCTTACAGAAAGTAATAGAAAGAAAATCACAACCCAAAGAACCCAACAACACCCACAATAACTTAGACATCTAACAACCCTCCACAAGCACAACCCAAAGAAGGAAAACACACAAACTCTATCACCAAAAAAAAAAAATAACTGGAGTTAACAACCACTGGTCATTAATATCACTTAATATCAATGGTCTCAATTTACATATAAAAAGACACAGGTTAAGAGAATGGATGTGAAAACAGGATCCAACATTCTACTGCTTACAAGAAACACACCTCAACCACAAAGACAGAAATCTACTCAGAGTGAAGGGTTGGGAAAAGGTTTTTCAATCAAACGGACCTAAGAAACAAGTGGGTGTGGCTATACTAATATCTAACAAAATTGACTTCAAACTAAAATCAATCAGAAGAGAAACAGATGGACACTTTATACTCATAACAGGAATAATTCACCAGGATGAAGTCTCAATCCTGAATATCTATGCCCCTAATTATAAAAGCACCCACATATGTAAAAGAAACATTACTTGAAGTCAAAGCACACATCAAACCCCACACACTAATAGTAGGAGACTTCAACACTCCTCTCTCACCAATGGACAGGTCAACCAGACAGAAACCTAACTGAGAAATAAGAGAACTAATGGAGGTAATGAATCAAATGGACTTAACAGACATCGATAGAACCCAAATAGGAAAGAATATACCTTCTTCTCAGCATCTCATGGAACTGTCTCAAAATTGATCACATACTCAGTAACAAAGCAAACTTCCACAGATACAAAAAAAAATTAGTAACCACCTGTGTCTTATTGGATCAGCATGGAATAAAGTTAGAATTTAACAACAATTCTACCCCCAGAAAGCCTGCAAACACATGGAAACTGAACAGTCAGCTACTGAACCTCCCCAGGGTCAGGGAAGAAATAAAGAAATTAAAGTCTTCCTTGAATTTAATTAAAATAAAGACACAACATACCCAAACCTATGAGACACTATGAAAGTAGTGCCCACATAAAGAAAACAGAGAAAGCTCACATTAGAGACTTAACAGCACACCTCTAGAAAAAAAAAAAGAAGCAGACTCACCCAGGAGGAGTAGAAGACTGGAAATAATCAAACTGAGGGGGCTGAAATCGACAAAATAGTAACACAAAAAACAATCTAAAGAATCAATGAAACAAAGAGCTGGTTCTTAGAGAAAATCAACAAGATTGATAAGCCCATATCCAAACTAATCAAAAGGCAGAGAGAGAACGTGCAAATTAACAAGGTCAGAAATGAACAGGGGAGCATAACAACAGACACTGAGGAAATTCAGAGAATCGTCAGGTCTTACTACAAAGGCCTATATGCCACAAAATTGGAAAATGTAAAAGAAATGGACTTGTTTTAGATAAATACAATACACCAAAATTAAATCAAGACCAGGTGAACAGTTTAAATAGACCTATAAGTTGTGAGGAAATAGAAGCTGTCATAAAAAACCTCCCAACCAAAAAAAGCCCAGGACCAGATGGTTTTGATGCAGTATTTCCAAGAAGAGCTGATACTTATACTCCTTAAGGTGTTTCACATAATAGAAAGAGAAGAGTCATTGTCAAACTCTTTTTATGAAGCTACAGTTACCCTGATATCAAAACCACACAAAGATTCAACCAAGATAGAGAATTTCAGACCAATCTCACTCATGAACATCGATGAAAAAATTCTCAATAAAATACTGGCAAACCGAATCCATGAACACATCAAAAAAATAAGTCATTACAATCAATCAAGTAGGCTTCATTCCAGAGATGCAGGGCTGGTTCAACATACAAAACTCTATCAATGTATTCCATCATATAAATAAACTGAAAGAAAAAAAAACATATAATCATTTCATTAGATGCTGAAAAAGCATTTGACAATTCAACACCCCTTTATGATAAAGGTCTTGGAGAGAGTAGGGATACAGGGATCATGTCTAACTATAATAAAAGCACAGCAAACCAACAGCTAATATCAAATTAAATGGAGAGAAACTCAAAGCCATTCCACTAAAACCAGGAACAAAACATAGCTGTCCACTCTCAACATATCTCTTCAACATAGTGCTTGAAGTTCTAGCAATAGCAATAAGACAACTAGGGGGATCAAGGGATTCAAATCAGAAAAGAAGAAGTCAAACTTTCATTATTTGCAGATAATATGATTCTGTACATCAGTAAATAACGAAATTGGAGACACTATGGCTTGTTATAAAACTAGAGGAATAAAAGGAAGCTTAGAAGCTGACCAAGAATAGACAAATATTTGATGTGACAGGAAATGGTAAATTTAAATAGTATTCAAATTCTTTCTAATTAGTTCACAGTAAAGTTATAAAGACATTCAGCAGGTAATATATAGTCCTTTTAATAAAAAATTGAAACAAAGGAGTGAGTTAATCAGAAAATTACAACTTCTTACTGTATACTTACATAATACTCTCGTGTTAGCTCAAGATATATCACGGTCATATAAAAAGTGCTAAAGTTTTTTTAATTCAGAGTTAAATTATATGTGAAAAATTTTATGACCTTGGACGGATAATGTCTGTTTATATTACTCATTTATTTATTTTATAAGTTAGCATACAGAATAAGACACTTCCTTATAAAATGCAATGGTGTCATTATACTTTGCTCTTTTCACATCTCCCTTCCATATTCCCTCCTTTACCTATTGATATTTCTCTTCTTGCTATATATGATAAATCTTTCTACTTTCAGGTTTGATGTACTGCATCCTCTAGCTCCACCCTAAAGTTTTTTTTTACTCTCTAATAAAATCATTTCTAGTTTCATTATGTGTAAAAGCACAAAAATACACACATGCACACACATAAACACAAACTACTCATCACAGAAAAATGAAACTTGAATACTGATGTTAATGACAACAGTATTTATAATTCCTCTAAACTCTCTCTCTCTCTCTCACACACACACACACACACACACACATACACACATCTTTAACTGAAACAATTAAACAAAATCTATATCATTGAATAATACTCAACCATAAAATGGAAAGAACTGATACCTATAGTCACTTTAAAAAAAAACTTCAACTAAATCATTTGTAACAACAACAACACAAAATATAACTTCTGTGGCTAGAGAAATAGCATTGCAGTTAAGAACACTGTTGCTTTTGCAGATGACATAGATCCTGTTCCCAGAACTCACATGATGGCTAAGAACCATCTGTAACTTCACTTTCAAAAGATCTGACACTCTATTTTGTGTGCCTCAGAAAATGTTCATACCTAGTACACAGATGTACATTCTGGCAAACATTCACAAACAAAATTAAATAAATCTCTAAAAGGGAATGTTTGTTCCTAATTGTCATACATTATTAAATTCTATTTTAAAAACTTTTTAAAATAATGAAAGTTTAGATGTTAATGATGAATTGTAGTTAGCAGGTGACAAACACAATTTCCTGCATCACTACAATAGGATAAGGAGAATAATTGATTTATGACAATGGCTATGGCATAGATATGTATTGTGATTATCATTACAGTGGGTTGCCGGAAAAACCCGTTTAGAGTTACACACAGACACACACATACATATAAGTGGTGAAATCTAAAAAAATCATTGGGGCAGATTCAAAAGTTAATTATCCAGTATAGATGTAAATTTTCATAATGTTAATATTGGGAAAATTAAATAAGTGATTAAAGAGATTACCTAGTAAATTTATTTATAACTTCCTTGGAGTTTGAAAAAAGGCCAAATTCCAAGTGTGGAAACTATAAAAAGTATTCATAGTTTGTTTTAACTTCAAATGATAATATGCCATATACATTTTTATTAATTCTTTGAGAATTTTATATGATATGTTTGATCTCATTAATTCCTTCATATTTTTCCGATCTAGTACATGTCACATCCAATTTATACTGCTCATACATTCTTGGATGTTTGATCTTTATCTAGAGCAGAATTTACTTACCCATCCCTACACTTTTATCAAAAAAGCAACTTCAATATTCCAGCTACCAATTAACAATAGCTCATTGGACTTTGAGCACACCGGCCCTCTCCATGCTGAAATATTGTCTGGCTTAAGCTTGCCCAAGTTTTGCACAGGCTGTCACAACCTCACTAAATCCATTTGTGAAGCTGTCTTGCTGTAAAATTTTTGTCTCTAAAGGGGACATTTATACAACATCCCATTCTAATAAGGCTATATCATCACAGAAAAAGGGACAGAATTATTGTAAGATCAGAAGGAAGTAGAAGTCTGCGTGGAAACATTGTTTTCCAGATCAAACAGGGCTGCTGCTCATATGGACCCAATGATTTCCACAGCATGTATTAGACCAGGGCAAGCTGTCACCAGCAGAAGAGCCACAATGACCAATAGCCTTACTCCTCGATGAAGACCAATGATCAATTTCTAGCTTCTGATGGAAGGATATTCTGTGCTCTTTAGGGACATGTCCCCTGGTAAGTAGATGTTGTTCCTCTGGTTGGTCCCACTGAGCAGTACAAGCTGGACTCAATGGATTCTAAAATAAAATGATTACAAGGGTTGGACTGTTAGGGATCATAGGGTTAATCTGGGAAGGTTGGGAAAAGGGATGTATATGATCAATATGCATTGTATGAAATTCTCAAAAATTAATAAAAGTAAAAAGAAAGATAAACACATAAACACAAAAAATGAAAACACAATACCCAAGTCATTAATTATATCAACTAATATTCTTTAAGTTTTCAATGAAAAAAATTATCTTTTTTATGGCTGAGGTAAAACACCGAATGCTATCATTAAAAGACATGTTATAGGTATAATATCCAATTATGTATATAAAACTAAACTCATGTTTACTTAAGATCAGTGTTATTTGTTCTAAAATGTTTAGATTATGCGGCATCATTTTTCTCTCACGTTTTTATTTGCTTTGTATAATCTTTGGTGATTTATCCAAAACATTCTTTAGCTATTTTCTGTTTTAATATTTAGCAAATTTCCAGACAACTTTTTTCATTTTTTTCTTATCTCAGACAACAACATATGTAACTTTGTTTGGCTTAGTATTCACCATATAGCCAAAGCTGGCTTTGACCTTTTGTACCCAGTGATGGGAATAGTATATTCACCATGCCATACTTGGCATCATTCAAAAAATTCCTATCAAACTAGTTTACTGTGGTCATGCCTAGATTTCACAGAGGTAAGTCAGTGATGCAAATATTAAATTTAATGTGGTGAGAATAATATGCTTTTCCACTTTGTGAAAGTCTATGAAATCTGCTCCTTTTGTGCTTAGATTTGGAAAATTCCCCAAAACACTGCATATTTATTTTGCTAATTTGCAGAGTGTTGGAGAAAATAATTTTATTTTTCTACCACCTGGTATTAAGTAAATTGTAATCCACAAGGAAATACTAAGTGAATTTTTCATGAAAAATATATATTTTAATCCAGTCATGTTCATTAAATATAGTATTAACTTTATTCCTCAAGTCATTTCTTTCCTGGGACTATCATAATAAAGATCATGAGTCATTTCATAAAGAAATGTAGGTTAAGAAATATTTTCACTTTGTGGCTTAAGTATCATTAATACAAAAGCATACTAGGAAACAAAGATTGATGTTTGAAAATTTGATCGCATTATCAAGTTTCTGTGCACCTCATGGGGATATTTTTATTGTTTATTTTCTAAGAAATCTAAAACTAAGACACACTTTTAAAACTGGAAATCTTGAATTCTTTTGGTAAGCGATCTGTTACTTTAATATGTTTCTACTTTGAAATAAAATTCATAAATATAACAGTAAATTAGTAATATTAAGTTTTGTCTTTTGTGACTGCCTTCCTATATATGAATATCTAAAGTTCAATTAGTGAAAGTACAGGGGAGTTTTCGACTCTGCTGTTTGTAATACAGACTTCATGTGAAAGCCATTTACCACCTCAGTGCTAGGGCTTAACCATCTGTGAAATGTGTTTATTAGGAATATTGAGTGATTAGAGGAGTAATTAATGTAGTAGTACTCTACAGTCTCTGGGTAGAAAGTTTCTTAAATTGCAAAATCTATGTAATAATAATCAGATGATTTCTCTTTCAGATTTATTAAATATCACTGACACAACAGCATACCAGCAAACTAAGACCAATGTTTAGAAACTGGGCCACATTTTCCATCTGTACATAATTAAAGGAAAATGTAATGAACTTTTGAAAAGTAACTGTGGTGACATTTTGTTTGGGCTTTAACAAATTAAGCTCGTCTGACGATCAGAGTGCTGAGCTAGCCACTAGTTAGTCATAGAGGCCAGGCGGTGGTGGCACAGACCCTTAATGCCAGAATTTGGGAGGCAAAGGCAGTCAGATCTCTGTGAGCTCAAAGCCACCCTAGGCTACACAAAATTGGTCTATTCTCAAAGAGAAATAGAGCCAGACTGTGGTTGCTCAGTGGTGATTAGTCCCTTCAGTCCCAGTATTGGGAGTCATATCCTTTAATACTAACACTAGGGAGATGGGAACAGGAAGGGATATGGCTGGGTAGGGAGTGGAATATTAGGCAGGAGGAGATACAAGTTAAGGCTAAAAGCATTCAGTCTGAGGACTTGTAGAGACAGGATATCCTATTCGGTCTGAGGGTTCTGCAGAGGTAACAGCTAGTGGCTGGCTGCTCTACTTCCCTGATCCTTCAACTTTCACCCCCTAATATATGACTCTGGGTTTTATTATTGGGTTTTGTGTTATTGTTATTTGTATGCATGTATTTATTTTCAATTTCATTTTACATTCCAAACACAGCTCTCCCACCCCTTCCCACACCACTTGCCAGCTACTCCTCCCAATGGGTATGAACTCTTATGGGGGGGTCTGGCACATTGATTTGGGATAGGGCCAAGTCCCACCCCCCTGCATTAGGGCTGAACATGGCATCTTACCACAGGGAATGGATTTAAACAAGCTAGCTCATCTGAGGGTCCTATTGCCAGGGGCCCCTCAGATAGTCCAAGCTTCTTCACTGTGTCCCACATATGAAGGTCCTAGCTCTGTCCCATGGATGCTCCACAGCTGTCGGTCTGGAGTTTAGGAGTTTCCATAGGCTCATCAACTGTCTCTTCATCTTGAACTCCCTTTCTCTTATATTCCCTTTCTCTTGAATTCCTCTCTTCCACTGGATTCCCAGAGAGTGGCCTAGCATTTGGTTGTAGATCTCTGATCTGGTTCTATCAGTTACTAGATGGAGGTTACAAGATGTGTGGAGGCCCAAAGAGGCCAAAGGTCAGAGAGTTTGGAACTTGTTTCTAGTTCATTCAAGGTTATTATGCTTCTAACAAAGATCCCACCTAGTTGTTAAGCAGAGTTCTCCTCTCTCAAGGCTATTGACAACAGGTGTGGCTAGTTGCCAGACCTCATGCTCCTGAAATAGGGAAGTAGTTGGTTCCTATCTAAAACAAAAGTCTAAGGATCCAACTAAGTTCCAGTTCCCTTTATGGAAATAATTTGGGATTTCACTCAGGGAGGGTTTGCCTACAGAGTGTTTGGTCTAGGGAATGAGATATGAATATAGCCTGTGACTTTCAATTTGTGTGTTAATGTAGTTTTTGTCTTACTCCTACTTCTTGAGGTCAGGGGTACATTAACTGGTTGGAAATTAAATACATACTCACTGAAAAATTCCCTCCCAATAATATCCTGTTTCTTGCTTTATTATTTTTGTTCGCATCTTCGTATTCTTTACTATATATCTAAATTTCAATGCCTCCACTCTGGAAGAGGGTATTTTGGTCAAGGAGTTTGGCAATTTTACTTCTGTTTCTGTTGTGTGGAACAATTTGAGCAGTATTGCTATTAGCTTTTCTGTGGAATTTTGGGAGAATTGTGTTCTGAAATCATCTGGCAGGGGGCCTTTTGGAGGGGATTTTAATGACATCTATTTCTTTAGGGTTTATAGGTCTATTTAAATTGCTTGTCTGCTCTTGATTTAATTTTGTTACATGGAATCTATATAGAAAATTGTCTGTATCTTTTACGCTTTTCAATTTTGTGGAACACAGGTCTATGATGTTAGAGCTGAAGATTCTCTGGGTTTTTTTTTTTTAGTATCTGTTTTTATGTACCTCTTTTAATTTCTGATTTTTTAATTTGTGTATTCTTCCTGCATTTTGGGTAATTTGGATAAGGGTGTACTATCTTGTTGATTTTTTTCAAAGAACCAACTCTTTGTTTCATTAATTCTTTGTATTGTTCTCTTTCTTTTTATTTTATTGATTTCAGCTCTCAATTTGATTATTTCCTGGCATCTACTCCTCCTGGGTGAGTTTGCTTCTTTTTGTTCTAGAGCTTTCAGGTGTTCTGTCAGTGTGGGGTTTCTCCAAATTTTTTATGTAGGCATTTAATGCTATGATCTTTCCTCTTAGTACTACTTTCATAGTGTCTCATAATTTTGGGTATGTCATGCATTCATATTCAATTTTTTTCTTGGAAGTCTTTTATTTCTTTCTTATTTTTTCTTTGACCCAGGGGTGTTTCCGTTGAGCATTACTCAGTGTCCATGAGTTTATAAGCTTTCTGGAATTTGTGTTGCTGTTAAATTCTAACAGTAAGCCGCAGTGATCCAATAAGATACAAGGGGTTAGGGCTGGAGAGATGGCTCAGAGGTTAAGAGCATTGCCTGTTCTTCCAAAGGTCCTGAGTTCAATTCCCAGCAACTACATGGTGGCTAACAACCATCTGTAATGAGGTCTGGTGCCCTCTTCTGGCCAGCAGGTGTACAGACAGAATATTGTATACATAATAAATAAATAAATATTTAAAAAAAAGATACAAGGGGTTATTGCAGTTTTTTCTTTTGTATCTGTTGAGATTTGCTTTGTAAACAAGTTTGTGGTCAATTTTAGAGAAGTTTCCATGATGTGCTGAAAATAAGGTATATTCTTTTGTGTTTGCATGGAATGTTCTATAGATATCTCTCAAGGCCCTTTGTGTCATAATATTTGTGAGTTTCCTTATTTCTCTCTTAATTCTCTGTCTGTGAGACCTGCCCATTGGTAAAGGCAGAGTGTTGACGTTTTCTACTATTAGTGTTTGGAATTTGAACATCTCTCAAAAAACAGACCAAAACAAGAACAGCAAAAAAGATGAAGAAGGAAAAGGAATGCAATGTGAACTACTATTTTTTGTTATTGAGTAATCTTGTGAATCTGGTTGCATTTTAATGGTATGTGGGGTAAGAGTCAGAATATACAAACAAATGCAAATGAAGGATTTAATCCTGGTAAAACAAATTCAGACACATGTTTTTTTTTCTTTCCTTTCCTTTTATTTTTTCTAAAAAAAAAAGGTACAAATGTACTTTGTCTTCCTTAATTTAAGTAGGTATGCTTCCTTAAAAACAATATTCAACTTTGGGGAATACACTTTATGCAACACACTAAAATTAGACAAGAAAGTCATCTTTTTTTAGACAGTAGAAATTACAATTGCCTAAAATGATAAATGCTAGAAACATCAGAGAATTCAGAAAACCGTTTGTCCTGGTGAGAAACAGTGAAGACGAAGTTCTCGAATATCCTGTGAACACCACTGCTCTTCACTGTGTAGCTGTAGAGAGATGAAAAAACCAGAAACGTGAAAATCAAAGTCCATTAACAACTCAGAACATTTCTAAATTTAATTGATTTTTTTTTCTTGGTTTTTAAGATAGGGTTTCTCTGTAGCTTTGGAGCCTGTTCTGGAACTAGCTCTTGTAAACCAGGCTAATTTCGAATTCACAGAGATCCTCCTGTCTCTGCCTCCTGAGTGCTGGGATTAAATTGAAAGACTGGATTATATGTTTCATTGTCTTTTCTCTCATTTTCTTGTTTTCTTTTTCTGAGAAAGGATCCTTCTATGTAGTGAAAGCTGCTTTGAACTCATGATGCCCCCATGTGCTCTCACTGTGTCTCCTCCCCCCCTTTCTCTCTCCCCACCCCTCTTTCTCACACACACATACATCTGCCTTCCTAGTGCTGAGATTGACTTTAGGAGTGTGTGTCACATGTTGCTACTAGTGACTTGGTAACCCTGAAACGTGAGTAATCAAGTATGTGAGTGATTAGCACACCCAACGCTAAAGGTCTAGATGTTGTCAGAGTCATGTGGCAAAAAAAAATGAATCTACTGAGAATAATTTGATACCTTCCTACTGAGATTTTAAGATGATTGGTAAACAATCTGCCTTTTAATTATTTTCACTAGATTTTCCTCTGATCATGAAATCAATCATATTGGTTGGAAATTTTAGATTTTTACAGGTCACTCCTAGAGGAAGAGCAGTGCATTAAGTAGACTTTGGAACTTGTCTTAAATGTCATGACACAACCCAATACAGTGTTCCATACCTGACAGTGAAGTAAGGATTTTCCCAGACTAAAGGAGGACAAGTTTCATTCAGA
The DNA here is from genome assembly GCA_025134845.1 of Neodon shergylaensis. Lineage (NCBI taxonomy): Eukaryota > Metazoa > Chordata > Mammalia > Rodentia > Cricetidae > Neodon > Neodon shergylaensis. Next base: position 21,997,790 of record JABTXL010000001.1, on the reverse strand, counting down.
AAAGGCACAAGTCCCTCAAGGCATTTGATCAGAATTTATAGACTTTTGTTAAATAACGATGAATGGCATTTATGATGGATGATATAAGTGTCGTATAACCACCAACGTGCTTCCAGCTTCCCCTTTGCGCATCCCCACAGTTGTTTCACGAGCGAAAAAAGAAGCATCTATTTCAAACATGTCATTTGAAAGAAAAAAACAAATCAAGCCAACCTTTCCACTTTGTCATCCAAGCAGAGAAGGACTTGTCATTTTAATAGGCATTCCATGATATTTTCTGTGCTCTACACATCAGGGTAGATGACAACTGGCCATTTATTCGGGGAATCTTCATTTTAAGGGGTTGGCACTGCCAGCCATGCTTTCTGCTGCTCTTAGCCCCTGGAGGCTGTTCATAATAAATAATACAATCTGCTGGAAGCCTCGAACAGCTCTAAATGTTGCTGCTAATGTGCCTATGGCATTCAGAGGAGACCTTTAAACATCCCCAAAATCTGGGAATTATAAAACCACTCTGGGTTAAAAAGGGCAGAAGTTAATGAAAGTTTAACTTTCCTTTTAGATAAGATATCCATTCCTCATCTCAATCACCGGGTCCTGATGGCTTTCTGACACAGAAATAGCTTGGATAGCTACTTTCTTATGGGAAGGATCACATCCCTTGTCAGATCAGCATTAATCTTGATCTACATGACTGCACATTTGAGAAGCAGGATAGCAACAATAGAAACCCCATATGAAAAAAATCTAAAAGAAAAAAAAATCCTTTGGTTGCTCATTACAGACACATTTTCAAACTTTTTTCCCTCTAAGCAGGTCCCTTAATTATTTGTGGAAGAAATCAAGCTTCCACGGATTGTCGAATTTAGGTACATGTGGTATAATAAAATAATAATCAAACAAAGCTATGTCTATATTTATACCAGTTTATTCTCATGGATAGTATTCAAGTTACATGGGTGAGTACTGCCTTAAGAATGATTTCAAGACTTCTACAGGAAAATGAGCTTCATTCTAGTGCTGGACCTTATCCAGAAGAGATCATTGTCCTTATAGTTTGGAACTCGTCTATTTCAAAAGGAAGGAAGAAAGAGGGAAAGGAAGCAAGGAAGGAAGAATGCAAGGAAGGAAGGAAGGAAGGAAAGAAGGAAGGAAGGAAGGAAGGAAGGAAGGAAGGAAGGAAGGAAGGAAGGAACGAAGGAAGGAAGGAAGGAAGAAAGGAAGGAAGCTCAATTCAGTTTCAGAGTGCCAATGGCAGTCAAAACTCACATCGCACTTCATTATGATTCAGCTATTTCTATTGGTCCCAACCTTGCTTCTTCATAATTTTAAACTTCTATTAAACTGCATAATTTTCTTTGAGATGAAAAAAGGTTCAGATGAGATCAGTGACATCATTACTGGGAAATTGTCTGCTAAAGATAATGAAGGTAACAGTTAAACCAGGGAGTGGACGAACATCTCTACTAAGTGCTGGTGACATGTGGCAGCCTCTGTTGTATAGTAGCTCAGAGTGACTCGCGCAGTTCTTTCTTGTGATTCCACACAAGCTTGTCTTCTGTGATCCTGTGCTTACCTGACCTTACTGGCACTTCTCTTTTCTGGTATTCTGTCTCAATATTTGATGATTTGAAGAACTAAAATTGCTACTTAAACTATTTTCTCAGACGATTTAGCCACACGCACAGAATCAGTGATGAACTAGTCAATCTAGGAATCTCTGCTATTGATTACATTTCCATACTAAGGTCCATTCTCCTTATTCAAATTATTTGATAGTTCCTTCTGCTTTCCTGCTTTCACGTGAGATCCCTTTATCTGAACTGAAGATCTTCTAAAACTCTAATTTACCTAGCAACAAGCCTTGTGAAAGAGATTATGATAACCCTAAAGTTTCTAGTCTTTTTGAAAATTTACTTGATTTGATACTTATATAAATAATATTATTCAATTTTACTAACAGTTTTTGAATATATTCTCTATCCCCAAAAACTTGTTGGTAATTGTTGTGAAAGTAATGATTAATTGAAACCGTCCATGCTTTTGTAAGTTGCTTTGAAGCAAGCTAAGTAGTAAATTCTCAAAAATTTCATTGAAATAAATACATAGATGTTTGTGTGACAGAAAAATTTTCTAAGGGAAAAGTGAAACTAAAGTATAATAAACATACAAAAGAAAATATACTTTAGTAAACTATCACATTATTAGCAAATAGTGAGAGTTTGACTTCTTCTTGGATTTGTATTCCCAGCAATACCACTTTTGGGTATACATCCAAAAGATGCTCAATTGTTCCACAAGGACATGTGCTCAACTATGTTTATAGCAGCATAGCCAGGACCTGGAAACAACCAAAATGCCCCTTGACTGAAGAATGGATAAGAAAAATGTCGTACATTTACACAATGAAGTACTACACAGCATAAAAAATAATGACATCTTGATGGAGCCAGAAAACATCATATCGAGTGAGGTAACACAGACCCAGAAAGACAAATATCATAGTACTCACTCATAAGTGGTTTTAAACATAAAGCAAAAAAAAAAAGAGCCTGCAAATCACAATCCCAGAGAACCTAAGCAACAATGAGGATGCTAAAAGAAACAATCATGGATCTAATCTACTATAATAGAAACGAACATAGGAAACAATGAATTTTTTAAAAAAAATCAACATATTTTACTGAGTAGTGGCTCCTGATATAGTAATTCTAAAACCTGATATTTGGAGAATTTCTATTTCTAGGTTAAAAAGAAAACCAAAAAGGAAAAATGTCAGGAGTGAAAGAAAAGGAAGAAAAAATGGAGAGAAAGAAGGGAAGGAAAGAATTACATTTAAAAGCGATTAATAACTTTAACATTGAACAAGAAAAAATAGTCTCTGAGGTGAGGGGATCAAACAATTTGAGCATTATTATTCAAGTGATTATTATGCAGATGATTATCTATTGAGATTTTCTAAGATAAAACATAGTAATAAAGAATCCCAGAGACTATATGGGATTAGGATATGGATTTAAAGTCAAGGGAGATCAAGGCAGACAGAGTTTACAAATACAACAACAAAGACTAGAGATCTGTGCAGACAGGAACCCCACAGGCCTCCTCAGGCTCCCTTTTCAATATTGAGTAAATTACTGATCACAGCAAAACTGCAGACAAACTACTCAAGGTTTAGAAAATAACAGTGCATGAGAAAAGCAATACTAGGTTCTCATAGATGGCTACAGTTAATATTTATTCTCACAAAAGAGTAAATTTCTTTCTTTTATATCACCAATAAAAAGTACAAAATTGAAATTAGAAAAGCAATATTATTTCATTAGTACTTAATACAGAAATAAAACATATGTGAACTTATATAAAACTGGTACATACTCTGAAAAAAATAAAGATTAGTTAAATTAAATTTTGAACTAGTGAATGGTTATGAATAGAAAGGTTTTGTCTTTCCCAGCTTCATCTATAGGTTTAATGGTAGCTAAATCAAGGTTTTTGAGGATATTGACCAACTAATTTGATAGTTTATTCAGAAATTTAAAAGATACATTAAACCAACCAAAAATTGTAAATGACAATATTTAAAGAAAGTTGATTACTGGTATCAAAATTTACTATATAGTTATATCAATGATAATATTATGGTACCGATAAGAACACATGCAAGAAATAGGTTAGTGTAGAGCCTAGAAAGTCCCACATAAATAAACAAATTAAAATATAATTAAAAAACTGATCATATCAAAGGGACAAATAAGCGAGATGAAAGATACACTCTTCCTGATAAATGGCTTTGGAACAACTGGATATATGTATGCAGTTCATCTACGTACAATATTCCAAAATTCTCAATCAAATGCTTTACAGACATCACAAAAGTTACTAAAAGATAGCACAGGAGAAATTCTAGCTCATTTCAAGTGTACTAACAACATCATAAATGCATTGAAGTATAATCCAGTAAACAATTCACCTCAAAATCCAGCAATACTGCTATATACCCCAACGACACTCAATCACACTAAAGGACATGTGATAAACTATGTTCATAGCAGCATTATTTATAATAACCAGAACCTTGAAATGACGTAGATGCCCCTCAACCAAGGAATGGAGTACTACAGCAAAAAGGAATAATATCTTGAAATTTGTAAACAAATAGATGGATCTAGAAAAAAAAACTATTGAGTGAGTTAACCCAGACACAGAAGGACAAATATAATATATATACTCTCATAAGTGGCTTTTAGGCAAAAATCAAAGTAAAACCAGTCTTTAGGCCACAACCTCAGAGAAGCTAGACAACAAAGAAGACCCTAAGAGAGAAAGACATACATGGATATACATAGGCAGGTGAAAAAGACAAGATATTCTGAGCAAATTAGGAGTATGGGGGTCACAGGAGAGGATACAAGGGGAGAGAAGAGGAAGAGAAGAGAGTGAAGAAAAATGTTTAACTGAATAAAATCATAAAAATCAAACAAACCAAAGAACACCTTTTCATTGGTACTATGAATCCAAAGGGTACAGCCATTCTGCAAGACAATTTGTCCATTTCTCATAAAACTGAATGTCTTCCCACTGAATGCTCACTCACTAATATTTATACGAATGAATTAAAAACTTGTTTAACACCTTACCCATAATTGACTAAACTTGGAGTCAATCAATGTGTCCTTCAGTAAATAAAATAAGACTTATCCAGAAAATGGAATAAAAAATATTCAGTATTTAAAATAATTGTGTCACCAAGCTCAAAGAACTGAACTGTGGAGAAATGCATACTGATGTGACTCACTGAGAGTTTATCCAAGAAGCCTACAAACTATAGTGCCAAGTGCTTGTTGTAAAAATGTTAAAGTACAAAGACAGAAATATGCTGTCTGGCTTTTAGGTATTGAGAGCAAATAGGATGACTAGCACAGCACAGAGGTTTAAGGCAGTGAAACTTGTCTATATAATACAATAATATTAAACACATCCCATGATCCATTTGCTAAAACTAGGATTGTAAGGAATATGACTATGGATTTTGGATAATTATGATATGTCAAAGTAGAATATCATTTGAATCATATGTATCAATATAATGCAGGATAAAAGTCCTGGGAGAAGCTGTGTACTTCCATGAATATGAAAAAAAAAGGAATCTTATTCCGGAATACGATACATTTTGTTTGAGTCTAAAACTACCAAAAAAGTAACAGTTTATTTATTTATAAAAACAAAAGATTGAATGTAATAAATAGGAAATACCATGTTATTATAGATTTAGATCCTTTAATATCAATAATCCCACTAATACAATTTTGGAAATTCCACATTAGGTGCCATACATTCAGAATTTGGGCAGTCAGGTGAAATATAGCTACACAAACATGCTTTCACAAATATACACATTAAGTTTTCCATTATATCTTTGTGATGTGTGTGTGTGTGTGTGTGTGAGTTGGTTTATGTGTGTGTGCTACTCAAATGGAGTTTGAAAGACAGCTTGCATGCATAAGTTCTCTCATCTCTTCCAGTCCTAGGTTTTCAAGCTTGGAGACAGGTACCTTTACCCACAGCCAAGTAGAAGGATCACAAACTTACCTAGGGACACGAAAGAAATACCCTGTTACCATTAGTCAGCTTGAGTCAGGACTGATTGCACCACATCACACAGTCTTCATAGTAAATATCACTAAAGAGAAGAACATCCTAAATAATGAAGAAAGTGAGTATTTTGATACTTAAAATAATGACATCAAACCCATAAATTAAAAAGATATACTTGAATCTATAATCTGTAGCTAAACATTTTAATACTCATTCTTATATAATCTAATATGTAGATAGAAATCAACAAAGCACTAGAGAAGCTGAAGAAAAACAACCAAGTTGCCTGAATTTGTTTCTACAAACACATTCATGCCGAGTGAGTGGAGCACTTACCTAAACAAACCCTACTGGGGAATCAAAAAAGATTATTAAATTAGGGTGTACACATGATGCTAAGATTAAAGTCCATCCTCATGTAGTATGGGGGACTGGTTTTCTTTTCAGTTAACAATGTGACACATTGCACCATTAATTATCATCTTTAAAATATCATGAGGGAAAAAGCTCAAATTCAGAATATTTAAGAATGTAGTTATATAAACAAAAACTTTGGAAATATAGGAAAGATTCATATTATTTAAAAAAAATCATCAGGGCTGGAGAGATGGCTCAGCGGTTAAGAGCATTGCCTGCTCTGCCAAAGGTCCTGAGTTCAATTCCAAGCAACCACATGGTGGCTCACAACCACCTGTAATGAGGTCTGGTGCCCTCTTCTGGCCTGCAGGCATACAGATAGAACATTGTATACTAAATAAATAAATAAATAAATAAATAAATAAATAAATAAATAACATTTTTAAAAAATAAATAAATAAAAAAAATCAGTGTTTATCAACCATCTTCTTTTTTTCAAATATGTGAAAAAAATCACAAAGATTTATAAGTCATAACCTGAAACAGATGGCATAATTTTAACCTGCTTCATTAAACTGTAATTATCATGTTCTGTATTAATGAGTTTTAAGGACATAATTGACTTTTAGAACATTTGTGGTGGTCATACCTCTACCAGCAAGTTTAATTTTCGAATATTTTCATACTGAAGAAGAAGCTCTGAGGTTCATTTGAAGTAATACTGCTTCTCATTCCTAGATCCTGGCATACACAAAGACATTATTTACATTCATAAATTTGCTGTTAGAAAAATCATGAGGAATAGTACCTAATAGATGGTGATCTAGATTTCTACATAGTTCTCCTAGTGTCTGGATTTCGAGGTTCTGTGCTATAGCTCTATCAGTACTTTACATGATCCCCACCTGCTCATTATCTTTTCTAAGTGATGTTGCAGCCATGCCTGTGTGTTGGTGCTTATATATACATACACACACACACACACACATATATATATATTCTTTCTAGTATATACTTAGTTTGATATAGTGATCATATACCCAACTTTGTATTAAATAAACATTTTTAAAAATATATAAAATTTTATAAGTCAGAGAACATTCTATACTGTCCTTCGTATCACCACATATGTAACAATTCTTTTTATTTTCCGTGTTTAAAATAATAATGATTCTATGAATTTGCAGGGGTATTTCAATATGGATTCAAGTTTAGAAAATAAAACATGTTGATTTGAGTATCATTTCATGGGGCTGTTAACTTCTTCTCATACATTTTAATGGTTTTAATGTTCATTCATGTCCTGTGCCTTTTTTATTGAAAATATTTTTCATACAGTACATTCTGATCATTATTTCCCTTCTTGCTCATCTCCTCCCAGATCCTCCCCACCTCTCTCCCTTCCATCTCCGTATCCATGCCTTTATTCTCTCTCTCTTTAGAAAATAGACAGGTAAATTAAAAAATAATAGTAATAATAAAGGCAGAAAAGACATATACACATGAACACATACACTTAACAAACATAAAATCAGAAATGATTATATATATATAATCAGTCAGGTAAGGGTTATTGTACAGGGTTATAGATGCAAATCTAATTTCATTCAGTTATATGTGGACATCCAGTTTTTCCGGCAACATTTTTTGAAAACCTGTCTCTTGTATCTGGTGTACATTTTAGGAAATTTTATCAAGCATAATGCATGAGTCTTCTTTTTTGTTCCAATAATGTGCAAATCTCTTTTTGTTCCAGCATCATGCTGCTTCTCTACTGTGGCTTTAAATACAGAATAGTAACGCCACCAGAATTCTTCATTTAGCACAGAATTGCACTGGCTATCCCAGCTGGTTTGTGGTTCAAAACAAAGTTTAGGAGGGATTTCCCTACTCTTAAAAATTTCATGGGTGGTTGATTAGAATTTCATTGTTTCTGTAAATTGATGGTCATTTTCACAATATTTATTCTACCAATCCATGAGCACAACGGGTCTTCCATCTTCTTAATGTCTTTCGTGATCTCTTTCTTCTGAGATTTCAGGTTCTTTGTAAACTTTTGCCTCCTTGCCAAGTTTATTACTAATTGTTTTCCTATTGTGGTGGGAGAATTGCTGTGACATTTTCCTCATTGTGTATGTGTCTGTTGTTAGTATATAGAAAGTGTCAGAAATTGATTTTATATTTTGCTTGAAAGTGCAGATCATTTCTCTAACTATTTGGGTGGAAATTCTTTGGCTCCCTTATGCATAGCATGTACAAATGATTATACTTTCACTTCCTTACCAATTTGAATGGCTATATTTTCCCTCTACTGTCTCATTGCTCTGGCTAATACATCAAGCACTGTATTGAAAAGGAATAAAGATAATATGCAGCCTATAATTTCTTGTTTTAATGCATTACTTAGAAGATTTCAACATTTAGGATTGTGTTTTCTGTGGGTTTATCATAAAGAGCATATATTATGCTGAGAAATGTTTCCTCAAGTCCTGTTCTCTCTAGGGATTTTATCGTGAAGATATGTTGAATTTTGTAGAAGTTTTTTCTGCATCTATTGTGATGATTGTGTCATTTGTTTCTTTAATTACTTTTTTATGACTTATTATATTTGTTGACTTAAATGTGTAGAAATATCTCTGCATCTCCAAAATAAAGCTATTTGATCATAGTGGATGGTTTTGAAATGCACTTGTTAATCTAGTTTGAAAGTTGTTTATCAAGAATTTTTGCATTTATATTGATCAGGAATTTGGGTCTGGAGTTTTCTTTTTCATTGCTGTATCTTTAGCTGTGTGTGTTTGTTTATTTTGTTTCCTGAATTTTTTGTTTGTTTGGATATTTAATTTTTTGTACTGTGTGTGTGTGTGTGTGCATGCGTGTGTGTGTTGAGTAATATTGTTTTTGGAGAAGAAATTCAGAAGTACTCCCTCCTGTCTCTTTTGAACAGGGTTTGGTTTATTCTTGCTTTTTCAATTTTTTTCTATTCTATGATATAAATTTTTCTTGTTACATAGTAGACTTTTATTATACTTTTGAATATGAGCTATTTGTAGTTTTAATCTCATCCTTTCTTAAAGGCTGACTCCTGTTTTCAATGCTGAGGACTACCACATGCAAGTACTCTGCCACTTAACTACAACCTCTGGTCCTGAGTGGTGTATTTTAATTTGTGGAAAAGTTTGTATATTCATGAGGTATTTGTCCTTAGAAATTATTGTCTGCTTCAAGGTCTTCAGGATACTGTGCAATGTTCTGAATGTTTGATTGTCTCTTTCAAGATCGTTAGGGTATTGTGTTATCTTCTGAGTGCTTTATGGTTCCTTTATACATTCAAATCTATATTTTATAGGTAATACACTGCTGTTTTCTATTCAATGTCCCCAGCTGTCTTAATTATTTCCAGTTTTATTACCAATAGTTTTTCTTTACAACTGTCCCAGTTTAAGTGTTAAACTATATGATTCTTACTCAAAATAAATCTAGTATATATCCTTTGAAAACTAAGGAATCAAATTGATAGTTTTAATTTATGGATGTTGAGTAACTTTAACCAACACTGAAAATACTGACATGGTTGCTTTATGTGAGGCCTAGCTGGATCTAGAAATCCAGTAAAACATTAACCACTGCTAGCTAAAACTCATTAATGCCTACCCAACAAGCCATAATTGAACACCCTACCCTGAGCTCCATATCCCTGCCCAAAACCATGACAAAAGACTTCTGTTGTATTAGAAAATGCATTCTGCTTGGAATCCCAAAACCTAAGCAGTTACCCGAAACCACAGAGGCAACATTTGTCTCCAGAAGCTCAGAGGTCTTACATGTTGCAAAACCTCAATGGAGGCACCCTAGAGACCTGAGTCCTTTCTAATCATCAGAACCTCTGGCTACTTAGGCCAGAATACCAGAGAGGAAACAGAAACCAAGGAACAAAACATTATCCACTAAAGACAAATTTAGGAACCAACACCTAAACTTATAATCATGTCAAACCCAGACCCCAAAACAGCAGTATAAAAACACAATAAATGACCGAAAGGATAATATGGCACCACAAGAGCACAGATAGCCTTCAGTAAGACCTGAACAATCAAAGGCAGATGAAAGACAATTAAATGACTTTTAAAGCAACTTTATGAGAATGGTAGAGTTTTTTTTTTAAAGAGATAGTGAAAAAATTCTCTTAAAAGATTGAGGGAAAAAATAAAGAAATAGAGAAAATAAATAAATTCCTTAAAGAATGACAAGAAAACAAAGAAATGTGGAAGAAATAGTTCAAGACTCGAAATGGAAATAGAGGCAACAAAGACAACTCAAACTGAGGAAATCCTAGAAATGGAAAATCTCAGTCAGCAAACAGGAACTACAGATGCAAGTTTCACCAACAAAATACAGGAGACTGATGAGAGAATCTCAGATGTTGAAGATATAGTAGAGGAAATAGCTTTGGAGCCTGTAATGGAACTCACTAGATAAACATGGCTGGTTTCAAACCCATGGAGATCCACTAGTCTTTGCCTTCCAAGTGTTGGGATTAAAGCATATGCCACCACTACCTGATTATCTGGCCTTTCTTTACTAACAAACAAAATATACCTAATTTAAGAGTTTTTAAATATTTCAGTCATTGGTACTTTTATAAAAATTACTTTGCCTATTGGGAAATAATCAGAAGATTGACTTTCTTCTTTCTTTTCTTTTGTAAAAACAGTCTAGCCAATTATTTTCTCCTTTTAAAATTGTAATATCTACTTTTCATAATCTGCTGTATTGTATATAAATTGCTGTATTAGGACTTCTTGATTCATATTTGGCTACTTTCTCTGCATTTTGTTTGTTGCTACTTTTTACCTTCTTGGGAATGACAACTGAATCATTTGTTGCCAGGATTCTCTTCTGTATCATGGGCAATTCTTTCTCTCACTCCATGCAATATAAACCTTAGCACAAGTTGTTTTAGTTTTAGTTCAGACAAAAATATTTCCCAGTGATCAGCTTTCCCTGGTAGTCCCCAAGTTATTTAAAATGAGGTTTTCTACCTTCTAAAATTTTGAGGGTTTTGCTTTCTTTCTTGAGACTTAGTTTTCTGTATTTTAGTAATATGGTCAGAGAGCAGACACTACCCTCTGAAATGCCTTCAGATTTCTTTGTTCTCAGCATATGGCTCATTTTGGTTAACGCACTACAAGTACTTGAAAATGTGCAAATGCATTCATAGTTTAGGTGCTGTGTTCTGTATCTGCCAAGAAGTTTAATTTAGTTAAACATAATGCTTTTTTATTTTTAAAAGCATTTTATGGGAAAAATAAGTAAAAGAAAACTTAGTTATTCTCCAACTATGCTTTATTCTGGTCTTTACAGGCTTACCCTAAATGCAGTGTTTTTTTTCTTTCTCTTGTTAAAAGATTGCTTTTCATTTTCTGATATGAGTAGCACCTATCTGTGTCTTTGTGTCACAGACATGCATGTGTATTTTACTCAGCTATTGGATTACATCTTCGAAGAGCTCTAGAGTCAGATGAATTCATGTTAAATTCCCAGAAATTCTTCCTAAGCCTGCCTCGAAAAGCTTTTTATGGTTGAGTGAATGAATATAATTGCAGGGACTTGAGGTCTAAAATGGAAATCAATAATTCTACTTAGAACCTTTAGTCCATTTTTGTAGAATATTCTTCCCATCTCATTCTTGTCTGCAGGAGAGGAAACAAATTAACACATTCCTACAGTGAGTTTTGTGAACGCAATAAAGATCGCGAAGAAGAGAAATGACATTTTCCTATAATTAGAGAGGATCTAAGAAAATCTTTCAGATTGAAAAGCTTCACCATCTACCTTTAGATAGTTGGTGCTTGGAAAATAGAATCTATTACTAAAAATGCTAACATTAAAATCTGCCCTTTTCAAATTTCCTGAATCATTAGGGAATACTAAATGAACAGTTTTCTATGCACATAAAGTTCACATTAGCTCTGTAATTCACGTCATACCTAACTCATTGAAATGGTTTGGGTTATTTAAGTCCTTAATTTATTTCATTATCAACTTATGTTGTCCATAATTTGGAAAGGAATAGTGATATTTTTAAATTCCACAGAATCAGATGTTTAGAAAAGTCAAAACCATTGTCAAGGCACAAGTACATTGCTTCATATTGCATATTTTCATAAATTCTATAGCATAAAACTACAAACGAGGCTGTATTTTATATATTGTAAAGCATTTATGATCAGAGTTTTAACATACCGATGTAACCTCACCTTATCAAAAACTCAGTTACATTTCAATAGAAGAAAGGAAAATTTCAGTCATGATATTCATACTGAAATCTCAATATCTCAGGCTGGCTGATTCACATCAGAAAATGTATATACTGAAGTTGGCCAAACAAAACATCATAAATGAGAAAGGAAGAGCTGAATCACCCACAGAAGGATCCAGGGACAGACTCTTTCACAAAGACGAACTCAAAGTTAGACTACAGGCCTTGCTGTTCTAAAAAGACTTAGCTAAGCAAGAAAAGGAAGATTCAGGTACTGTAAAAAATGAAAACGGACATAATATGAGTGGTTGTGTGTTTACGAAAGTCTATGTGAATCCATGTGTATAAGATCATCTGCCACAAGAGGGCTGAATACACATGAGTTGGTGGTAGCATACTGTAGATTTACATGGGTTCAAGTGTGATAAAAGCCAATCAGTAAGAACTGGAAATGGAAACAAACTTCCACCTCCAACCAAGAAGTTATTTGCTATTGATGATGGGAAAGGGAACATCAGTGTAATCCAGTGGACTGATAGTGGGTATATAATCCATACTCCAGGGAGATTCCATGGCAGCAATAGTTGACCAACAAAAAACTGAACTCCATTTTTTGTGTGTGTTTGTATGCTTTTTGTTTTGTTTGGCAATTTTTGTTTTGTTTATTTTTATTTTCTGATTTTAATTTTACTTTGATATTCTTTTTTATGAGAAAGAAGTCAGGTCCACGAGGGGTGCACCCACCCGCTGTGACAGTGGGTCTGATCTATTGGGAGCTCATCAAGGCCAGCGGGACTGGGACTGAATAAGCATGGGATGAAACCGGACTCCCTGAACGTGGCGGACAATGAAAGCTGATGAGAAGCCAAGGACAATGGCACTAGGTTTCGATCCTAATACATGAACTGGCTGTGTGGGAGCCTAGCCTGTTTGGATGCTCACCTTCCTGGTCTTGGATAGAAGTGGGAGGACCTTGGACTTTGCACAGGGCAGGGAACCTGGACTGCTCATCATTCTCGAGAGGGAGGGGAAATGAAGTCGGGGGGAGGGGGAGAGGGGTAGGGGAGTGAGGGGAGGGGAAGATGTGTGGGAGGAGGGGGAGGGAAATGGGAAATGAGGAGGAGGCGGTAATTTTTCAAAAAATAAATAAATAAATAATAAAAAAAGAAACTATACGAGAGATCTAAAAAGATAAAAAGGAGACTGCAGGAGACTGCTTAGCTACACAGATTTACATCTAGTGTTTCTTATCTGAATGAGAGAACAAAGACGAGCATGGATGGACCTAAATATTAAATGTCTTATTAAACCAAAGTATTGGACATTTTGGATATTCCTCTGGAGATTGTGGGTACCTTCATGAGTGTTAACACTGTGATAAAAACAATAAAATTATACTATTTACATATGCAAAAAAAAGAGACAAAGAAGATGAAGTTGTGTTGGTAGATAGGTGGAGATTATCTGAGAAAGTTGGGAGAAAGAAAAGTGTATATTAAAATATACTGCATGCAATATCTTAAATAATAAAAAAAACAGGAGAAGCAGATAATCTATCAATGTGGACAAGTGAAAGTAGACCTGATTTTTATGTAGCATTCATTTTGATTTTATTTTCACATAGTACAGAAAGGAAAGTATACGTAGATATTATGTACACTAGGAAATGGTGGACAGCCTGTTGAACACGTATATTCTGTTTGAAATTGCTATACTTACTGAGCATTTACTATATGTCTAATACTGACCTTGCTATTTTGACTAATTATCAAAGAGATATTTTAGAGTATTTATTTATCTATTTTTCTTGGGGCCTGGGTGAGGCATATGCTTGTAGAATATGAGGAAACTAACAATAGTTCATTGATGTTGGGTTTCTCCTTCCACCGTGTCTCAAGAGTGGGCTGTCTTCCCAGTCCTAGACTAAAGTGTACTTGCTCATGGTTTTTTGATAATGCAAAAGGCAGAATTTGTTACTGCTTTTTCCTTCACTAAATTCTTGGACATATTGTGCAAGCATTTGACAACTCAGTTACATTCAAAGCTTTTCAGATTGGAGACAGGGCTTTTCTATATAGCTCATACTAATTTAAACCCATGCCTCTGTCTCAGAAAACCTGGAATTACAACTTTTAGTGACCACATATGGGAAAAAGGCACAAAAAGTCAAAACAAATTTATTATTCTGTTCTATGCACACTTTAAATCTTTAAAAAGTTATCCTTACATGTTCATCTCAGTGTAAATCCTGTTAAACCAATACTATAGTTGTGTTATGAATTTTTAAACTTTGACTGCATAGGAACAGCTATTCAAATGTAACTATAATTTTTATTTCAAAATGCTTCTTCTACATTATTGTTGACATCACTTGAGATGTCTTGAGAAATTTGATTCATGATTTTGTCTTATAAAATCATTTCCTAATGTTTATATTCTCATTATTCTCATCCTAGAGGAAATGAAGCACAGAGACATCCCTTACTACTATGCCACTGTAGTTTTCTTCTGATAGGATGATTTTCAGGTATCTTTCTTTCATCTATTAAAATTAACCTCATGTTTCATAAGTAAATATGGACTGTCATTTAGGAAACAACCAAGATGTCACCTATGTGTTATCCCTGCACTTGAAGAGTGTACTTTGAGAATCTAGGATTAAGAAGGACTTCTGGGCAGATGCTGTAAGAGGAAGATTAAGCATGGCCAAATAGATCTAAAAGCATAGATATCATTCAACAGAAAGTAAGTATTAGAACACGTCATTTTTTCAATTATGCAGCTCAACAAAATAGAAATTTGCCCCTTGCTCAATTAAAGTCTGACTGATTGCTAATGACAAGTTGCTTAATTAAAAAAAAAATAGCCGGGCGGTGGTGGCGCACACCTTTAATCGCAGCACTTGGGGGCAGAGGCAGGCGGATCTCTGTGAGTTCAAGGCCAGCCTGGTCTACAGAGCTAGTTCCAGGACAGGCTCCAAAGCCGCAGAGAAACCCTGTCTTGAAAAACCAAAATAAATAAATAAATAAATAAATAAATAAATAAATAAATAAAATAAAACCAAAGGACTTAGATTCCCACTATTTTGGAGCTGTGTCATTGTCCTAGTTTGGTTTCTGTAGCTGTGACAAAACACTGACCAAAATCCTCCTAAGGAGAAAAAGGTTTGTCACCTTACAGGTTACAGACTATCATCTAGGGAATCCCGTACAGGAACTTCAAGCATGGACTGACATAGAGACCATGGAGGAATGATGCTTACAGTCTTACTCTTTATGGTTTGCTCAGCTGGCTTTCTTAGACAACCAGGACCAGATGGTCAAGAACAGCATCACTCATAGTAGGCTTGCCTTTTCATTAATCATTAATCAAGAATATACCGCCCACAGAACCTACAACCTACGCTTATATAAGCAATCTCTTGGTGAACATTCTTTTCCCAGTTGACTTTAGTTTGGGCCAGCTGACAAAGAATTAACCAGCACAGGAAGACTGAGGCTACTTGAATGAAAAAGGCATATGGTACCATCCCTAGAAGATGACAACACTGTGAACCTTAGTTCATTTTCCCTTGAATAGAGGAAACACAATCCCATCTCACCTCAAGGAAATCCAAAACTAGAGAAATTGGTGCAGTGTGGGACAAAGTAAAATTTGTGAGTGTTCTACTCATCTCTTCCTACCTGACTCTTCCATAGTTATACATATGTATAACTACATGAATAAAAATATATGTTTGTGTATATGTGAAACATGTTGCTCAAAATTCAAAAATCAAAATAGATAAAAAATATTCTATGGGAAATGTAGAATTGAAAACATTTAGGAGGTATATCAAGCATGATATTTCCCCACCAGTTTCAAGTGATGCTTAAGATTTGTTCCAGCACACACAAGAAGAAATCCTTTGTTCAAGTAGGAATTATTTCACTATTCAAAAGAAAATCATTGATTTGTAATCATAAGTAAAACATCCAATACTAGCTAAATAATGACTATACGACACTTCTAGCATTTATCCATTGAAAAATAATTGTGTCTTTAGAGTATAAGTTTTGATTTAACCTCAAACTAATTTGAAAGATGAGAACAACGGCTAAAAATTGAGGGCTAGCAACATGAAAACAACAGTCATTATTCCAATGGATGAGGAAGATTGCACAAGGACTCAGAACTAGATATGAAATATAGACAATTAATAGCTTTTAAGAGATATATAAAAAGTATTCTACAGGTCAGTCCCAAACACAAATATTGTGGTGCATGCACACACATACACAAGCACACTATACACACACACAACACTAAATGGTCATAGCAGGTTGTTTCATATATAGGTGTACAAACTATGTGTATGTGTTTTGTGTGTGACAATACTAATTAAAGGAGTTTAAAAATTGTTCATGAAGTCAAAAGGTAGAGGAGGAATATGTATATGGGAAGAGCTGGAGGTAGAAAGTATGAACAGAGGTGGTGTAAATACAGTATTTGTGTATAAAATTTTCAAAAATAAATTAAAAACCATAAAAAGAGGAATTAAAGGCCTTTTTCCCTGTCAGCTGCATATTTAAAAGACATCACATGACTCTTGACCATATTGACTCACCACACCTGTGATTGTTTGCACTTGCACTACACACAATTAAGAACAAAATGACAACAATAATGAGAGAGGAGCTAACAACTATAGATGGTTGTTGATGGCAGAAAAGTCACTTTCCTTTGAGGACACAGCTGTTAATGGGTTACTCACACCTCGGTGAAAGGCCCCACAACCATACATATATAGGTTACACTAATAGAACTCAGGAGTTACCACTAATGACAAAAAGAGCTGAGGAAATGAATTTGGGAGGGAGTGGGAGTCAAGAATCAGAATTGGAAGGAGGAAGTGATAAATGGATGTAAACAATGCACAGAATTTTAAAATAAATTTTAAAAACCAAAATTGTGAAAATAAAAGAGAGCTTATCCTTACGATGTTATTGTGGGTATACTTTTTCCTATATATATAACAGGAATGAATTTTAAGAAGGACATGATAAAATATCTTAGAAAAACTGCCACAGTCACGAAACAAGAAAGCAAGGGAAAACCTATGAAGATGTCATCACCTACTATACCTACAGGTCTTCCCTACAGCACACATCTTCAACTTTGTGATTGAGAGTGGAACTAGCTCAAAGGGTGTCTTCCAGTGTCAACAAACACATAAAATCAACCTAGTCATATTAGGGTAAAGGTTTCTCACCTAGAATTCTCAGTTGACAAAATTGAATAAGGTTGCTACTTAGATATCAAAATATTTCATTTTGAATATTGTTGTCTTAATTCAAGTTGTTAAAAAATTGATATTTTATGCAGTTCTAAAACACACAAAAATTTTTGTTCACAATGTTTTCTTCCTTTTTCAGATTTTTCTCAGGCAAATCAGATTGCCAATGCAATAAGTATATATTTTGCCCTATGAAGATAAATTAAATAAGTATAAAATATTTTTAAATTACTAATATTATTTTGGAATTTTAAGTTTCCTCATGCCTCATTTGCAAGTATTCTTGTAATAGGCAGGTGAACTTGTTATCTGAACCAATTATTGACCAAATCTTCATTTGCCTTTGGCCAGAGGTGGCACTATGATTTCTGAATTTTTTCTTAAAGCTGATGCATTAGAACACATCAGGTTATTACTGCTTTTGGAACAATAACAAGAGACTTATGAAAAATATAAACGTTGGAAAAGTAATGTCAAAGAGACATCTGTAAAAACCACAGGATTATATTTAACTAAATGCTAATCACCTAAATTTAAAGGTTTGAACCAAAACTTAATAGATTATTTTTGAGTACTTAAAAATCTACAGTATTAAGCTAAATCCCCCAATGCTCATGCTTTTTCTAGATGCACAAGTCACTGGATCTTTCCTCAGAGTTTCTCCGATCTTGATGACTTTACATTTGTAATTTACCTAATTCAATCTGAAGCACCTATATGAATGATCATAGCAGCAGTATCATTCATAGAAATCACTGAAGTCTATCACTTTGAATGTAACTCCTTGTCTTAACACTTACACCAATAAGAAAATTTGATAGTTCATCAATAAGAAAAGATCTATAGCCTTAATTGGTCCTGGACTTGCCTGTCCCTTTTCACTTCAGATTTAAGACATTTATTTTAGCCTATGACCTCTATTTCTACTTTGATTTCCTTCTACTGTGTATTGGTAAACTTCATCCCACACAAGCCTTCATCATTAGTGTTCTAGACAGTGGACATAATTCTCAAAAACATTAAGTAAACTTTGTTCTATTTATTGTTCATTAGCAGGAACTCTTCTGAGTGCTGGGAAAAAGACATAAAAGACTTCTTTCCTTTAAATCTCATATGTGAGTTATTAATATTCAAAGATAAGATATTTCTTTTTCTTTGGTTTCTGGGATATTTTAGAAAGTGCTAATTCTTCACAAGAGAACTATTATACTTTGCATATTGTGAAAATGCTAAGAATCTCAGCATCTTAAAAAGGAACTGAAGCTGGGAATAAATAGACATTTTAAAATGAGAATGCTTATTGCAGTGCTATGTAGCCACTGGGTACTCATTAAATATTAGCTGGTGTTCAAATAATTAAGTGGAATGTAATTAATTTCTGTGCAAAGAGACTGCAAAGGAGAACATTTGTACTGTCTTAAACTAAAATAGATCAAAAAAGTGAAGAACAAGTGACCATCCACATACAATTAAAATCTTACCAGAAGTAACATAAAATGTCATAAAGAGACATTGTAATTTTGATACAAAACCCACTGAAATATTATCTTTGGAAACTAAACATGTTGACAAATTTAGTCTTTTGGTGAATGAAAAAATCTTTCCTGGTATGGAAAGAGTGTTCATTCGTTAAAACCCTTGATTACCAAGAATGAGAACTAGGGTCTGTACATTCAGAACCCATATAAAAGCTAGATGGGTAATATGGCACTTCTGGGATTCCAAGGTATGGGAGATGGAGATGGGTTAGACAAAACAAGTCAAGTAGCCTGGTTAGCAAACTAGTGAGCTCTAGATTTAGTTAAAGACCCAACTTAAAGTTTACACACACACACAAACACACACACATACACACACAGAACTTTTTAAAAATCTTTATTATTTGAAGTTAGATTATATTGAGTTTTGTTCTAATTGAGGCTTAACTACAAGGAATAAAGTGGTTTAGGGATCAAGGTTTGATGAAATTATAGATTAAGACCCCCCAAATTAATTTTCTTGTTTCTTTTCCCGTTGCTGGGAGAAAGCACTTAGGAAAGCAGAAAAGTAAGTTATGTGGGGAAAAGTTTATCCTGTCTCACAATTTAAGGTAGGCCTCTGTGATAACTTATGCTGGAGAGGTTGTGGAGTAAAGGGAACACTCCTGCATTACTGGTGGGAGTGCAAGCTAGTGCAGCTCCTTTGGATATCAGTGTGGAGTCTTCTCAAAAATTAGGAAACAACCTTCAAGACCCAGCAATACCACTTTTGGGTATATATCCAAAGAAGACTCAATCGTACCACAAGGACATGTGCTCAAGTATGTTCATAGGAGCATTGTATGTCATAGCCAGAACCTGGAAAAAACCTATATGCGCCTTGACAAAAGAATGGATAAGGAAAATGTGGTACATTTACACAATGGAGTACTACACAGCAGAAAAAAATGAAGATCTTGAAATTTGCAGGCAAATTGATGGAGCTAGAAAACGTCATTTTGAGTGAGGTAACCCAGACCCAGAAAGACAATTACCATATATACTCACTCATAAGTGGCTTTTAAACATAAAGCAAAGAAAACCAGCCTACAAATAACAATCCCAGAGAATCTAAACAACAATGAGGACCCTAAGAAAAACAAACATGGATCTAATCTACAAGGGAAATAGAAAAAGATGAGATCTCCTGTGTAAATTGAGAGCATGGGGACCATGGGAGAGGGTTGAAGATGGGGGAGAGGATAGGAGGGGAGCAGAGAAAAATGTATAGCTCAATAAAAACAATCCTCTTATCATTAGTGAATTGAAAATTGAAAGCTATTTCCCAATGGCATTCAGGTATAAAACAAAATTGAATCACCCCTTACACTATTCAAGATTAAGTGGATGATAGAAAACAGGTGGATGAGAGATCCTGGATATTACTTTAGTAGAATTGCATGAAGCTCATAAGTCATTTCAGTAATGTGCTGTGTGTGTGGGTCCTCTCTTCCTAAGTCATTGAACAAATGAAAGCAAATATACACCTTGAGCAGCCTTCCAAAATATTTTATTTGCAATCCCTGAAACTGGGGCAGACACTGTGTCAACTTAGAAAACTTGTTTCTAGACGCACCAAGAGTAAGGAGCTAATATTCTCCCACCTAAGGACTTTCTAGTTGCTGTATTGTGATAAAGATTGAACTAGTTGGCTCTCCTGGTTTCTTATACATGAAAGGGAGAAAATTACTTTTTAAAAGTTTGCACTCTTAAAGTAAATGCAGGTAAGTTGTGAATGTCAAATCTAGCAATTGACAGAAACCTCAGTCCTTTCTCACTTGCCTTCCCCAAACTCTCCTTGCATTTCCCTACCCTAACCATTAGGTGTCACAGTCTTCAACCTAAACCTTCTATCTTGTCTTAGACTGTGCACATTACTAAATCTACTCAACCCTGTCTCCTACTTTCCCACCTAAATGGCCAGGCTTCCCTCACACTCTTCTACCCCATCAAAAATGCAGCCTGATCCTCACCTTTTCCTCAGAGCTTTCTGACTCTCTAAAATGCCTCTTAGCATATGCAAATGAAGCATTTACCTTTTAGCATAAAGCCTTTTCCTAGACACCCAGTTCTTTGGTGACAAAAATAGACCTGTGAGGAATATCTACCTTGTAAAATGCTCTCCGTCATTTTAAAGCACAAACTTCAAAATTTCTTAACAACTTAATAAGGAAAAATGTGTGAGATGTGTGGAAATGGGTCCTCAGGGTGATTTTCAGAAACTTGAAAACATATAATTTCTAGTCAGGCTGAATATGTCCATAGTCAGCAAATGAGTCACTTGGCCATATTTTCTCTGCATAATAAGCTGCTTTTTGGCTGTTTAGATCAGCTGGAATATTTTGTTTATAAAGTTAGCAACAAAAAATTATATTAGTCAGTATATCTTATCATTGACATGCCAAAACCCCACTCCAATATTGTAAATATTTTGAACACATAAATTCAAACATGGCTCTGACTAACATCCACAAGATACTGAACTACTGGCCTGGATGCCAGGAGCAAGACTTGGATGAAACAGAGGCACAGCAGTGTCCTTGCAATGGATTCTCACGGATATTCAGTTCAGGCCAGCCATGTTGACTGAAAATACTGAGTATGTATCAAAAGAAGGGTATGTTAGGTTAGCCTGAAAAAGCAAAGCTTTAAAACCACATACAAAAAACAAACTAACAAAAAAAAACAAACAAAACGAAAACCACTAGGCTTAGTAAATTCATCAGAGTGAATAGTTCATTAATCAAAAATTGTATTCTCATGTAATAACCATTTTTTAAATACTGTTTAAATACGAAATTCTCTGTAGAGAATGTATTGTCACCCAATGGTTTTCTATTGCATTCATCTAAGACTTGAATCTATTCTTTAGATCTCTATTCCTTGAACAAGACAGAAAGTGGATACACAAAAGGAGAAAACTCTGCCACATCCATATATCTGTATACTTTTGTACTGCTGTTTATTCAGGTCACCTGAAGCCATTTTAAAGTCACTTTTTCATCTAAGTTACTGAAGAATAGTCACAATTAGCGCTATACATTGAGGACTTACTTTTGTTTCTTTGTATACATTTGAATTTAGGGGCACCAGAGCCTGAAGAGATCCCTAACAAAAGCACACCTCATCAGAGTCCTAATATAGTCCCAAATACTCGGGGCCAATTGCATTTTTTCTTAGTATATTCTGCATTAGCATTTATTAATGTTATTTACTTTAACAGGGATTATGAGATATTTATTATCTTGCCTCTAGAATACATAATCTATCTTTGTGCCATACTGTACACTGTAGGAGTTCTTAATGTCTTAGCATCCAAAGCAAGCGAGGTTCTAAGACTGACGTCCTGATATTAACTGGTCCTCTATACTCTAGCTGTCTTCATAACATGTACATATAGTGAAGACTGGAAGGGAAAATAAAAGCAGTGAGGTGCATGAGGAAAAAAGAAGACAGGACAACAGCAGATTATAGGTAATCTATTGAATAAGAATCCAGTTCCAGAAAGATACCAATAGTGGGAGGGGGGCTATTCCATTCTTTGAACCAGAAACTATGGGAGAAATAATGGAATTAGAAAATGAGCAGTGTGCCAGGCGGTGGTGGCGCATACCGTTAATCCCAGCACTTGGGGGCAGAGGCAGGCAGATCTCTGTGAGTTCAAGGCCAGCCTAGTCTACAAGAGCTAGTTCCAGGATAGGCTCCAAAGCTACAGAGAAACCCTGTCTCGAAAAACAAAAAAACAAACAAAAAAAAAAAAACAAAAAACAAATAGAAAGAAAAAGAAAATGAACAGCGAGCATCCACTTTGTAATAAATCAACTATGCCTAACGTTTGCTAGGCAAAGGTATGATGAAAAACAAGTATTTCTGACTCTCTTATAAGATACTGACATTTTACCAGAGGAAAAACATAGAATTGACCAAGTTACATTAGAATTAGTGGGAATCAAGTACCAATTGCAGTGAATTCTAAGTCCAAGTTTCTACATAATCACTTTAAAAATCAGGAAAATCTAAAGGAAGGAGTCTGAAAAAAATGAAAATCCAAAAATAATAAAAATGAAAAGAAAAATAAAGATACAAAAAAAGGTGGATATATTATGTAGCAGTGGGATAGGTGTCTAGTTTGAGTAATAAAATTGTATCAAGTTAGGTTTACTTTTATTGATATTTTTGCTTTGGTAAGGAAACAGACTTGGTAAGGGGAGTATATACTGAGATGTTAAGCAATGAAAGTTATCATATCTGTAAATTTCTTCAAACTTTGAAAAAATGCATATACTTAAAAAGTGATCTCATAATATATACCCATGCATGCATGTAGGTAAAGAACATATGTATAAAAGATCTATAATTATAGTATATATGTAATATATAGACATATGCAAATATAGAAAATAATAAAAAATATATTAAAGGTATTACCTTTTAGGGCTGGAAGAGGGGGCTCAGTGGGCAAAGCATAGCCATACAAGTATGAAGATCTTAGTTCTAACCCTTAGAACCCAAAAAGTAGTGCATGTCTGCATCTGTACCAGTGATTCTATGGTGAGATGGGAGGTAGAGAGAGAAGAATCTCCAGAAACCTTTGTGCTGCTAGCCTTAAACACACAGCAAATCGCAGAGAAAAGCTGCCTTAAGACAGAAGGCGGCATCAATGCCTAAATATGTTTTCTGACCTCCATACTAGTGTCACAACCAGAATAATGTATGCCTGAATTCAAAAACGTAGATGTAAGTATACACACTATACACACATGCAACAAATAAATTAATTAATTAAAATAAAAGCAATAATTCATGAGTTAAATTTGCACCTATTGTTAATCTACAATTCACTTCAGGACACAATGTTTATGAAAGGTCAAAGGGATTTTAATCTTGTGGAAAGTTGCAGAATGAAATGTTTCATTTGAAGGCTTTCACTCTGAGGGAAAGACATTTTGTTGCACATAATCACTCACAAAGAAGGGAGCCCTTGTTTTTGATTGCTTAAAATTAAGAATACAAAGTGATATAACCATCTACAGGGAACAACAAAAGAACAGATGAGACCAGTTTTTAAAAAAATTTATGAGGGAAAACTGATCATAATATCCAAACAGAAGTGTGATCTCCTGAATTTTTTCCTTCTTCTAGCTTAGAAAATGTCCAAAAATGTTCATTATTATATCCCATCAAATTTCAAAATTATTTAGCACACTTCACACAACAGTGAAATGTTTTCTTTTTTGCACTTGAGATTCTCTACCAAAGTTGGTACTTGAAATATCCATGAATAAAAAGAAATATTTAACACTGGAAATATATAGCTTCATGGAGAATGCCAATCAAAACCAAGTATTACAGAAAATTCTTTAATCTTTCAAGGATATATATCTTAAAGTGGAGAGAAAAGGATGATGAGAGGGTTTCATTGAAGAAAGTGTTTAACATCCAGAGACACAGTTATTATACCAGC
The DNA here is from genome assembly GCA_025134845.1 of Neodon shergylaensis. Lineage (NCBI taxonomy): Eukaryota > Metazoa > Chordata > Mammalia > Rodentia > Cricetidae > Neodon > Neodon shergylaensis. The sequence continues at coordinate 21,973,317 of JABTXL010000001.1, read as the reverse complement.
TCATTAATTTAACTTGTGATAGTTAGATAAAAGCTACCCCAAGTCTAGAATCTCCTAGCATTCAGTTTGACAAATTTTTCAGTTTTCTTCATGCCATAATCTCTTTACTCTTATAGGCCAATATAATACTTGCATCAAGTCATATATTTTTTTTCTGATTTGTTCATCCAGAATGCCTTAGTGAGTTTGGAATTTCATATCTTTACAAAAACATTATATTCAAGTTTGCAGTTCTTTCTCAAAATGTTATCTCTTGAAATTTGAACTGGAGTTGCATTTCGATAACTAAGAAGTCAAACTTAAAAATGTTGGAGGATAAAGAAGAAAAAAAAACAAATCATAACCTTTAAACAAAGAAATCTGATATACTCTTCTTTTTAATTCTTTGTTCTTTAGTTATGCTCAAAAGTATTTCATTATTTGCTGCAAACATCCTGATATGGTAGAGTAAGATTGATAAAAAGACATATTAAATCAATACCAGTCAATTTTAAGTTTTGATAAAAAAACATTTTTTATGAATCAGAAGTTCAGAGAAATATAACCTCAATAATTTCAAAGAAAAATATATCTCGGCATTCTTTAGTCAAAATTCAAATACTGAAAGCATTCTGAATGAAAACAGAGAAATCGGAAACTACATGGAAGTGAACAGTGCTACCAAGTAATGATTCTCATGAAAAATACTGAGAGCCTAACATAATTACAGGACACATTTAAAATGTTCAAAGACCACACATAAAATCCTCACACTACAGAGGTTTACATCCCAATAAGCAAACAAAATGCTAAAAATACTGTAAACTAAAATGCACTTTTTTATTTTACTGAGCTTATATAGCGACTTGCAACATGGGCTAACAGCAGAAGCACCTGCAGGTAAAGATCATGGAGCTGACTAGACCTGAGGTTCATGGGAGCTATTGCCAAAAAGAGATAGTATTATACAATATTTTACTAGTCTGAGAAAAGATAAACATTTAAACTCTCAGATATAGGTTCCACTAAATGAATATTACTTAGGACCGTCATGAAGTTTAAAAGTCATATGCAGAAACCATCTGTATACACTGTCATAATATCCTGTGAAAATGAAAGTAATTTCGCTTCTGTTTCAAATATATACAAATGTCCTACACACAAAATAACAAAAGGCAGATGAAAGTCTACATTTAAAAAGACACAACTAATTTACACAGTTTTTTTTTAGGTCCATCAAATTATTAAAATTTTCCAGGATAATAAACTTGTCCCAATCCAAGGGGTCAAACATGGACTAAAAGAGATAAACACATTCTTGCACACTTGTGCACATGTGAGCACATGCACATACACTAATACACACATATAGAGATTTTTTTTTCTCTTGCAAGGATGCCAGAGTTCTGATATATCTACTAAAAAGTCCTGAGAGTTAAGGTTGAATGGGGGCTCAACCACTAGTAAATGGTTAGTATGAGAAAATACAAAACTGCATTGTTCTGTAAAAAGAAGCAACTCTCCCAACAACTTTTTTGTCTTCTGTAAATAGGCAGAACTGAGTGTGCATCTGTGGTGAATGATTCTGAGCACATATATCAGTCATATGTTCCTCGTCTTCCCTTTTTTCAGCTTGTGGATAGATGGATCCAGTTCCAGTCATCTTTACTGATGAGTCATTGTTTATGACTGAACCTTAGGACTCTAGAAGACTCATTCACTCATCTGGAGAAGGGACTGAACTTAATTTTTCCTTGGGATTTGAATTACTTCATACTTGCACAGGACATCATAAGAAACATTCCTACTAAAGGACAAATATAGACTTATATTATACAAGATACCCAAACTACTAAGCATAATGGGTCTCTTTAAGGTATGCTAGATATTTTCTGATCAATATACAACAAACAGTGTTAAACATCATTTGGATCTTTGCTTTTGGTGACTATTACACACAATGCCTTCACTACTCTAATATTATAATATGCCTGCTTATAGGAAACTCATGCACCAAATGAAAATTAAATTTATCTACAACATCTCAAATCAGAACCACTCTGGATAGTCTGCTATTTAAAAATAAAAAGGGGGAGATGTCAGAAAAACGGTTTGAGAATGGATTCCTGGGAGGGGAATTCTGAGTGCTTCTGAGAACACTCCAAGAAAACAAGACAAGAATATTGAGACCTCAGTTTCTTCAAATACACATAATTGTTCCTGGAATATGTTTTCGAGTTCTTCCCAGGTGTAGTGAATAAGAGTGAGCTTACTTCAGGATGTTCATTGCAACTGGCTATTGTTTTATGTTTACATGCCTGTATGGAAGAACTTATTTTTGCCATATGCATCTTTTCCTTGTGATTGTAAACAGCTTGAACTCATGAGAACTTTACTAAGGTGACTCTTCTTTACCCGTGTATAAGTGGTCTGATGCTTTGAATAAAATTGGCCATTGTATGAGACTTTAGTCGGCCTCATTTGTAGGTTCCATTCTCTCAGCTTGCACTGTTTTAGAGTTAAACAATAGTGCTGTAGCAGACTATCTAGCTGGATCTTTATATCTATCTCTATATATGTATATTTTTATAGTGTATAAATATAGATACAGGTAGTTAGATATATCTAACTTGTCTGAATTGGGCTGCTTCTTTAGAAGTTCTTAGCTTGTGAGTTCCTAAAGACCCTCAATAGAGGCTATTGATTATCTCCAGAACAAACTCTAAAAGACTCTATTCCTAAAAATAGCACATACATGAGTCTCTGAGCATGAAGTATTCCATGCTCACCTGGGTGCTTCATTCCCATCAAGCTACCTTTTGTAGTGCTAGAATGTGCCATATGGGCTACCAGAAAAGAAAAGTAGTCATCAATCTTACCCAGTTGTAAACACTGTGAGCAACAGAAATTAAGAGCCTAGTAAGACAAGCCCATTAGTGGAATAGTGTCATAACCATCATAAGAGTGACCAATCACTTCACAATGTATTTAAGCCCAACTCTAACAACATGAAACCCATATACAGTATCATAATATGATGAAGAACCTGTGGTCACAGATTTATGGTAGAATCTACTACAATTATTATGATAACTCGATAAAGCATTAAACCAACTCTTAATGACTTATATTTATACTAGTAAATTAAAGAATCTTTCAACCCTATCAGAGAAACTTCTATTGGCTGTAGATAATGATTAACACAGAAACCTAAACCGACAATTGTGCTGAGAGTAAGAGACTCACTAAGGCTGAACTCTGAATGTGGTATCCATAACAAACCTTCTCTTCTCAAAGCTCCAGAATCATTTAAGAAGAAGGGAAAAATGAAATGTAATAACCCAAGCTGGGGGATAAAGCAGTGTTTTCTGGCCAGAGCAAGGCCGTTGCACATATGAACAGTTGTGATAGCAGGCACAAGACTGTGTCTAATCTACTCAGACCAATCCCAGCACAGATAACAAAGGCAAAAATGGCTCACTCCTAGCTGAGTGGCTATTGCCAATTGATAGCTGCTGGGGGAGAAAGAGTCTTTCCTAAGAGTAGAAAGTTCACACTTTCAAAAATATACAAGCAGCCCAAGTTGTACATGACAGATTAGAAACTACAGCAACAACAACAAAGTTATAGAATATATCATGAGTAAACTTACTTCTCCCTCTACTCCTCCCAGTTCCTCCCATCTTCCCTCCCATCAAGATCCACTGCCTTTCTGTCTCTCATAGAATAGAACAGGATTCTAAGGAATAACAATAAAGACATAACAAAAACAAAATATCATTAGGTAAAACAAAGGCAATCACGTCAGAGCTGGAAAAGGCAAACCAAGAGAAAAGAAAGGGCCCAAGAGAAGGCACAGGAGTAAGAGACCAATTTGTTCACACACTCAGAAGTCCCATAAAAACTCTAAACTGGTAGCCTTAATATTTACAGAGAAGACCTGCGGCAGACCCAGGCAGGCCCTGTTCTTACTGCTTCAGTTTGTGAGTTCCTATGAGCTTTTCTCAGTTGTTATAGAGGACCTCTTCCCCTTCTGGCTTTTACAAAGTTTCTATCTACATTTCAACAAGGTTCTCTGAATTCTGAGGTGAGAGATTTGACAGAGACATGAATTTAGAGCCAAGGTCTCTATTTTTGCATAATCCGTGACTGTGGGTCTCAGCTTTTATTTCCATATGCTGCAAAAGGAAAGTTCTCTGATGATGGCTGAATGAGGCAGTGATCTATGAGTATAGCAGAATATCATTACGAGTTATTTTGTCATTATTTTAAAACCAGTAGTATTTGGTTTTACCCTAGGTCTCTGGGCAGTTGTCATTTGAGGTGGGGCCTAGTTGTAAGGTTTTTTACTGATAGCAAGTACATTCTTCAGGTATGTCAGTATTAATCCATGACAAGATGTTTGTAGCATTTTTGTAATAGCAAAAGAAATATAGGTAGAGAGAAACTTTAAATGTAATTCTAGTGCATTCATTCCTACTCTGAAAGACATACAACTATGAAACATTATACTGTAGTTAAGAAGTATTAAGGATAGCTTTAGAAAGCGAGTTTCAGTAAAATATTTGTCATTACAGACTTAAAAATATCAAAAGCCACAAATGGGGAGAGGGGATAATTTTTTCAGTGGAGTAGTCACTATTAGTTGGCCTATGTTCTGATAAATACCTATTTCATGGAAGTTTCTGCAATTAAATTCAGTGGATCACAAAACAAACAAACAAAAGAGAACATAAAAATAGGGCAAGAGCTTCATAGGAAGAATAAATGATTCAATGACAGTGGGAGGGGGATGAGAGTAATGAGGTAAAATGAACAAGACATATTTGATATATCTGAAGCTGTGGAAGAAAAATAAGTTAAAATTTTACAACTATAGATACATGTTTGTCAGACAATCATAGAGCTGGTTCTTTGAGAAAGTCAACAAGATTAATCATAGAAAAATATGATGGCATTCTTAATATTTAAGGTGGAAGGTGAAAGGAATTGGAAAGTTGTAGTTAGATGGGAAAATGAAATAATGCTAAATGAAAATATGAAATGTAACACATGAAATTTTTCTATCACAAAATAAGTAAAAATTTGAACATGACTATGGAAAAGCACTAGAATATAACAGAGAAACTAAAATATTGATTTAATCAAGTGACAGAATTGTGGACATAGCTTGCTATATAATGTTGGTGCTGATTGTTTTTCCAATAAAGCTTTTGAAAAGAGAAAAAAGTGATTCAAAGTTGAGAGAGTAGGAAAGGAGGTATACCAGGGAGGATTTTAAAGTGGAGAAATGAGTATGTTCAAAAGACACAAATGATTGTTTAACAAATGTTAAAGTAAGCATTGTGGAGTTCACAGCTTGATTATTTTCTCTGCATTCACCAGGAATCATGTGGTCATCAAAATTCACTTATTAACTTGGAAAATTTAGCTTTATGTTCCTTAGGATTTTGTGACAAACAGGTTCATATGTAAATATGAATATGTCAATATAAGTATTTCCTCTTTTTTTTTTTTATTTTAGGGAGGCAATGTAATCATCTGACGTACAGGATTTTAAAGAGAAGTATCAGTTTGTAGATTTAAGAAGTGGAAGCTATTATTCCAATATGGACATTGCATCATATCTCTCTAGTTGTAATAATCACTTGTTATTCGAAATAGTGTTAGAGTTTCCTAATAGAAAAAAACAAGTGTTTTAAAATGATGATAAGTAACCAAGGAAACGGATCACTCATTCCTCACTTTCTCTTCTGTTTTTGCTTTGTCATTTATGATGTATGTCAGCCACAGAATATATTGTCAGTTATTTAGGCTGCACTAGGAAATTATTGATATAATTAAATAATGAATCTTTTTCATTGACATAATCAGTATTCCCCAGCCTCACCTAAATTGGAAATGCTGGGACAGCTGTTTTGTTACTGGGACTTAGCAGTTGTCTTCAGAGACACTAGCAGGTCCATAAATAAATAACATTTTAAAATATGCAATGAATGCTAATTTGGAAACTCCAACTACACTTTAAAGGTTGTTTGAAGTTTACAGTTGTTTTGCAAACACGGAAAAGAACCAGATGTGCTTGCTCCTTAAAATCAGAGAATACGGATGTAGGAAGGAAAGAGTGGGTTGTATGAATCTCAGTTTGAGTCTTGACTCAAGCCACAGACCTTTCCAATAACAACTCATGTTACCAAAGCAATCTCACTTATTAAGATTTTAGACATGTCAGATTTTGCTTGTTTGTTTCCTTAGTTTTTGTTTTTGTTTTGTTTCAAGACAGGATTTCTCTGTATTCTTGGCCGTTCTGGACCTTGCTCTGTAGACCAGGCTGTCCTCAAAATCAGAGATCTGCCTGTCTCTGCTTCCCAAGTGCTGAGATTAAAGGCGTGCGCCACCACCACTCTCTGGTTCATTTCGGACTAATTATTGTTCAGTGTTTAAGCCAATTGTGTTTGTAAAATGAAAATATATTGGGCTATTTGTTTTCCTTTTAGTTTTAAGCAACTAGTAAAAATGACTCATTTTCAGCCCTACTGTGAAACATGAACATTGTCAAACTTAGAGAAAGTAGGTTCTACTTAATTACTAGTGAGAAAAACAGGTCACAGTTATTTTATACACGGTAAACTGAAGAAACAAGTATTGAAGTACCCTGTTATTTTCTGTTACTGGTATTATTTTATGGATTTTATGCTGCATTTCAAATTCTTCCCATATACTCATAGTTACATGAATTTGAGTTTTACTATTGCTTGAATCTTCAATGAAATGAAATGTGATAATTTATCATGTCTTTTAACAAGACTTTAAAGATTTCAAAAGTATTTTACCATTTCTTATTCCTTAATATTTAATCTATTTGAATTTTATGATTGAAAATAATCTCATAGGCAATATAGTTATTATTTTCAGCTTAAGTTGCTTGGATCTAGAAGTTCTCTTTTATGTAGTCTCACTCTTTCTTTCAATTTTGTTATTAACATTTTAATAAATAATCTGAGAGTTCACAGAGAATGGAAAATGGGTCCAACTTGTCCTACTCAACTCATTTTCTCCACATCTGTCCTGTAGGTTACCTCCACAAGTTCCCTATATCTTACTCCTACGTATATTGTCTTCTCATGTTCCCGATATCTTACTCCCATGTATATTACCCCTACATATGTCCTCGATCTTGTAAGGCTTTAGGTACTCTCAGCTGAGTAAGTAGAGCATCAATTAGGCTTGTACTTTATATTCAACAACTCCATCTTACTTTGACACTGGTTGACAGTATTCTGTCTTGGCCATGTAGATGGAAATTAGTCTCCCTGACAGCATGTTGACGAAAATGTATTATGCAATCCACAGCACTAAAATCTTCCTGTTAATAAGGTAACTGAAGAACAACAGACAAATTATTTGGCTACTTTATAAATCCCATTCTTCATTCCTAAGCAAAGAATTAAAAACATGGACAAATTTTTTTAAACGCATTTTACCAAGAGGAATATATATATATTCATTGTGCCTCTCAATGACTCTCATTGTTACTAACAATCCTTCTCTGCCATTGATTAGTCCCAAATATGCCCCAAGTTCAGAAAAAAAGTCACCTAATTAAGCCCAGTTCTAAGTCCTGACCCTGCAGAAATTCTATAAGTAGTATTGATAATTAAAGATGTTGGAGACAGTGCGACTGATCTATTGGGAGCTCACCAAGGCCAGCTCGATTGGGACTAAAAAAGCATGGAATAAAACTGGACTCTCTGAACATGATGGACAATGAGGGCTGCTGAGAAGCCAAGGACAATGGCACTGGGTTTTGATCCTACTGCATGTACTGGCTTTGTGGGAGCCTAGCCTGTTTTGATGCTCACCTTCCTAGACCTGGATGGAGGGGGGAGGACCTTGGACTTCCCACAGGGCAGGGAACCCTGACTGCTCTTAGGACTGGAGAGGGAAGGGGAGAGGAATGGGAGGAGGAGGACGGAAATGGGAGGCAGGCGGAAATTTTTAATAATAAAAATAAATAAACAAATAAACCAACCTGTGTGTAAAAAAATGTTGGAAGGTTTCAGTGATTTGCTATAGTGTCATAGATAATGTTTTCTTGTCAGTCTCTCCAACATCTCTAAGTGCTTGCGTTCCTGTAATCCAATACCACACTGTAGAGTAAGTTCTAGAAAAACACTGCCATTGTTGCCCAGCAACATCTGACATTCTTAAGTGAAAGTTATGTTTGAACTGAGAACTGAGTGGGGGAAGGGGGGAAGCATGGAGCCATTTGAACAGAAATGAAAAAGATGAATTAGAATATTCACTGAAGCAGGGAACACAGCCTGTCTAGATAGAGAAATCAGGCTTTGGGATTAGAGTTTAGCAGCCTTAGGAAAGACACAATGCTATGGTGGACAAGAGAGCACATCACATGTTAAGATCTTGTTCTAAGAGGTTTAGATTTCATCCCAAATGAACTGAGTTCTTGGGACATGATTATCCTTGGACTTGAGTTTGAATGACAATCAAATTCCAACCACATCCTGTTTATTAATGAGACTTGATCACTGTTTGCATATGTTAAGTTTCATGCTGTCTGGGGTTCTTTCCCAATACAATGATAGAGCTGAAATGTTGTTTTACAGTTCCTATGATCCACAAAGTTAAAATATCCACTTTGCAGTTCCTTATGTAAAATTCCCTGCATGCCTCATCTGTAGATTGTGGGATTAACACATCATTCCTTCTTAATATGCTGTCTCCCTGCCTAACAAGTGATTCTTCTAGCAGCAAAGCTATGGAAACTTTCTGTGCTAATCATCTCCTCCAGAGTTCCACATAATTCGTACAATTGATTTCTACAATCCAATCAGTCAACTGTCACCTGCACATACTCTGTAACAACAGTGTATTTTTATTAAAGGAGTCCCAAATATAATCCTCAACCAATTTAAGACATATTCCCCAAATACATCACAACTCTAAATTTCTCCTATTTTAGGCACACTTTATTATGAAAAAGGTTCTTTATAGTATAATTCACAAACTTACTTGTCATGACTTCGAGTACTCTGCTCTACTTAAAGGCTGAAATATTTTCTCTATATATTGTAAATGATGTAACTATGATAACATGTATGTTATAAGCTTTTGTGTGGACATGTTTTCATTTCTCTTTAGTGTATACACATAGAAGTAAATATTTAACATTTTGAGAACTGAACTACCAGGCTGTTCTTTAGGATTGATGGAATATTTTACATTCCTTTCATCATGTAAACAGGCTTCAGATTCTTCATATTTTTAGAATACATTGACTTCTTGTCCATTTCATCGAAGTCTCCCCAGTGAAGCAAAGTACCATATTTCTGTGTTTTAATATGAAGCTCCTTAATGACTGTTAGTATTCCACCTTTTTACTTCTATATGGTTGGTTGATGTAGGTGGGTCTTCTATCTATCTGTTGTTTCATTGCTTAATTAATAAAGAAAACTAATAGGTCAAGGTAGGCGGGAAAGACAGAACAGAATGCTGGGAGGAAGAAGGCACTGAGGCAGATGCTATAGCTCTCCTCTCCAAGATGGACGCAGGTTAAGATCCTTCCCAGTAAGCCACCACCTTGTGGTGCTACGCTCATTAATAGAAATGGGTTAATCAAGATGTGAGAATTAGCCAATAAGAGGCTAGAGCTAATGGGCCAAGCAGTGTTTAAAAGAATACAGTTTCTGTGTAATTATTGTGGGGCTAAGCTAGCCATGCAGGAGCCAGGCCGCAGCAATCCCAGCTCTACACAGCCTGATGTAGGAGGTTCTTAAATTCTAGGGCATTTTAGTCTACATTTTCAGGACCTTACAGAAAAAAAATATGAGAAAAGAAAACATAACATTTGTTCCTTGTAGAAGCAGGTATTTGTGAGTTCAGTACCAGGCAGAACTACATAGTGAAACCTAGGTTCAAAATTATGTGTGATGATTTGAATAAAATGGCCCCTCTAGGTCCACAGGGATTGTACTATTAAGAGATGTGACCTAGTTGGAGTAGTTGTGGTCCTATTGTAGAAGTATGTTATGGGGGACAAGTTTGAGGTCTCAGAAGCACAAGTGAGGTTTAGTGTCTTAAAGTCTCTTCCTGCTACCTGAGGATTCAGATGTAGACATCTCAGCTACTTCTCCAGTGCCATGTCTGCCTGCACACTGCCATACTTCCTGCCATGATGATAACATAAACCTCTGTAACTGTAAGCCAGCCCCAATTAAATGTTTTCTTCATAAGATTTGCCAGGGTTAGCAGGCAGTGGTGGCTCATGCTTATAATCCAAGCACTCAGCAAGCAGAAGCAGGTAGATCTCTATGAGTTCAAGGCCAGTCTGGGCTACAGAGAGAGTACCAGGACAGGTTACAAAGCTATACAAAGAACACCTCTCTGAAAAGACCAGAAAAAAAAAGAGTTGTCATCATCTCTCACATCACTAAAAACCCTAAGAGAGTATGTAATTAAAATAAGTATATAAATAAACTGTAAGAGCTAGCTATATGTCTCCACAGTCACTTGTCACTCTGGTGATGAACTCCCAGCATCATTCCCACTGACAGAATTCTCATCCAGCTGATTTACAGTGAGCACCTCACATAAGTTCACCTTAGAGAGCCAGTGTGTGTAATTTTCATCATTTGAAAAATCAATATCATAACTCAGGATGAGAAGGAGGAGATTTTGTAGTTACACTTTCAGTAGCCATGCTCCTGGGCTTAGGAAATTTTGGAAGGAAAGCACTTGTCCTCTCACACAGAATTACCTCTCTCTGGACATCCTAGAATAATTTTCATTGACTAGTTTTAGCCCTTGACTGTTTCCTCCCTTTTAAACCCAATCTTGACAGCTAACATTTGGGAAAACTTTCAGAGTAGCATGCAAAATTGGAAATTGAAAAGTAACTTATTCAAGTTTGTATCAGAAATAAAACCTTTTTGCTTCTTTTTCTGCTTTTTTTATCTTTTTGTTGTTCACACTGTAAACCAAACTTCTTGCATGCTATAGGACTGCTCTATCACCACACTACACTCACACAGAATCCCTGAAGAAAAATCTGTGTTCACAAGTTGTTGTCTTTTCCTCAGTCATTGTTGTGTCTGTCAAAGCCATGCTGGCTCATTCCTGATCAACACTGCATCACAGTCATGTCTGTGCAAAAAGACAGGAATGTATGTCAGAGCTGTAAGACTGCTGGAATACCAAAAGACCTTGGTGCTTCACGAACATTCTGGAATCTCTTAAATTCTCATTATGGGAGATGGTAAGAATCTCATAATTTCATCACCACATAAAAGGTGTAATTAATGGCAGCCAAAAATCAAGATATTATCAAGTTAAAAACAAGGTAGAGAAGAGATAGACAAATTTGAGAATTATGAAGGACACGAACATATTATCACATCAGGGAGTAGCTGCAATGTCAGAATAGTTAATAACCTGTCCTGGGTATAAGTTAGAAAATATTCTTTTTGATGTCTTCAGCATTAGTGGGTGAAACATCTCAGCATGTTCAGACAAGGAGGGGTTTCATGGTGGTGGCAGTTCTCCAGTAATTTTCTTCTTGCATCTATTCAACTCCTCTTCCTTTCTGACAAAAGCCATGTTTCTTAGGGTATTCCATGGAAGAAGTGATGCTTGGAAGGTCAGTAACCCAAAACCTCTTTCTGTAAATTGTCAATTTGTAAATTGTAAATCTATTCATTGAACAGGATTCAAAGCCACTGATAGGATTTATCTTTGTCCAATCATATAATGCAGGCATTAAGTTTTCTTCTTCACAGAACATTAGTTATTGGGTACTCTGCATATCATATAATAAAGTTTGTCATGGTTATTAATGTTTGTCAGTTTGGCTATATCTGGAATGAACTGCAATCCAGAAATAGAGGGCAGATCTGTAAGATATTTTTTTCTTGATTTGAAATGAGAGGATCCACTTCTAGTATGGATCTTTGAGGTAGGAAGACACATACAGGCCTTTGATCTGGATCTTGAGGCAGGAAAATATACCTTTAATCTATACCACACCTTCTGCTAGAAACCTATATAAGAAGATAGAAGTAGGAAACTTTTTCTCTATGCCTGCTTGCTGTCACCCTGCTTGTTAGTCCATGGCTTCAATGGTTCAATGGCATTAGATCTTACTTCTTCAATATTTCAGCATCTACTGAAGACCAGCTGAGACCTCCAGTCTAATGGAACTCAAAAACTTCTGGATTATTGGACTTTTCATTTTTCTTAGTTAGGGTTTCTACTGTTGCAAAGAGACACCATGGCCATAGAAGCTCTGACAAAGGAAAATATTTAATGAGTGGCTTATGCTTTCAGAGTTGCAGTCCATTATCATCATGGTGGCTCATGGTGGCATGCAGGCAGATGTGTTCCTGGAGAAGAAGCTCAGAGTTACTGATAAACAGGCAACAGGAAGTAAACCAAGACCCTGGCTGCAATCTGAGCATAGGAGACTTCAAAGTCCACCTCCACAGTCACACTTCCTTCTACAAGGCCATACATGCTCAAAAAAAAAAAAAATCACACCTCCTAGCAGTGCTACTCTCTGTGAGTTTACGGGTGCCAATTACATTAAAACTGCTTTTAGATTAGTTGGACCATAACCTGTAAGAGCCTGTAAGTTATTCTAACAAATCCCATATACATGTATAGATAGGTAGATAGATAAATAGGTAGATAGATATGTACATACATACATACATAACAGATAGATAGATAGGTAAATAGATAGATATTCATGAAAATATTATTTATTTATGAGTTTCATATTTTCACCACCCATATAATCTTTCTCTAATCTTTGTATTCTGTCTATGAACAATAATGAAAACAAGATTAACTATATCTATTGAACCCATTCTGAGTTCCAGGCAATCTAAGGAGCTTAGAATGTGGTATGGTGTTCAGTCTAAAAGATAGCTTTGTAATGATGACATTAATACAATTTATAAACTGAAAAATAATAATGTACAAACCCAACTGTTGTGTGATATTTTGTTTGTGTAATGACAAAGATGGAAATTAGTGGATGGAACTAGCCACTAATTAACTGTTGACACAGGGCAGGGTGGCGCAAACCTTTAATCCTAGCACCCCTGTCTCATACCTTTAATCCTCCTTGGGAGAAGGAGACTGGAAATGATAAGGTGGGATGTAGGCAGAGTCTGATCCCTTTTGGATGCAGGAAAAAGACAGGTAGGAAGCAACTGGTGGCTGCTCCTGGTTCTCTGATCTTTCAGGTTTTTAAACCAATATCTGATTTTGGTTTTTATTGATTAAGACTATTTAGACTAACGTGTCCATTAACATCTGAAATAAGGATTTTCTTCTCAGACCTTTTCTACTCATATATTTATAAAGTATAGACTTACCTTTTGAAATATTAATTTTCCAATCTTATATTTTCTGTGTATGGAACGTTCAAAGCATGAGATATCTTTAAGTATATTTTTCAAATCTTTAATAAACTCATTTTTTAACTAATAAATTTTTTAATTCTCTAAAACTTACATAAAAGTTTAAAGAAAAGTATTCATTATAAAGCATTTACGTTTAAATAGACAGCTCCTTTAAAAATATATCTAAATAATATAACTTCACTCCATAGTTGCACTTATGCCAGAATGCTCCAAGAAGGATACATGTGAGATCCTGACTTTATCAATCAATATTATAGATAACTTGAGTTTCTTTGAGATGCAATTCAAATAAATCAACTGTTTTACATTTTTCTTTTATTTAAAAAACTTTTCTTTTATCACATATTTTAATTATCATTTCCCTTACTTCTGTTTCTCCCAGTTCTTCCTCCCACCACACACAAATGATTTTCTATCCATATTATCTCCCTTTCTTGTTGGAGGAGGCCGCTTGTTTGTCTCGGCTGTCCTGCTAACTTAGACTTGAAATAATCACATAGAAACTTTATTAATTAAAACACTGCTTGGCTCATTAGGCCTAGCTTCTTATTGGCTAACTCTTATATTAATTTAACCCATTTCTATTAATCTGTATATCACCACGTGGCAGTGACTTACTGGCAAAGATTCAGCATATCTGACTCTAGCGGCTCCATGGCATCTCTCTCTCTCACCTTGCCTTCCTCCTCCCAACATTCTGTTTAGTTTTCCCCTCCTATGTCTGTTTCCCTATAGCTCTGCCATAGGCCCAAACCAGTTCCTTTATTACCCAATGAAAGCAACACATAGACTTTAATATAGCAAAACTACATGTAACAAAACAAAAGCTTACTGCTTCATGAAAAAGTCTGTGAGACATTCTGCATGACACAGAACAAAGTGACTGGCAAACTGCCAATATAGGCATTCATATCTTTGAAATTTCCTGCTTGATGGAAAAGTCTGCTAGAGACTATGGGCCTGTAGGCTGAAGATGGATGCCCCAGTGGTACAGAAAAACTTTGGGTGACTGTTCAGGCAGCGAGATGTCTCTGTCAATTTTAGAATTTTGGAAGTTGCTTACAATGTACTTCCTGTTTACTTAGGCAATATTATATCCTTCTGGAGTCTTTGATGGTGTTGAAGAATCCCTATCCATCTGAAATACATATCTATCCATCTAGAGAACTAACATGACTACAAGCTTGACTATTATAGATGATTATCTATTAACCTATGTTTTTAAAATTATACATTACATTTTTAAATGAACTACACAAACATAATACCTTAATCAAGAGCAGAAATATACATATAACAAAATTGACCTTAAATTCGTATCAATAAACCAAGATCCATACCAAAGCAAATTATTCATCTTTATAGCACTTTATGTCTCTTATTATAAAGATAACAAATTTCTAAAAGATAATAAAATACCATGTAGTAAGATAAAATAAAATATTACACCAGAGTTGAACATGACAAACCAAAAAAGGAAAAAATCCCAAGAGGAAGCACAAGAGTTACAGATTCACTAGTTCTAGTTCTCACACTCATGAATCCCATAAAACACTGACCTGGAAGCCATGCTATAAATCAATAACAGTTTACATTTCTTTCTTTTATTGAAAACAGATTTTCTCACATAACATATCCTGATTATGATCACCCTTCCCCGTACTTCTCTCTGTTCCTTTTCTTTTGCCCTCTCATCAAGATCCACTCCTTTTCTATCTCTTATTAGAAAAGAACAGGCTTCTAAAAGATAATCATAAAATATAAGAAAATAAAATATAATTTGATAAAACAAAAAAAAAACTATTACATCAGAGTTGGACAACTTAAGCAAGCAAAAGAAAAAGAGCCAAAGGGAAGGCACAAGAACCACTTGCTTAGCCGGGCGATGGTGGCTCACGTCTTTAATCCCAGCACTCGGGAGGCAGAGGCAGGCGGATCTCTGTGAGTTCGAGACCAGCCTGGTCTACAGAGCTAGTTCCAGGACAGGCTCCAAAACAACAGAGAAACCCTGTCTCGAAAAAAAAAAATAAATAAAAAAAGAACCACTTGCTTTTATAACCAGGAATCCCAGAAAAACACTAGTCTAGAAGACATAATATAAATGCAGAGTATCTGCTGCAGATCCAAGGATGCCTTCTGCATGCTGCTTTAGTCTCTGTGAGTTCATATGTGCTTTGCTCCTGATGATTTAGGGAGCCTATTTTCTTGGTATCTTCTATCCCCTCTGGTTCCTACACTATCTTCTTCCTTTTCCACAGGGTTCCCTGAGCCCTGAGGGAGAGAATTGATGGACATATTCCATTTAAGGCTGAGTGTTCCAAGGTCTTCATTATGTGCACAATTATGGCTGTGGGTCTCTATATTTGTTCCCATTTACTGCAGAAGGAATCTTCTCTGATAAATGCTGATCAAAGCAAATGTCTGTAAATATAGCAAATATTATATATCATTTTTTAGAAAGGTAATATTTTTTTTACCCTAGATGTTTGTGTATCTAGTCTCTTGCTTTTGGTCACCCAAGAAGTATCTCATATGGGTTCCATCTCACAGAGTAGGCATTAATTTAAATCAAATAATGGTTTGTTACTCCTACAAGCTTTGTGCCACCATTGCCTTAGCCTGTCTTGCAGGCAGAATTTGATTGGCAATCCAAGGGTTTGTGACTGGGTTGGTGTTTATGTTTCCCTTTTGTTTGTATTCAGATGTCCTTCCTATACTAAAGACACTAGAATGTAGGACTGAAGGCTTTCTGTAGGCACCAGCTCAACTTACCATGTTCAATGAATTATATAGGCATTGTCTTCAGCAATGGGACCTTGCTGTCAGTTTGTGAACAGCAATCTGATAGCATTCTGAGTTGTTTGGGGTGCCCATGGTATCCAACGTAATTACGTGTAACTCAATCTTAGTACTAGAAACTTGGTATGGTGATGAGATATTCAGTGGGAGCTGTCTCTTCCATTATTTGACGGTTTTTATTTAGATCAATTTCATATATGAATATATTTTAGGAAACTTCTATTTCATTAGATTTCTATATTGCCCCTCAAATGATCCTTAATTTTTACTCTCCCACCACTTATTTCTTTACTTATATCCTTCCAACTTCCTACATAATCCTCCCGTTCAATTTTCCCCATTCATCCATACATAGCTTTTCTGTTTCTTTTTCCTTATAAGATATATTTGTCTTCTAATCTTTTATTTTGTACTTAATCTCTGTGGTTCTATGGGTAGAAGCTTGATTCCTTTTGTTTAAGTCAGATAAGAAATTCTGATTGCTAGCAGAAAACATTTATACATTGACCACACCCAGATCTTGAAAACCTATTTAAAAATTTGCTCTCTAAATGCCTGTCATCGTCGATCATATTTCTAAATCATTACTGGCTAAAGCAGACAGCATGAAGGCTTACTACAAGATGGACAGAGCTATCTACAAAGGGTGAAAGGGGATGCACCTCTCTTACCCAACAAACAATGGTTCTTGGTCACCTACATCACACAGACACTGAAATATGGACCCTTGACATAGCCTTTTAAAACCTGGTTAAAACTTACATTTAAAAAATATCATGTATATTCACAATATCTAATCAAGCAAACAGAATAAAATCTTTACCACATAAGTATTGTTACCCGAACAAAAAGCTCATTACAAAGCTGGAAAATTATAAGAATAAGATAGAGAAAACAGGTGCAACTAAGAAAAAGAAACTCAAAAAATGTCATACTTTAAAAGAGCCTGATGAGACCCCCAGCAGAAATAAATTTCATTTCTACAGTATATTCTTCCTCTTTCCCATGTGAGAAGAAACATGAGAAGTTTGTGATCACAGCTCAGATGCACAAGAAATGAACGTTTTTATTTTATTATCAGAAAAATATGATGCTATTTACAACTCCTGCTGCCTGTGTGAGCACATACACATCTTAAATTCCTCTAAAACATCTTGATATTCTTATTTAGTTGCATATTCTAATATAGAATGTCTGTCTCATGAAAAATCAATTACTATAACTATGTTAATATTTTATAACACAATGGAAATTTACATCTATCATTCAATAAAGCATGGCACTCTGAAATGGATCGGAAAGTAGAAATGCATGGCCTTTCATTTTCTGCTACCTTGTCTCTGGATTGATTTTCAAGTCGACATTGCCCCTAGGCCTGAGACTTTGTCCTGGCAAGTGACTGTGCTGCCCCACTTAGTCTCGTTATCTGATGGATCTGCATAGTGGACAGATTCTATGGCTCCCACACATAGAGTGTTTTCTCTTTTCACAGTGTACCTCAGGCACATAACGGTTGAATTCTTAACTGATATTTACTTAAAGAGGCTGAATTTTGAATTCACAGACAATCATTTTTCTCCCCCAAACATGGTCCACCAAAACATGACCAAATACATTTAATATTCTTTGGAATAAATCTCCCTAGTAAAATACCAAATATTCAAAATCCCGTCCTTGACAGAAATCTTAAGTCTGGAACCTATATGATTATGGAGAATACCGGGGACTGAATAAAGCACCTCAGGAGAGCATTGGAAAGCCCTTCTCCCAACTATCTTCTACCTCTCCCCCAGCTCAGACACAGCTTCCTTCTCTCGTAACTAACAAATGTCTCACTACTCCTCAAATATCCTTGATGACAATTGGCCAGTTGAAGATCTGAGTGGGGACATAAATGGTTCAAGCACTCTATCCATTATCAGTGTAATTCTAAAATAAAACAAACAAACACGAATAAAAAGGAGTAGCTGATAAATTATTCTTTTATGATGAGGCTCACTCCAAAGCTACACTGCATACTTGCCTAATAAATATCATGCTGCTAAGCACACTCCATCTGTACATAACCTGTATCCATGAGGGTTTTCAGATGATTTTAGAGATTGTTTTCTGATGGGGAAGCTCAGCCAATCACACATGGCTAGGGTGTGGCTGCCTGGGGCCAGAGAAGAAAGAACTGGGATTCCAAGTGCCTGCCCCTTGTTCGTTCTCTCTCTCTCTCTCTCTCTCTCTCCTCTCCCTCTCCTCTCTCTCTCTCTCTCTCTCTCTCTCTCTTGTCTGTGCGTGGTGCTCACTGGACCCCGGTTGTGTGAATTTCTCTATTTTTCAACTATTAAATTATATTCATTATTTTTGAGCTGGTCTGGTTAATTCTGACTATCAGTCAACCACGCCCTTCAATTTTCTCTGTTTTAAAATCCATGTCAAATATATTCCACATCTAATTTATTCCTGGGAAAACTGTAGCTGTCTAGGACCAATAAAAGAATTAGAATACCTAATAAACTTACACAGGTTTACTTAAATGTTGGAAATCTGGCCACCAGGTCCTCTACTGTTCTCCAGAGTAACATAGGGAGAGACAGGAAAATGATGAGAAAGAGGTGCATCCTCCTCCAAATCCTTTAATTTGTACTCAGTTTTCTTTAGAGATTTTAGAGTCTGCAAAAATTAGTCTTGTATATTTGTATTCAAGTTTTCATCCTAGATATTTATATATAAAATTATATATCTTCCAGAATTTGAGAAACAAAAAGATTCATGGTACTTTTATTTCATTTTATTTCAAAACAAAGACTCTGCTTGTGTCACACAATGTCTATTAGGTTCTTTATTCAGTTACTGTCTTCCCTAACACTGACCTGTAATTTTATGCAATCATACCTCACACTGGACCAACAAATGATTTCTTTCTTTTGAATCTTGTTGTTATGGAACTTGGGAATTATTTAGGACTGAAGATTTATTGACTCATGCTTAGATCAACCTTAGAACCCAGAGTCCAAGGACCCTGAGTAAGGTCAGGATGGCATTGACTCTTTCCGTTTACCATCTATACTCTCTCAGTGCTTTCTGAGAAAAAGGCAGAAGTGAGGGTGCAGTCCAAATTACTAGTTCCTGTGATTTGCATTGAGTGTAGATCTTGTCACCTGCTCACCCTGCCTGTGCACTCAAAGTCTCTCAGCTGTTTGCCTGCTACCACCTTGTCCCTCTCAGGTTTCTGCAGATATGGCAGGCCCTGGGCTCACATCCAGGAACAGTATTGCAGCTCATAGATAGTCTGGAAAATGTTCGCTTTTTATTTGGCTTTAGATCCCTGGTGATTCCTTGCAGCTACTGTTATTTATTAGCTGAAAAGGGTAAGAAAAAGCTGATGAGCTGATTTTATTGAAGTTTAATTTTATTTTATTTGAGCACTACAATGACCTAACATTCAGAAAAAATTCTTGCTCCACATCCTTCCAAGAGTTATTTTAAGTGTTCCTGACTCTGTGATAATATTTCTGTCAACTTTAACTTCCTCATTGATTGTACCACTGAAGGGTAATGATACGTAAAGATACCTGCAAGGAAACTAATATAGAATCTCAAACAACTGATTTAAGGTTTATATTTTAATAACTAAATATGAATATTTCTTATTTTACTAATATTTGTTTAAAATATTATATAACATTCTTTAATTTTTGAAATATTTAATATCTTATATATCTTTTGGTAAAGAAGGCACTGGAGTTGTAGTCTAGATTCATCATTAAATTTTAAAATGTGAGCTCTACTCTTTCAGTCAAATCTTAGGGACTGCTTCTTAGAATGCACTTTTTGGAATTTTGGAATGCAGCTCCTTGGAGAATATCCTGTTTGTGACTAGTCAGTGTTTCAATGCACAGAGCAAATAAAATGGCCTAAGGAAAACAATCTGATGCCTGAATTATTGAGCATGATATGGAGTCAGTAGGTCCTCTTGTCTATCAATTCTAGTTATTAAGATGAACAAATTTTTGGGGGGCCACTATATAGCTACCATTTTTCTGCCTTTACTTTTGCTCTCTATATAATATTCCTAACAAAATCTAATTGATAATATCTATGCTTAGGTTTCATTTGCCTTCACAACAGCAAGAGTATAGCCAAATATATCCACAGATGTATAGAGAAAAGAACACTAAAAGAAGAGGACCGCAGACTAGACAGTTTGGGGGTCATATTGTTTCTTGATCATTCTCAGTTTAGAAAATTCACCAGTTCCTTTAAGGTAGTGAGCAGTCACGAAAAGTGCAGATATTCCATAGATATTTATACAGCACAGGCTTTTCCTTCTGACTTTTAACTTACCTGATCAAAGCAGGGAAAAAGTATTAATCCATTATAACTGATCTATTGACCATTTCCTAATGAAAACAGTTATTTTCATTCATTTTAGGTGCCTTATTGCTTCTACTATGATAACGAAGAGGCACATCTCTGTGTGTGTCATGAGGGCACCTTAAGACAGGATTAAAGGGAAAAGGCAGCTCTTGAATGAAGATGGTGCAATCTCACAGACTGAGAGCCTGGACTGAATAGAAGAGGAAAAGGAGAAAACTGCCGAGCCTCAGCATTCCCCTTTTCTCTTATTCCAGACAACGCTGATGTGCACTTCTTTCCTCTGCCAAATGTTCCCCCACGTTGAATTTTTTTTTCCTTTTTAAGGGGTTGCGATCATGATTTCATTCATGATGATGGTAAAACTAACCAATGCTCATTAACTGTGATGTCCCAGCATCCAGATCTTAGCAGTCTTTATCATGTGGGCAGTGAGCCGTTAAAGGTACCCACTTGAGAATGCCTTCTTTTCAAATGTCTGCCAGTGTCCCCACACATCTCACGTAGACATGAGTCTGTGTTTCCACTGTGAAAAACACTCACGCAAACTGCAAGCTCTGCTCTTTGACCCTCAGATTCCCACTTGGCCACCATCATTCCCATTTAGACATTTTGCTTCTTGATTCCTCCAACAGTCCTCACCTAGCATGTGAAAAGCAAGTGAAACTGGAAGAGAACACGAGACTCAGGACCAAAGGTCATTACAGCTACGTCAGGACTACAGACATTAGAATTCTAATAGTTCTTCAAAAAGTGATACTCTAAAAACTCAATTTCTCATATTCTCTTCATATTTTACTTCAGAAATGAGCTCTATAGCATTAGAATAAAAAGCACTTCAAACACAGAAAAGATCAACCATTAAAGACTCTGCAAACAAGAATTGCTTATGAAAGAGAAACGGAGATCAAAAGAATATGCTTATAGCAATAAAACTGTCTTGATACTTAATTTTTGGTAAAATAATTCATTGTCTAAAACATTTACTGTCTTCAAGCATCTTTTGTACATGAAGGTACTCGTCACACTACCAATAGATAAATATAAACAGCAACCCGGTCACAAACCCTTTAATCTTCATTGGTATCTCGCCTGTAAGATATGCTAGGGCAATGGTGGTACTAAACATGTGGGAGTAATCAATCAGTAAGTATCTGATTTACTTAGGCCCACTCTGTGCAGTGGAATCCCTACCCAATACTGTTTGGGTCACTGACAACAGAGATGAGGTAGTCAAGGGACCTAGGATAAAACAAAATGTTACTTGTCTTAAAAATATACAATGATAAATGACTTCTAGTGACATTGTGCTTTACTCAAATATCAGTGCCTTGTTCAGCATCATCAGAGAAGCTTCTTCCCGCAGATCAGGATAAATACAGGATCCCGCAGTCAGACATTATGCTGAGTGAGAAACATTGCTGGGAATCTCCAACAGTTTCCTCTCTTCAGAGCTCTGAAAACCTCATGGAAGAAGGGGACAAAAAAAAATCTATTTTGTTTTTGTTTTTGGAGATAGGGTTTCTCTGTACCTTTGAAACCTGTGCTGGAACTAGCTCTTGTAGACCAGGCAGGCTTTGAACTCACAGAGATCCAACTGCCTTTGCTGGGTTTAAAGATGTGTGCCACTACTGTTGGCTAGAAAATCTATTTTTAATAAAAGAAGGGGGGGATGGAGGGAGGAAGAAATGAACAAACAAATAAACAAACAAAACTTTTACTATCATGACCCGTTAAGAATTTACACACACATAAGATGATTATCTTTGACCAGTGACCTAATGAATCACACTGAATGCCATATGGTTTGGTATATATTTCCAACATTGAAATATTGAACTATGATCTCACCTTATGAAACTGATTTTCTGTTTTCTTTAATGTTATTAAAAACTTTACCAAAAGTAGCAATATCTTCTCCTTATCTGATTGTCTGTGAGTTTCTTAGTTAAAAATTAGAAGTTATTTTCAAGTCAAGATTTGATAGACAACCTCTCTACAAAACCTCCCTAAAGGGAACTCGGTGTTGCTGCGTTAGAAATATAAGTACCAATTAAGGCTTCATTTATTTTAGCGAACGTCCTTGGGGACATCCCACAGCAGGAAACCAGTACTCCATGACCCAAATCTTTCTTGGTTGGCAGGAATTTAAGGTGTGGAATTGTTCGATCATCCATGCCTTTCATTACATCCGTAATCATCCACTTTTTTTTGTTATTTGTCAGGAATTCACTTAATGTTTCCAGTGTTCATAAAGTGAGAGGGCCAGGGGGGAAAGAACATGAATGAGTGAAGACTAAAAGCAGGCAAAGAAAATGCTCCTCCAAAAATCCACTAATGTCCTGACACAAGAGAAAACTTATGTCACATGATCCAGTCTTACTGCAGTTACCAACTGACATGCTAACATAAACTTTTGTCATGCATTGCCTCCTGCTCGGTCTTCTCTTGTCTGAGCTAAACAGATCATCATAGGAAAGTACCTCTGCTTGCACAGGATTCAAATTATACAATCAGCTTTGCCTGTAGTCCCAAGCTTCATATGTAACTTAAACATTGAGGCCTAAATTCAGCAACATCAATAATCTCTCAGATACATTTTGAGCCCAACTCCTAAGTTATGTGGTTGACCCTTAGTGCTTTCTTCATCGTTTGGAAAGAAGGGAAAGGGGAAAAAAATCAGGGTCCTAAGTTCACTGTATATGAAAAACTGAACTGAATCTTCAAATGCTGTTTTCCTTTAGCCCCACAACATACTTTGTGGCAACAGTAATTTATCCTCACGGTCATTGGGACAGGAGTGAAATTTAACACTCATTCAGGTAACTCAGCACTTAAGCTGTGCAGCCAATTGCCTCTGACTTCCTCCTCAGTGTTCTATAGCCTGACATACCACTGATAGGAACAAAGCGACTTATCAATTAATGTCCAAAGATGGAATGAATGATTTTATCAAACCACCAATCAAAGGATGCTAGCCTCTTAAAAAATGTGATCTCCCCATCTTTTGTGGTCACATCAGTGGCAGCCCCTGCCAAGAAGCCTGTATTAACCAGCTTGGTTGCATGAAAATCTCACAGCATGAAATAATATGCAAATGGGTATCTTTTACAGTATATCACACAAATTATTTTGACTTGGCCTTCACACATTAGTAAATATTTCTAGGTTTGAAAGGTTTTTACTCTATTACTAATGGCATGTTTTCATCACCCGGCACATTCTGGAGCTTCTCCCCTTGCCAGTCAATCCTGGAATAGTTGTCAAACAACTCCTCTTTCTATATAGCAGCAAAGTTATGTATAAATCTGTTAATCCAAGTATCAGTTTGCTATTATCTTAGGCAGGGAATTACCATCTACATCAAAGACTGGAAAGCCTGGTATGTACTTACGTTTCAGTAAGTGTTAGTAATTTTAATTTTTTGTATTCTTTTAAGCCATGTAACCTTTCTACTAATGTACAAGTAAAAAAAAAAACACCATTATCTCTAAAATTTCTCTTTAATTTAGAGTCTGTGCTCCTTCTGAGTATGTTCATCTGCTACTTCTTACTGGCATAAATTAAATACCTCAATAGAATATTCCAACTTTCAAAGTGGCACCCCTGCTTAAGAGTATAGGTGTCAACAAGACATTTGTTGTACTAGCCATATGTCCATCTGCTCCTACAATAGGGCAGTCTGTTGATTTAAATTTGAAAATCCAAATTTAATGTGGACACTCAGGGCATTCTGAGTCTGGAGAGCATCGTTGACTTGTCTTGCCAGTTATCATTCCATTTGTGTGACATCTGTTAATATTGCTAATGCCTTTTATATGGTGAAACAACTCAATGGTTACTTGAATAGTTCTTGAAATGTTACAATTAGCACACCAGATTGTAACTGTTTTAGCCAAAGGGTTGGTAGAATACCATAGCCCAAATGGGAGGCTGGGTCCAGTGGTAACTGGGGACCCTATTGCTGGCAATCCTAATGCCTGTTGCCATGGGTATTCATCTCTGAATTTTGTGTAAGATCAGACAACCCATGAGAATGCAGCATATGGTCACTTAGCAAGTCCTTCTGAGCCTGTTGGCCAGTAACTTGAACGTACTCTAGGTTTGGTTGCAAATACTGCACCAACAATGAAGACACCTCAGTAGACGGGCAACTTCTACAGAAGAGGGCCCGCCTAAGACAGGGAAGGGGCCTCCTGAAGACAGGTAAGGTTTACTCTTCTGAGATGACCTAAGACAGGAGGGTCTTCTGTTTTATAAAAAATTTAGGGGTGGGGGGAGATGTTGGGACTAATTGAGTCCTGGCCTTCAGCTGTTCTTCCCTGCTAGAGCCTTCTAATTGAAGTTACTAAAAGCTCTGCTTTGCCTAGAGGATCAACGGATGGGATTTTCACCTGTTGACCATTAACTACAGTGTATTTAAGCCTTCATGGTGCTATTAAAAACCGGCTTTTGTACCAGCAAAAAAAAAAAAAAAGAGTATAGGTGTCAAAGATAAAACTGAACAATTAAGAGGATGTATTTTAAAGAGCAAACCATTTAAAATACATGAGTACATGTGTCACAAAAAGGCATTGTACTTAATCAAATGCCATTGACTGAATCCTCAATTTGTGAGCTAAAATCAGTCATTCCTCCTGTTGTAATTGTTGGTCTCAAGTTTTCAATTTTGGTGATGGAAAGCTGACTAACACACTATATTGTTTATATTTTTGTCGTGATTTTGTAATTGATTCCTTTCACCTCCTTAAAAGTATCATTTGCTGTAAAACAGTATTCCACGTTATGCCAGCAGCAGGTTATGCCTTTTGTGCTTATTGGATCATTATATTGCAAAATATTTGTTTGCTTTATTATGAAATTTAATGTTGTTTTGTCTAGTGTATCAGGGCCCTAGAAGCAACAGTGTATGTGTGTGGGGCTGCTGTCATTTAGCATTTAAGCTACAAATTGGCTAAGAGTCTATTACGGTGTTCACAAAAAATAACCCAGTGGTGCATCTCAGAATGTTTCCTTAAGCATGTATGCATGATGGTTTTCTTATAATTTAGACACAGGGTGGCAGATTAATGGAAAATTACTTTTCTAAGAATAAAAGAACAGAAGCAATAAAGCAGAAGGAAGTTCATTGTCATGTCAGATGAAACTGGCATTTCACCTTTACTGTTAGTAGGAATCACCTCCTTTTGATTATTAGTCAGATGTGCCGAGGCTCAGTGGAAGAGTTTAGTGAAAACTCATGACTGACTATGAGTAAAATGAGAAATGAATTACGTGAAAAACAATAAGCAAACTTAACTTTTATTTTAACATGTTACTCTAGGACACACTTCTGATATCTTTGGAACAGTGTCTCTAATATATGCATTGCTAGTATTTTGGAAGAGGGTACGTTATGCACTGCAAGGTATTCAGCAGAGTTGCCGTTCATCTCCACGTTCTCTTTTGGCGTATGCCGATTTGTCAATCTGAACTAAGTTCTTATGGATAGCTGTAGTTGGACTGAAGATCTTTTTTTTCCATTCTGCCCCTGTCTTTGGAGAATGATGATAAGTTCTCATAAGAATAAAATGGTCACTGATAGAGGACGTTCCATTACCTTTTTGTCATTTACCATAACCATGCGTTTCTTTGCTTAGTATTTTCAGTCCTTTCCTCTCTTGGTATCTTTTCTGTGGTTCACTGGTATTTTCCCTTGGTCTTTCCTCTTCACTGCTATGGTTAACAATGATGTAAAGTCATAGAGGTTCAGGGCCATGGTGCTGGAGAGATGGTTCAGTGGTTAAGAGCACTTGTTCTTGTAAAGGTCATGGGTGCAATTCCCAGGACCCAGATGGGAAAAGCCACGGAAAAGCTTCCTTAAAATGAGTGACCACACTTGTATACCTTAGTCACCAACTGGATCTCTGTCCACCACCCTCCAGGCAGCGTGAGATATGCTTTAGGAATGATGAAGGCTTACCTTTGATGTGAGAAGCACATAAATGGCTAGAGTGAATCTAGGAAACTTCTAAGAGCCTTTTACAAAACGGTTACACAAGCTGATATTATGCAGATAGAGTCCTGTTTAACTGTGCATATTGTATATCACATTTATACCCTTTGATCTATTTATAACAGATATATTTTCATCCACAAACGTTTCATTGATTGTTTCAGAACCTTTCCTCTTTTGGTAATGCCTATAGAAAACACTATCCTGAGTGAGGTATCCCAGACCCAAAGAGAGGAACATGGGATGTACTCACTCATAATTGGTTTCTAGCCATAAATAACGGTCACGGAGTATATAGTGGTGAACCTAAAGAAGCTAAATAAGAAGGTGAACCCAAAGAAAAACATATAATTATCCTCTTGGATACGGGAAGTAGACAAAATTGAGGGGAGAAAATTTGGGACCTTGGGGGTGGGATGGGATGGGAGTATTGGGGGATGGGGAGAGAAAAGTGAGAAGGGGAGGATGAGGGAAACTTGGGGAAACAGGATGATTGGGATAAAGGAAGGTTGGATAGGGGAGCACGGAAGCTCAATTCTTAGTTAAGGGAGCCACCTTAGGGTTGGCAAGAGACTTGAACCTAGAGTGACTCCCAGGAGCCCAAGGCGAGGTCCCCAGTTAGTTCCTTGGGCAGCTGAGGATAGGGAACCTGAAATGACCCTATCCTACAGCAATGCTGACGAATATCTTGCATATCACCATAGAACCTTCAGCTGGTGATGGATGGAGATAGTCACAGAGATCCACACTGGAGCACCGGACTGAGCTCCCAAGTTCCCAATGAGGAGCGGAAGGAGGGAGAACATGAGCAAGGAAGTCAGGACCACGAGGGGTGCACCCAACCACTGAGACAGTGTGACTGATCTATTGGGAGGTCACCAAGGCCAGCTGGACTGTGACGCAAGAAGCATGGGATAAAACCAGACTCTCTGAACATGGCGAACAATGGGGGCTGATGAGAAGCCAAGGACAATGGCCCAGGGTTTTGATCCTACTTCAAGTTCTGGCTTTGTGGGAGCCTAGCCACCTTGGATGTTCACCTTCCTAGACATGGACAGAGGGGGGAGGCCCTTGGACTTTCCACAGGACAGGGAACCCTGACTGCTCTTTGGACTGGAGAGGGAGGGGGAGAGGAGCGGGGGGAGGGGGAGAAGGGTGGGACGAGGGGGAGGGAAATGGGAGGCCGGGAGGAGGAAACTTTTTTTCTTTTCTTTTTCTCAATAAAAAAAAAAACTTACCCTTGACTCAAGATAGACCATAAGCCTTTTTTGGAATCAATTTCTCCCACACTGTGTAAGCACATTCCTTGGACTTGTAGACGGCTCAACCTGTTATTGATCTCAGCCCTGATCTAAGGTTTCTTAACACTCTTCTTCCCTTGCTGGGAACTCATGAAAAAGTATCATTCATCCCATACCAAAGGTTCTTCAAATCTTTGATTTCTTCTGAAATTTTAGAAACATCCACAAATGTGTATATATATATATCCACCAAAAGGTAGAATTCTCTTTTGGGCAACCCCCAAATTCAGTGTTCTCTGCTCCCTTCCATTTCACCCAACTCTCAACAGCGTCTAGCAGATAAGAGAGCACTGCAGTGCTCATTGCACAGAAGATTCCAGTCCAGTTTCAAAAGACATGCTGTCACAGTCCAGCACCCGGTCTCACCTTATTTTGCTCATCAATAGGATATATTCCACCTGAAAATGCATGTGTAACTTTCTATTAAGTGGGCACTCTGAGAGGAGATGTTAAACATAATATGGATCCCAAATCTGAGCAACTAAAAGGGAAGGAAGGGAGCAAACTGAGGAGTCCATGCCTAAAAGGAAGAGTGATCAAATAAGAAGCAGTATGACTCAAGAACCTCCACGCACAATCATAAAGAAAACTTTCCACTTGTCCTACCTTGTCATTCTTCTTGCCACCTTCCCATTAGACAACACTGAAAATCAACTTTGTTTACAAAGGTCTTGTCTCTCTGCCTCAAACCAACAAAATATCCAAGGAAAGGAGAGTACCCAAGTTAGTTCCCCTCACAGCCAACACTCTGCAGTACCCTGCAAACTGTACCATTCAGAATAAGTCTGGCAAAGACTCCTGGTGGCTCATCCTTTCTCGTGTCCTGAGCAGACTTAGTCTTCCCCAGCGTGATATCCTTTCATGTTGCTGACTAAGTCTTTAAGTTTCTCATGGATAATTATCAAAGTTTTGAAAATGGCAGTTAGTCCCCTTTTCATCTCTGATTCCTCTGTTCACTGTATTAGAGTTGAATCTGTCACCACCATATACCTTTTCCAGAAAATATTCACAGTCCAAGTAAAAGTCTCACTCAGCTCACAAGCTTGATGCTGCCTCTTTCCAAGTCACCCAAGTTCTTGGTAACTAACTAGATACTCATTACTTTCCATTTCCTCTTCTGCAATAAATGAGGGAGGATCCATGAGCAACCAGTGATCAACTTTCATAAAAAATGTTTTGAAGTAAAAGGCAAGTTTGTTTTCTATTTAGAATATTTTGTCTCTTGACAAGTTCTGAGTCCTATATACCATGGCTAATGTACAGGCATTGAGGAAGTAAATCTTTCTTCGTCATCAGGAGTCTAAGTAACTTCATATTGTTATCTCAGTAGATGTGACTACCTCTTAGATCTTTTACCCTTCTGATATGGATATAAAAATTACTTTTCCCCTTTAGTGAAATTTCTGTACATTAACTAGGTGTTTTCTATGAATGCCTGAATCTATAGTATTGTTTGATTTTACATCACTCAACTTTTGAGGTCAAGTGTTACAGGCTTTTATAAGTTATGTATTCCCTTGCTTTCATTGCCTTTCTTACTAAATATATCCTGCCCACAACAGAAATAGACTAATTGATGGGCAATATGCCTCAGTGTAAAGTTTGAAGACTAGAAAAGATGAAAAACTTTGATATAGGACAGAAAACAGGGAAGTCCTACGTCAAACAGACAAGGTTCCAGGAAAAACAGATCACCAGAAAGCAGAGCTCATCCTAGCCTCTTGGGTGCTCGTGCATATGTGCTGCCCTTACTGGTTTCTGATATATCATTATTGACAGCCTTCAATGGTTAAATTTCACCAAATTTATTTCACTATGTCATTTATAAAAGTCAGAGTGGACAAAAAAAGTGAAATATATTTTAGAACCCCCAAAATAAATGATTATTTCAAATACTGGAAACAAGAGCAGTAGCCCACAATCATAGTGTCCCCGTGAAATATAAAGCAGTTTGTGAAAGTCCTGTTCCTTTGTTTCTCTCTGACACTCAAATTCATAGAGGATCCTGATATTGAGAGGACATTTAACTTGTCACATTCTGTCTTTGTTGAAGACACTTCACATATACACTAAAGCTGTCTCTCTCCATCAGGTTTTAGGTAACCTCAGGATTTTTTATCTTGCTGTATCTTCAACTGGTAAACTTCATATTTATGCCACAACTGCTGGGTCTAAAAATTTTATATGAAATGATAAAATTTCACCTAAATTTTAATTTGGAACACCTATTATGCAAATACAACATTATCAGTTGTGAAGAACATCCCTATGTTTTCTTTATTGCACCCTTTCAAAAAAGAATTGGTTATCTATTCTGGGAAACTGGATCTGCTCATATGTTATTCTTTTAATCATATTATGCAAATACAAGTAGATATGTTTCTCTATGCTCCTGTCTACGAAAGACTGAGACTGAATGGACTAGTGAGTTGAATAAAGAATTGTATAATATAAAATACAAATGACACATACTTATTGCTTTAAAATAATTTATATCAATATTTACTTATATAAAATTTTCTCTAAGACATTTCACCAAAAAGTGAAAGACAGAAAGCAGAGGGGAAGATACACCTACATAGACTTAAAGAGAAACATAGATTAAATATGGGTAAGGTATGGGTAAGGTGGGAAAGTGGGCAGACACAAAACTACAAAGCTCATTTCATAGCACCATGAGGAAATCTAACTTAATATTTCAAGTAGTCTATAGAATAGTGATTCCCAACCTTACTTATGTTGTGATTCTTTAATATATTTACTCATGTTGTGATGATCCCCAACCATAAAATTTTATTTGTTGCCACTTCATAACCATATTTTTGCTACTATTATGAATCGCAATGTAAATATTTTTTGAGACAGAAGTTTGCCAACGGGGTTGCAACATACGGATTGAGAGCCATTGCTGTAGGAGAAGAGAACTGTGTAACAACGGCTAGTAAACATAATTATATAGCTGGGTTACGCACATAATATTTTAAAGTGTGAAATACTTGTGGAGACAAAAAAAAACTGAATCTAAAACAGTGTGTTGTACTTCAGTTTATAATCTACTTTTTATTACTGTTCTTTTTTTAATCATCCCTGTTAGGTACTTATTGCCTGTGGAGTTAATCGTTGCCTGTTATATAGTAGGTAATTAAATTAGAAAAGTGCCCTGAATATGGCCATAATATGCTCATTTGTTGATTGTTTTTGCTGTTATGCACAAAATAAACTACTTATAATTTGAGTAAAAAGGGACAAGCAATGTATGTTAATATATATTTTAATTCTTGTTTTTAGTGTTATGCATATTTTTGAATCAGTAAACATCTCACACCCTAAAACTTCCTTGGTTCTAAGGTTTTAATATTATTTTAAGTTTAGCGTAAATGTAATTTTTTGCCTGCTTTTAACCATACATAGATAAAAAATCATTGTATTATATTAGTCTAAATTATTACTACATTTTAAAATGTTTTCCTTATTCCGTCTCTTCTGGAAATAAATGGTGGAAAATGAAAGAGAAGTCCTAACCATCACCTTTACAGATCCATTCAAATAGTTGCCATGGCATCCCCAACATCTTTTCTATAAACTAATCTGTATCCCCCTACTTTCCCTCATAAGATTCTAGTTATATATCCCTTAAGTATTTTGGTTAATTCTGCGGAGTACTTTCAGATTTATTCACATCTTTCACAAAAAAAACAATTATCAGAATCGTAAAGGTAAGTGCATTATTGTATCTATTTTATATTCAAATATAATCTTATTGATGTTACAAATGTCAAGATAGTCTCAAATTACAGTCTCTTAGAGTTGTGGCATATAGTCCAGCCTCTGTGATATGCATAAATCAATATGTTTTTATCAAAAACTATTAAAATTTCCTGTATGTCAAATGATATGAATTTATAATGCCATGAAAGAGCATAAGAGGCTCTGAAGAGCCGGGCGGTGGTGGCGCACCCCTTTAATCCCAGCACTCGGGAGGCAGAGGCAGGCGGATCTCTGTGAGTTCGAGGCCAGCCTGGTCTACAAAGCTAGTTCCAGGACAGGCTCCAAAACCACAGAGAAACCCTGTCTCGAAAAACCAAAAAAAAAAAAAAAAAGAGGCTCTGAAGAGAAGTGCTTTATACAGCGCGAAGACTGCCAGGAGAGCTACATCCACGAGGCCATAGCTATTGAAAAGAACCATGCCCCTCAGCCTGTCACAGTAAGAGACGGAACAGGGAAAGATATGCAACACCTCACAAATACTTCTTTAAAATTAAAGAGATGAGGAAACCATTAGCTATGAAAACAGACATATAAAACAAAAATCAAAATAACATACTGGACAGGTCTGGGTGACCAGAAATAAGACCAGCATCTCTGAGGCTGACACTTATTAGTGAAAAAAAAAAGTCAAAATAATCTTTAGAATGAAATAAAAGCAATGAGGGTCTGCTACTCTTTCTAAAATGTGGAGGATCAAGTAATGGCTTCTGATGAAGGAAAATGTATGCGTTTTAATTCAGAGGATTGCTTATTTAATTGACTTAGACCTAAATGAAATATTATGCATCAAATGGAACAATTATAAACAGTTTTTAAATAGTTACACATGTGTCTGATTTGGTCTAGTAATGTGGATTTTACCTATAGCACTAAAATCTAAAATCATCTAACTACCTTCCCTAAAAAAGCAGTTTCGGACTTGCTGACTATATTATTATAATGAGGAAAACTCAGATGCAAATGTTACTAAAATAAAGGACAAAAAGACTAATGAGAATGGAAATGGACTTGCTTCTGGTTGCTGAGTCCACACCCAACAAGTGACACCCCAAGTTAACAACTGATATGGGATTGATACCCTCGTTATGGAAACCAGACTACGAAGTCAGTCACCTTCTTCCCTTCCACCCATTCAGACTGTCTCCAGAGCTGCCAAAGCCTCCCTCACTAGTGTTCCTACACATTCCTAACTCAGAGCTATCCCTTGATGATCAATCTTTGCTGAAAATGTTCCCCATTGAGCTTATAACGGGACAGAGTTAGTGGACTAACTCTGGGCTCATTTGTATTCTTTCTTAGATCTTTCTGCTCTGTCTATTTCAGTTCATAGTATCTCTTGTTTCCTGAAAAATCTACTGAACAATGATCTTATTTATTATAACAGGCACATCTGCATAAGTAAACAATAGATCAGCCCATAACGCCCTAAACTTATTTCTAAATTCCCAAAACCTAAACATTCTCCAACTAGATTCCTCTCTTCATCCAAACTATCGTATCTGAAGAGGCTATGCCTCTTCCACCTCCACACCCTGCAGGAAATTAACTCCTCTTTTGATGCATTGTAATGAATCACAGTAGGCCCATCTAGGCTTAAAATGTCAGGCTGCCTTAATGTTGCCCCCTTCACCATGTCTCTAATAGACACTAAAATTACTTTTTGATATTCTGAAATCGAGAATATTCCTTTATTTTGGGTCTTTTTTATTGTTAGCTAATGCAGGTTTGGAAATCAGTTTTCTTCTGCGTCAACATTAATAACTTCAAGATTGAAGTTTTTGCCACGAATACAGCCTACAAGTATTTGAAACATAGTTCTTTGCTGGGCCATATTCATACAGCATTCCTTGTATGTGACTGAAGAAATCCATAACCTGTTACGGTGATTCTCCATATCTTCATGAAAGCCTCAGTTTTGTATCCACTGTTCATATAATCAATTTGGTCTTCCCAGATAACCAATTGCATATCACCCATTTCCTTTCTTTCTATCTTATCTTGTATGCGGTGATTCTCAGAAATCTTCTCCTGCTGCATCAGTTCCTTTGTTCACTGCTGTGACAGAATATCTCTTTAAGGTTTATTTCAGTCAAATTTCAAGGAGTTTGGCTCACCATGCTAGAAGGCAGGACACTGCTGTGGAATATGTGGCAGTGAAGGTGGCTCCGCTTCTTCCCAACTGGGTAGTTAAGGAGGCAGACTCAAAGAAAAAAAAAGAAAGGAAAGAAAACAAAACAAAAATATCTTTAGGGCTAGTGACATGGCAAAGCAGTTAACAGCATACCAGTCTGCTCTACAGGAAGTACTGGTTTCAATTCCATGCTCTCATTTGGTAACTCATAATGGTCTGCAGCTCCAGTTCCAGGAGATCAGACACCATCACAAAAGTACACATGGGGGCAAAATAACAATGCTTATAAAAATATAAATTATTAGAAAATAGTCATTCTCGAGGTAAAATGCATTGGCCTTTGTGGAATGTTACATATTGTCCTCCCAAGGAATCAAATCCTGAGTCTCTGGTGCTGGAAGTACTCTCTGTCAGTGTAAAACGCCTTTCACGTTCACCAGAGTTGAATGTGATTCCACTCAGTTTCTTCAATTGAAAAATATTTCGTTTCAAATGCTCTTGAAATTCATGAGAATTAGCTCTGCGATAGCTCATTTTCTCATCCTTATAATTCTTATTTTGGCTAGAAGGCATTCATTTATATTTTTTTTAAATAGCAAAGAGCATTATGGCAGTTCTCCCTTAGCTTATGTTTTTAGAATGTGTAAGTTTCACTCCAAACAATAAAAATGCAATAGAATTGAGAAGTAGCAGGCCATAAACAAATGTGTGTTGTCCCTAAGTATGTGGAAAAGAGATCTGTCAAGTCATTGCTACCCTTTTACACTATGTAATAACTCCATAAGGAATTTCAAAACTTTCAGGATTTTTTATCTTTCTTAAGATTTTGTAGAACTTATATTTTAAAAATATGAGGTAGAAAGCCTCAAAGTAAAATATGTTTTACTAAGTTAGATGAGTATCCCAAAATATGCCCAGATGTTTAGGAGTTATCTGTAAATCTGAAGCTTAAGGGGAAAAAATTAATTCTGCTTCCCTCACTTGTGCTGAACCATCAAATCCACACTCCTACGAAACAGGTTTTACTGTGTAGCCTGGCTGGCTGGATGTTTCTATGTAGAACACCTGTCCTTTAACTGACAGAGCTCCCCCTATCTCTGCGCGGTATGCTGGTATTAAGAGTGTGCATCATTATACCTTAGAGAAGTTTTTTAAATAAATTATTTAGATAAGTAAATAGCATAATGTGGTCTCTGTGTGACATATTCATTCATATGTCTCATCATAACACTTGCATCTGCCAGAATGCCTTCTCGTATCTCCCCTGCTCTTTTTCCATTTAGTAAATCCCTTTTTGCTTTCCTGTCACTTGAATTCCATTACTCTCCTTTAACTCTGACAGTTTCCTAAAGATATTTTTGTCCTCTCTCACAATTTCTTTCTCACGTTCATGAAGTATAGATATACATGTATGTATGTACATATGCATACACTGATATATAACTATAAATCCATATTCCCCATATGAGGAAAGTCTGACATTATTGATATCCTGAATCTGATATATTCATCTTAACATAATGAATTGAAGCTCCACCCAGTTTTCCATTGTTGTTGTTTTTTGTTGTTTTTTTTTTTTTTTTGCTTTTTCGAAACAGGGTTTCTCTGTGGTTTTGGAGCCTGTCCTGGAACTACCTCTTGTAGACCAGGCTGGTCTCGAACTCACAGAGATCCGCCTGCCTCTGCCTCCCAAGTGCTGGGATTAAAGGCGTGTGCCAACATCGCCCCGCTCAGTTTTCCTTTGAATGTCTTGGTTTTGTTTCATTTACAGCAGAATGGAATTATAGTGTGTACATGTGTCAAAGATTATATATACATTCCTTAGTCAGCACTGGGGAGGAAGAGACCGGTGGATCTCTGTGAGTTCAAGGCCAGCCTGGACTGCAAAGCAAGCTCACAAATCCTGGAGAAAGTGTAACTGAGTATAAATGAGTATAGCAGTTTGTCCTTGGGAGTCATTTTATTAGCCTGTGCCTTTGTAGAACAGTACTCTTTGGTAATCCTCTAGGTTCCTGGGCTATGATGTCTCAGGTTCTTAGTCACTAAAGCATCATCAAGGGTGCACTATATCTCTTTTAGTGATCTTTAAGATAATGGTTGATTACTCCCACATGCTTTGTGCCACTGCTGCATCAGTGTACCTTGCAGTGAGGTCACTATTGCAGATGGAAGGATTTGTAGCTGTGTTGATGTTTGTTTTTTCTTTAGTATGGTGCAGAGTACTTTCTGGTACCAAGAACATGTCTTGCAGGCAGCACATCATTGTATATCAAAGAGTTTATAGCTTTCCTGGCATTTAGGTTTCTCTTTTGGTAGTGTGCAAAGTACCTTTCAGTACCATGAACAGTAGTTAGTAGGGGCAAAGTTACCAGCTCAACTTCTTAATGTTTAATGAGTTATGTAGGTATAGTCTTCAGCAATATGATTGTAAGGTCAGTTTGTGGAAGGCAACATATAGCCTTTGCAACAGCGTACATTTGGGGGGATTCCCACAGGATTACTGTGGCCAACAATTCAATTAGATGTAACCCATTCCTGCAACTGAAAGTTCATTTGATGATGAAAGTTGTGGCTTTGTCTCTCCCACTATTTGGTTATTTCATTTAGATTGCATTCATGTGTTATAGAATTTAGGAAGCTTCTACTGTATTTGGTTTCTGTTCTACTCCCCAAGTAGTCCTTTATTTTAGCTTCCCCTCCAAGTATTACCTGCTTTGTCCCTCTTTCCTCCCCTTCTCAATTTGATACTCTCATTTCAGTCCTTGCCCTTTGGTGTCCTAATTTCCACTTATTAGTGCAGTCTGTCGCTCCCACAACCAATCCCTTACTCTATACTTAACAACTGGGTTTCTATAGACTGCATCTTGCTTAATCTTTGACTTAACAGCTAATAGATAGATCAAAAAATGCATGGCATAGTTATCTTTATGGCCTGACCAGTTGCTCAGTCAGGATGATTTTTTTTTTCCTAGTTCCACCCGTTCACTTAAAAACTTCATGATTTTATATTTTAATAACAGGGTAATAATCAATTGTGTAAATGTACCACATTTCTTTATCCATTCATTCATGGAGTACATCTAGGTGGTTTCCAGTTAATGGCTATTAGGAATAGAGCATAACTGAATATGGTAAGTGTTTCTGAAATAGGAATAAAGCATTGTTTGTATATGTCTAAGAGCAGAACAGTTGGATCTTGAGGTAGATCCTGTCCACTGTATGTATGGTGTATGAAAATTTACAAAGAAGCTGCCAATCTAAAACTAACCACACTTTGTTTTTAAAAGCAATATTCAGTAAAATACTATTTGCATATTATTTTAGAAACTATTTTTCTTTTTTATTGATTTTTTTATTGAGCTCTACATTTTTATGCTCCCCTTCCTGCCCCTCCCCTCCCATTCAACCCTCTCCCAAAGTTCCCATCCTCCCAATTTACTCAAGAGATCTTGTCTTTTTCTATTTTCCACGTAGATTAGATCTATGTAAGTCTCTCTTAGAGTGCTCATTGTTGTGTAGGTTCTTGGGATTGTTGTTTGTGGCATGGTTTCTTTGCTTTATGTTTAAAAACCATCTGTGAGTGAGTACATATAACAATTGTCTTTCTGTATCTGGATTACCTCACTAAAATGATGTTTTCTAGTTCCATCCATTTTCCTGCAAAATTCAAGATGTCATTATTTTTTCTGCTGCGTAGTACTCCATTGTGTAAATGTACCACATTTTCCTTGTCCATTCTTCTGTCAAAGGACATTTAGGCTGTTTTAATATGGAAGTAAACGAAAGTGTCAATGTCCATAGAGTTCTTTTCTGATATTTCATAAAATGTTTGTATTACAAATATTCAGGTGAACTACTAAGTTCTTGAAATTATTGCAACAAAGCACTTAAGAAAATTAATCTCCTTTATATCTTATCAAAGGCATACGTTATATTCTCATATTTTGGAAATGATATTTTATAAGATTAATATTATGTATGAAATTTCTCTTGTGTTTTGTATGTCAAGAATAAACTTTGAGATGGCAAAAGAGCAGAATGTGTGTGATGTTATCCTAAATTTGAACACTTCACCTCAAACAAACTTATGTGACATGTGGGTAAAAGATAATTCTCTGCATTCTGAGAGATTCCAAGTGTTATGGGTAACCCTCTTTTCACAGGACTCTGTGAAGGTATATTGGTGAATGTGGAATACTCTGTGCATTAATCTGCCTCACTGGAAGCTGATGGGATTGCCTTCTCTTTTTCAGGGATACATCTTTAAAAGAATAAGAAAAAGTTGAATACCAAAATTTATTCTCTCTCTCTCTCTCTCTCTCTCTCTCTCTCCAAATGCACACACACATACACACACACACACATACACAATAAAAAGTGAAGAGCAGAAACATAATCAAAATATATTTACTATAATGTATATAATATAATAAATATTTTAAATTATATAATTAAAGCACTCATTTCTAAAAGGTTGAACACCACTGGGCATCTTCCCTGTAAATTTTCTGACTAGCATTGTATTTGATTTGGCTGGATTTTTGAATAGCGTGAATCATCTTACACAGAAGAAAATAGAAGTAGCCCTTATGAGAAAAATAGGAGAAGAATGTTAAATTAAAAAAAAAAAAAAAACAAGAAGCTGCAGTTTCACAGTTATCCAGACTGATAATGAGCAAAACTAGCATAATAATCATTGAATAACTGAAAGTGAGTTAAAAAATCCCAGGATTGAGCTGAATTATCTGTAAGAAGTGTTATTTAACTCATTAGGAATATGAGGGTTCAAAATGTCTTGATTAGGAGGACTCATTAAAGCATTTGTGCAGCAGCAGCGAATAGAAAGTCACAATTCACCAACTTATGTTTACTGCAGGTTAGCATGGTTTGATGAAAACAATGTGGTACGTTTCAATAGATGCACAACTTAGAATTCAATTACATGTTTTAATATCAATTAATGTCTTATAATAGCTTGCTTAATTCTTCCAAATTATCTGCCCATAAAGATGCTTTTGTAAATGTTCCTTAATTTTTAATGAGTTTTTTTGATATTGGAAGACAATAATACATAATAAAAATTCACAAACTATAATTCAGTAGAACCATCAGAAATTTTGGATACATTTGAAAGTTATATAAAATGTCGATGATTGCAAGACACAACTGTTATCTTTCACCTATTCTCAAAACATATGAAAAATTTCTGAAAGATGAAAAGTTTTAAGTATGCTCTGATATCATATATATTTCACAAATGAGGTAAAAATGATGGGATATATAGATGACAGACATGAAAAATGATAGATAGATAGATAGATAGATAGATAGATAGATAGATAGATAGATAGGTAGATAGATAGATAGATAGACAGACAGATAGATAGGTGATAGTCAGATATGATAATGAAGATGGATAATAATGATGATGAAGACAGATAGAAGATAGATATGATAATGAATATAGACAATGAAGATGTTGAAGACAAATAAATAGATGACAGATAGATAGACAGATAATATACAAATCTATAGAAAGACTGATCGGTTTACCTTTATAACTCACCAAGGCCAGCTGGTCTGGGTCTGAAGAAGCATGGGATAAAACCGGACTCGCTGAACATAGCAGACAATGAGGACTACTCAGAACTCAAGAACAATGGCAATGGGTTTTTGATCCTACTGTACGTATTGGCTTTGTGGGAGCCTAGGCAGTTTGGATGCTCACCTTACTAGACCTGGATGGAGGTGGGTGGTCCTTGGACTTCCCACAGGGCAGGAAACCCTGATTGCTCTTTGGGCTGACGAGGGAGGGGGACTTGATTGGGGGAGGGGGAGGGAAATGGGAGGCGGTGGCGGGGAGGAGGCAGAAATCTTTAATAAATAAATTAAAAAAAATCTATAGAGAGATAGATAGATTGATTTATTGATTGATAGATAGTTTGACAAACTGACAGATTCATTATTTCAGAAAAGTTTTAAAATTTTAAAAAATCTGAGGAAAAGTCAACAACAAAGAATAAATACAATGATAGTCAGTAAAGGTAGCTCTGTTGTAAATAAGGTATACAGGGAAAACATCACTGAGGAAGTAAAGAAATAACATTTACCCTCTCCTCGGAGAAGTAAAAATC
This sequence comes from Neodon shergylaensis, assembly GCA_025134845.1. Lineage (NCBI taxonomy): Eukaryota > Metazoa > Chordata > Mammalia > Rodentia > Cricetidae > Neodon > Neodon shergylaensis. The sequence goes on along the minus strand of JABTXL010000001.1, from coordinate 21,933,400 downwards.
CTTTGGACCAAGTGGTAGAGGACTCTGGAAGCAAGGACCCTTTAATGGGATTACAGTGGAAGAGCTCTAGCATTAGAAAGACAATGAGGGCTGATGAGAAGCCAAGGACAATGGCATGGGGTTTTGTTCCTACTTCATGTTCTGGCTTTGTGGGAGCCTAGCCAGTTTGGATGTTCACCTTCCTAGACCTGGATGGAGGGAAGAAGACCCTGGACTTTCCACAGGGCAGGGAACCCTGACTGCTCTTCAGACTGGAGAGGGAGGGGGAGAGAAGTGGGGGTAGGGGGAGAGGGGCGGGAGGAGGGGGAGGGAAATGAGAGGCTGGGAGGAAGCAGGGATTTTTTTTCAATAAATAAAAAAAAGAAAGAAAGAATAGACAGATTCCATAAAAATTAAAATAAATACAATAAAAATATCTGCCCAGGCAGCAAGTAATAAAAAATAGGGAAGTCAAAAGAAGTGGTTGATTGGGATTTCATAATTGAAAGATGACTCTAACAATGTTGCCACAATTCAGTGTTAGAGCATGTGCTTTGCAGGAACAAAGCATGAGTAATCCACAGCAGCAGGAAGAAAACACCCAAATAAGTCTTTGAGTTCCATTAAAAATTAATTCCCTTGATCTTTTCTTCCCTCTAACTAATGCCTCTGCTAATATTGGAATATAACAATGACGAGTTAGGGTGGTAATGATAGAGATTATGGGCAATATTTGTACATTTTGTATATATATTAAAGACATGTGCATGTTAAAGTAAACAACAACATGAGGGTGCCGCTCGATTGTGGTCTTTTACTGACACAAGAACAGGGAGAGACTTTATAATCTTCGGCAGCAGAGCATTCAGGGATGAGGGCCTTCCAGCCAATTGCTTTATCCTGTGTTCCCTTGCATGTTTGAGGACTTGCCCTTGATTTTCACCATAAATTTCATATTGACTTACAAAACCACATCGATAAGTAATTTAGTTTGGTTTGGAAATATTTCTGTTCTATAATGTCTAAACTAATTTAGGTGGTAGTCTACATAGAAACTAAAATTGCCTCAAGGAAACCTTTGCCTGACTGAGTGACAGACAAATAAGGCAGGAGATATTTTAATGTTTGGAACCTAGAATAATTGCAAGCATCAGTTTAAAGCTTGGATTAATGTTCATAAGAAGCAAAAATGAAGTCAATGTAATTGAGATATTAATTGCCTGAAAGCTTTATCATTTCTGTATGCTGAACATATTCAAATTCTCTCTTATATTTTGAGTGCACTGTACATAGTTGTCAACTATATTCACTCCAATGTGATACAGAACATCAATTTATTTGTTATCTAACTGCAACAACATGACCAGTCTCATGCTCTACTCAATACTCATTTCTAAAGAGATAATCTATTTATAGTGTATTATTATTAAAAACTCTTTAAATAATGGAAATATATATAGTCTTATCAATCTCAGAAAAATACAAACCTTTCTTTTACTATTATTTAGTAACTTCTTTTAGATGAAAATATGGTTAGTTCATAGTGATGAGTTTGAAATGGGACACTTCATCACAAATGAACATATTATAGAGCCCTGAGAATATTCTACAATTGCCTTGTGAAATTTGGAAAAATTATATGAACCTGAACAATAGTCCATGAATAAAACTCTCAGTCCTCTACCAGCATATAGGATTACCTCAGTGATAGCTAGTAAGTCTATAGAAAGTTGACTACAAATAGGCTACTTCAACATGAAATGTTGAATACTCTTCCAGAGAAGAATAGGAGCAAGTCATAGATTATTAGTTATTCTTTCTATTCAACCTTTTATACATATGAGCTAACCATGTAGTGATTATGAAGTGTCCACTCAAAAAACTCATTTGTGGAAGGTGTGATCCTCAGGGGTGTTACTATTGAAAAGTTATTTAATCATTAATACTAATTTTACTAATTTTTTACTCATTCAAGTTTTCATGCTAAAAAGGCTGTTAAGAAACATGATTATTAGAAGACATTGGTCAATGGGGTATGACTCTGAGGGTATGTCTTGCCTCTGAATCCTTGATGTCGCTTTCTCTGTCTCCAGTCATGTATGATACGAGTCATTGACTCCACCTAGATGATGGGCCTCCCCATGCAAAAAACAAACAAACAAAAAAAAAAAAAAACCAGCTCAGATAGAGTTCTAAAACCTCATGATTTTAATATGCTCCTATGTTTAGTTATATTTTTTTTTTTTGGTTTTTCGAGACAGGATTTCTCAGTTATCTTTTTTTATACATCCTAGAACAACCTTCCCAAGAGTGCAACTACCCACAGAGTTCTTGACACTCCCCTATCAATCATTAGTCCAGTAAATGTCCTATGGATGTTTACAACCTATTGTGACAGGGAAGCATACCTTCATTTAATTTAACTTCTTTTCCCATTACCAAAATGTGTTAAAGTTGACCAAATCTCTACTCAGTAAAATTGACACCTTGTCAACTTGACTTACAAACACATTACTATTAACTTTCCTTTTTATATAATCCCAGATTAATGTAAATATCACAATATAAAACACAGTATAACTTTAAAAATCCCTCATTCTTTAAAAAATTTCAAACAATGTAAAAGTCCAAGTTCTCCTTTAAAATATTGGTGCTTCTTTAAATAGCTAATGTCTAAATGGCTCCTGAAAAAAAATAGCTTACATACTTCTTATTTTTTAAAGGAAAAAATAGAACAGAGTTATAATTAGATCATCTCTTAAAACTTTTAAAAATGTATTTCAAGCTCTAGTATCTACATAAAATACTTAGTTTATTGTTATCATTTGCAAATATACCAAGCTTATACTGTGATTTTTGCAAATATTAAGTTCAACAACATTTTAAAAAGTTGAAGAGTTTTCCACTGTCATACAGAAAAGCAAAATGCCTTTTTTTTTTCAATGTCTAGCCCCATTTGTGTAAGGAGAACACCTTGAAATCTCTTCACTAAATAGGTTGCTTCGGATATATATAGGGAGAGAAATTTTGTAGAAAACTGAAGCCACAAACAAGCAAATAACAGTAACTATAAATCATTAATGATCTGTCCTTACTATAAGAATCTCAGCAATAAGAACAAAAAGAAAATCAAGAAAGGCATCATGAACTAAGGAGAAGTCAGGTATTAACAACAAATTCCATATATTCTTCAATATCATATGTATGATGTTTTTGCATGAACTGAGATTGTGGGAATTTGACACATAGCAAGCATAATGATTCTTTCAGAATGTTATGTCCTATGTCAGTAAGTCATTGTCAGAATGTGGTCTTAACAGTTGATAGATAAAAATCACCTGTATTAATTATGCATAAAATTAAATATATATGCACATATTGTGGAATTCTTAAATATAAGAAACATCTGGATTGGCTCTAAATGATATAATTGATATAATTCATAAATTCTAATCTGATAGATTTTAAGACTATAATATGTTGTTATTAACTATAGATTATCATGATTAAGATATCTCTTGAAATGATTTCCCCTATGTAACTTAAATATATCATCTTTTGACTAATATTTATGCAATATCATACTTAACCACTTCAGTCACTGGTGGCCACTATTCTACTATGTACTTCTGTAATTTCAAGAGCCTGGGGTATGCATTAGGAAAATCATGCATGTTAGCATGGCTTTGCCTATCTTATTTAAAATAATATTCTCTAGGTGCTTTTCTTTTTTTTTATTTATTTTTTTTTATTTTTATTTTTATTAAAGATTTCTGTCTCTTCCCCACCTCCGCCTCCCCCTTCCCTCCCCCTCCCCCAATCAAGTCCCCCGTCCCTCGTAAGCCCAAAGAGCAGTCAGGGTTGCCTGCCCTGTGGTAAGTCCAAGGTCCACCCACCTCTATCCAGGTCTAGTAAGGTGATCATCCAAACTGCCTAGGCTCCCACAAAGCCAGTACGTGCAGTAGGAACAAAAACCCATTGCCATTGTTCTTGAGGTCTCAGTAGTCCTCCTTGTCCACTCTTGGGAATATACCCAAGAGAGGCCTTATCGTACAACAAAAGTATATGCTCTACTATGTTCATAGCAGCATTGTTTGTAATAGCCAGAACCTGGAAACAACCTAGATGCCCTTCAATTGAAGAATGGATGAAGAAAGTATGGAATATATACATATTGGAGTATTACTCTCTAGGTGCTTTTCATGTACAAACTCCTGGTCATGCAGAGACTAGAAATAATAAGACTTTCTCATGTCCAGCCAGTATTTACTGAACAACTATGTACAGAAATTCAAAGAGCTGCATAAAATCATTGTAAGAAGCACAAGGTATTTGCTAGTAGTGGCTGTTGCATCATCATTCAGGAGTATTCTGCCCCATGAAATATTGAAGAGGGACCAGGTGCTGAATTCAGATGACTTATTGCAGCAACACACAGCAGTATAAAGCATATCATCATAGACCATTCAACCTGGAATGCAATAAAGTGGAGAAGGTGTTCTATCTTTGACTGAATGATAAAACAGAGTTCTGTGGAATAACATTTTTTTTGCTTGAATTAGCAATGAGCAGAGTTTGGTAACTGCATGAAACATATTAGAACATATTTCACATTGTGGCTCTCAGTTAATTTGAAGAAAATTATAATCCATTCAATGAATGATTGATAAATTGGTTGAAAATATTTTTGGAATGTCCAGAATCTAAAGAGCCTAATTGTACAAAATGTATTTGTTTCTATTCACTTTCTCTACATATCTTTATGTCTACAGGTCAGCCATACAAGCAGGGATACAATATTATTTTTAGAGACTCTAAGGTTTTTAATATTAAAATATGCTAAAAGTTAGTTTAGAAGAGTGTCAACATAAAATAGCAACAAATATATAGTAAGCCTTTTCTGTCACCTACAAATTCACTTTTAAAGTGAAATCTTTTCATGGACTCCATAATTGATTCGAATCTAGGCACTGTGTCTGCTATGCTTTCAGATCACCAAAGCCTGAAATCACTTCCTGAAAGAAACCTTTTATACTCAACAACAGAAAATTCAGCAACACCAGTTTTTTTCATAGATAACTTCAGTTCATCACTAGGAGGAACTTTTGCTCATTTGTAGTCGAGAGGGAAGCTTTTAGTAACTCAATATATATGACTTATATACTTTTATAAGCTTATATATTACTAAACAAAAGGGACATATAGATTTATAGATAAATATTAATCAGGTATAAGTGAAATTAACTTTCATAAGACTTTCAATCCTTCTCAACAAAATCAACCTCCCCTTTTAGTTTGTATTTTAGATTTTTTTAAGTTACATTTCTCCTTCCCTTTATTCCCCGCTAATCCTCCCAAACACCTCTCCCTGATTTTCTTCAAAATCATTGTCTCTTTTTTCACCAGTTGTTACTGCATGCATATATGTATGTTTTTCAAGATATTGAGTCCATATGATGTTACTTGCATGAGTGATTTTAGGTAAGGCTATTTTGAACTGGATAAGCAATTGGTGTACTCTACCCTGGGGAGGACCACCTCTTCTGCTCTTAGCTTTCTTTGCTCAGAGGACTGCAGTGATTTGTGGGTTGAGTCCTCAGGTGCTTTTCCTCATGCCGTTTGGTGTGTTCATTGGTGTCCTCTTGTTGAGCTCACATTTGGGAGGTCGAGTTGGTGAGACTTTATGATGTTACTAGGAGACACATTCTCACAGCCAAGTCTCTGATTCTTTGTCTCTTATAATCTTTCCTTACTCTCCTCTGCAATGTTCCTGAACCTCAGATGTGGGAGTGTTTTATAGATAAATCTACTGGGACTGGACTAAACAACTCTGAATTGTTGTTGTGGTTTCCTGTAATGGTCTGTATGTATTACAAAGAAACATTCTACACTTTTCTGTTTGTATACAGACATGTTTATTACATGAGAAGCCACAACAAATAATTTACTAAAGCAGAATAATATCTAGCAAATATCAACTGTTTTTAAAGTTTTAGAGGACTCCATTAACTGCTAATATTAAATTTACCATCAACAAAATCACAGTGCTTTGAAATGAACTTTATGCCAACATTAGGCTCAGACATCATCCATATGTAAAGATCATTATGTTCCATCGAATGTTGCATATGGAAGAAGGAAAGAAACAAGACCGCAAGTTGAGTTTAGGAAGTTAAACTAGTTTTAAAACAATTGATCTTATATTTTCCCGTCAATATGTTTATTCATATCAAGGTTACCTGAACCATAAACAAGGTCTTAATTCCATAAAATACTCCTTAATACGGAAAGAAAAATGGTTATTTGACTTCTTTGGAGAATCCAGCTGTTAATATTTCATACAAACAATGAGACTTCTATCATATTCATTCGCAAGTGTTCCTGCAGTAGCAGCACCTTTCCTCACAGAGTATTAAATGTCAAAATATGCTGCTTAAGGGCTTCCAGACACTAACTAGAATTCATTGTGAAGTATAGATAAATACGTGCAGGCTGTCTTTTGTCCTTACATTTACCTAAACACGAGGGCATTAATATAAACAAGTATATGTGAGTAAATGTTAATTTCTTTAACTTTTTAGACTGTTACTTTGTATTCTAAAATAGTTTGTGGACCTTGATAGCCTTTTCAAATCTGATGTAGACTAGACTTCTCTGTGGAGGTATTTTGGCTTTAACTTTTTTTTTTTTTTTTTTTTTTCATTTAAACACTGCCTGGCCCGTTATCTGTAGCCTCTTATTGGCTAGCTCTTACATATCGATCTAACCCATTTCTAGTATCCCTGTAACACCATGAGGTGCGCTTACCAGGGAGGATCTTAACCTGCGTCTGGCTGGAGTGGGAGCATCATGGCGACTCTCTGACTCAGCTTCTTTCTCCCCCAATCCTGTTCTGTTTACTCCACCCATCTAAGGGTTGGCCTATCAAATGGGCCTAGGCAGTTTCTTTATTACTTAACCAATGAAAGCAACAGATAAGATACAAGACCCACCTCCATCATTTCCCCTTTTTCTGTTTAAACAAAAAAGAAAGGCTTTAATTTTAACAGTAAAATTACATATAACAAAACAGTTATCAAGTAAGAATTACAGTTACAATATTTATATCTATTTTATCTCTTATCATAACTAAGGAAAACTATAACTATTTATTCTTCAACTCCATCAAAGACTCCAGAAGGATATAATAATACCTAAGTAAACAGGAAGTCCAAAACTCTAGAAATGACAGAGACATCTCGCTGCCTGGACAGTAACCCAAAGTTCCTCTGTACCGTTGGGGCATCCATCTTCGGCCTACAGGCCCATAGTATCCAGAGACATTTCCATAAAGCAGGAAATTTTAAAGGCAGTTCAGTCACTGTCTGTTGTGTCCTGCAGAATGTCTCGTAGACTCTTTCATGAATCAGGAACCCCGAAAGATCATCATGAAAGATATGATTAACAGCGCCCCCATTCAGCAGGAAGCAGTTTGGAGAGAAAAAAAACTGCGCCCATGTTCCCAAATATTGTTTATAAATATGCTTTTACATTTAAATGGCTTTAACTTTTGAAGTAGCAGCAGCAACTCTTTTCCAGTCATCTGTCTCATAAAAGATTTAACCAGAATCAGGTGCAGCAATAATGTGAGCTTCTGCTTGACTGATGCTTAGTACTTTAATCCAGAGCCCGATCATGTTCAAGTCATTAAAGTAGGGGATGCTTTTCAATCTTTCAGGTGAAGTCCAGAAAATAAATTCTCTGCCTTCAGGTAATTCTTTGACCCTTCCTTGTTTGCTTGCCGTAAGCCTCCATCTGGATTGGGTTCTAAATGATAATTCTAATTCTCTGTTCTGGCAATATATGACTGGAACGCAGGTAGATAGAGGATAAGGGCAATTCCAGTGGTGGTTCACAAAATAAAATCAATATAAATGTCATCTCACTGAAGAAAGTCCATTTAATTGCTTTATTTATTTTTGGTTTTTGTGAATATTCAGACATTAGTTCTGAAGATACATAACTTCCACATCATTATTGTCCACCTTTCACTCCTCATTTGTCTCCCCATCTTCCCTTTTACTTTTTAAATTCTCTCTCTTTTTATCTATGTATATATATATATATATATATATATATATATATACACACACACATATATACACACACACATATATATATAAAGCATATACACGTATATATGTTCACTTTTCACTTTATGCACACACACAAGACCTGCTCTATACTTTAGTGTTATTTTTAGGTATATAAGTTGAGGGATAGCCACATGTGATTGGATAACCGGTCAAGGAGCTTTTACTTGGAGAAAACTAATTTTTCCTTTCTTAGCAGCCATCAATTGGCTTAAGTAAAGGTGTGGCTTCCACTTGAAATTTTTGTTCTCCTTGTTATAATGTGTAGTGGTTGCTGTCATTGTTCAGGTATTGTTTGTGTAGCACTGCTACTAAGATAAGTACAATTCTCTGTCATATACAGAAAAGACTGTCTCTCAGAAGATGCCTTGGTGCTCTGGCTTTTTACAGTTTTTTCTCTCTCTTCCTCAATATTTCCAGAGCCTTTTTTCCACAGTCATTTTTATTTAGTTAATTCCATATGAGGTTGTTAACAAATAAGAATAATCATTATAAGTCCATTCCATGTCAATTTGACATGATTAATTTCCAACTGAAAATAATAACCAGTCATAATATTGTACAATCGCACATACAATTGGAAAAACATTATGTATTTAAACATGTTGTAATTATGCAGAAATAATGGTTCTACAAACCACCACAACTTCATTATAAATTAAGAATGGGAGGTAATATCCCTTGAGGGACTTTTTTATTTTTTTTGTTTTTCAAGACAAGCTTTTTCTGTATAACAGTATTGGCTGTCCTGTAACTCACTTTGTAGACCATGTTGACCTCGAACTCACACCTGTCTTTGAGTCCCAAATTCTGGTGTCTGTGAAAACACATTCTTGACAAAATATGGCAGAAACATGTCAATTATAATCCTATATGGTTTCTGTAACTGGTCACATGGCCTTAGCTGGTATTTATAACTATCTTCCTCTATCACACACTCTGTATTTCCTCTGTCTTCAGCAAAAACCTCAGAAGGTCTGGGGTCTTTTCCTGGAGGAGTGACCCATACTTTCATTCCTTAAGGATCTGTGACCTTTGTCATCTGCCTTGGATTGTGCTGTTATTATTTCCATTGACTTTAATTAAGCACAGGACATGGTAGCACCAAGAGACTCCCTAAAGGATCTCCTTTACTCCAGAAATAATCTTTCTTACCTCAATTGTAGAGAAACAATCCAATTTCTGCTTGGTAGTGTAGACTAATCACTCCTCCTGACTCTTATTCCTTTCTTAGCCTGTTGGCTTAAGGGCATCAGAATCTCAAAGAAGCCAGAGAAAGTTTGAGTTTCTAATTCAATTGAATGTTGTGTCTCCTAGCAGGAGTGCTCCCCGTTCTAGAACAAAAACTTCTAGGCCTGAAGAACTTAAAGTCACAGGAACAGAAAGCAAAAATTTTCCTAGTTCTTTGGCTTATAGCCTGGAAAGACTATCAGATTATTAACTCTTTGGTCAGCTTGCATAGTACCTTCATATATTATGAGAGCTAGTCCTCGTGGAGAAGAAGGCTTCCAGGGAGTTCCAACTTATAGTTGTTATACATGTCTTCATCAAGCAAAAATGTACATTGGTTGGTCCCATCCTAGAATAGCTGAGATATGTTTATTGTGAAAGTGTTTTGCATTTTCAAATATTATTTCTGAGTTAATAGGATTATGCAATTTGTCTTCTGTAGTCTGTTGATATGAAGAACTACAATACTTAATATTTGAATATTGACCACCTGTATAACCAAAGAGTCAGTTTTTCTAAATGGGTACATCATTTTACTGATAATTCAACTTGCTTATATTTGTTTAAACCATTTAAATTCACAATGGGTATTACTTTTGTTTTACATTGTTTTGATTTCACAATGGTAATAGTAGCTTTTTGATGATTGATATAAGTTCAGAAATATGTTCTTCTATTTTCCAGAATAGATTATGTCAAGTTGATGCTACTTCTTTGAAAAATATAAATGTTCTCTAGCAAAAGCATCTATGCCTTGAAACATTTGTTCCAGGGATACTTCATTATAAATTTGATCCTTTAATAGTTACAGAATTGTTAAAATTATATATTTTATCTTGATTGAAATTATCTTTAATTTGTATATTTTGAGAACTTGTATGTGTTCAACCTTCTCAAGCTCTTTTCTTGCCATAAGTTACTCACAGATTTCTATTGTGAACCTTTCAATGTCTGCAGAATGTTAGCTATTGTGAAGCACATCAGGATAAGCATGAACATGGAAATATTGCTTTCGCTTACTTTGTTTAAATACTTTGAAGTGGGATTCCTGGATTATATGTATCCCATGACAACCCCAAATAGCCAAAGTGCTCCTCTGTAAGAAGGAAGCTAGACTTAGTCCACAACCTGATTTCAAGATACACAACGAAGCCCTGGTAAACACATGGAAACACGATAACACAACTGATAAGAATAAAAGACAAAGACAGAAATCTACACAGTTGTAGTCAATGTAACTTAAGTAAAGGAGCCAAACACTAGGGGAAATGGTGTTGAAATGTCCATGCAGAAAAGTAAAATTGGATGCAGCATAGATACAAAATTTAACCAGAATGGACTAAAAAATTAACATCAAAAGCTATAAGATCGTTTGGAAGAAACGCATAGTGAATTATATATGGCAATAATATTAGAAATGAATATATATGAATATATATGTACACACACACACACACACACATATATATATATATATATATTTGGAATATTGCCACAAAAGCTCAGACAACAGAATTGAAAGACAAATGTTTTGCTTCAAATCAAATGTGGTATGGGGAGCAAAGAAAATTATCAAAAGAATGGAGAATCATTTTACAGAATGGGATAAAATGTGCCCCACTATATATGATAAAAGTTAATATCTAACTCAATAAAAAAGATTGATAGTAATTGCCAAACTAAAAAATGGAAAGATGATCCCAATAGACTTTTCTCCAAAAAATTAGGTAAGCAAAATAAAATGGCATCAAGATCACTTTTATCCAATCCAAACACAAATGTCATTTTATAGCAATAAGAATAGTTATCAGCAATCATCAATAGTTATTATCATCTCCACGTTGAGGATGTGGAGAAAAGAAAGCCCTTGTATACTGTTAGTGGGAAATGAATCCATGCTATCATCATAAAAAAGGGAAACAGCAGGAAATGAAAATTTAAGGATTATTTGATATTTTTGTTTGCAGTTTCAATGATTCCTAATTTTCTTTTATTACTCTCTTTATCCTGGACATAGATTTATTATTGTTTCCCTTTTTCTGTTTTCTGGATGTAGGAACTTTGGCTAATCTATTGTTTTAGGAATTGGAACAATAAAACTTACTCTCAAGACTGATTTAGCTATCTCCACATGTGTGATATACTGTATCATTATTTCCATTCAGTTTTATGAGCACATTAGATACTTTAAGATATCATCTATGTCCTATGGACTAGTTAGAATTGTATTTGCAAATATGCCAACGTTAGGACACATTCTTGCTATTTCGAAATTGATTCCCAATTTGCTTTTCTTATGACCAGGGAACATATTCTTTATTCTTTCATTTCTTTTAGTTTCTTATGATTTCTGATGTTATTGTTGTTTTGCTGACTCAGGACACTGGTTGTTGGACAACTTTGTGGAGTGGACATCTGTCTGCTAGTTCACATGGCCAGTAAATGAAGCTTTTACTCTTGGTCAAACAGACTCCTTCCTCTTGCAATGTAAGATGGGGAGATCACGGTGGGCAGGAATAGAGGGTTGGTTTTGCCTGTCTGGCTAGAACTTATTGGGAAGAAGTAGAGGATGTACTCTCAGGAATCAAACAGCAGCTCAGGGCTAGACTGTTATTCTGCTTTTCCTGCCCAGTTTTAAGATTTTCCTTTTCTTTTAGTTTCTGGTGTTTGATCAGCATGAATCTTGTGTAAATTTTTTGGAGTTAATTTATGTTTTGAAATGTGTAAATTTGTTCTACTACATTTTTAATGAAATTTGGGGCATTTCCAGCCACTGTTTTAATAACTTCACAATCTCAATCTCATATTTTGCTCTGGGTATGTAGTGATACCATTGACACAATTGCTAATTCTTTTATTATTATCCCAGATCTCTTGGGAGCTGTTCCTTTAAAAACATGATTTTTCTCCTGATTTGCAGTTACTATCAACAGAAGTTTCATGAAGCTAAAGGTCTTCTCTTGTCTTTAAAATAGTTCCAACTAGAGAAGCTGAGATTTCCTCCCAGACCTGAGCCTGTCATTGTATAGAACTGTTGTTTTATTTTAAGATTTTGTTGAAGACTTGATGTTGCCCTATGATGCCCTGGTGACATGGTGGCGGTAAAATATGTTAACTAACATCATTGACATTTTTTCATGTGCTCGGTGAGAAACAGGGACCTAAATCACATGATTTCCCATTGACATAGGAATACCCTTGGCAAATATATGCTGTTTTCATTCATAGAGGAAAGAACTAGAGATGATAATTTTCATTCTTTAACTGATGTGTTAGGAGTTTGAGGGTGCAGTGAAGATTTGAACCTTTGAACCTTCCCCTGTGATTGCAAAGCATGAGTCCTTTCTGTTGCACATGTGAGACACTTCTCAAGCTAAATTCCTGGAGCATGCCCGGAAGGAATGCCTTTATCTTCCACATCTTTAAAGCTTCTTTCTGACATCCAGGCTAACTCAGCTGCTTACTTTGTAATCCAGTCAAATGCAGCAGCAATTTTATATTCCAGCTTTTGAATCTCAGATCCAAGAAGCTGGCAGCAGCATGAATTCCTCAGTGTAACAGAACTGTAGTGATCTGTCAGTTGGTTGACGCCACATTCCCTTCATCACAATGGACTTTTTTGTTGTCAGAAATGAAAATCACGGCACAGAAGTGAATTTGAAAAACAATGTAAGAACCATTTAACTTAAACAAAATTTTAATCTAAAAGATTTCAATAAAAAAAGTTTTACTTTCCATGCCAGTAAGCAACTACTACCAAAAAGGAAAAAGAAAAACACAATGTTACAACACACACATACTCTCTCTCTCTCTCTCTCTCTCTCTCTCTCTCTCTCTCTTTTTCTCTCTCTCTCTCTCTCTCACACACACACACACACAAACACACACACACACACATCCCTCTGGATTAGCTGTTACCATCATTCCTCCAGTTTCTACATCAGCCTCCTCTGCAAGAGTTTAGCTCTCTAGACTATTTTGTTTCTAACCTCCCATTTTGAGGGAACACCAAGCAATAACTTCTCTATGGACAACTAGACCATTCTGAGGCAGGAATGGAGTACCTCAAGTGACTTTAAACTTCCACAGGTGATAGGGCTGACCCTCCCAACAATTATTGTGACAAGAGCATGCTGGAGAGCCTGTTGGTTGCTCAGTTCCTAATACAGTCGCAGTTGAGTGGTTTTACCTTGGCTTCTATGTTGACAATACAAAAATATACCTTAGTACAACTGCATCTCACTATCTGCATATTAGATGCCTTCTTTTAAGAAATGACCCTCCCTCCTGGACCTCAGTCATAGCCTCCTATGCAGTGGCTATTGTTAAATATTTCTTCAAGGTAGCAAAAGTGGTCCAATTAGTTTGACAACTCTCGACAATCTCCTGTTCTAACTTGGAAGCTTTAAATCACACAAAATAAGATTCCTTATTACCACTTCTAGAGATTTACATAAACCAGTTAATTCTTCCTCTCGCCCTCTGTCTCCCTCTCCTATTCGTAGTAACCAAGCTATTATAATCTCCCTAAGAGAGTGGTCATCACTTAGGATCAGATGGTTGCGATCTCAGAACATTGCTGTTCAATGTTGTTTTCCCTCCTTTAATTAATTAATTTGTCTGTATGGCCAAATACATCGTTTTAACAGACCCCTTTCAAGCCAGTTAACTTACATGTTAACTTTTCACTTCCCAGCACATCACATCTTTTTGGGATAGCTGTCCTCAAAGTGTCCATAATTACAGCACTAGCCACATAGTGTTCTCCATTATATGTCATCTCTGCTAGGCTGTGTCATGAGATGAGACATTTTATCATATGAACAATTCTATAAAGGATAACTTATAAGTGGGCAGGTACAGGCAATATTCTTAGTAATGGCCATTTTGTTATAGTGTGGCTCCCAGATATCATTTCCTTGAACTGCCCACTGTTTTCTTACCTAACACAAAGACTTGTTTTTAGCCTGCATGTAATTTGTTTGTTAATTCTTTCCAAGCCAAATTCTGTGTGAACTTCATCAATGAAGTTCAATTTACTAGGCTCCAGCTCCCTTGTAGTTAAAATAATAATAACATAGGTCTGCAGAAATGGCTCATCAGTAAAGCACAATTGTTACTCTTGGAGAGGATGAGAGTTTGAATCCTAGCATCCATGCCAGGTAGATCAGAAGTTCCTGTGACATTGGCTCTAAAGTATCCAAAGCCCTCTTCTGCCTCTATAGGCATACACACACACACACACACACAATTACACTCATAAATAAAAGTAAAATAAATCTTTAGAAGTCATGAAATGCTTATTTCAAACAGTCATATCAAACATTAAATTAATATCCCTTCAATTATTGGCAGGAAATTAAAATCTTTTTGTTTGCTTTTGTGTGTATTAATATCTCTTAAATGTATTTCTATTGTCTGTTTTTGGTATTTATTAAAATTGCATCACATCTCCATTCCTCAGCAGTTTGCAATGTCATTTATAACCATTAAACACAGATAGGTCTTACTAGAGTATTTGAAATTAGAGCCTAAACAAACTGATTTTGTATATTCAATGTGTCCAACATTTAAATCATGAGGAAATCAAGTAAAACTATACATGCTTTGGAAATTAAAAATGACATCACATGTGTAGGTAACTGAGATATATTCATCACCTATACTTTTCATTGTTCTTTAGAAATGTCATTTCTTCACAATTTTTTTTTTTTTAGTTTTGGAATACTTCACATCTGCTCTGTCAAGTGTCCTGAGCCAGAACGTGAGCTCTGAAATAAGTCTTCTGTTTAGAATTTCTAAGGGCTTGTGATGACTTGGTCTGTGGGGACATTGAGTTAAGAGACATCACAGAGACTGAATAAAAAAGTACTTAGTCTCTTGAGAGTCCAGGAAATCTCTAGGAGCCATGGAGCAAAGCTCAGTCATCATTCTTATCATTGTTTGCTGCTAACATAGATATCATAAATCTATACTGCTTAGTAATGTACACTTCTGTTTTGTGCATGCTCTCATTTGTGTGAGTGATTGAGTTCCTGGAAATCATGAAGAACTTGGCACTAAATAGACCACTTTAAACACTTACTAGCTGTTATGTTGCAATACAGTATGGTAGCAACTTACAACAATGCATCATGCATGTTTAAAATAACGTACTTGAGTGTCATAGTACAAATGTGATAATGCAAAAAACTGAAATAAATATAATAAATGTAACCGTGTACCAGCTTTCATGTGGCAGTTTTTAAATACAAGGTAACTGAAAGAAGAATAACACAAAATAATAATGAGTCCTGAACAGTGGTTATGGTTTGGGTATTATATGAACTGTACATTTCCAGCTTGGATCTATAAAGCGAAAGTTTATTTTCCCCCAAGTGGAAACTAATTATTAGCCCTGATGTTGAAGAGACAAAAACATCTGGCAAATAAGAGATCCTGATGGACATCCAGGACTGTGGCACACATCTGTAATTCCAGCATTTCTAAGTAGAGATGAGATGATTGGACAGGAAAAATATCCTTAAGTTCAAAGTCCAGCTCATGTGGAAAAAGTAGCATAAAATAGAAATGCTCATTATTTTCAGTCCCAAAATAATCACACAGAAACTATATTGTTTGCAATACTCTTTGGCCAATAGCTTAAACATATTTCTGGCTTACTCTTATATCTAAGATTAACCCATTTCTATTAATCTGTGTATTTCCACATGGCTGTGGCTTACTGGGTAAAGTTCCCACTGGCGACTATCTCTGATGGGGCTACATGGCTTTTCTGTGACTGCACTTTCTTTCTTTAGCATTCAGTTTAGTTTTCCTAGCCTATCCTACTCTGCCCTATCACAGGCCAAGGCAGCTTCTTTATTCATTGACAAATTAAAGCAACGCATACACAGAAGGACTTCCTACACCAAAAAGGGTCATAATATTAAGAGAAATGAACAAGAACTAGACATATTTGGAAGATATAGGGAGACACTAAGACTGTACCTGAGTATCTCAGTAGAAAGTATGAGGTTATTTGTAATATATATCCACAACAATCATAATACAAAGGTATGACTATCAGCTATAGGGCTTCTTATGAGAAATGGTTTAATATTTACGATATGGGGACAAGCTGGGGAAAGCTAATGTATCCCTGAATCGGGAACCTGCCTTATTCTCTCTGTGTGTGCTTGCTTCCTTTTACTATGTAATAAAGAGACCCCTGCACCACACACCCTGTAATAATTCTCTGCTTTGTCACAAGCACAAACACTCAGACTCTGTGACCCACAATGAAACTTTCTTCCTGGTAACTTACTTTTTGGAAGCATTTGCATAGATATGGGAAGCTGACCAACACAGCAGTTTTAACAGTCATAAAGTTGGGGAAACCTCAGGAGAGAACCAACTTTGTTGGATGGAACCAAGAGTTCCTTGTAGGAAATTCTGTTTGATGTATCTATGAGGTATCGTTTGGAAATGTCAATGAGCCCTGTATCTATATGATTCTAAAGGTCAAAGGAGAAATAAGCAGAAAAAAGATATTATGAAAGCATTGTTATTGATAGAAAGTACATCTTCAGTTCTGCCTGTTACTTGGGACAAGTCTTCAAAAGTCAAACCTGAAATGCCTGAATTATTATGTGCTAGCTGTAGAAAAGTCAGAATGAGTAAGTAACACTCTTTAGAAGCTCACAATGGATTCCCCTCTGGCATTATGTTCTGTACAAGTTCCCAAATCATAAGAGAAACCTAGCTCAATAGCTCAGTGATCCTGAATAATGGAAGGGCATGTGGAGTTACATTATTAACACCCAATCAATCAATAGACTACTCAAAATAGTGAATTTAGCTTTGGAATAGGAATACAAACTTAAGCTAAATTTATTATATACCTTTGGTCAATTCTTTGTCTATGCATTAGCTACCAAATACAATAACAGTAATAATAAAAATAAAATGCAGTACTTAGATTTTATGATTCTTGAATGTAGATGTGATTTCTATAATTTAACAGTTTCTATCATAATGAAAATAGGACTGTCTGGTTTTTAGGACACAGGTAACGACTACTTTTGAGGCATATTTTCTTTCTATGTGTATGTATCTATGTGATGTTATTTTCTGCCTTCTGGTCCTCCTTGGTGAGTGTGTTTCTTTTTGCTCCAGAGTTCTCAGGTAAACTGTTAACTCATTAGTGTGAGATTTTTCCAGCTTGGTTTTTTTTTTTTTCCTGAAGCTGAGGACCGAACCCAGGGCTTTGCGCTTGCTAGGCAAGCGCTCTACCACTGAGCTAAATCCCCAACACCCTCCAGCTTGTTTTTATAGGCATTTATTTCTATGAACATTTCTCTTAACACAGCTTCCATCATGTCCCATTAATTTGGGTGCATTGTATGGTCATTTTTCCTGAATTTTAGGAAGTCTTTAATTTCTTTATTTCTTCCATGACTCATTGGTGATTCAGGTGAGCATTGTTTAATTTCCGTGTGTGTGCACTTTCTGAAATTAGTGTTGCTGTTGAATTCTAATTTTAAACCATAGTGATCTGATAAAATGTATGTGGTTATTCCAATTTCTTTTATCTGTGGAGGTTTTCTTTGTTACCTATAATGTGGTCAATTTTTTAGCAGATTCCATAAGGTGCTGAGAAGGCATATTCTGCTATGTTTGGATGAATTTTTTATAGATGTCTGTTAAGTCCATTTGAATCATAACAACTGTTAGCTCCCTTATTTCTCTGTTAAGTTTCTTTTGGGAAGACCTGACCAGTGGTGAGATTGGGGTATTTAAGTCTCCCACTATTAGTGTGTGGAGTTTAATGTGTGACTTAAGCTTTGTAGTGTTTCTTTTACGAATGAGGTTGACCTTATATTTGGAGCATAGATGTTCAATATTAAGATTTCTTATTGGTGGATTATTTTCTGTGACTCATATGAAGCATCCTTAATTGTCTATTTTGATAGATCTTCTTTTGAAGCCTATTTTTTTTTGATACTAGGATATCTACACCAGCTTGTTACTTAGGTCAAATTGATTGTAAAATTCCCAACCCTTTACTCTGAGGTGATGTCTGTCTTTGAGGTTGAGGTGTTTCTTCTATGTGGCAGAATGGATTCTGATTTTGTATCCAGTCTGTTAGCCTGTGTCTTTTTATAGGTTAGTTGAGTCCATTAAGGGATGTTAATGACCAATGATTGCTAGTTCCTGTTATTTTAGTTTTCGTTGTTGGTGATGTTATTGTGTGTGTTTCCCTTCCTTGGGATTTGCTGTTGTAAGATCATCTATTGCCTGTGTTTTACTGGATGTAGATAACCTCATTGGGTTGGAGTTTTCCTTCTAGTACTTTGTGCATAGCTGAGTTTGTGGCTAGGTATTGGTTAAATCTGGTTCTGTCATCTTTAGGTTGGGAAAGTTTTCTTCTATGTTTTGTTGAATATATTTTCTCTGCTTTGGAGTTGGACTATCCTTATTCTTCTTAGGTTTTTTCTTTTCAAGATGTCCCAATTTTTTTGAAAGTTGTGTTAACCTTTTTTTGTTTTAATGTTTTCTTTGACCAATGAGTCTCTTCCCTCTATGGTATCTTCAATGATTGAGATTCTCTTCCATTTCTTGTATTCTGCTGTTTATGCTTGCATTTGTGATTCCTGATTGTGTTCTCATAGTTTTCATTTCCAGATTTCCCTCATTTTGTGTTTTGTTTATTGCTTCTATTTCAGTTTTCAGGTTTTGAACCATTTTCTTCACCTGTTTTATTGCTTTTTCTTGGTTTTCTTTAAGAGATTTGTTGATTTCTTCCAATTTTTTATTTGTGTTTTCCTCCATTTCTTTGAGAGAAATTTTCATTTAAGGGCCTCAAACATTTCCTAAAGTTATTTTTTAGGTCATTTTCTTCTGCTTTGTTTGTATTGGGGTGTTCAAGTCTTGCTGTTTTATAGCCACTAGTTTTTGCTTGTACCGTGTAGCTTTTTGTGGTGTTGAGTGTGTTCATACCTTGTCTACCCATCTTTTTCTCTGATTAGTGTAGGTTGGGGCCATTTTTCTGGTGATCACTCTTCCAGGTGCCATTGAATCCATGGCTCAGATGGTTGCTATTCATGGTGGAGTTGGAGTCACAGTTCTAGTCACCCCAGTGGTCACTCGGCATTCCCAGAGGTTGATTGGTGCTCCTGGATGTCACTAAGGCCTGCTCCCATGGAGGTTGTTTGCTTGGGCCTGGTCCTGAGGAGGTTGCAGACTCAGGTCTGGGCCCACTGAGGTCACTGGCTCAGGTCTTCTCCAGCAGAAGTCACTGGCTATACCTGTTTTGGCAGAGGTTGCTGGCTTCGGCCTGCTTATGCAGAAGTCACCCAATCCCACAGAAGTCACTTGCTTGGGCCTGCTCTCACAAATGTCCCTGTCTTGGGCCTGCTCCAGTGAAGGCCACTGGCTTGCCTGAGGCTGGTCCCACGGAAGTTGCTCTCTCAGGCTTGTTACAGTGGAGATTACTGGTTCTGCCCAGTCCTACAAAAGTAGCTGGTTCGGGCCTGCTCCCTCAGAGGTCATTCCCTAGTACCTGCCCCTGTGGTGGTCGCTGGCTCCTCCCAGTCAACACTTGAAGGATACCATAATCACATTCTGCTGGTCCAGTCTTCAGGCTTGCCAGGACCAGTATTTAAGGCTTCAAAGTTGTCATCATTTACACCTGCTTCCGTTTTCTCTACAAAGTCTATGTTTTCAAATTAGAGAAAGGGGAACATAAGACAAAGGAGGGGGGTATCCCCTCCAGTAATGAAGTTACAGGATTCTGTAGTAAGCCTCATGTTAAGGTCAGGAACAGGGCAAGTCCAGCCTAAAAGCCTGAGAACACCACCTTTATGGTAATCTGCATATTTCAATTTTTTACCTGTTTTAGCATGCCTGTGTGAACACACATATTACTACCACCTAGCTCCCATATAGCAAGACTCCCTTTCTCACTGGTAAGTATTTTGAATATTCAAATTCAATCTTTACATAGAAATTTCAGTGTACTTCATTTCTATAAAAAATGCTTCATTAGCATAGGTTTGTAATTGCATTAGAAGTGAACTAACATTCTCCTGAGGATGAAATGCTGCATGTTTTAATCTATTTAGCAAAACCCTAAACAAATTTGCTCCTGTGTCATTTGACATCGCATTTCTCGTTGATCTTTCTAGTCAGCGCTGTTAGATACAGCTAGTAAATTTTTATCTGTCCCGACAGTTTGCCATACTTTCACAGTTATTAATCATTCTCTCAGACAATGGGATTTGAATGAAATAAATTTGCTTTCACACAAAAGGTCAGCATTTGACAACTTAAAATTACATTAAATCATCACTAATTTTAACTTCACTAATTCTGTGTTCAAGATTTTTTTGCTACAAATGGATAATCACCTTAAAATGTTTTTAATTGGAAAGAAAATATTTAACTCCAATAAAAGACATTATTAGAACTGCATGAGTACCTGCAAAGTATCCAGTGATGTGTATTTCATATACTGGTTGTAAATTACTCTTAGTGATTTATTAAAGGTGTTCCTAGGACACTTTCAGGTCACACTATTAGCTTAATATATAATTCTTAGTAATGAATACAAGGCTACACTCTTTTCTATTCTATGCAGAAGAAGAGCATGGGAGAGGAAGAAGAGAAGAGGGTAGGAAGAGGGAAGCCTTTGAGAAACTGCATGCCGATTTTAAGAATTCTGAGGAATGCATTGCATCATGGAAACAAACCAACTTCATGACCAAGCTGGGGTCCATATCCTGTAAATGACTAAAGGGGGAAACATTATCCAGCTGGTCCAGCATCCTCCTCCCATCACCTGCCATCTCACCTTGTGGCATCCATCACCGTTCCCATCTCAGGACACTGGAGCTCCAAGTTTGGAACTGTTGATTAGAGATGGAACTTGGTAAGGGACAGCTTACCTTCCTACCATCTGGGATCACCCCAACTGGCTTCATAGAAATTGACTGCTTGGGGTAAGGATGGCTACCCAGTGTAGGCCAGCTGTATCTTTCCCTTGACAGCTGACTTGAGCATCCTGGTTTCAATAGAACCAATAGTTTATTCCACCATCCTTGTAATTGGAAAAACACTGGCTTCCAAGCTTCTAAGGGGTTATGCCCACAGCCATACTGGAATCTAGTGCCTGATCTGGGCTAATTACAATTTCTTCCCGACAGGAAATTGTGGGATTGGAAAGAAGGAAAAACAGCCTAGAGGTCTACCAAGTTTCCCAGGGCTGGAAGCATTCTCAAGGCCTGCCTACCCTGAAGCTTGGCAACAGTGGCAGGGTGTGCCCAGCTCTGGGATTTCCCTGGATCTTGCTAGGTTGGGACACTCCCTAAAGCAGATGTGTCAGCATCAGGATGGGAATGGACTGACACAGTGTGGTGCTTTCTTCAGAATGTGGGATAGATACTTCATAAGGCATCTCAATCCAATCACTTACCACCACTGTCAAATTCAAATAAAGTGTCTGAACAAGGGGTTAAAAAAGAAAAGAAAACCAACAGACAGATACCATTATATGTATTAGAAGGTCACATTTAGGAATATATAAGAATATACATTCATGAATACAAGAAAATTAGTTACAAAAAGAAGCCATAAATTTGAAGAAGAGGTAGTGGATATACAAAAAGTCTGGAGGTAAGAAAGGGAATGGAGAAATGCTGTGATTATATTACAATCTGAAAATAATGCTGTGGTAATTCTAGCTACAGAGAACTGGATTTTCATCTTTGAATTCATGGGGTGAGAATTCTCAAGCTGCTGACGTGGCCCTCCTCAACTACTCAGCTTCTATTACTCTAAGTGGAGGCAGATAGTCTTCTTTCTGCAAGACAGCTGTGAGGCATTGCTGTGAGGGTTGAATGACAAGACAGCTTTAACTCTGCTCTCCTCTTCTCTCTCTCTAGCTCAGGTAAAAATGTGCCATTTGCTCAATTACTATTAATTCTTTCCTCTCTTCTCCTGCTATATTCAGTATAATTTGATTAAGGTCAAACAACCTCAAGATTGGGAATAGCTTCTATTTAACATGGATAAATGTTGAGAAAAGAGATATTTTATTCTATGCGCTCCTTTGTCTTCTAGATTCTCTGAGAACTTAAATACACAGGCTGATGGGTTAGGAATTACTATTCACTTCTAACTGAATTGTTGGAAAACTGCTCAGGTTTACCTGGGGTGATATTTCTGTTGGAATAAATTGCAAATTTCTGATGTCAGTGAATAAGAGATAAGGTAAGAAGCAGGAAGTAAAGGCAAAAGCTCCCAATTTTGCTCTTCACCAGTGGACATTAGGCACTTGGCAGGGATCAGCATAATAATTTATCTATTTCTTACTCCCAGTCGGGCAGCATCTGGTTTATAGAGGAAGACTGAACATTTGTCTGCCTTTTCTACCCCCAACTGTTTTCACCATATGCATGCACAGAAATAAAGAAAAACTCTAAATCAAATTCAAAAGATGATAGATCATTAGGAAAAATAAGATGTATTTTTCTCTCAGGAGCCAGGGTTAAAAGTAAGCAAATCTGTTTCCAAATGAGTGACAAGCCAGGTAGGACCATAGCAGTTACACAAGCCCTATGCATGGACTCTGATTTCCTGTGATTTAGGCTCTCTGCTCTTCACAGACAACCAAGAAGGGCAAGTTATAAGCATTTTGTAATTCCATTTCACCTATACCTCTTTCTAACCTGTTGCAAAATTCTGTGATTGGCAAAATGTTGAAAGAAGAAGAGATAACTCCAGAACACAAACCATCAGTGAAGGAGTGCTGCATGCGTAGTGACAGTAATGTTGTGATTGGTGTAAGAAAAAGTTGAACATCTAGTAGTTAGTCAAGAGCTATAAACAGAACTACACAGAGCTAACAGAATGGTAGCACAAAGATAAGATAATAACCCTCATGACAGAATGCAGAATAATATAAATGGGTTAATTTAAATTATGAGACAGTTGAGACAAGCTTAAGCTAAAGGCCAAGATTTCATAATTAATAAGACATCTCTGTGTTATTATTTGTGAGCTGGTGATCACAAAGGAAAATTCCAACTTCAATTGACTTAAGGTTCCTGCCTTTCCCTCTGTGGTGAACTGTTAGCTGGAGACATATAGTGAAATAAACCCTTTCCTCCCCATGTTGCTTTGAGTCATGGGGTTTATTACAGTAATGGAAAGCAAACTAAGGCAATGCTTGTAGTTTATTATCTCCTCTTATTTTCTGAAAGAATAAGGTCTATCTTCATCTTTATTGCTTCTTATTTTTAGTTTTTCCTTGGGTTAAGGCTATTGTGTTGTGCTTTTCCTTAAATTAAATATTTGCTCAGTTGCATTATGCAGTATCAATTCAAGAATGCACAGTTGTGGTTTTCTACTCACTTAGTTCTGTTGTGTTCTCAAATATGACATTGATGTGGACTCCATTCCAGATGTTCTGATTCATTACTCAAGGCCTTTTATACATGCTAGAATTGTTTTGCATCATTGAAATTCTTTATCAATTTTCTTTGAGAAGAGACTAGATTACTTTTTGTCAGTCTTTAATTTTTCTCTATATTCGCAATCTGGCCTAGTCACTTTAAAGTTCTAGAAATGGAGTGTATATCCCTGCTCCTTGACTTTGAACTCAGCTGCTGTATCAAGTGTGTTTAGCAGAAATCACGCATTAAAAGATTTGGTATAACTGCACACTTTTCTTTTTACCATCCATGAAAAGAACATGAACAACGCATGTGACTGAGCTCATTCTAATCTTCTTAAATCTTCTAAGTACAAAAACCTTACAAATTGTAAACAGGGATGTGTTGGTGTTGGTCTGTTCTCTTTTGTTTTGGTTTGTTGTTTGGTTGATTTTGTTTGTTTTGTTCGGGGCTATGGTTTGCTTGTTTCTTCTGATATTTCCAAATAAGAATAGCCTATGACAGTTTCTTGTATCAGTTTCTCAAGTGCAGGATTATAAACCATCTTACATGGCAGCAACTAGTAATGTTCTTTAGCCATTTTAGGAGAAGCCTTATCATATTGAGATAACAATAGTTATTCATTAAATGCTACTATTGCTATTTTATTTATGCATAAATTGATTACTGAAATTCATGGTTGCTATAACCCAAATGTAAAATACTCATCTTTGGCTTTGGAACAAGGGATTAGGCAGTGAAAAGCAATCAAAGCCACTGAAAAAAAATGGTGAACTATTGGTGAAATTGAAAAATGGTTAGTTATAACTAATAGGTATAGTAATGTAGAAACGGGATTATCTAACTAATCTATAGAGTACAGACAGGTAATTTTAAGAAAAATTTAAAATCATGCACTCATTATACTTGATGCATTTAGTATGAACTGAGAGAAAGAGTTTAATTCAGAAAGTAGCTTGCCAATTAGTAAACAGAGTAGAAGGGAATGCACTCAGGCTAAAGAGTCCAGGAATGGAAGGTAAAAAACTATTTCTCACCAAAGTAAGCTTCAGGGAAGAGACCATATTTTTTCTTGCTAGGTGGAAGGTTATGGATACAGGGCTTGGAAGACAAAATGAAGGGCTTAGTTCTTAACACCTTTTGCTAGAACTCTGAAGGAACTGCAACAATGAGCAAAAAGCAAATTCACTCAGCCAAGAAAGATTCCAAAAGAATAAAGGTATAGATCCACAGAAGTCTATTGTGCCTTGCTCTTATAATTAGTATAATAGAAACTGCTGTTTGTTAGAAAGATTTGTAGTTATATTTATAAAAAAATGTTGATGTAGATTAAAGAAAAAAAATAAACCGTTTGCTATATAAATATCTCTGTGGACTTCCAATATACTACAAATAGGGACCAGACTGTGAAAATTATCTTGATCTTACAGGAAAAAAATATTTTCTAATATTGTAGCTCTAAAGCCACTAATTAACTTTGATAACTCAGCATACAAAGACAGATCTCAGCCATGATCAAGCTATCTACATACAGTATAGAGAAAATGATTGGCTCACATTTTCAGTAAAGAAATAAATAGCAAATGTTTCAGATGTGTTAGCTAGTCTGGTCTAATTAGTATTGCCTTCCAAACATTAAAAACATACGGGTATTTCGCTAATGATACAAAGTCTTTATGTTGTTTTTTTTTCCCCTTCATCTTTTCACGTGTATTTGTTACTTTTTCCATGGAGTACAAGTCCATGATTGACACTGATCTACTCTATGGCTGGTTTTGGACTACAGGTGATAAATAAGGGTGACAAGCCAGCGATATGAAATGCCTTCTGAGGCTTTGGCTTACTGCTGTGTCTTTCTGATTTTACCAGTTCTGTCATGTCCCAGAAGACTGGACATAAGCCAGCAGACCTGGACTTTGATAGAAAGCCAGTCAATTCCAACTCAAATTAGCTAACTTTCAGATCTTATTCACACTCATTAAAAAGAATAATTTTAGTGTAAAGAGGATGAATCATTCAGACATTAAGTTATTTCATTTGTTTTTCCATTATAGTTCGTCTCCTGTGAAAATATTATAAACTTATCTTCCTTAGTACTGATTAAAATTTATCTTTATGATTCCAGTGAAGCTTATTAATTTTGCTTTGTATATCCCTTACGATTCTGTAATGTATTTGTTCTCTCATAATTTTTAATAAAATCCTTGCACATGCACAAGGGTAGAACAAATAGCACAATAAAAATAATATAATGAAGCCCAATGTACCTCACAAAGCTTCAACAGTCAACTGATGGTTAAGCAGCGTCATCTCCACACCCAGACCATTTCCTGTCATCGTCTGACTTGCTCTGGAGCACATTCCACGCATCGCATCATTTCATCTCTTAGTGCTCCAGGACATATATCTAAGGATAAGTAATACTTTGAAAGTCCTAATTACTTTTCTATCATCTCACTTTTAAACTGACAATACAGCCACCAACTCTCTTCTTTATGTTTAAATATCCTACCTGTTCTCTAAAATAGTTTTCTGAATTAGATTTCTTAGAAAATCCATGTATTATCATTCATTTATATACTCTTTAATCTCCAAATATTCTTTTAAAGAGCCACTTAGTAACCTTACATCCTAGATAAATTTCACCAGTACATGTTATTAACGTGATTATTAAACTTATTTAATCATAATTGCTATATATGTACATGCATGCACATAGATAGATAGATATAGATAGATATACATGATAAATATATTAGATATATAGATACTACAGTATCAAAATAACCACAAAAATCAAGTGTAGAAATGTAATCTTATCTCCAGAATTATGATAGCATTATGAATTTAAAACTATGACAGTAAAGCAAGGAGGAGATTGTATTTTAGGAAGTTCTGAGCTACACAGTAATACTTAGTCTCAAAAAACAAACACAACATTTTAAGTAAAGTAGATACCAAGATTAATAATAAATAAAAGCTGCTTAAAATATTTCCTATGAAAAAAATAAAAATAAATAAAAAAATTTCCTAGGTAATTTGTCTTTAACGAATGCAGTTTAATTGCTTAGGTTTAAAATATATACATATAGTATTGGAAGATAAGTCAATGTGACAAGAAAAAATGGCATTTTGTGACATTCTGATTTCAATTCTTAGGAATTCCCCCTTTAAATTAAATTTATATTATAATCAGGTGAAGTGGTGCCAGGAAAACTATATGACTGCATGAATGATATTGGATATGTGCTTTATGCCTTTCTTGTTGAGTGAATTTAAAACTTTCGTAAAAATTTAAAGTTCAAAAATGCAGGCAAACACTATGAATGTAATGGAAGAGGAGGTTTTTCAAATAGTATCAAAGCAACAAACTCTATGTAATATAAGCAGAATTGACTACATGGAATGGGAGTCTTCTATTCTCAGGATTCATGCATTCATCAGAGGCAAATGTGTGTAATACATATAGCCAACAAAGAGTGATATGTTGGATAGGGAGAATCCATAAAATTAGCAATACAAAAGGAATTAGGAATGGAAAATATAACTTAATCAAGCCTGTCACAGAACATGAAAGCACAAAGTCCCACAAAGATCAAGATGAAAAATGGAAAGATGGACAGGTCAATCTATCAGCGAGATGATAATTACAATTATAAAGAAATTTAATTTCACATCTACCATGATTAAAAAAAGAGTGAAAGACCAAGATGTGACAAGAAATTAAAGTACCATAATTTCTCCTGCAATGTTGGATGATAAGGGAGTGTCAAAAAGAAAATCTTGCTAAGAAAAGTGTAGCAGAAAAGACAATCGGATTAAAGCATCTTGCAATAGAAGAGTAAGCCAAAGTTCATTGTGAACTTACCTCCA
This sequence comes from Neodon shergylaensis, assembly GCA_025134845.1. Taxonomy (NCBI): domain Eukaryota; kingdom Metazoa; phylum Chordata; class Mammalia; order Rodentia; family Cricetidae; genus Neodon; species Neodon shergylaensis. The sequence continues at coordinate 21,905,751 of JABTXL010000001.1, read as the reverse complement.
CCAGGAGAACATGAATGGTTTTTCTAGATTTGGCATTGAATGGGTCGCAGGACACTGACATTTGCATATTGGCCTTTCGCAAAGGAGAAATCAACCTCCTTCTCCTTTCATATAAGACTGTCACACCTTATAGTGACGTATCCACTGATGTCAGCCTCCTCCCTCCCCCTGCTAGGAAGGACACTTCTTTTAAGATCTATTTCCGTACTTCAGCTTCGCAATGATTGAAAAAATCTGACAGGTTGGAAAACAAGAACCATGTAAAAACCTTTACCCAGGCTTTTATTAGCCAGTCTTTTCTCACTGTGATGAAATACTTGAGATAATTTATAAAGAAAAAAGTTTTCTACTCATAACCTTACAGGTTTTAGTATATTCAAGCAGAGCCACCACTTTGGGACTTTGGTGAACAAAATAAATGACCACAACAAAGATCATAAAGTAGAAAATCCAAGAAGATGAACAAATTGGAAGTCTGATTCATACATGTTTTTCTTATCTTTGTCTAGTTCCTCATATTTTCCTCTTCTACTTCCTTTAAAAAATGAATTAAAAATTTAGCTTTTTTAACTTTAAAAGGAAGAAGTTCAGATCTGGGGTCCTCTAATCCATGGTCATGGTCATTCATGGACCTAACGCCCTCCCATTCCCTCATCTTCTAAGTCTACATCAACTTCTATTAGTTCCACCTGCTGTGTTTATTGTCTGTAGAGCAAGCTTTGAACACATGGTACTTTGGGAGATATTTAATACCTCAACTCTAGGATGTAACAAGGGGAAAGGGAAAGGATTTGCAATTACAAGCTTTTATAAATAAATGGAAGTTTGGTAAATAAAACTTAATAAAGTAATGGATTGCCATCTGTAGTTTGTCTTTTAAGATCCCGAGATCATGGATGGAAAGGCTTATCTCATCTAAAGAGCAAACTAAACTTATCCTTTATCTTATAAGAAGGATTTACAAATGCTGCATTAATTTGTGATCACTTGTAAGCAGGTCAAATGTTCCTAAGACTCTTGAAATGATAAAGTTCCAATATATTTCCGTCCCAGCTTAGTCATGGAAAGTATCCCTGATGTGGACTGTGAGGCATTGCCCTCAGTTCTCTATAGAGTAAATGTATATGGAAAGCCCTCTCTAACTGATTCAGAAGGTTTTAGAAGGTTCCCCATGCCCCAGCTCCTTTTTATTCTGTCACTTTGCAGAATATGTTTTTGTTCCTTTCTGAAATGGGGTCTTTTTATGGAAGACTTGTGTTTGCCTTCCCGGGTGAGGATAGCCAAACGTACGGACTTGATTCCTTTATTTCAGATCTTTGTGATAATAAGGAAAAATCTGCATTTTTGTTTTATTCATTTTTAAAAGGAAATAGAAGAGGAAAATATGTGGCAACCTAGAGAAAGATAAGAAATAGATGCAGAGTCGGAATGCAGAGGAGAATAAGTTCATCAGATCCTGAAGCATATGTTAATTAGTTTTTAAATCACTTTCTGTTTTTTCTATCTCTGGGTCATAAAATATTTATCACCTCAAACATTGCTGTTTGAGACTGCTAATCAATTAACTACTTCAAGGCTTTTAAGATGTTACCTAATAAAATGGGACTTTTCAAGAGACTGTCTATTTACCTGTATTTTCCCCATCCCAGTGCTTACTACAACATTTAATGTACAGAGGTAAACACTTGGAAAAACCATTTTTAATTATTAATGAATAAATGCAGCCTCCTGTCTGCAAGTAAAGAAGGCATCTAATGTCTTATCTCCATGACTCAATGAGGATAATATTTCCAGGTAAAATATATTAAGATAATATATTACTAAGAAGTTGAAGGTGTTTTTATCATTGTAATCCCCAAACTTTACTATGTATTCATTAAGATACTGTTTCTCAGCATTGCTACTGCTGTGACCCTGTTGTAGTGATCCCCAAACATAAAATTGTTTTATTTCTCCTTCATAAGTGTAATTTTATGGCATTTATGAATTGCAATGTCAATATCTAGCATGCAAGATATCCTATATGCAACCCCAGTGGGCTGTGACCCACGTGTTGAGAATTTCCTCTTACATAAACTTGAATTTCAAGTTTCACTGCCTCCTTGTGATAAAAGATATGAGTAGCACAGTAGCTGTCCCCAAAAGCACAGAGTACCAGTCGCTTCAAAATCATACGCCTATAAATAAAATAGGCAAACTATCTTCTTCCCATTTCCAACTCAGCCACAAATTAGCCTCTACTTGGCAATGTCCTGCCTGCATAGTTATCATTCTTTGTTTTTTATTCAATTTTTTCATATAATATATTATGATCTCAGTTTCCCCCACCTAATGCCTTCCAGACCTTCCCACTTCCCTACCCACTGAATGCCCTTTCTTTTTCTGTCTCTTTTTAGAGAGTAAGCAAACAAACAGCAGCAAAACTAGAAGAAAAAAATGCAAGAAATACAGGCACACACAAAAAACCTCATTGATTAAAAATAGAATCAAAAGCCATAATGTACAAGAAAAGATCAATAAGACATGAATTACCCAAAAATATATGAGGCAAAACAGCAAGAAAAAGGCTATTAAGTGTGCTGACCATCCACTGATGGCCATGGGTTACATCCTCAGGTGTGACTGATATACCCAATGAGATTCCATTGGAGAAATCTAATTTTTCCTTTGCAAGTGGGTGTCAATTATAGCTAGCTTATTTGTTAGAAGTAGGAGCAGATTTTATTCTTATTAATAATAGGCAAAATATTCTATAATCTACATCATGGGATTATTGAAAGATTTGATGTAAAATGGGCTAGTGCATAATATGTATTAGATATTCTAAATAAATTTAGCTGTATGTGCTATTTACCCATTTCTCACCCACAGGATACCTAAAGAGAATTTTATGAGTTTAAAAAATGAATAAAATACCCTCACAAGTAGTATATGCATTCTTTACCACCTCTCCTCACTAAACATTATCTTGACTCTGTTTAGGTTTCAGTTGTTCCCAATCCAATGGACCTTGACATCACTTAACCAGAAGTACCACATTCCTGCCAGGTACCTGCTTCAAGACTACTTGCTTACCCACCAGAGAAACATTTAGCTTATTCTCCTTTGTGAATAGGTACTTTAGCCCATTAAGGCTATAGATATTTGACACTATTCTGTTTTCTCAAGAAAGTACAAATAAAGGACACTTGATATTCTTGTTTCCCTTCTATACCCCAACCTAGAATATTTTTAATTACTGTTTGAGTACATGTTATAATACGTGGACAGGGGCACAAAAACACTAAGGCACAAGTAGAATGTGAATGTCAGGCTACAGTTTTCCCGAGTTGGTTTTCTCCTTTCACAATAAGACTCTACAATCTAACACTGGTTATTCATGGTTTGCCCCAAGCATTTTTAACAATTAAGACATTTCTCAGTCCCATTCTAGCATTCCAAACTTAAATTATGAGTAGAGGATAGCAAATTCTGGAATATAGCTTGAAATGTAAAATGGTACCTCTCAAAAAAACATTGTTCTTTTTACTTTGGGGGGAATTGCTATGTTTGTATGTAGGCTTTTGTGGTTTCATATTAATTTTATGATTTTATTTTCTATTTTTGAAAAGAGGTCAAAAAAATTTCACTGGGATTGCACTGAATTTATAGATTGTTTTTGTTGGCATGGTCAATTCTACACTAGTTCCCATGAGCAATGGGGGTCTTTAAATATTCTAATGTCTTCCTCAATTCCTTTTCTCCAGAGATTTAACGTTCAGGTTGCATAAAATTTTATTTAACCAATTAGTCAATTATTTAATTTTAATTAATTAAAATAACTTTAATTTATTCATTAGGTTTATTTATAGGTATTCACTTTCTTTGAGACCATTGGGAATGAAATATGCCCATGATCTGTTTTTCAGCCTGTTTGTTGTTGTGTATAGAAAGGTTACCGGATTGTGTAAGTTTATTAGTAATGGGTCCCAATAAGTGAAATTATTGCCAGTATTTGAAAATATTAAGGGTTAAACACAGAGTTGTTAAGATTAAGGAAGCCTAAAAGGACTCAAAAATGCCCATGAGAAGCACTGAGAAGCATTAGGTGGTCTCCATTGTAAACTTGACAGGATTTACGATACCCTAGTAGACACACAAATATGAGTGTGTGGGTGGCAGAACTTCCAAAGATATTCAAGTGAGGAAGGAAGACCACCCTGAATATGGGTAGCCATCAGACTGAACTCATAGGATAATGTGAGTGGTACCCCATGGTCTGAGGGCATAGACTGAATTCAAAGAATAAAGTGAGTGGTACCCATGGTCTGAGGGCACACTGAATTCAAAGGATAAAGTGAAGGCACACTGGAATTTGTCTACTGACTGTGATGCAATGTGACCTGCCACCTCATGCTTCTGCTGCCAAGCCTTCCAGACAATCATGGATTATATCTTTGTATCAAACTTTGAGGCAAAAATAAAACATTTTTTTTGCATAAGTGCATTTGTCAGGTATTTTAAGGAAGGTAACAGAAAAAAAAGACAGCAATAAATATGTGTTACTGTAATAAATGTGACCATGCATGTCTTCAGAGTTTATTTTCTGCAAAGATGTGAAAACGTTTATCATCCAGGGCAACTCCAGAATACCATAATCAGAGGTGATTCTGTTGGGAATTTACAAAACTAGACTGCTTGTAGAAATACAAATAGAAAAAGCCGGCCTAATGTGATTCTGAAGAAAACCAGGGCTATATGAGCAATGGTGCTAGAGACAATTCAAGGTATCTTTGGCAAAATTTTAGGTACTTCCTCTGTTTTCCTAAAACGTTGAGTGAGACTGAATTCAATGATAAAAGACTAAGTTGTTGGTAGATACGATATAAAATTCAGTGTGTGGCATTGTTAGTGTTCGCTACACTAGATTATGTTTAAAATCACTCATATTTGCTTTCTAGCCATAAATAAAGGACATTGAGCCTATAATTCGTGATCCTAGAGAAGCTAAATAAGAAGGTGAACCCAAAGAAAAACATATAGGCATCCTCCTGAATATTAACCTTCATCAGGTGATGAAAGGAGACAGAGACAGAGACCCACATTAGAGCACCAGACAGAAATCTCAAGGTCCAAATCAGGAGCGGAAGGAGAGAGAGCACGAGCAAGGAACTCAGGACAGCGAGGGATGCACCCACACACTGAGACAATGGGGATGTTCTATCGGGAACTCACCAAGGCCAGCTGGCCTGGGTCTGAAAAAACCTGGGATAAAACCAGACTCGCTGAACATAGCGGACAATGAGCACTACTGAGAACTCAAGAACAATGGCAATGGGTTTTTGATCCTATTGCACGTACTGGCTTTGTGGGAGCCTAGGCAGTTTGGATGCTCACCTTACTAGACCTGGATGGAGGTGGGTGGTCCTTGGACTTCCCACAGGGCAGGGAACCCTGATCTTTGGGCTGACGAGGGAGGGGGACTTGTTTGGGGGAGGGGGAGGGAAATGGGAGGCAGTGGCGGGGAAGAGACAGAAATCTTCAATAAATAAATAACTAAATTTAAAAATAAATAAGTCAGAATCGATCTTCAAATTTCCTGCTTCATACCCAGGCCAGCTGGTCTTGGTGAGTTCCCAATAGAACATTCCCATTGTCTCAGTGTGTTTGGATGTTCACCTTACTAGACCTGGAAGGAGGTGGGAGGTCCTTGGACTTCCCACAGGGCAGGGAACCCGGTCTGCTCTTCGGGCTGATGAGAGAGGGGGAGTTGGTTGGGGGAGGGGGAGGGATATGGGAGGCAGTGGCGGGGAAGAGACAGAAATCTTTAATAAATAAATTAATTAATTAAAAAATGAGAATTCAAAGTAGAGAAATGTCATAAAAAGAGAAGTTTCGGCCAGGAAAAGAGCATCATTGGAAGACTGATGAGAAGCACGTTTAGGGACAGGTGTATGTGTAGACAACCCTCGATGGGTAAAGAAAGTGGAGATATTTCAGCTCCACATAAACCCCACTATAACGTCACCTCTGTGGAGGACTTCAATGACTGTTTTCACAGCACACCCTGCTCTGTAGGTGCTTGTCAATGTATTTCCAAAGCTGCTGTGACATTAATGTGAAATACTCTTCATCGACTTGTGAGTTTCAAATCTTATTTCTCAGCTGGTGGTACATCTTTGGAAAACGATGGACCCTTAAGAATGTGACACTTGATCAGAAGAAGTACTTCGATCAGAATGGGCCTTGAATTCTATAACCTGCCCCAAATTCCTCCCTGCCTTCTGCTTCATGACTGTGCATATAATGATCAGCGGCCACACACTTCTCCTGCCGGGCTTTCCTCAGTCAGACAGGTCTCATTCCAAAATCCATAAAGCAAAAGAAGCCATTGCTCCCTTAATTTGTTTCTTGACAGGTATTTCATCATAGCAATGAAAAAAATTAAGTAATACACTACCTGTGCTTGCTACTGCCCAATGAGCAAAAGGACAAAGTGTCTCGCTTTTAGGGATAGACTGAGAGAGGTTATTGCTAGACACAACAATATGGCCTTTGACTTCCCATGGCTTAAATAGTGGTCGATGCTACTGAGTGCCAAATTTGCCAGTAACAGAGACACATACTGAACTTCTCATATTGCCGCACTTTTCACAGAAACTAACCAGGTACCTAGTAGCAAGAATATTACACTGAACCACATCTACAGTGACAGAAAAGCATTTTGTTCTATTGTAACAGATACTTATTCTTGTTATGTTATTTCCTTGTTGTTGTTGTTGTTGTTGTTTTGAGACAGTGTTTCTCTGTAACTTTGAATGTTGTCCTGGAGCTAGCTCTTGTAGACAAGGCCAGCCTCAGACTCACAGAGATTTGTCTGCCTCTGCCTCTCAAGTGTTGGTATTAAAGGCATGCTACCACCACCGCCCAGCAAATTTCCCTTTCTTACATGCAGTGCTTCTATTTAAACAAATGTCTATAGGGTTAAAAAAATAAAAGGATGCCTCAGCTGCCATCATATTCCACACAGCATTAGTTCTGTTTTTTTTTTAAAAAGGTTTTGTGAAGAGAAATATGTACAGTAATGGCTAAATGGTAAATGTTATATGGCTTGATAGAATGTGCAATTTCCTTTTGTAGATGAGTTACAATAACAAAGTTGGCAATAACTTTCAGGCCTTGGACAATGTGTTTAGGACAGCAGCACACATTCTAAACAAGTGTAATCTAATGTATGTTGTTGTTACTTCTACTGTTGGAATTCATGGGTAGGAGAAAAGAGATGAAATGGGAATGGCACTACTCTCATCTTCACCCTGAGATGCACAAAAGCAAAATCTATACAAGTGTCAAGAGCTTTAAGAGATGTAGGAAAAAAGTAATAAGAAGTCTCTCGCAGATGGCTGTTACTACTAACTAATGTGTTCCCAGAAATTGGGTACCACCAAAATTTAAAAAAAAAAAGAATGAGAACTAGTCAAGGGCTGGAAGATAGTAAGCCTCAGACTGAGTTTCTAAGCAGCAACCGTTACAAAGAATTCCCCCATATAGACTACATTAATGCAACAAATGCTTTGTTTTCAAATATGTAGACAGATATAAGTTCCTAGAAACAGAGAACTTCTGGATAGTGCCATAGATGGTCTACTTCTATTAGTCTTTACAATTATCTTTTTTATTTGTTTGTTTGTTTTTGAGGTGGGATTTTTCTGTAGCTTTGGAGCCAGTCTTAAAACTAGCCCTTGTAGACTAGGCTGGCCTCAAACTCACAGAGATCCGTCTGCCTCTGCCTCCCAAATGCTGGGATTAAAGGCGTATGCCACCACCACCTGGCTACAATTATTTTTTAAAGGTTATACATGATCAAGACCTTTGCATGGAATTGCCATCTAGCAAACCTTCCATATTACTATGTTCCTGAATAAAAGATTAATTTCCTAAGAAAGTAAGTGGACACAGATGTAATTTTAGAATATTACTTTAGGGGAGATGTAGATGTGAATTTATTCTATTGAGTCATATTTATCTGCTCTCAACTTTAAAATTGGATTGGATGCTGCATGTCAGGTCTGTAAACTCTAAAGCAATTAAAAAGCATTAATATTTATTCCTCATGATACTCTTAGGGGAATTGTATAATAATCCTGCTGAGTCCATTTTCATACCTAGAGGTTATTTATTTCTTTGAGTTTTTTAAAATGGATGAACTGATATAGCCTCAGGCTTTATAGCACTTACATTTTATTAAAAGTCCATGAAAATACTCAACACCCATGACGGCAGCATATGGTACCCTCTGCCTTTGAGTTAAGAGCTATTCTTTTACAAGCCACAGAAAGCCCATTTTAAAAAATAGTCTACAAAAAAATCCTAGATAAATTGTTGAGGTGTTAGCTAACTTTATTAGATTGACTAAATTATATACATCAGAACATCACATCACACAGTACCTAAAACATACACAATCATATTCAGTTAGAGAGGGATAAATGCATTTAATCTAATAATGGCATTCTGTGGTGTAGAATAGCAGATAGCTGTCCGGCCTTTGATTTTGACTTTGCTGAAGGGCAACTCAATGCCAAAAACATAACTCTTGTCCATCACTTTGCTTTAACTTTAATTATGCTAATTTCATATAAAATTGCCCTTCCTTGCAACTACAATTTCAAGGACTAGATGCTCCTTTCTTTACAACAGCGAGGAAAGAGTTGCTTCCAGAGCTTCCTACCTAGAAGAGTACTCGTGATTAGACCACAGGAAACATTGTGCTAATTTTGTGGGACCAAACTTGGGTAAATGTGATAATTTTCCATTCCCATGCTTATAGATTCATGATTTTATAAAACAACCAAATTTATATCTTAAAATACTCAAATAATTTCTTCATACTAGAAACTGATAACTTTTAAGTATGTATTATAAATTATTTACTACAGAATAGAAATAAATAATTTGATCTCTACTTGTTTAAATGTTCTCACATTACTCAGGTGTCCATTCTAGGGGATCTGATACCTTTGCCCAGACATACATACAGACAAAACACCAATACACACAAAATAAGAAAAATCAAATAAAAAAAGCAAATTATTAACAAACCAAGTTTTAAAAAGAAAAAAGAAAGTAAAAAAGAAAGAAGGAAGGAAGGAAGGGAGGGAGGGAGGGAGGGAGGGAGGGAGGGAGGGAGGGAAGGAAGGAAGGAAGGAAGGAAGGAAGGAAGGAAGGAAGGAAGGAAGGAAGAAAGGAAGAAAGGAAAGAAGGAAAAGGCAAAGAAGATCAGGATGCCTGAGGTCCTCTTGCATGCAGCCAAGATTTTCTTTGGTGATTTTCCTGGGGTTTACCTGCAGCTTCAGTTCAGAGAACAAGGAGTGGTCTGCTTTCTCAGAGAGAAGACGGGGGAAGCCACCAGCTTCTTGATGAGTTCCTTCCAAAGGGAGTTGTTCGAGTGTCTACACACCTTTAATACGGTCTGGAGGTAGGAAATCAAAGTGCTGCACTAATTGTAACATGAGCTGGTTCACAATTCACAGCTTACGAGTCACCAGTTGTATTCTGAGACACCAGGTGTTTAAATATGGGATAATAAGTAGAATTACGGATAGATTTTTGGATTCATTCTGCCACCCACTTAATACAGCTACTAAAGGAGAAAGCTTAATAGCCTTTCTCCCACCATGCCCCGTTGTATTGGCAGAGAATAAAACATGGATAGAGAAAGGAGACCAAAAGGAGCAGGCATGCTAAATATATAACTACTCCTATTATCCTACCTCCTGAGAGGCAAGCAGCTTGCTTCAGGAAAGGTTAACCACATTCTGTAGGAGCAGTATGCAGCACATGGGACCCCATTATCTAAAAATAGAACTTGTTGAAGAATGCAGAACCATATTATTATTTTAATATTTAAGTCTGCACTCAAAATCTAAAAACCTGAAAACTTCTCGTCACAACAACCATAAATCAAGCCGGGCGGTGGTGGCGCACGCCTTTAATCCCAGCACTTGGGAGGCAGAGGCATGCGGATCTCTGTGAGTTCGAGACCAGCCTGGTCTACAAGAGCTAGTTCCAGGACAGGCTCCAAAACCACAGAGAAACCCTGTCTCGAAAAACCAAAAAAAAAAAAAAAAACCCATAAATCAAGAGCCTATATTTAATATCACGTGGAGCAGACCTAATCCTGCAAAAAAAAAAATAAATAAATAAAAGAAGAAAAGACACAGAGGTGAAATGTCAAGCAGATATCTATGGCATTTATCTCCAGTAAGGGACCAATGATTTAAGAAACTTTGTTGTAACTCGGTATCTCTAAGAAGAGACAGAAAAAAAAGTGTAATCTTAACAAACACAGCGACTGAGTTTGAACTTATCAACACAACATAAAAAGGTTCTAAAATCCATGGGGAGAAAATAATCCCATACTGAATTCTTGCAAAAATAAAATCGATGGAAAAATGATTTTCAATTAGAGTAGACAAAGTAGATTTTGAGTGAAATATATTGCAGTGTTGAAATAACATAAGAGAGACAGAGATGTCCATTATTAGTATGTCCTTGAATAGAAGAACTAAATATAATCAATGATTTATAAACAATAATCAGGTTATTATATTAAAAATTAAGTCATCTGAAGCTTTATAAATCAAGCAGACTTGTTAGATTTTTTCTAATTTGAAATACTGAAAGTCTTATAGGAACATTATATTTAAAGATTTTTAATATTCAGTGAATTTTTAAAGATTAATAGCTTTTTATGACAACAGCATAATTAATACTACACTGTTCATAAAATCAGAATTATAGTAATTATAGAAAAATATGATTTGTTTCATAAAGATAATAACTATCCAAATGTCTTTGAAATGGAAACAAAAATGAGCAAAGCTTTTTATTTATACTTAATGAAATTTAAAGTTAGAATTGTATTACTTTGTTAATATTAGAGACATGGAGAAAATTCTAAAATGTCCCAGACAGCAAATAAATAGAATGATGAGATGATAATTATAAAATACAAGTTCCAAAAATTTGGACAATTAATAGCCTAGTTATTTTGATGAGAAAAGCACTTGATTCTTAACTATCTTCCTGCAGAATGAAAAGAAAATATAGAAATACTGATTTTTGTGAGCTAAGTTTGTATGCAGCCACTTTGCTAAATGTATCAGCTATAAGAGTTCCTGGATAGGATTTTGGGGGTTGCTTATGTATACTGTTATGTCATCTGCAAATAGTGATACTTTGATTTTTTTTTCCTTTCTGATTTGTAGCCCCTTGGTCTCCATTTGTTGTCTTATTTCTCTAGCTAGAACTTTAAGTACTATAATCTATGGAGAGTGGACATCTCTGCCTTGTTCCTGATTTTAGCAGAATTGCTTTGAGTTTCTCTATATTTAATTTCATGTTGGCTGTCAGCTTGTTGTATATTGCCATAGGTATATTCTTGTATCCTTGATCTCTTTAAGGCTTTTTATCATGAAGGAGTGTTGGATTCTGTCAAAGGCTTTTTCTGTATCAAATCAGGTGATTATGTGCTTTTTTTTCTTTCAGATTATTTATTTGGTGGATTACATTGAGAGATTTTCATATGTTGAGACATTTCTAGAATGAAGCCCACATGATCTTTTTGTTATGTTCTTGGATTCAGTTTACCAGTATTTTATTGAGTGTTTTTGCATCAATATTCATGAAGGAAATTGGTCTGTAATTTTTTTCTTTTTGTTGAGATAACTGTGGCCTCAAAAAAATAGTTTAGCAAAGTTCCTTCTGTTTCTATTTTGTGGAGTAATTTTGAAGAGTACTGGCTATAGCTCTTCTTTGAAAATCTAGTAGAATTTTGGCCTGAAACTATCTGTCCAGCTAAGACTCCAAGAAATACTTGATAGACAAGAATCCTTGTCATTTCCTCTGATCATATTAATGACTACAACAATTGTCATCAGAGATCTTTCATCCAGAAACATGGAAACAGATGCAGAGACCCACAGTCAAACATTAGGTTGAGCTTAGGGAATGCTGTTGAAGAAGGATAGTAGGATCCAGGAGATCAAGGACACACACACACACACGCACACACAAACCCACAGAATCAATTCAACTGACTCATAGAGTCTGAACCAACAACCAGGGAGCCTGCATGGGTCTGAGCTAAGCCCTCTACTGATATGTGACAGTTGTATAACTTTTTGTGATCTATTTGTGATACTTATCAAGGGAGGTTCCTAATGTTTGGCTGACTCTTGGGAACTTATTTCTCATAGCGGTGTGCCTTGCCCAGTCTAAACACAAGGGAGGTGCTTAGTCTACTGAAATTTGATATGCCATGCTTTGATGTTGATAGCCTTAGGAGGCCTGTCCCTTCCTGAACAGAAACAGAGAAAGAATGGATTGTAGGGAAGTGGGCAGAGGAGAGGTGGGGGAGGGAACCTAGGGAGTAGAGAAGGTAGGGGAAACTGTGGTCTAGATGAAAAATATATTTGTTAATTAAACAAGAAAAAAAGAAAAGTGATAGAAAAGGCATTATGGCATTATAAACATTCTTACCTCTGCTGACGATGACCCTTCATGCCCTCTAGGGCATCTAATGAATCAGCACAGTATAGTGGACTAACTTAATTGAGCTCAATTTGTTGTCTCATTTACCAATACCTTTTATAAAAATGAACAAATGAAGCATTCTTTGCTATAAGCAACCCAGAACTAATAGCAGAAATATTGAGATGGCAAAAGAAGTTACTCTGCATGAGCTGGAGTTACACTAGTTGTCATCTGCAATGGATTGCTCAATCAATAGAGTCTTCTGCAAGAACGCCTATGCTATCACAAAATTCTATAAAAGTAATAAAGTTCAGTTTTAACACAACAAATGGTTCAGAAAAGTAAGAAGATGTATCAGCTTTGGCTAGCACTAGCTTTTAAAATGAAATGTAACAAAATGAGCCTTCAAGAGCACATGGACCATCTTCAGCATCCTATAGAATATATACATACATATAACTCCTATGATATATATATATACCTTTCATTATATTAGTGTATATATACTTTTCAGTATATATACTTTTTAGAATATATATATATGTATACACACACACACACACACATATATATATATATATATATATATATAGAGAGAGAGAGAGAGAGAGAAATATATATGTTTTTCAGCTCTGGAGAAGATGAAAAAGACAGAAAGTAGAAAAGAATCAAAAAACAAAACCAATAATAAAATCAAAAAACAAATAAATAAGAAAAAAGAAAAATGAATTGAATTATATAGTTAATGACTGGTGGATTAAATATTTATGTTCAAATGTATTTATTTCTAAATATTACGTAAGATGTGAGATACAGGTGTTAAAGGCAAGTGGGAAATGGTTGGAGCACTGCAGGAATAGATTTGGCCATCGAAATAGAAATCAAACCAGAAAAACATTGAAAGAAGAATTATATGGGGAGACAGAAGACAATTAGAAAATGAGAGCGGCAGCTGTCAACCAAAGGATAGGCATGCCTGCATGGCTATTGTTTCTCAAACCTTTTTTCATTATGGGGAATGTGTTTCTACTACACGTTTTTATATAAGTAGCATGGAAAATTTATAAAAGCTACCATTCCACCCCAACCAATAAAGGCTACTAATTGCTTAAACTATTCACAGCATAAAATTTCTCCAAAGACTCTTGTTTTTCCATCTTTCAAATTAAATGTTATTATTTATTGTTTATTTAGTGTGGACTTTGTGGCGATCAGAAGATGTTACGTTTCGATCAGTTCTTTCTCTCCACCATGTAAGAGCCAGGGACGGGACTCAGGAGCAAACACCTTCTCTGTCTCAGTAATTTACCATGATCCATAGATCATATTTTACACACATTCTTTTTCTTTGTTGCTGAGGTTCAAACCTAAAATCCCATGCATAATTAATAAACAAATACTTGACACCCGTCATGTTTCCAGCCCTTCTGCTGAGAATACTGTATGTATTCAATGTTTAGGGGATTTTCTTTTCTCTTTAAAAGTGAACAGGGTTTCAAAGGAGAGGAAACCAAAAGAAATCAGTAGGAGGTTAGAGAAAACAGATCACCATTTAGTAAGACAGAGTTAGGACTTGGTCATTTGATAGATTCAATTACTGAGCATAAAGAACAAAGATTAGGGACAAGTGAGTTTGTCAAGAAGGGAAAAATCTCAGGCGTGTTTACACAAGGGATAAGAACACTGTGCTACCCTGTTTGCAGCTAAGGGAGTACAACTGTAAAGGTCTCTCGCTTCGATGATTTCCTTCCCACTGCCCTGAGAGCAATTTCAGAGGTCTGGTCACATCTCATAAAATTGGAAAAGTTGCCTATTGGAACCTACATGAGATCCATATGCTCTTTCACTCAAATTTGTCCTTTACAATAAAAACTCCGTGGTCAAACCAGAAAACTGTATTACTGGGTTATTACTGGGATTTAGCAAGACAGAGGTTGACAAACATTTTTTTTAATTCAGTGAATATCATTTATACTGTGCAGACATTTCTTTTAAGAGTATATATTTGTTTATTCATGTGTGTGTGTGTGTGCGGGCATGTGTGTGCACAAACCATGGTCCATGGGTTGAGGTAAGAAGACAACTTGCTCGACTCAGTTCTTTCCTTCTGTGATGTGAGTCCCAGTTATCAGACTCAAGTCCTCAGACTTGGCAGCAAACACTTTTACACACTGAGCCATCATCTTCCCAGGCCTACTTTTTTCTTTGAGTAGCAATTTTTAAAATTATTTCTAGTTTTCTCAATGCTATAATTATCCCCAGTATATTCAACAACCTAATAATAAGATAACTATTTTGTATCCAATTTTATATTAATTATATTGTGCAATTTTGTTTTGAGAAAACATTGCCTTCATAACTCAAAAAGTCTTGAACCAAAAAAGCCAAGCTTCTGGTATTGAGATGTTATCATTTGACTTGGAGAAAATGAACAAATACCAATAAGTCAGTACAACCAAAACCGATTCAACAGGGAGTATTTACAACTGACCATGGAGAATAGGGAGAACTAATTTCCTGCATTATCACTCACTACTGAAAGCTCAGCATAGCAGTTCCATTTCTTCTGTTAATGTAGTGCATGCTGGTTTAGCCAAACTCCCAACTAATCAACATGCTGAGAAAAGAGACTGCTGAGTACCCAGCCACAAACACAGTATCTTTTTCAATCATCACTACCCCAGGGCTCAAGGAAGACCATGGAAGGGATGGAAGGAAGTGAGTGTTAAACAGTTGAAGAGAGTATTGTGGGATGATTTGGTCCGGATCATGATGTTGAGTTCACAGCAACTGTCATTCCCAGCAAATGATTGGGTCCTGAGTGTAGGGGTTTATGAGACCACACTGCTCTTAGGGAATCCAAAGGTAATGACTGCTGGAGGAACGAGATGCCATGTTCCTTTAAATTGCCCCTCATCTACACACACGTAAACAACCCTATAAAAAAAACACATTGGTTTACCAAAAGGGGAAAAACTACATGAAAGTTGGAATGGAGCTGGTTAAAAAGAGGAAGAACTGGGGAGAGAAGAGAGCATGGCAGATGACTATGACAAATCACATTATATACATGTGTACAAATATCATGATGAAACCTGCTACTGTATATAATCAATATACGCTACTAAAGCATTTAAAATATTTTAAATTGAAAATATTTGTTATCCTTTTCTAGAAATTAGCTAGGGTGTCTTGATTTTTCAAAAAACAAATTCAGCTTTATTAAAGAATAAATAATTTGCAAAAACAAAATACATTGAAGGGGACATTGCAGTTTGAATTACCTACACATTATGATATGCTTAATATCATAAACAGAACTATAATCCAGTTACAGAGCAGTTGTGTTGGCCAGAGGAGTTAAAATATTTTAGCCTTTTGGTAACATTAAAACGATCAATAGATTATTACTTTCTACAGATAAGGTAATATTAAATCCCCAGCACTTACAATTTTACAACTGAAAATTTGTGTTCTTTGTGCAATATCTCCACTTCCCCCGCCCATTCACTGACAATTAATATTCAGCTCTGTGTCTGAGTCTGATTCTTCTAGGGTCTGCTTCCAAATGAGATCATATCTGTCTTTGTCTATATGAATTACGTGACTTAGCCTACTCTCATTCCCGTTGGGAGGCACAGGATTTCTTTATCTGTAGTGGTCAAATAACATTTCATTGCATCTATATGAATAATACATACACATATGCACACCACATTTCCTTATCTGTTCATTTATTTACTGATAGCTTGCTTGGGTGTTGTGAATAACGCTTCAATGAACATCACACTGTGGCTCTCCCTTTAGCCCATGGGTCCTAATTCCTGTGGTTATATTCACAGTAAGAAGTTGGATCCTGTGATAGTTCCTTTTTCTCTTTCCTTTCCCATACTTTTGTCAGCACAAATCATGTGTCCTTTGTGCACATGTTCTGTAGCGGTCCATGTCATGCTTATATCATGGAGACACTAACCCCTTTCAGATATCCAGCTTACAAATACTTCTTCCTATACTGTGTTTCACTTTGCTCTTTGTTTACATCCTTTGCTGGGCAGAAGCTTCTTTGTTTGATATAATCCTACTTGTTATTTTTGTTCCTGATTCTGTTCCTTTAGTGTCACAAAAATAATCATTGCCAAATCCAACAGAGTTGAGCTTTTTTTCCTGTTTTCTTCTAAGGAGTTTTATCATGTCAAGTCTTACATTTAAGTCTTTAATCCAGTTCAAGATTATAGGATTTAGCTTCCATAATCACTTGAGCCAATTTCTTATAATGACAGATTCAGGAAGAGGGGAAAAGAGAAACACTGGAGCTAATTTCTCTGGAGAGCTGAGACTCCAATGTTGAAAAGAAATCAGTACACTATTTGCTGTTACTTAAGATTTAACATAGTTTGCCCATTGACAAAAGTTACATCCTTGTCCAGCACAGTTTCTTGTAATGTAAGATGTCGCACAGAGGTATCTTTGGAACAAAAATTTACACAATACACAGGTTGCAGTCCTCTCTCTGGCCTTAAATAATTCAGTTTGTACATTATCTTCTGTGCTAAATGTTCCATTTCACAGAAAAATAAGCTATTTTCCTACTTAGTAAACTCTTTAGTTCTGATTTTATTTTAATCTATATTTTAATTTATATATATATATAAATTAAATATGTGTGTATGTGATAAATCACAAATGCTTTAGACCATGAGGTACTGCATATTTTGAAGGCTCCTTAGTGGCTAAGCCAGAGGATTATATGAGTTTGAGACTGACATTACAGACATATTAGGAAAAACAACTTTTACTAGGTCACTAAACAGGGAGGCCTTATCATCTTAAACTGCATGTTAAGGATAAGCTCCTTCTCCAAGCTACAAACAGATGAGCACACATTTGTGTTATTAAACTTTATCTTTTGGAAATTCTATATTCTGATGTGTAATACCCAAAGTGCTATAGTTAGAGAGCCACAGATCTTTTTATTGTATATGAAATCTTTTCAAATTCTCCCTACTTCTCCCTTTTCTTCTCCTCTGCCTTCTTCTTACCATCCCTATACTTCTTACCATCCTCATTTTCTTCCTTTTCTGGACTTTAGGTCAAACCCAGAGACTTGAACTTACCCAACCACTCACCCGAAGCCCAAACTCTATTAGACAATAGCAATTCTAACATAATCTTAGAGTCTAGACAAAAATCTACTGGACATGCTTAATCCAAGAAATCTAATCCCCTTCTGTCTTGGTTGAGTTTTTGTTAACTTGATACTAGTTAGCATATCTGGGAAGACAGATATCAATTGAGAAAAATGCCTCCTTGTACTTGCCTATAGGCATATCGGTCTCTTGATCGCTGATTAATATAGGACAGCCTATCTCACTGGGGTGAGTGCTATTCTTGAACAGGTAGTCCTAGGGTATACATGAAATCAATCTAAGAAATTCACTAAGTAACATTTCTCCATAGCTTGACTTTGAGTTCTTGTCTCCAAGTTTGAAATGCTTAGAGTTTCTGCCCAAATTTCCTTCTGTGATAAAACTGTGACATGAAAATGTGCCAAGCAAATCCTTCCCTCCCCTTCTTGCTCTTGGTTCTGGTTTTTAACTGACAACAGAAACAAGTTAGGACACCTTTTCAAGTAGATGATATCGGGGATCACTCAATAGTGCCTATTTTTTAAAAAAAATTGTAAATGTTACTTTAGTGGACATAGAAGCAGAAAAGTATTGTTTTTTACCTAGATTTATTTATTTATAAAAAAATTTTAGAGGAGAAAATTAAGAATGTTTTAATAATTACCCAATCCCCCTTTTTAATGGAAATCCCTCATCCCCACACCATGGTCAAAAAGCAAGCCCAAGACTTCAGGAAGCTGCTGTCCAAGGAATTCCAGTAAGAATCAACCTTCATCACATACCCTGGAGCTGGGCAAGCTGACTTACCTTTATCCTGTAGTTTTCAAACACTAATTACTTAATTGATTCAAATAAATTAAAACAGAGCAATTTCTAGGCCTGGTGAACCCAGATTCTTCTCTTCTTTACTCTCCACTAATAAATGTGACTCTATAAATTTGTGGAGAGTTTTCTTCTAGACCCTTAGACACTGAGCTGTGGCATCTGCAGACATCGCTCTGAATTTGAATGAATCTATTCTTCCCTCCACTGACTTATTTCTCACATTTCCCTCCTTAATCACAATCTGCATCTGAAAACAAAGGAATGGGAGAATTAAGTTTGGAAAAAATGTTTCCTCTGCTAATGGAGAAATCACTGAAAATAATTATGTGTTGGAATTAATGTAAAATATGTTATAATATCAGCAAATAAAAGAGGACGTGAGATGAGCATAGGTTGTGGAGGGAAGAGAAGTTTAGCCAAAAACAATGATAGCATCCTCTAGAACTGAATGAGGGGATCACAGCATAGTGGAACACGATAGGCATTGGACAACTGTTCATTTAAATCAGTTACATATGCACAATGTTCTCAATGACTATTCAGAGTCAAAGTGTAAAGAAGTTTTCCTTCTGTGTTTAATTACCCATTATTCACATTTGTGGCACAGAATTCAGTTTATTTACTTTTAAAGGAAATTGAACTCATGAATTGTACCAAAAGAGAAAGAATTGATATTTGTGACAAACAACGGAGTAGAGAGGGGAAGAAAAGAAAATAATAACTCTCAATTAAATCACATCACAGACTTAGAGAGCAGGTGCAGACCAGGCAGAACACTTGATGTAGAGCAACAGATAGAAAGATTTTCCCTTTCATGTTGGTTTTATTTTTAGAAAGGGTAGACTCTGGGGTTAAATTTTGTAAACTCAAAACAGCAAACATAACATAAAATAAAAGGAGAAGGAGAAATGCTCACAGACTGTAGATTACTACTGCAAATAGGAGAAAATGGAAGAGAAGTGCATAAATCTAAAGTGCCTGGAGGTTGTTACTAAGAGTGGAGAAGTAGAAAGTCTGTATAGTCAGCAGGATAGATTGGTCCAGTTATGACCGTGTCAAGTCATATGACTGTGCCCTTGAAAAAAGTCCTTTCCAGAAGGATAGGTATATAACATGTGAGTAGTTGTGGAAGTCATTCTCTGCCAGCCATCCCATCTGAAAGAGACAGAAGGCACAGCTGTGTGGGTCTAGAGCACAGGACTTTGCGAACTTCCATGAGTCACCATGATGGATATGGGGATGCATCATTCAAAATCACTTTCATGGAAGGACAGGTATCTTCTAGAAGCTGCCTGTGCCCTTAATGACAGCATTCATCTGTGTGTGGTTGCAAGGATTGTCTATGTATTAGAGATGCAGAACCCACAGACACACTTCAGTTGGGCCTCCTGTGTAATGAATGAAACAGATTATAAAGACTAAGACCTGTCATGTACAAGCCATTTGAGTTAAGCAGATCCAACTGGTGACAACTGAGACTGCTGGATGAACAGAGTCATCATGTTCATCAGTCCCAACTCTCAACCCAGGCATCCTTCATCTCCCTTCTACGACTAATGACCAAATGGCTCCTTCTACAATTGAAGATTTTTTTCAGCATCTGTTTCCCACAGAGCCCATATTGCAACATTTGTCAGCAATGATGTTAGCCAGTAATCATTTTGTAGGATGTAATTGGAGGCAGATTGGGAGGAAAATATCAAGTACATTTGTGTGTGTGTGTGTTTTGAGTTCCAATGTCTCTAGAAACAAATTCTTTTTATGCTACAAAACCATAACATTTCTGATTTTCCCACTAAATTTGAAGTTTTAGTTTGAAATTTTTTATGTATCATTCAAAAACAAATTTAACCCATGACTTTCATTGCTATGCTTATATACTTAGAGTTCTCCATACTAACCTGTGTCCCAGGGCTCCCATTTTCGTCTCGTTTGTTCTTCTCATTTGGTTACATAAAGTTTAATTTTAAGATGAACAATAATTTGGCTATTTTTATCTTGCAATTTATCACAGTTCATTCAAAAAGTCAAACTTTATTCTTTCATGTCTGTTTCTCATGTAACTACTTTTTCAGAAACCATTGAATGGCTTCTGAAAAAAATTGAATATAATTCAAACTTTATTTTGAACATGGCTTCATTTCAGTCCAGGAAGTTCCTTTTATGCTTACTTCTAAACTTATTTGATTTTACCTTTGTTCATTTACAACAGGCATATTCATTTTAACTTTTTAAACCAAATTGTGCAATGATAATAAAACTGTTAAAATAGTTCAAAGAGTGATGTTTTGTATGAAATGTTTGATTACTACTATTTTTAATGGTTTAAATTGACACTTAAAGGAGAGATTATTATTGCAACCTTTTATGAGTGAAAAAAACTAAAACCAGCTAGAGAAACTTTATACTTATGACTCGTAAGCATGACCGTTTGTCACCAAAGGGCCACTGCAGTTGAAAGGAAGAAAGCTGGAAAGGTACAGCAATTTCAAGGTGGACACTTCTACACAATCCAGTGTTCTTAATGATATCAATGATGCAAACAGATAAGTCACAGTCTGTGTAAAGGGCACTGGAAGAGTGTCAAGGGCAAGTTCTCCAACAGAAGACTAATCACTAAGTCCATTGTGATACCTTTATTATTGTCTAGCTGTAAATAATTTTCCTAGGGAGAATTACATTATGGAAACGATCATCATGATTAATGTGAGTCACATTTGCAATAAGTCAATACCATTTCCTGCTGAGAAATAGCCCGGCTAGCTCAGTCGGTAGAGCATGAGACTCTTAATCTCAGGGTCGTGGGTTCGAGCCCCACGTTGGGCGCCACTCTGTAGTAGTACGGGGCGGCTGGGCTATGTCCCCGGCACCCAGCCGCCCACATGGCTCTAGCTTATACCCCGAAATAATTACACGGAAAACTGTATTCTTTTAAACATTGCCTGGCCCGTTATCTGTAGCCTCTTATTGGCTAGCTCTTACATATCGATCTAACCCATTTCTAATATTCCATAACACCACGAGGTGCGCTTACCAGGGAGGATCTTAACCTGCGTCTGGCTGGAGTGGGAGCATCATGGCGACTCTCTGACTCCGTTTCTTTCTCCCCCAATCCTGTTCTGTTTACTCCACCCACCTAAGGGTTGGCCTATCAAATGGGCCTAGGCAGTTTCTTTATTAATAAGAAATCACTCCCACATCATGGAATGTGTTATATTTTTAACAGTAGGAATATAAGAAGAAGCAACATCCCTTGAACATTCATCTACAATGTCTGAATTAGTGTTTAAATGTTGTCTTTGATCCCTGAACAAGAATATAAAGAATAGAGACCATGTCACAGTTCATTTGAAAAGCTTTCATGGCATGTATTCTAAATACTAACTGCCTCTTAAACACTATTCTGTTTAAACTTTATAACAATCATCTAAGATTACATATAAGGTTTGAGCTTCTCATACACTGAGTGTGTATGCTCTGACCTCCATTCAGGCTGCTCACGCTATAAAGCTTTTACTATATTTCCTCGCTGGGAAGAGGTCAGTTTTGGGGGAAGATGCAGAACAGCTCCTCAGCCTCCATTCCTCCTTGTCTTTCTAGAGGAAACTCATGGGGTTATGTGTAATAATATAATGATATGCTCGTTGGACTCTTTTGGGGGCCCATCACCCAGCTCCCAAATAAATCACACATAGAGACTTACTCTTACTTATGAAATCCAGTCTTAGCTTGGCTTGTTTCTTGCCAGCTTTTCCTAATTTTAATTGTCCCAACTGCCTATTACCTCTGGGCTTTTAACTTTCTCTGTTTCTGTACACCTTCCTTTACACCTAACTTTCTCCATGGATTGCTGTTAGCTGAGTGACTGCCCCTGATGTCCTTCTCTCCTTGTTCTCTTCCTCCTCTTTTTTCTTCGTTCTTATTTCTCCTCCTATTTATACTCTCTGCCTGCCAACATTGCCTATCCTTGTTCTTGTCTTGCTATTGACTGTTCAGAGCTTTATTATACCATCATGTGTTTTAAACAGGCAAAGAATCACAGCTTCACAGAGTTAAACAAGTGCAGTGCAAACAAAAGCAACACACCTTAAAATAATATTCCCCATCAAGCAAACTGTCTAGAAAAAGAGCGGCTTAGAAGATCAATGAACTTCAAGGCAAATGTCCTGTCATTAAATCACTGATAGTTGTGCTTACCAAACAAAGTAAAAATTATTATGTTTCATCCTTTTGGTATCTTTCACAGAAATCTGCTTCCAATGATAAGAATATATGGTTGGGAGTAATTTAACTATTTACAGTTTTAGAAAAATTTTAAATGATTTTAATCAAGAATAAGAGCTTTGAATGTTGTGAGAAACCAAATAAAGTTGAATCAGATGGAAGGAATACAGATATGCCAAGCTAAGGTTATGAGGACACAAATGAATTGTACTGTCAAGTAAACTTGTGCATCTATAAAAGCCCAGAAGAATGGGCTAGTCTGCAGAGGTTAGAATGAGTCAATAATTATCCCCACACAAGGAAGACTGACTAGGGAGAAATTGAGAGGGAACTTTCAGAATGGATTCTCAGGAAAGCTCACTCTATTAAAATGCCATTTTTAGAACAATCTATTTACCACAGGAAGCTGTGAAAATGCCATCATCAGGACAAGGAAGGATTAGCCTCCCAGGACCAGAAAAGCAAGGGCTAGAAGGCACATTAGTGGGAACCAAGGACAGCAGTCTTCCTGTTATTTACTCGTTCTGTGCTGTTTACACAGTCTTCTCTGTCCTTGACTAAAAGAGCACATGTGAGGTGCGGAGTTGTGTCGAGGTGACTGAGCTGATCCCTTGTGCCCACCAAAGCAGAAATGTTTAGCTCACTCGAGTGTCACCAGGAATCAGAGGCTTGGCGTGTATTCTTACAGCAAAAACACTTTCCAAAGAAAAACTCCCAACAATCTTCCAAGCTTAGAAAGATTTATTGTGCTGTGAACATACAGGATTCTGTTTATGAAAAGTATGGTTAGTCATGACAGACACATTGTAACTTGCTTACCAATCTAACATAGACTAATTCTCTCCAATGTAATTATTGGAATTATTATTGTTATACTATAGATTGTACTCAGTAGAATCAAATGTTTTCAGATGGACACTATGTAGTTTCTGATTATTAATATTTTTTTACTTTAAAAATTTTTTTAGCTCTTGATATTTGATAGAAAGTATTGATTAGGTAGAAGAAAATCTGAATTCTTAAGTTCACTCAGCTCAAAACTTATTACAAAACTATAATAATTGGAATATTGTCATGTTGGCATAAAGAAAGGGAAAATCTAGATCCCAGAAGCACATCCTTAAACACATTATCAGCTACTTTTTAAATTGTTGACAAAGTAATCCATTGAATAAAAGAAAATATTTTCTAAAATGTTTATTGAGACACAATATTAAATATCTACGATTGTCTGGCTTTTGCAATCTTTCTGTTCCCTCCTCAGGATTTTTGCAGAAACAGTTTTTCTTTTATCATCTGTGTGAAGTTGTCTCCTTCCTATTTGACAATGACTTCTTCCATTGACTTTAACAAAATACATATAGTATTAAGCAATTTCAAAAACAGAAGAATCATTATATTATCGAAGGGCTATTTCCTTAAAGGTCCATTTTCACATAGAGATTGTTTTCTCAGTAGGATAATTTATATCATTTTCCCAAAAGGTATTTGTACTGTCTTTAATTCTTACCTGAATCCCTCTGTTTTCAGGTCTTTGACTTAGTGAATTTTTTTTTTTTTTTTGCAATCTACAGATACTGTTTTGACGTTAGTCTAAGGTTGAAACTTTGACCTTTGTTTTTCTTCCATCATATAAATAAAGCTGTTCATCACATACATAAAACTCCCTTCCTGCTGTAGGGTCTGCTGCACTGCTATGGGGTCCCCCCAGTCCCTCCTTCACTGTGACAGACATTTCTACCTGCTCTGTGTTCTAATCTGACTTTATGCCATTCTATCATGTTCCTCTACTGAATCAAGCAGGAAGCCTCATCAAGACAGTAATTAATTTGCATCTGGAGGAACACTGAGTCCCAATTTCAATACCTGCTCTCATCCAGACTGCATTTGTGGTTTAGACTTTTAGAAACATTATCACATTCAAAGTCAACCTTCTGGTAGATGGAAAAATGGCTTAGTGATTAAGAGCATATACTGTTGTTGAAGAGAATCCAAAGGTAGTTCCTAGCACCCACACTGGGAAGATCATAACTGCCCATAATGCTACCTTTGGCATATCTGTTACCTTCTTCTGGACTTCACAGACACCTTTGTTCATGTGTGCACAGTCACACACAGACACAGACATACAGACACACACTTATACGCACACATCCCCCAAATTAAATTTTAATCCTTAAAAACAAAGTCAAGCTTTCTATTTCTGTTTGATAGATATGTCTCACTTTAATCTCAGTAGGACCTGGTCTACAACAACAGAGCTGACAATTATCAATTAGTTAGAATAAAACATCACAATCAACCTATGTGTAATTTATAGTTTATAACATGACTTTACTCCTAAAACTTTATCCTCAGTCTAAATACTCTTAGAGTACCTTTGAAAAGTATTATGAACTACAATTCAAAAGGTTTTCTATTTCCAGAACACTCTATGTTCAAAAACTCCTGTCTAAGGATAATATATATATATACATATATATACATATACACATATATATGTATATATATATATGATTTGTTCAAGATTTAAAGAAGGTAAATTAGCGTTTACTGATCTTCAAATAAACTCATGTACATGTGAATGTTAATAAAATCCTGTGAAATGAATCTTAATCATAGCAAAATTGATATTTTCCCAAACTGTACAAATAAAGAGCAGAAATGAGATTCTATTTTTATGATTTTTCAAAGTATTTATTAGGTAGGTTTTTTTTGGGGGGCAGGGTTTCTCTGTAGCTTTGGAGCCTGTTCTGGAACTGGCTCTTGTAGACCAGGCTGGCCTTGAACTCACAGAGATCCGCCTGCCTCTAACTCCTAAGTGCTGGGATAAAGGCGTGTGCTGCCACCACCTGGCTGTTCTGCTTTCTTAAAAAGAATACTGTGGGCATAGATGTGAAGCACAAATCACATTTTATCTCATTCAACAACAGTTTAGAAAGTTCCTAGTCATAATGGCCCAGGTTTCCAGGGTTGCTTGGGCAGTATCACTGTCTAAAGTTTAACTGAGAATTCTCATTGCTCTGCTCTCTGTCCTGGATTTCAGCCTTGCACTTTCCTCCTGACTGTGTTACCTTTGGAATTCATTAAATCTGAGCTAACATGGTGAAAGCATCTCTTCCTAGACATCATCACCATCAGGAATTGGTAAGAAAGACACACTCTTCTATTTTCTGCAGGGGAAATTTGGTGTGGCTCCAGACAGGTAGGAAGAATAAACTTTGAATTTGAACTCTTGGTCTTTTTTCTAGCAAACTGCATTGTGTCTCTTGCTACAGATTAATAAATCAAACCTCAGTAATAGAGTCAGTAGGTTTTTATGGTTTAAAAATAAAAATCCCAACATTGTGTTTCAAAGAGTGCACAGTATCCTATAAGCAAATTTTTTCTGAGTGAATGCTTCTACTATGGTTTATGAAAGCCAAAATTCAGTATCAGGGCCCTACTGATTGGAATCCCTTAGTATAACACAAGAACAAGTATTTTAAATGCCTTACTGACAAGGTCAAGTGATTTAAGACTTGTCACTGGCTCCCCATCTTTAAAGACCATACCAATAGCCAGTAATGGTTGCTTGTCTAAGAGAATAGTTAAAGGACAATCAAAGCCTAAGACAAAATTAAGTATCTTTAAAATGTGTGGTTGCCTTACTATTATTTGATTTTGGATTACTTATTTTAATTTTTTACAATTGTAATATAATTAAAGCACTTCCCCTTTCCTTTCTTCTCACTAAACTCTCCCATATACCTATCCTTGCTCTCTTTCAAGTCTGTGGCCTCCTTTTGCATTAATTGTGGTTACACGCATATACGATGTGGTCTCATTAGTATAATTGTCTATTTATTATCATGTCCTATTGAAAGTGAATATTAAATTCAAATCAGAACTTGATAGTGGAAATGTGTGTTCCTTTTCTATGTGACTCTTTTAAAGGCTTAAGAAAGTACAGGAAAGCTAAATGACTGACCCACCATCAAAGTCACAGCTGAAAATGTCACGTGAAGTTTTCTACTATTTAGTCCTGAATAGTGGCAGATTTCATAGTCAGATTTTGATATTTTACATTTATCTATCTTATTAATTTTAAATTATACTTATGTCAAAAAATAATTATTATAAAATATACCTGTTTATATATTTTCACTTAGAATTATTTACAATAGCCAAGGAATTAAAAACAATATACAATTGAATTTTATTCAAGCCCGTAAAAAAACAAAATTCTACCATTAACACTGGTATGAATGAATCTGGAGAAAACAATGCTAATTGAAATATTCTAGAATCAAATTACAAACTTTTAGATGCCATTTGAATATGTATCTGAAAAATACCAAATGATGGAGGTAAAGAAATGAATAATAGCCACTAAAAGTTATGAAAAGAAGGAAAAGTAGAGAGATTCTGAATGAAGGGAACACAGATTCAGTTGTAAGATAAACTGAGAGTTCCAACAAATAGACATAAAGCATGATAGAAATATATGTACATACCTTTACATATATGTGGATATTGAAAATTGCTTAAGAGAATTAATTTTATATCTTATCCCTAAACACCCCCCCACACCCCACACACATGATAACTAGGGGAGAGAAGGTAATGGTTGTATGGATTATGCTGATGGTGATTGTTTATACAATCATATAAACATTTAGAGACAATAGTCTTGTGTGGGTACAGTAAGATAGAATGTGTGGGTAACTTGAAGATCTGGGGTGAAGTGTTATTTTCTTGCTCAGTCTCACAGTTCCAGTGTCTAAGAAAGTGAAAACAAAATGTAAGAAAACTGAAGGGGGGGGTAGATGTGCCAGAGAGAAAGAGGGGTAGAGATTCATCACCAAAGGCTTCCAGATCCATGGTAAATGATTCAGAAATCATTTCTGTATTTTAATGACCAGCTGGAAAATTATGAGCAGATGTGTGATCAATTCAGCTTTGTATTTTATATCAATCACTCCCATTTCAAAAAATAAGAATGTGTAGATAAGTTAGAGATAAACACAATGAATAACAATTGTTTATGGCAACTACAACCCAACATAATAACAGCCAGATAAATGCTTAGTGATATACTTTCATGGTTCTCAGAAAGAAGGGCTTGTTTGAGAAAGTCAAATAACAAGAAACATCGGGTTCTATCAAATGAGAGGTGCCCAGTTATATATTTTTAAAATTGTGCATCTATAATTTAAAGCTACCTGTATTCATACAAGTACCTAGAGAAAGAATGTACTGACTTCCCAGAGAAAAAAGCAGACGGAAGTTAAATGTAAGCCAAATCAACTTCAAATTCAAAAGGAAGACAGAGAGAAGAGCTGATAACAAGTGTCAAACTGCTTCATTTGAAGCAGGCCTTGGCTACAGACTAGATACTAAGATAGAGAGACAGACATATGAGAGAGATGATAGATGGATAGATGATGGATAGATGAGTAAGTGGGTGGATGGATGGATGGATGGGTGGATGAACAGATGCATGAACATATGGATGAATAGATAGATGATAGATGATAGATAGATAGATAGATAGATAGATAGATAGATAGATAATAGATAGATGATAGATAGATGATAGATAGATATCAGTATAAAGCAATGGATGGATGGGTGGATGGACAGATGTATGAACATATGGATGAATAGATAGATAGATAGATAGATAGATAGATAGATAGATAGATAGATAGATAGATAGATAGATAGATAGATATCAGTGTAAAGCAATGGATGGATGGACGGGTGGATGGACAGATGTATGAACAAATGAATGAATAGATAGATGATAGATAGATAGATAGATAGATAGATAGATAGATAGATAGATAATAGATAGATATCAGTATAAAGCACGAAGATATGCTGAGAACATAGATGATTGGAGAGCAAGGTTGAATTTTAAATATACTGAGAAATTTGAGATTTATTCTATAATCATTGGGAAATAACTGAATGTCTCAAATGGGTATGATAGTTGCTATAAATTATAAATGAGTCAATCTATTATAAAGCATTGGTAAAGATTACTGTAAGAGATAATGTTTGAAATCAGTAAATGAAAAGGCTAAGGGAAAATGATCACTTTAATAATGGAATGCCCGTTTCAAAAAATGACATCTTAGGCTAATGGCTCCGAATTGAGAAAAATTTTGCCTCCTAAAGGACTTTGGGCAATAACTAGACATATTTAAGTGACAAGTGCTACTGTAATAGTTGGTATCGAATATGAATGCTTTCTTTATGCAGTGCAAATGACTGTCCCCAACCCACAGTGATCATCCAGCTCTCAGGAGCAGTGTGAGAAGTAAATCTGGCTCAAGCATTTCAGTCTTGTTAAAAGATGGCTATACAATTATCCTTATAAAAACAATGCCTGGATTGCAGACACAAAAATCTGTAAATAATTAACAGGAGTAGACTGATCAGCAAAAGGAAATCTAGAAGAGGAAGTTAGCAGAGAACATTGAAATAAATTCGCTAAAAATTTACATTCCAACAGCACTGAACACTTGAGAGTACTGCATTTCTCTGCACTTCCTCTCTCATTAAAAAGTGATTTGTGCTTTTTTAGTATAGAGGTTGAGAAAACATAGCCTGGTCTACAGAGGGAGTTCTGGGACAGCCAGAACTACACAGAGAAACCCTATCTCAAAGAAAAAAAGAAAACACATTCCTACAGCACACATTCCACATTTCTCAGTATTTGTTTCATAACGCACCTCTTAAAAACAGCTCTCAATCTAATATACAAATAAAAGTGACATTTTGTATTAGATTTTTCTATTTGGACACATTCTAAAACTATAAGCCTTAAAATTTTCATTTTCCCCAGTAAAGTTTTCTTTCAGCATCTTACTTTCAGACAACTAAAAATCCACATTATATCCTAAAGTTGTTCATTCTTGCTGATGAGTTGACTTCAAAAATACTCAATTGTTAAAATCCTTTCACTATTAACTGGACCTGGTAAGCTACAATACCACATCAGATAAGTTTGATTCTCTTTGGTCAGAACTGGTGTTAGACAGCTGTTTGCCAGGGGTTGGGGAAATGAAGATAGTAGCTTCCTATTCCAGTCACAGTGCAGATTCCATGAGAACCCAGCAGAACCCCATTAACTCCTCTGGTCATAGCCAACATCTCTGATGCAAGTTACAGGATGGCACATGTTTAGTAAGAACAAAACTCTAAGAAACTGGCAACTGTTTGCATTTCCTGAATAAAAACACTGTAAAACAACATGGAAAATATTGAGATGGTGGAGAAGGAGAAACACATCTCTTCACACATGTGAAGGAAATGGGTGAACATGAGTTAACTATAACAGTTGGTAGGAACATGTGAACATGTGTGACTCTGTGGCTAATTGTGTTTCTTGTGTGTTTTCTTTGGCTCTTCGTTGCTGTTTTGCTTTGTCATCTTCTGCCTTGTTTCTTTCTGTTTTATCACATTTTACTAGTATTCTTTAGAGGCCTGCTTGTTTTCTCAGGAGAGACAAAAGGTGTGTAGATTTGTATGGGAGGAGAGGAAGGGAGAATCTCAGAGGAACTGAGGAAGAAAAACCGTAAACAGTCTATTGCATGGAAAAAAATCTATTTTCAATAAAAGTAAAATTGGAGAAATGTAGTATTGACAGCTCTAGGCAAATGCAAGTTTCATGCTAAAGCAATGGAATAATATGATGAGTGAACAAGTTCACAATACCTTTATTCTAGAGTGGCAAAGGAGGCAGATGCTTTTAGAAGGTAAAAATTTAAAAAAAATGCTTGCTCAAATTTATAGGAGCAGTGGACCTTTGCTGAGTCTTCTAAACATTCTACTTTTGGTTGCTTCATGCATAAAATGAGCTTTTGGAGGTTAGGCAAGTAAAACACCCTGCCACACAGTGGGAACTTAATTACATTTCCTTAGAAAAAAAAGAAGAAGAAAAAGATTTGCTCCTTTCTTACCCAGCATCACTCTGTCTCCGTGGCAGGCTACCACCCTCTCAATTGTGGAGGCATAAACTAAATGATAATGGTGACCTTGTGGATGTTCGATTTTTAAAAATTATGGCATAATAGCAAAAGCATTCATGCCATATAAAAAAATCAATTCCAGGTAGATTAAAAACCTAAATGTGAAAGGCAAAACCATAAAGCTTTTAGAAGATAATGGGGAAGAATATATTAATGTCCTTAGTGGTAAAGGATTTCTTAAACACAACCCAAAGAGCAGTAACTAGAAAGAAAAAGATTAATAAATTCAGCAATGTTAAACTTATGGCTGTAATTTTGCCATCTTCAAAAATACCATTTAATAAAATAACAGGTCATAGACTAGTAGAAGCTCTTTGTGACACACATACAGCCAGGGAACAACTGCTAGTAACTCCTTGGATGAAGAGGATGAAACACAGAGAAAACCCAATAAAAACAAATAAGTCACTTTACACAAACATTTCACACATGAGGAAACCAAACTATCAATGAACATGGAGGAAGCCTAAGCTTGAGTTCTCAGCAAAATGCTGCTCAATAAAGTTAACTAATGAAGAATTAGGGCTACAAGAATCTTCTGCTTGGTGGGAAGGACTTTAAATCGGGACAGCATGTTCAACAAGCTCTATATTATATTCTGGGAATAGTTACACTGTGCTCCTTCTATTTGGTTCAGAAGTTTAACTCCAATGCATAGTGCACAGAAATCCTTATTTGTGAGGGCTGAAGACAGAGTTCAGTAATAGAGTTGTTACCTAATATTCCAAGACTCTGAGGATGAACAATACTACCCTACTTTCCTCCCAGTAGAAACACATTTGATGTAGATACAATAATGTCGACAATGCAGGCATTCATAATTGTCAAATGTTTGAAACAACTCAGGTGTCCAATAGCAGCAGTATTGAAAAGTCATCAGAAATGTATTAATAGAATATAGATACAAAATATTAATGTATCTATAGTATATATTATGATTTAAAAGCAGCAAATCAAAGTTTATATACACTAAGTTTATAAATGGTTCTAAAAAGGCAGAAATGAAGCATTGTTTAAAGCTATGGAGGTAAATTGCAAGACTATGAATGCACTGAAGGTAAGCATAGTAGAATTATGACAGTCACCCCTTGTCTTGTGTGCTGGGCCTAAGATTTGGAAGGTTGAGACCTAAGCTAACAAAGGAATGTTGTTACACACATAGAGGTAAGACTGCACAGCA
This sequence comes from Neodon shergylaensis, assembly GCA_025134845.1. Taxonomy (NCBI): domain Eukaryota; kingdom Metazoa; phylum Chordata; class Mammalia; order Rodentia; family Cricetidae; genus Neodon; species Neodon shergylaensis. Next base: position 21,873,859 of record JABTXL010000001.1, on the reverse strand, counting down.
TGTGTATGTTTGGACTTCAGGATAATCTCAAGGAAAGAATGTGCTGGAAAACAATGCCTGCCACAGCCCTGACTCCCTTAGAAAAAACGTGTAGCGTGCGGTGGTGGCGCATGCCTTTAATCCCAGCACTCGGGAGGCAGAGGCAAGCGGATCTCTGTGAGTTCTAGGCCAGCCTGGTCTACAAGAGCTAGTTCCAGGACAGGCTCCAAAGATACAGAGAAACCCTGTCTCTCGAAAAACTTAAAAAAAAAAGAAAATAAAAAACGTGTAGTACAGCTCACAGAAAGATCACGTTTATGAAACTGAAGTTGACCCAAATCACTAGACTTTTGGAAATACCCTTCTCACATCAGGGCCAGCAATTACTCTGTGTGTCAGTACACACCTGTAACCCCAGAAGCACAACTGGAAGGATTTCCTGCTGACTTGGTGCCTTTGTGGGCCACAATCAGTCTGATGCCATCTTGTGCTACACAATGAGACCCCTTCACAAAACAAACAAACAAGCAAACGAATATCAACAGAAAAAGTACCAAACATAGCCGTTGTGATATGTGAACATAGTGATTAATAGAATATTTTTTAGTCCATCAAGAGTTGTGTTATACAGCTGAAACAAACAGAATTCCAAGAATAGAAATCGCTCTTTATATTCTTTTATATTGTATTCTTTTATATTCTGATTTACTGTATTCATTGCTATGGGAGAGCCCCTTTTCATCTGCACATCATTTGTTCCACTGGTGAAGAGACAGACTGAGAAAAACATAAATAAGTTGACCCTGCATATTTGTGTGTCCTGTTTTTACATCTATTAAGTGTTAAATTGCAAGCACACAGTAGGCAGCTGCTAAAGAAATCTCCCATTTCTGGAGTCTTTTATAATGAAAGAAAAATACATTTTAATAAATTGTTGTTTTAACTTTTACTATACATTCCTTAACTCTAATTTCGGGGCAAGGATCTTGAATCTAAATCTTGTGCTTTAATTACAAGAGGAAAGCCAGAGGGTTGAGACTGTCATGTCAGCCCAAGATTCAGCTTCCTGTTTACCGAGTTGTTTTACGGTTACGTTAACACGCATTTCAAAACTTAACAATCTTTGCCTTTTGGCATCAACGCTGGACTTAGAGGGGTGGTATTTCAAGGAAAGCTGAAATGCAAAGGATGCTATGTTGCATTTGTTTAAGGTTCACTCACTCTGACTTTTACATGACTCGTTAGACATTCGCCTCCCTGTTTTGAAAAGGCCAGGTACATCAGGGTTATGGCACCGGGCGAGTACCATTAGCTTGCACTTTATCACTGCCACGCAGCTGCAGATGGCCCAAAGTTTATATTCCGCAGGTAATGGGAGATGTCAAAACTATTTCAGCTCTTGTACAAGTAAAAAGTTAAGACAGAGTCAAGGGTTCTGATTCTAAGTTAGAAAGACTTTTCTCCGTACAGCTCCTCCAAATGCGCCCATACTCAATTTTCATTTATTTGCAATAAGACAATTATTGTCTCTGAGTACAATAATGAGCTCAAATGTTTGCTTTAAATTGGATTATAAATAAGTCTACACAGATTGAAATCCCCCTCTGCCACCACCCATTCACTAACTCAGGCTGATGCGATTTCGGACATCAGCATCTGTACTGTACTGTTTGTTTCCCAGGCCAGAATCTAAGCACACCCGACATGCTTGCTGCAAAACTCAAACACTGGCAGTTTATTTGGACACTGAGCAAGGATTTTATCTCACTTCATTACATCTTATCATACTTTTCATTTTTCATCCCACTAGGGTAGGCTCAGCTTCCTCTCTCACTGCCAGGGGCTACTAGTGTGCAATAAGTCTCAGCTGCAAGCCCGCTCAGGAAGAATTGAATGAGCAGAAAGGAAGTAGAGCGGAGCCGCAGCTTCTGCTCACTGTCTTTGGAGCTTTGTCACCATTCCCGGGTGGTTCTGAAGAGAACATGAACTTATGTTAGGGTATGGGGCTTTCAGTTCTGACTTTGGAACTAATTAGCAGAAACAGTAATGATTCTCTAACATCAATATTTTCTTACATATGAATCAAAAGTTGGACTCGATTATTTTTACGTCCTTTGTAATTTGAAAAATGTATTTTTCAGTCAGTAGAAGATATTTAATTTTAGTCTTTTCTGAATTATCAGAGTAATAAAAATAATAAACTTTTCAAGCTTTATTTTAATTTGTCTTTATTTATACGTAGTCGTTCCAATGTGATAATGTAGATACCACTTATAGTTTATATAGTGTATTACTTTTCCATTAGATGTTGCTGGCTTGTTTGTTTTTTTTTTCCATGTTTTGTTTTGCTTTAGGTTTAATTTTGGGAGAAAGTATTTCATGTAGATCAGGTAGCCTCCAACTTATCCTGTAGCTAAGGAAGACTTTGAAAATCTAATCCTCTTGCCTCTACCTACCATATGCTGAGACTAGGGCTATAAGATATGACACTCAGCTTTGTGATGTTTAATTGTTCAGGCTATATGTTACTTCTGATGTCTCTGCCATGGGCATTTAGATGAGATTTACATTTGAATAGAATTCATAAAGCCAATCATTTCCCAGTCAAGGATTGTCACCATCTGTTCCTTTAAAGGCATGGATGAATTAAGCATATGAAATAAGGAGAGATTCGCTCTGCCTGCTATTTTACTCTGGCCTATTTACTCCTGCCTTAAGACTAGACTTACTTCATTGCCATGTCCTCTTGTAGGACCCGAGATGTGGACTGAAATTTTACCATCATCTTCCCCTTGTCCCCAGTTTATAGATTTGCCCTTATATATGTTTCAAATATAAATCTGGAAAGAGACATAGTCAATAAAATGTGCACGATTGGTTCTGTTTCTCTGAAGAGTACTGGCTAGTATACTTTTCAGAAAATTTGACTTCACATTTTTGGAAACCTGAAAATTGTTATGTGACACATAGTCCCCATTTCTCTTAAAACTCTTCTGTCATTTTATATTTACCTTTCAGTTTCTGTTTTATTAAACACAAGGAGAATTTTCTACTACATTGTAGATGTTCCTAGCTCTATTTTAAAGATGATAAATTTAAGGAAAAGCCAATTAAGATGCCTTCTTGGATCTCTATATATTATAAAGTGTATGGAAGAATCAACACTTATATAGTCATATTTTTATTTGAGCCACCAGCTAACTAATAACCACATGGAAATTATGCAAGCTCAATCTATCCACCCATACTACCTCGAGAGAATGTGGGCATCATGTTCCCTATATTATTTACTGTTGTTTGAGAGTGAAGGCATCTTTAGGTGACCCTGAGAAAATTGGGATGATGTTCAAGTGCTGAGGGAACTAGTTGTTCATTTGTTGTCTAGTGTGTGTGTAATGGGGACGTATAGAACTGAAGCCCTGTTTAAAGCAGTGTGCGAGACTGAACCATTTTTGCTAGAAGCTTTGAAGTTATTCTGACTGAAGAATTTTGAGGGAACTGCAACAGAGGTATTTTGAGGCTGAATCAACTCTGAATCAACTGGGCTACTTGTCTTTGTTGTTCTCTAGGCCTTTTTCTGAAAACATACAGGATTTTAAAGGTAACATATATATATATATATATATATATATATATATATATATATATATATA